>CM031237.1:265174640-266374640 GCA_018340775.1 Taxus wallichiana var. yunnanensis
GATAAACCAAGGTGGCGAATTCGGCCCATGGTTCTCGTGACAAATGAATAATTCACTATGGAAAAGTACTCCGGGCATGTGGAGAATTGTGAATATGAATCTAAAAGACAAATCTTCTCACTGCAAGGATATTGCTCGAGATAGAGAGGGGTGGATGAATTGCTCAAGTTTCAAACTCAAGCACTCTTGTCATTTGGAGGATTGCAGAGCACGGTTAATGAGTTCATTCCGTATGATCGGGATAGGCGGACTCTTGGCCCGATGGATAAGGCACTTTGATCTTAGGTGTCTTTATCTGGAGTGGCACATTGCTGACTAGGATGTCTACATTGTGCATACAAGTCATTTAAGTGGGGTCCACATGTACCCATTTCTTTAATTTATGTATTTTTCCTTAAATGACTTTTTTTTTTTTAACTTAAGTGGTTTCTATTTTTACTCACTTTTTAAAAGTTGGTTGAAAAAGTCAAAGTCGATTAAGTGCCCTATTTAATGTGCATTTAAAACCTAACTACTTCTGTAACCAACTTTGGGTTATAAAAAAGGAAGTGAGGGCTCATTTATGTAAGGGTGACTTTGAGAGAGGAGAAGAAGATACTTTTGTCAAGAACACTTTGTTTCAAGAAGAAACTTTGTGTTCTTTGTGAAAAACATTTTGGAGTTAATGGAATAAGAACTTTGTGTCTCATTCATTGTCTCTCGGTAACATTTGGTGTTCTTATGTTCATTAGATGTTAGGTGTTTAAATCTTGCATGAAAATATTATCTTTGATCTTATTGTCGACATTAGTGTGAGTTGTTCTAGTTCACGGTGATCAAGCTCGACTATCTACTTGCTCATGTGTGTTCCCTTTGCATGTTCTTGTTTGGCTAACTCAAACTCCGCGTTTTATTTGTGTTGGTTATTCATCTTTTCTCTTCATGCAATATTAGGGACTCTATTTTTTACCTAACTCTTGCGTGTTCTTTCGAGACCATTCCATTCCACTCCCTTTCTTTCATTTCATTCTATCTCCTTCATTCACTTTTCTTCCATTGATGTTCCAAACACCCCCACTACAATTTTGAATGTACGAGATGTAAATACGGTTTGGTTTTATTAAAAGCGATGATGTTCCAAACACCCCCACATCCAATTTTAATAGGTGTAAATACTGAGTTTTCTAATAAGAAGCCTCACCTTCATTGAGGAGGGACTTCGTTCCCACCTTTGTTGCATGTCATTTGCATGTGTGAAAATCCATATGCTAACAGGTCTCGGCTACAACATAGACAAGTGACCAGAGACTAGGACAATAGTGCATGGGCACCCCTAACCCTTCCTAGACACTTTTGTAGGCGGGGGCGGTTACACAAAATTTATAAGTTTAGCACATTTCTCAGCTTGAATTCACACAACAAATTTTATAGGGAATATAGTCCTTAGCACTTGGAATACATGTACTACACAACATTTTCTACTTTTTTGCGTTGGATCGAACTATTAGAAACAAATTGGATTTTTTGCACATCATCTCGGCCGATGGTGTTCTACATTGTGGGAAGTAGTTCAAGGTTGAAAGGATGACACAAAACTTTCCTCTCTACATTTCTTCCATTCCCTGGCATGAGATCATTCAAAAACTCACGATCAAAGACAACTAGTGTGAGATAGCCCAAAAACATCGTTCTTCACGCATCATATTCGGGATCCTCTCTACACTTTTTGCTCATCATGGATCAGGTGCACATGTTCTTTTTTCATTTTCTTGCATACTTTCACACACTTTTTACACATTTTGATCATATACACATGTATTTGACTACTTGTTCATTCTTCTCTTTTGTAGGTCCATCCTTATGGGAAGCGGTAGTCACATCATCATCACACATCATCACAACAAAAATCAAAATCAACGGGTACAATTCGACATATATACATATGATCTCACCTTCTTATGGTCATCATCATCATCATCACTTTCTTTTTTTACTTCCTCTTCTCTAGCCTCCACGCTTCACATTTTTATCACTCCATGATTTTCTTTGTCTCTTAGCACGCTTTCCGCCATCGATCTACATGGTTATTAGGTATGCATATCTTATCTACTTTATTCTAAACAATATAAAGTGGGGGAAAATGTAGAAACTAAATCATGTACTTTGGGTATATATTTAGTCATGATCACATACTACTATTCATATGATTCCTAAGTAAGAAAATTACTAATTAACCCATGTCTTTGACCTGACTTTCTTTGCTTTATGTTACCACATTTTGGTCTTACACTCCTCAGCGTTAACCTAGTATCTATTTTCACACTTCAACATTTCTCACTCTAGACACTAGCCACCTAAGATGTAGACACAGTGCCCCCGTCCCTCACGGGAACCCTTGGACCTCTTTGTCCTTTGTTCACATCTTTTGGGTCCTTTCTAGCTGTTTAGGCATCTTATATTTCTGGTTGTTTTCCTTTTCGAGTTGATTACTAAATTCAAGAAAGGGAATCATATAAAAATAAATTTATGTGGCAATAATAAAGGACCAAGCACCGAGCATTAGCTATCACCACCTGAGGTTACATCCAAAGGCATTTATAGAGCATTCAAGCATCCACACAATGGAAAGGGACTGCATTATTATGCATATACTTTATATGAGGAAGTTCATTCTATTTGATGCACACATCTACTTACATCTCTTATATCTAGCTATTTCTTGATGTCAAGTGTGACATGCCTTACGAGAGCCACCTAAGGCACATATCTCTTCACACACACACGCACACACACACACACACACACACACACACACACACACACACACTTCCACACACACACACACACACACACACACGAACTACGTTGGGTCTAAAATGTAGTGCAACAATCAATCATAAGATCACTCATTTGATAACTAAGGATAGTCCAACCCCTAATTTTCATTCTTTCCTTTTCGGGATTTGATGTACTCTTGAGGGTTTTGCAGGTCATATCTTTATTACAGGTTATCAACGACATCAGTGATTATTTTGCAACATACTAGTTATAAGAAGCGAAGGATATCAAACACCTTGTGACCATTCAAAGTTGTATTTCTAAGGTTTTGATCAGGATAGAGGAACCCAGAAACAGTCTATAAAGCACCCTAGGTGCCCCTAACCCGATCTAGGTGCCCAGGTCCAACATATTCCAACACTTCTACATTTTTTCTTGGTTTTTGTGCAAAGCAGTCTCCTCTCCTCTCTATGTTTAGAAGTTCTTCATAGTCCAAGATTATTCGTGAATAAGCTACATTCTTTATCTCCTCTTACTGACTAGGGTTTAAATACTTATTAGCTTATTTTCTTAGGTCAATTCCTCTTCTTTATTATTTATTCATTTACTACTACATTGCAATTAGATTTAGGCATTTCTTTCCATTTTTGCTTAATCATAAACCTACCTACACCTAGCCTTTCCATGTAATCACATTCCTAATCATATTTTATCAACCTAATATAATCCTAAAACTAATCACATGTCTCCAAACTCTAAATTTAGAGGCTTTTATTTCTAGAAGCCTCCTAACCTTCTCCTTCTATTGAATTTTTAATTCAATGGAAGCTTCTTCCCTACATGAATTTTGAATTCAAATTTTAAAATCCTCCATCCGCATATGTTATCTCCACCCTTGATCCAAATCCAAATTGGATTCATCCTAGCCATTGAATCACTCCACTCTTAATTATAAATTTAAATCTTCTCCTCTATGAGAGCTAATGAGCAACAAGCTAGCAAATATTTGTTATTTTATCCTAAATCCATCATCCACACTCAATCAATCCATCATTCATCTACAATCAATCTATATTCATCTTCATCAAGCAATCTAAAGGAAAATCAAGGGGAGGTGTTGTCATTATGTGTCTCCATCAAAATCTGAAGCAACCAAAAATCAATCAAGAGAAAATCTAACACAACAAGGGAGGATTTTTACAACTTGTGGGTAAGTGTAGGTATTGATTCTCTCCTTTCTTTCCATCCATTTCTCTATCTCGAGGTATTATTTAAGATGATTAGCATGAGGAGAACAATTTGTGTTTTCTTCTACTCATTAACTAGTCTTTTCTTGCATTACACATCCATCTAGCTTCACTCAAGGGACAATGGACTGCTAATTATACATACACGCATAAGAGGGGGAAGTTCATTTTTCCATGCACACATTCTACATACATTTCTACATCTAGTACTTGCATGATTTTACACACACACAAAGAAGAACTGCATGGAGTCTAAATGTGAAGTACAAGCACTGTATTGCCATAAGTTCACTCATAACTCGGGTGACCATTAGAGAATCGATCCAAATCCCCATTTACATTATTTATTTTTTCAGATTTGATGTGTTTTGTGGTTTTGCAGGTCATCCCTTTCATTGCCCGGGTTATAGGCTACATGTGATGTATATATAAACTTAGTATGACACACAAGCGACAAGAAATGAAGACTAGTGATAAACTTTGACCTTTGTAAAGATCGGATTCCTAGCTTCTACGTTGAGCCACTCTGAGTGCCTAGTTAGGGTCTCTTTACCTAGGTGCCTATAGTACCGATCCAGTGCCCTGGTCTTGTTTTCTGTTACACTTCTACATTTTTATGGGTTTAGTTATGAAACCCAATGTTCCAATTCTAGGTGGTTTTTAGCTTTGCACTGACTCGGATTTATTGCGAATCAACTAAGTCTTTTCCCCTCTTTCTTGCACTTAGGGTTTTAAATTATCTTTGTTATTGTTTGTGTCATAGGGGGCCTGTACTTAAGTGATATATTATTGCATGTGACTCTAAAATAGCCTATCTAGGGTTTTACAAAAAAGTTAATTTTTGTTAAATCATTTGGTGAACCCGCCCCATAGTGAACTCATTTCCTAGGATCCCCATGGCTAAGAATCATATATTATTTTCCTAGAAAAGTCATGAAGCGTGAAAGTGTAACCCACATCCTTGATGATATGAGCTTAACACTTTGTATGCAACATTCAATTTAATGATGATATCCAAAGACAACTCCTTTCTCATCAAACTCACATTCCTACTACTACCACTAATGGATATGGTCTTCACATAGTCTCACCTAAACAAAATTTCACTTGATGCTTTCCTTGTTCTTCCATAGGATCTCATGTTGTTGTAGATTCTTCTCCTTCTGTTGACATGCATGCTAATGTTATCATAGATTTTGTGCTTGGTGACATGTTTACTCCTATAGATGCAAATAATTATATTCCTACATATGTAAATGAACATTTACATGATGTTGTTTCCACTCATAGTCAAGATGAATCTAAAGCTTTATCTCATTCTTCTCCTACTTCGAAAATGTTTCTAGTGATTGTAATGATATATCTCATGCTAGCTCTCCTACTACTTCTTTATATGTTGATAATAGTCTAGAAGAATTGATTACTTGCAAAAATTTGACTGATAGTGATATAAATTACATTTCTGATCATGAACATGCTAGTGAAAATGTTACTTCTCTCCACACTGCTAAATCTGAATTTTCCACCCCACTTTCTTCTACTTCTAATATTACTTCCAATGTCATACATGATGATTTCACTCCTACCATTAGTCAACCTCTCATTATGACTTTTGAGTCCACATCTAGGCTTTCTATCGAGCCTCTATATTCTTCACCTCTTGCCTTTATTCCTTCCATCATTGTGCCTCTCATAGTCTCACCAAAATTTCCATCTCACATCCCTATAGAATCTTTGTATTCTTCATATCCTTCCAAATCAACCATTCCTTCTAAAACTCCAATGATCACTCATAATGGAAATATTCAACCACTCAATGTGCCTCTTCTTTCACCCACCATTCCATAGCACAATATCTTATCACTCATGCATGTTGCTGGAAAATTACTATCTCATGTCTAAACTCATACTCTAGAAATCAAAGCCTATTATACGTCCATTGAGAATAAATCTCTTCATGACAATCTTATTCCAAAGAAAATTCATAACTCATCTTTTCCTAAGGATTTTGTCATGCCTACATTCTCTTGTTTTAATGGTATTGGCAACCCTTATTTGCATCTCAAGCATTATCATCTCGTTATGGCTTCTTATTCCAATGATCGACTATTACTCAAAGCTTTTCATCATAGTCTTTTCGATGATGCTCTCCAATGGTATACACATTTTCCTTTTGGGTCTATTAGCACATATTATGATATGGAAGATGTTTTTCTTAGGATATTTATGCTTAACAATGGTCCTAGAATTACTCATGATCACTTACCTAGCTTGCATCAAGGAAAGAATGAACCTATATTAGATTATATTTTATGCTTCAATTCTTGTATGCATCAATTATTATTTCATCATGTTGATTTAGAAAAGTAATTTATCTTTTTCATGGCTTGATTCCTACATTTAAAGAATAATTACAATATGATACATGTGAATCATTTACACTTTTATGCTATAGAGTTATTGATCTAGAACAAGATTTGATTACTACATGTGTTATAGATCCTCCTTCTATTGCTTCTACTTCTTCATCCTCTACGGTCCATCTATTATGTGTCCTCCTTGGTCTCCATCCCCTCTACCTCACAAGCGTGTTCCATCTCCTCCAATTCCTAAGCATCCTCCATCTCCTCCACCGCATCAGTATCCACCTAAGACTCCTTCATTTTCCACTCGTGAGCCATATGAACTCTCACATGTTGTTAAGCCTCATGATGTGTTGATTGCCTTACTAGATAAACACTTAATTCACTTGTTATCTAATCGATATCACCTCCTCATCGCTTGCATCACGGTTGATTGCCCATATTACAATTTTTACTGTATCAATGGTCATGAGAAATGGTTGTTGTGCTTTACACGATAAATTACAACAACTAGAAGATCAAGGTGTCATTTCCTTTGGCTCTTTCTCTTGTGAGTGGTCTTTTCTCCTATTCCACATAAGTGTGCTTCCACTTCAATTCACTTGTCTCCATCACCCAATTCTAAATTTTTCATTCGTCCCCTTGCTTAAGGTCATTATTCATTTCAAGTCTATCCACCTAACTTTTCATATCACAACACCATTGCACATGATGTTACTTACTACTCATTGGTTGCACCCCTAAGCCTTCGGCATCTTTATGCTTCCTTCCACCACATCTCCATTCATTAGCGCCATTATATCAGGACTTTCAATTTGGTTCTTACACTCATGCTAATACCACTTAACATGCTTTAGCCGCCATGCCTTGCAGGCCTCTCAATCTTTGGTAGGTTATCTCTGTGTGATCACCTCATTTCCCTCACAACGCACTCATTTTCTCAAGGTTATTACATGAGTGTTGAGGGGATCTATTACAAAATGAACCTCACATCACTCACTTTTTATACTTGTGCTTCATTCCCTATCTTTCTTGTATGCACTATCAAACCATTTCCCAATGACACACTCATGCACTATGGTTCACAATTGGTTTATTAAGGTAATACTACATACATGAACCTCACCCTTACACACTTCACATTACACACTCGGAGCATTCACGACATATATTTCTTAAACACCTTCACCATGACACACTTCCATATGACGGACTCTAGTTTCACAATTCATACTCAAATGTCGATGGTCTACACCTAGAAAATGAACCTCACCACACTCACTCATTCTCTACGCTCTACACTTTATCGATTATATCTTTATAGTGCACACTTCAAACCATTTCCGGATGACACACTCTTTTTCTATGGTTCATTCTTGACTACTAAGGGGCATTTATAAATGAACCTCATCTCACTCATACATACACATCCACTCGGGGGACACGTGGATCATATCACACTCACATTATATTCGCATATCTTTGTTGCACATTGTCCATGCTTACTTATACTCACATGTACACTTTGTTTGCTATGTTAGATAGATACATTGTATGTCATTGTCTTTTCTATATACACATGCACATTCGCTTTGCCTTCTATCTCGTGAATGCATACTTTATACATATTTTTACACACATCACAAATACTTTGCATAGACATATTACCAGTCCCACAATGACTCCTAAGGAATCTACTTTTGTACAAACTACATGTGTTATTGTTCCAATTTATACTACTCCATATTCATAATAACACACTACTATATTAGAACATACATTCTTTTGACATACTTTATATCTTTCTAACATGCTAATGGGTGCTTCATGTGCAACATTTGCTTTGCAAGAACTATTTTCCACCATGGTTATTTGATACTTTGTTTGTCGTTGCTTTTTATTGTTTGCCATTGTATCATGACGATTGTTTGTGGGCTTTATCCTATGCCTTGTATGCTCACTACTTGTGTGCTTTTTGTTCTTCAACCATGATTGTCTTGCGACATTGTGAGTGATGTCCCATGTTTACAACCCACTTTTCATGGCCTACATTGTCTTCTTATTTGTTAGCCACACACTTCTATATGCATGCTTATATTGTTTGCACTAACAAATTTCCTAGCCATTTTTTTCATGTGCCTTGGTTTCTACCAAACACATTACCTCCTTGACATCAGGTCCTCCTTTGGGATGCATCCTCCTAACGATATTGCATGCACCCCAAATGAGGGGGCATCCATCGGGTGAATCGATACCTTCCCCATACAATAACACAAAGTTACTGAGTACATCACAGTTCAACACAGAAATAGAGCTTAGACACGATTACAACATGGCTCATATTCGACTTAGGTCTTTAGTTCAACATAGAAACACTAGCTCCTAGATATAGACATGGGAACCTAGGTGTTTATGACCCTTATCAAGCACCTATGAATAGGGTAAGATACACAAATTTTCTCACGATCAACACGGTTATAAGTAGTTTGACAATGTAGGCACACTCCTCCGGTGAAGTAGAATGCATTCTATTTCCATTTTTCTATTTTCCTTGGATCAAACTTGAGCAAGATAGGATCACACCATCTACAGTGGTGTATAAATTTTGGGAAACAGATAAAGGATGGAGAATAACACTAGACCTTTCTCCCTACACTTCTTATATCTATGACATGAGATTGCCCCAAAAACTTGCACTTGGTGTGAGATTGCCTAAAAAATTTCTCTTCATCAACATTTCAGTACATTTTTCTATCTTTTTCACTCTTCATAGATTAGGTGCACATGTTCCTTTTTCTAATTTTTCACATTTTTACATGCTCTTACATACTTTTTACATGCATTTCACACATTTCAATCAAAAAAATTCTATACACATATTTCACTACTTATTCTCTCTTCTTTTATAGGTTTATCCTTAATGTCGTCCAAACAAGAAACAACCTTACATCGACATCGATCATGAAAATGACAATAGGTACAACATGATGCATCATATACGCTTCACCCCTAGGGTCATTTTCAGATTTCCCGTTCTCTAGCTTCCACGCTTCATGTTATTCACTCCACGATTTTTCTTGTCTCCTCGACACACTTCCGCCATTGATCTTCATGGTTATCAGGTACACATATCTTATCTATTTTATGTTATCAATATTTCTCTCAACAACATAAAGTGGGAAAGTGTAGACACAAAATCACACACTTTGGTAAATTTCTAGGTCCTACTCACATACTTTGCATTCATATGATTTCTAAGTGAGAAAGAACTAATTTACCATTGTATTTAGCATTTTGTTTCTGTTTGGTTTCCTTCTTGGCCTTGCACACCCTATTGACCATTCTAAATTTCATTACTTCACCTTTTAACTCGGCTATGGACACCGAGTTGCCTAGCCAAAATGCGAGTGCTTAGGAGCCCCAGACCTCTTTGTATCTTACTTGCTTCTTTTGGGTCCTTTCTAGCTGTTGGGCATCTTTATTTCTTGGTGGTTGGCCTTTTAGTGGTTAATTACAAAATTCAAACAATGGAATCATATAAATACAATGATATGTGATCAAATTAAGGGACCAAGCTCTAAGCATCTACCACCATCACCTAAAGGTGCATCGAAGGAATTCAAATAATATCAAAGCATTCATCTAGCTTCACTCAAGGGACAACGGACTATTAATTAGTGCATACATGCATAGGATGGGAAGTTCATTTTTCCATGTACACATTCTACTTACATTTATAAATTTAGATATTTTCTCATTATTCAAGTGCATATGGCACAGAGCCACCTAGGGCATGATTCTACACACATGCACAAAACTTCATAGAGTTTGAAATGTAGTACAACACCCAGATCATAAGTTCACTCAGTCAGGTGACCGCCAGGTTCATTTTGACTCCCCATTTCCATTATTTATTTTTTTGGATTTGATGTGTTCTGGGGTTTTACTGAGTCATCTCTTTCATTACAAGTTATAGGAGACATCTACAAACTTAGTGTGACACATAACTGATAAGTAGTGACAACCTATTGACATTGTAAATATTAGATTCTGAGATTCTGTAGAGACTCGCGCCCAATTAGGGTCTCTAGCACCTGTGAACCCCAGCACTAGTCAGGCACCCCGATCTTACCTTTTACGCACTACGCAATTTTTGGGTTCGATTGTGACACCTATGTTCTAGTTCCAGAGTTTTCCAGACTTCACACACCTCCAAATTTATTCATGAATAAGCTAATTTTTTCCCCCTCTTTCTTGCACTCGGGTTTTAAATCATCTTGCTTATTAGCTTGTGTCTACATTATCGTGATTTTGACTAAATAAAATTGGTAAATAAATAAAATAAAAATGGAAATTTTGTAATTTTTCAAAAGTGTTACTTTGCGTGGTTTGTCACTTTCATCACGACCGTCTCATTTTTGTGATCGTTTCGGTCTTTGTTTCATCCTTTTTGGCGAGAACTCCTCATTAGGCTTTAAACTACGTTAAAATTAATTAATTAATTACTCTTTGTTTGATAAAATTAATTTTTAAATAACTTGGGAGTATTTAATTAAATAAATATTAATTAAAATTCATCTGACAAGTTTTATTTTAATTGCTCAGGGAAAAATAAGCTTCCGCTTCCCATTGTTGCCGGGGATGCCAAATTGGCTTCCCGGGCCCAGATTTCCCCTTTCCTGGAAAAATTGTTTTAAATTCCCACTTGTGGGATTTCTTTTCACAATTGCCAAATTAATGAATTGGAAAAAATGAGCAAGAAATATTCCGATTTCCCACATGGAAAAATTGAACTGGAGATTGCCGGCCTACTTTGCCATTCCCATTAGCAATGATTGGTAGTTGCTTTCCCCATTTCCACAGCAATTAATTCCACTACTGACGGGAAGGGAAGTCCGTTTTACCCTCATAAATTCCTCCGAAGAACTCGGTGGAAAGAGTCATCTGAAGCTTTCTAAAATTTCTTCTCACTTCTTCTAAAGAACATAATATTTTTATCACATCCCTCAACAAAAATTTCACACATTCTTCGAGGAGAACAACGAGAAATATTTTCCACATTTCAGTAGAGGAAGAAAATCTTTACGCATTGAAAAGGAGAACAGATCTAAAAATGGGACATTTTGTTTTATTTTTATGCACAACTACACCAAGCTTAGAGGAGATTGAAGGAGTTTTCTAACCAGCAGGGGGTGTGAAATACTGACAATTTTAACCATCACAAATTCCACCAAAGTAACCATGCCGGATAAAACTAGAAGCTTCCCACGCGGCATAGGTGGAAGGAGTCGAGTTTTAGTGCCGAGGATTAAAAAAGATGTTGCATTTATTTGTCATAACACCACACTCAACTAAAGTAAATAGATAAATCCATCACGCGAGGCAAAGAACAGTTTGAAGCAAAGAAAATAAGGCAAAAAAAGAGCAGCCCACGTCTTGGAGGTTGAAGAAGGCCACGTTGAAAGCGAGAGAAGGAATTTTCAACGCATGTTTTGGAGAAGAATACCTACGTGGCCAAGGAGGAAATCCACACAATAGCTCATTAAGCTCGAGGAGATAGCGATTCTGAGTGCATGTTAAAACAGAGACCACACATTTGGAGTAAAAATACCCATGCATTTGCCAAGGAGGATTTCACGCTAAAGTTCCAGAATAACTATCATCAATAGCGAAACGAACAACCACGTTGGAAAATAACAGTCCCAAACAATTTTAAACGCATTTGCCAAGGAGAAGGTGGAGTTGTCCAGGAAATAAAGAAAATAATAAATTTTGTAGAGAAGAACATGTTTTCCCAGCAGCAAAGATTAAATCATTTCTATTTCCGACACAAGAAATCACGCATTCTCCAAGGGTATCAACGCATTTACAAGAAGTTTCAATCACGCATCTATCGATGATCGCAATGAGGAAGAAGTGAATCTCAAAGTATGTCACTATTTAAATCAGCAAATTTTCATTCATACTAGGCAGAATTGGCTCTGGAGAATTAAATAAAAATCGAGATATCAAAATTGGGTGATTTCGTTTATTTTAAAAATAAAATAAAACGTTGTCACCCAAGTCGGAATTCAAACCGAGTCTCGGTGTGTGTATTTAAAAAAAAATTGTAACCAAGACTATTTATTATTATTATTATTGTTTTAAATAATAATAATAATAATAATAAATAAAATGAATCATATTGTTCTTACACTTACAGGGGTTTGAGATATTGAGACCCGACCCGCTTGTGTTGTTTTGTGTCGAGTCATTCTTCTGTGAAATTCATAATGGCCAAGAAATCTAAAAAATCCACGGGGAAGATCGAGGAATCCATTGGAGAAATCAAATAAGTCCGCACTCAAGTATGAATTCGAGGAATCATTCCTCCCAGTTCCATTAAGTCAGCGTATGACAATATCACTAATACAAATCTAGGTCACATCAATGTGCAACAATTCTGTGAGTGGGTGAAAAATGAAGGCAAAACCATATTCTCAGATAGGCTTTACCATAGTGGTCTACCCCAAGCAGCAACATTTCCTGTCTCGGTGTAGTGTCCGGAGTTGGTTATCACTTGTATTGAGCATTATGATCCCGAGAGACAAGGAATTTTTAAAGATAATCGCAAGCCTTTCCTCTTAATCACACAGAGCACATTGAGGAATTACTCAGCATACCCGACTTTCCGAGAATGTGGATATCACTCGCCTTGATCGAGCGTAATAATTTTGGGATGAAGAACCCACGAGATGGAGCAAGATGGTTAATAAACCACTGGTTAGTGACTAAGAAGCCTTGAATTGACCGGCTTCCCAAAGAAATGTACGCGTTGAGTTCATGGAAGAAATTGGGGACATGATTACTCTCCTAAGTCAAGTTTTTGTTTACCCTTAGCTAGAATTTTCCACCCATGGATGTATCGGTTTATCTCGTATCATCCTTGCCAAAAAGAGTTTGTGGATTGGGCCACCATCATCAGTAACACCCTTCACAAACAATTGATAGAAGTTAAGATGACTGGATGCTTCTACATGACATCGTATCTGACTTATGCAGTAGTAAGAAGAAAGCTATTTTCAGGACTTGAAACAAGAGGAGTCATGGGGCCGTCAAATAGTGTTTTTCATTATTACCCGCAACTTAGTTTCAAAAATAGCTCTCACCATTTTAGAAGAGTCAATGATGCATTCACCTTCCACGTGATTTGGAACCTGAATCGGAATACAGAGGAAAGATTTTCTAAAGAAGCCATGAGTGTCATTTCCCAATGGGGAACATGGTTTATTCAATTTTCATCCTTTTCCTACATTCGCATGAGTGGCTTTGTTGGTACTCCATGGAATCTTCCTAAGTACATTAGTGACAGATGGGCATTAATGGAACTTGTGTGACAACTATTCCAAGTTCACTATCTTCTCAGTGACAAACACCATTCAGAATTCATTTCCCAATCCAAATCGGGGAATACCAATGTCCAAATCTTTTTAGTGCACAACTCATGGAAAAAGAGTTCGCTCTCATTACAATCCATCCATATGTGAAGAGAGCCCTAGTTTGATATCAATGGATATATGTAGAAGATTCTTGGAGAAAAGTATCAACATAACCCTACCATGGAATATTTTTGGCTTCTATTCAGACGAACATGAAGTAAGAAGATGAGAGTTTTATCGCCTAACACTTGCTCAGATCAAGGCCTTCCGCATCAAGAACCCTCCTGATTCATTCATAAATGATGATGAAGATGTCATTGATCCCTCATATGATGTAGTTGCTTTTACCCCGTTGCCTCAAATTGATTGGACCAAAAGAGATGAATTTTCTCTTGATAGCAAGAATCAACCGATTCTTGAAAGAAGCATATCTTGGTATGAAACAAAGAACTTGCCAAGTTACAATCAATTCAAGATCATGCTTCAGGATCAAAAAATTTCCAACATGAGGAGGCCTTAATTCAACCAAAGCCTCTTCTCGATCAACCTCTATACCATCCAATCATACACAACAAGCAAGAAAGGAGTGGTTGCTAAAATCCACTTCGCAAGTAAGCTTGTCATCGAGGAGAAAAATCTAAAGATCCTAACCCGAAGAAGGAAGAGAGCATGTATCAGGATTTTCTACCTCGAGTAGAGATTCTTCTACCCACATTGTTAATAGTGCTCAGAAGCTCATGGTAAACAATCCTCAGCCATGCTTCGAACAAGCGTCCACTCAGGTGCAGGTAATTCAAATATCAAACACTTCGGAGCATGTAGTTCATGAAGGATTTCCCAAAATCTCCGAATAATCGGGAGGTGGACAATGAGGTTATTTCTCCTCAAATCAAGGTCGTAGATAGGATTAAGCGAGGATCTCATGATGTCGAGAATAATGAGAATATTGATTTGAGATCTATGATTTTATATGTGGAAACAAATGCATGATACTCCTTCCTGGGTTGATTCCGAGGTTAAGAAAAGGAAGAGGGTTGTCAAGGTAATTGACATTGATTTTGATACCCTTTTCAAACTTTCAAATGACGTCATTCCAAAGAATCCTAAGGTGCTTTCTTGAATAATGGTGGATAATGACGTTAATAGATTTTTAGATTTTTCCATCCCACAAGTTGATAAGGAGTGTGATGCCATGACACCTGCTGATTATGAAGTTTCTAGACTTGGACTTGGGAGGTCTACATTAGAAAGTGACATGGCGATGGCTCGAGATTCAATTGATATCGTGCTAAAGAGACTTGAGAAATATAAGTCTCAGAACTCTCAGCTCAAGGCCGAAAAGAATCAATTGGTGGAATATGTTCAACATTTGATAAATACATATCATCCACTTTCCCTAGACCCGATGTAGTGGCTGCCCCTAATGAAGAAACTCTCAATTTGTCAAAAGAAATAAACACATTAGGCCATGTCACTAAAACTTGGCTTTCAAAGATTCTCATTTTAGGCCAAGGGATGATCAAGACCATGGTTAAGCTTCATGAATATGTCAGTGCGTATCTTGATCCAATTCTTTCTTTCAAAGAAACATTTGTTTCTAATATATCACATTTGGATGAGATATTGCCAAGTTTACAAGATATGACAAGTATGGAATCCTCAGTTTTAGCCATTGAAGGAATTCTTGAATTTGAACATCGAGGGACATGTTTTCTTTGGTGTCTGCATCTCAAATCAAGGAAGACGCTTCTCGAGGATTCTATGATCCATTATGAGAGCATGTGCAATGAATCCTTCACTTCACTCTCCTTGATTCAAGAATTCATAGCTGAGATTCCTTGCAACCTCGTAAATGAGCATAATCAAAGGTGTTCATCGGAGGCGAGGTGGAAGAGTGACTTTCACAATTGTTTAAGGAATTGTACACTCCCACCAACAATTTCTCATCAGTTTGAATGGAGTGGTGCATCAAATTAAAGAACTTATTTAAGTATGCTCAATCCAAAATTGTTAATTTAAATGATATTCAAGTAGGATTATTGAATTGCAGGTATTTTGTGAGGCTATTCTTTGACCAAATGAACCTCTAGAAGAAGAAAAGATGTTTGAAACTTTGGGAAGGTTTAGATCCTTTCAATTGGCAAAAGCGTGACAGATCCTAATTTCACCGGTAGTTCAGGGAGTTAATTTTCTTGGTATCTAACGAAGTGGGAGAGTCCATTTCTCATATGCTTGAGATAGGTGGACCCCATTTCAATGGATAAGGCACTAGTTATTATTGTATATTTTAAAAAGTGGATTTTTAAGAAAAGGATGTTGTTATTTGTTTTCGGGAATTGTGGGTAACTTAAGTGATTTCTATTTTTGGTTGTCTTTAATAAAGTTGGTTAGAAAAAGTCAAAGGTCACTTAGGTGCCTTATTTAATGATCATGTTAAACCCTAACTACTTTGTAACCAACTTTTGGGTTATAAAAGGAAGTGAGGGGCTCATTTGTAAAGGGACTTTGAGAGAGGAGAAGAAATAATTTTGTGTGCAAGATTTGTTTCAAGAAGAAACTTTGTGTTCTTTTGTGAAAACATTTTGGAGTTAATGAAATACAAACTTTGTGTCTCATTCATTGTCTCTTGTAACATTTGATGTTCTTATGTTCATTAGATGTTAGGTGTTTGAATCTTGCATGCAAATATTATCTTTGATCTTATTGTCAATGTTATTAATCTGTTGTTCTAGTTCACAGTGATCAAGCTCTGATTATCTACTTGCTCATGTGTGTTCCCTTTTACACATTCTTGTTTAGCTAACTCAAACTCCATTTTATTTGTGTTAGTTATTCATCTTTCCTCTTCATGTAATATTAGGCTTTGTTTTTACCTAACTCTTGCATGTTCTTCCATTCATTCCATTTCATTCCTTTCCTTCATTCCATTCCATCTCCCTCATTCACTTTTATTTCCATTGATGTTCCAAAACACCCCCACATACAATTTTGAATGTATAGATGTAAATATAGTTTTGGTTTTCAATAAAGGCAACCTCACCTTCATTGAGGAGGGACTTCATTCCCACATTGTTGCATGTCATTTGCATGCGTGCAAATCCATATGCTAATAGTTTTGGTGACTCTACTGTGGATTTAGAAATCATTAACCAGTGCTTGGTTAAATCTTTATGATTATCCCCTTTGCACAAGGTCTAGTTCTTCAACCTAAACTTGTGCCTGACAAAGATTTTCAAGGAGACATTGTTGCCGACCTTGAATAGTAGATTGGAAAAATCGTGAAAGCTTGCGATTAATTTTGGCTATTGATAGAGCCATTGGTGAGAAATCTACATTGAAGACCTTAGAAGAAGAGCACCCACACATGTGGCAGAAGACCTCCTGGACACGTGTTGATCGTTGTTCACCAACGCAGTCCTCTTCCACCAAGGTAATAAGTTGTATGACTATTACATGTAACCCACCTATCTTGCAACCAAATCTTGTTTTTGCATATAATCAATAAGGTATATAAATCGATTTCATGTAAGCTATTTGGGAAAAGCGCACGAATACCTATCATTTTCATCTCGCCACATCAGTACTAGATAACAAAGAAGAGAAAGCCACGAGATTTTCTAGAGCTATTCAGGCGCAAATAGCTCAAGAAAGAGAGTGAAGAGAAAAGGCTAGAGCTGATCAGAACATGTCAGTGATCCCTTCACAATAAAGATTTCAAACTAGAAGGAAAGAGGTTTACACGAGGAGAAAAATCTAAAGGTCGATCTGATCCCATTTTTTATTTTCAAGGAAAGTTTGGTTTCAAGTTATCTCCTCAAAGAAGAACACACCTCGTAGATTTGTAAGCCTTGCATCAAGTCTGAAAGAGCGAGTAAGGAAGGAATCACTACCGATCAACCACTTGTCCTTGCTCATGTTGTTTTACCTTTGCATACCACCTTTCCCAAAAAGGTAGTCAACGTACTTCGAGGAAATTCCATGGGCCCATTGGCCCTACCCACTCGACATGATCTCCCACATGAGAATCAAGAAAGATTCTTCCCAAGTTCGATGGAGATGGGAAGACATCACCAGAGATGACCATATTACGCCTTTTCACTTTCTTGCATGTGCTATTTCTTGGTAGAATATGAAGCTATTGTTATTCTCCTTTTTGTCGAAACATTGCATGATGTTATTACAAATTAGTTTCATCATCTATGCGAATGGATGTATTACAAATTGGAATGATATGAAAACTAAGTTTGAATATCGATTCAAACGGTAGAAGAAAGAAATTAAACAATATGGGCAAGCACTATTTTAAACAAATTAATGTTGTAAACAAAGTAAATCCTATTGTTATTTTAAAATGATTTAGGTATCTCACTTAAAAACACAATAAGAAAATAGATCTAATCTAACAAGCTAAGCTAGAATAGAATCCAAAGGTCAAATGATTGGTTCTGGGGTCTCGCAGGTCTGATAAAGGTCTCTGGGTAGGTCACAGGTGAGTGAGGGTGAGGTAAAATTAGGTGGGTAGGTCTCTGTTTAAGGCTGTGTGGGAAAACACAGAGACCGGTGTTGGTCGGTCGGGGTGACCGACAACGGTTAGGTATAACCAGTGCTTGCCACTGTGAGATCTGGAAATGTCACAGAACAGGGTTTTGGTCTCCTTTGTGATTGCACAAAGGATTTTGGTTGGTCGAGATGAGGTATTGGGTGACTGGAGTAGGATTTTGTGAGGTTTTAATGGGTCTATGGAGGTGAAAATGTTGGAGAAGGTCAATAGGGAGCAAGATAAACAATGGGTGATAAAATAATGATGAAATGAAATAAACCAGAGAAGTATGATGTTATACTTACTTGGATTTCATTCCTGAAGGTCTGTGTGTGAAGGATGGAGGTGCTGATGATGGGTTTGAAGGATGCAAGTGATCACCAATTGAAGAAAAGCTTCTGCATGGGCTGCATGCACACTCCTCTTTGCTGATAGATAGATCAGATCATGGTTGGGATGGTCATATGCAGAGAAGATGCTCAATCTCCTTCCTCGATGTGAGTTTTCACTGGAATTTTCTCTCTAAAGATGTGTTATCTCTCTGAGATGTGTTCTTGCTCATCAAATTTCTTGCTTCCAACTTCCAACTTGTTCCAAGTTCCAACCTTGAGAATAAGGTTGTTTTGGGTTAAAAGGGGTAACCGATGGTGGTCCGCTTAACCACGATGGTAGGGGTAACCGACGTCTGGTCAAGGTGGGATTTCCTAGGTTTACTAAACTTAGGAGATCCTCCAGATTTTCGATCTCATGTCATTATCCCATGGATTAGACTCTGGGAGCTCTTGTGAGCATGGGAATGTGGTTAGAGGGAATGTAGGCATTGATTTTTAGGGTTTGGGTAAGTCTTAGTTAGTTATGGGAACTTGCTAAGAATAGGTCTTAGGTTGAGTTAGCTTGGTGAGGTGTCTAAGTGAACTATATGTGTAGATATTATTTAAATAAGATATTTAAATAATAAATATAGTGAGGATAATGCATTAATTTAATTTAATTAAATTAATATTAGTGGGGTGAAGGGGGTCATGGCTAGGTAAATGTAATAAAGGGTGCTTATATGTCGAGGGACAAAAGGGGAGTGTGACCTAATTTTAGTGTCTACATTTTGCCCCTTTTTGTTGTGTAGCTTGTATTGGTAAGTGATGCTAACAAAAATAAGATGTGGTTGCCCCATGTGAGGGTGAAGGTGATCCCCTCAAACCAGGAATTGACGAGGCAGCAGGCTGAAGTGGTGAGTGGTTTGATAAAAGGTAAATGTGAAGAAAAGGCAAATGGGTATAGGGAAAAAGGGGTGAAAGGTCTACTCTGGGTGATCTAGGTAATGGGTCAGGGTCAAAGGTAAAGCAATCAAATCAAATGCACACACACGTATAAACCGCAACACGCTACCAAGTCAAGAGCAGAAAACTCTACATCATCTAAGGTCGATAGGTTTATCCAAACAAGGTCAAGTGAATCTCGTATCCAAGGTATAGGATAAGGTCAGAAACACAACGTAGGTTAGGTGCAGAACGTTTAGGTATGTTCCAAAGACACCAAAGGTAGGGTCAGGATAAATGGTCATCACAATAATAGGCTAGGTAAGGTCATTAGGTCAATCAACACAGGTAACAGTGCCACAAGGTATAGCAAACACATGAGGTCAAAGGTCACTAGTGATGGTCCAGGTCCAAATATCTAGGTCATGGCATGGGTAAGGCCGAGGTAAGGGTAAAATAATGAGTCCCCAAAGGAGGAAAATGGAGGTAGGAATGATGAGGTCAGGAAAGGTAAGGTAATGGGTTGGGTAAAGGTATGGGGTAAAGAGCAAGGTAAAGGGTGGGGTAAAATGGAAAAGTAAGGGCAATGTGTAGGTAAGGGTGACCGATGGTGGTCATGGATAACCGACGTCAGTATAGGAAAACCGATGATGGTTAGGTAGGGCACGAGACCGATGTCGGTCTAGGGGAACCGACATCGGTTAGGTCGGGTTTGGTATAAAAAAAAAAAAATCCATGTTTTTATTATTCATTTGTGAATTATGAAGTGAAGAAAGGACAAAAAAGAGAGAAAAGTGAGAAAAGCATCCAGAGGAAATGGGACAAAGTGAGTCGGGCAAAGGTGAGTCGATGGTGGTTGGGTGGTGAGTAATGGGTCCATGAGATCTTAGTGAGGGATTGATTGGGTGGAGGTGTGGGTAGATATTGGTGATGGCAGAAGAGGGAGAGGATCGTGGACCACCAACACAATGGCATGATGTGCCACCGAGATGGAAGCGGCAAGATGATGAGGTAAGCACCTAACTCTTTAATGTTAATTAGATAGAGTAGAGGGTGTAATAGTTTTTTTTAGGGTTTTGGGTGGGTGTTTTGTTTTTGTGGGGGGAAAAAAGTTAAATGGGTATGGGGAAAAAATGGGCAAAAAAGAGGGGGGAGGGGTAGGAAATTGGATAGGTGGGGTGGGTAGGGGTTTTGGGGTAGTGTAGGTCATTGTAGGTGGGGTAAAAGGGATAGGTGGGAGGGTTTTAGAAAAAGGGGGGTTTGGGAAGTCATGGATTTTTCACGATAAAGTGACCGACGCTCATCAAGCTTGGCCGGCATGGTCGGGTAGAATCGGGATCGGTCACCTAACAGGTGACCGATGCCGTTACGTGGTAACCATGGTCGGTCAAGTTGAATCGGTATCGGTCACCAAATAGGTGACCGATGCCGGTTTAAGGGTGACGAGTCGGTTAGGATGAACCGGCACCGGTCGGGATTTTAGGCAAAAGGGTCCAAAAAATGATGTAGGTTAGGTGGTTGAGATGGGTAAGGTAAAAATAGGGTGGTGGGTAATGATAAGTGATGAATAAGGTCATGGTAAAGGTAGATTAATGTTGTGCTTTTTGATCGATGTGGTCGATCGCACTTACACATGCGAGATAGGTTCCACCACTATGGTGACATCATGCATGGCCTAATGAGCCCTTTGAGAGCAGCAACACATGGAGGCAAAGTGGGCTTGAGTGGTATTTCAGTGCTACCGACACATGTTTCAAGAGCCTAGTTTGATGGTCATGCTCATCGATAGATGGGACTCGCGACCAACACGTTCCACCTTCCGATGGGTGAGATGACTATCACCCTGGAGGACGTGTTCCGATTCTGAGGTTACCCATATTGGGGCCCAGGTGTACTCTATCTCCTCGAGGCCTCAGAGGAGCTGATCGGGACCAGTATTTGGTGAGGGGGCGGTAGAGCTGAGCTTCCATAGTGCCAGTTTGAGCTATGGTGAGATGTACCTAGCCCATCCGGATGAGACGAGGCTAGTAGTTTTATTGATGGAGGCAGTGTGCTGCTATGCACTACCCGATGCAGAGGGTGGATGCTTTCCCCGATCACTGATGGGGGTGCTCCATGATATGATGGTGCATGAGACATGCTTTTCCTGGGCACCAACATTCTTGGTGTAAGCTTTACAGAGAGTTGTGGGCATATGGGTGGTTGCACAGGTTTAGCCTGTGTTGTACATTTATACTACACTGCTGGGCCTATGAGCACATAGTCTGTGTTCGACCTATAGGGATGCCCCAAGAAGATGCATTCCCACCGAGAGATGTGTGTGGTTGGGATATAGGAGATGGGTGCCAGTTACAGGAGAGCGGAGGTCAGATAGGCCGACATATGATGTGGCCCATTTTGGTAGTCATTGGAGGGGTTATCTCAGAGTGGACATTATCTAGAGGCCATATGTGGGATTCCCCTCATATAGGCACATGCATGAGGAGCTAGCTGAGCTCCAGCTAGAGAGGTGGATACAGGGTCACCGTGCCGGGGAGGATGAGATGATCCCGGTAGACAAGGTCCGACGGTAGTTTGGGCTCATACAGATATTCCTCCACCCTTCCCACAATATCGAGAGAGATGATGTGGAGAGGCCTCTCCCTCTACCACAGCCTACAATGCCTACAGGAGAGGAGGAGCAGCCAATGGATTGGTGGATTGATGATGCCAGATGCACAGATAGGTATAGGTAGTGGCAAAGTGGTGGGTGGCTCAGTTATGAGCCATACCACCTAGACTGTAGGCAGCAGATTTAGATTTAGCTACCATGATGACAAGCAGAGAGACCCCACAGGGGTAGGTAAATGATGATCGATCACATAGATAGGTATACCATAGACACACCGGAGGGGTCAGAGGTAGAGGTAGCAGAGCTACGAGTACAGGTGGCCAGTCTACAGGCCCAGATGGTGGAGGGAGAGGGTGGAGGAGATGGAGGAGATGGAGACAGAGATGGTAGGTGGCAGCCCTTACAAGCTAGTGTGGTAGGATTATAGGCCATTTGGCCACAACCTGCATAGCACAGATTGGGGTCTTACAGCCCAGATATACAGCATAGGGGACATAGGGGGCACCACCACAGTAACAGGGGGGCACCACCACAGCAGCAGGAGCCTGGTCCCAGTTCACAGTGGGCGCAGGGGTATATAGGGCCGAGACCTATGGGACCACCACAAACCATGCCTATATCTAGGCTATGGGATGCCCTAGGTGAGGCACGATACTATCAAGACCAGCTCATGGCAGCGGGATAGACTTCCTCTCTTATGGAGAGTACAGGGCACACAAGCATCCAAAGTGAGAGGATGAGATCCCACACACATAGTGTGGAGAGCACAGAGGGCAAATGAGCTCCGAGGCCCGATCAGGAGAGGCCACCAACGCATGGTGACCAGAGCTAGGTGATGTGCCAAGCAGGGACAGGAGGCCGAGGGTGCAGGTGACACAGAGATGGAGGACATCTAGTGAGATGTCTGATATGTGGCCACCCGATTTTTTGTATGATGTATATTAGTGATTATTTTTATATATATATGCCATCCCTACGTGCCAAGATATTTTGTATTTTTTTTATCACATACCAGCCTATGCGTGCCAAAGAAAGTGAGGATGTATGAGTGATTTTTTTGTATATTGTGAGCATATACCGCCTGCGTGCCAAAGATTTTTTGTATTGATTCATTCATTCATTTTTTGTGTATATATGAGACCGCCTCATGCATGCCGATGACATTTTGTATTGTATATCGGCCTGTGTGCCAACATTTTTGAGATGATGGCCATGATGAGATAGGCATGTATTTTGAGATACACATTTATTGATTTATATGATGAGATTCATGGTATTTTGTGATGTGTTAATATGTTTATGAGATATTGGTTTTATGGCTTGTGTTAGATGAGATATGGATTTGTTATTTTGATATGGATGGAAATTAGGTGAGTTAGGCATGATGAGTAGGTGGTTGTAGGTATGGATGAGTCAGGTTATAGGCATGGATCGAGTAGGTTATAGGCATGGTTGTAGGTTATAGGCATGGATGAGTTAGGTTATAGGCATGGATGAGTTAGGTTATAGGCATGGATGAGTCAAAGTTATAGGCATGGATCGAGTTAGTTATAGGCATGGATGAGAGTTAGGCATGGCATGGATGAGTCAGTTGGCATGGATTGAGGTTTAGGCATGGATTGAGTGGTTTATGCATGGATGAGTTAGGTATAGGCATTGATAGGAGTTTATGATTCATTATTGTTTGCAATGAATGATACTATGGGTCATATGTGAAATGTTGTATAATCTATGCATAGTGATGATAGAGAGATGGTAGGTGTAATAAATGTATAAAATGGTAAACAACTTGTTATGTATGTGGCTTAATTTCCAATTTTGTTAGAAAAGGGGAACTAAGTGAAATGTGGGGTAAATGGTGAGTTAGGCATGGTTGATGAATTGTTTAGGGTAGAGAATGGCCGAGCTAACCTCCAAGGGCCCCATGCCCTCGGAGTGCTGCCTACATAGTCCCGGTGAAAAGGGACCTCAAGCCGATGTAGTTCTCCCATGAGCTAGGGAAGAATATGAGAATGAGTTGGTAGGTTTTTGGGCATGTAGTGGGTTTAGGTTTAATAGGTGTGGGTAGATTATAGGTAAAATGATGTAGGTGAAGGTGATTATGGTGAAAGGGGAGGATTACCCCAAAGGTAAGTGTCGAGGACCAAGTCCTGTATAAGGTAATCAAAATGTAAACAAAGATGGTTAAAAGATAAGAGGGGGCAATAAAGCCACCTGATTGGGTAGGATCATACCGAGTAGATCATACCTTGAAGGGGGTGATGAACACAAGACCCGAAAGGCATTGCATGATTAACTATTCTATGGTGAAAGTAGTCACAGGATCACCAAATGTCAAAATTCCAAGATGTCCCTTGAGGTGATTTAGGAAATGAGAGTGGAAATGGTAAGGTGGGTGAAAGGTAGTTAATTTATATGTTTTGAGTGACAGGTCTTTTGGGCAAGAGGTCCGAGGTCACAATGGGCAAGTCCATGACTAAAAAAGTTTTTTTGTTTTGATAGATTGATCGATGTGGGAAGTCTATATGGGATAAATAATATGGTACTCCTTGAGGTCTTCGTGAAGTTGATCGATGTGGGAAGCTTTGGTTTTTCTTTTTTTTTTTTTTGAAAGCTTCACATAGCTGTCCTTCGAGGGAGCAAGTCTATTTATAGTAGCAATTTGGTCGAGAGGAAGATGTCCTTTTGAGGGAGTCATTTTTTTATTAGAAGTTTGACTCAAGGAGTTTGGTCCCATTGGAGGTCTTTGAAATCATGGACAAGACCAAGGTGAAGGATAGGACTCTTGTTCAAAAGGCAAGGTGGAATGACCATGGGATCTCATCTAAAAAGTAGATGAAAAGTATCCATGAGAATCATGCTATGTGCAGTGTCATGGTACACATATTCAAGAGAAGATAACAAGTGATGGGTACTCACATGATTCTTGTTTAATCATTAGGGAGGTGTATGGAGTGGATAGCACTCAAGGGATGAGCCCAGTAAAGAGACAAAGGGTGAGGTAGGACAATGAGTCAACAATAGAATGGTCGAAGATGCAATGTGTTAAGGGGCTCAGGTTTGGGTTTACCCTCAAGTGAGGACAAACGATAGGCACCCGATCCATAGGTATGAGTTACGATGTATGGTCCAAGCCAATTAGGAGTGAATTTTCCCATTTACTTTTTTTTGCTTTGGTTACGTGTTGATTTTCTTTCAAGACAAGGTCACCGACTTGGAAGGTTCATTCATGAACACGTTTTTCATAAGCACATTTGATACATTGTTGGTAAACTTGAAGGTGATCCAGAGTGTTAAGATGACGTTCATCTAATAACTCTAGTTGTGCTAAGTGGTCCCGATGAAAGTCATCATCAGTAAGCATGTCATGGAGAGAAATGTGGAGTGAGGGGATCTAGACTTCGAGAGGTAGAACAACCTCTCGTACCGTACCAAATGAAAAGGGTGTGGCTGCAGAAGGGAAGTGTGAATATACTGTGTGGTATGCCCATAGGGAAAAAGGAATGTGCATATGCCAATCCTTCCCAGTATCATCAACCACTTTCATGAGAATTTTGTTGAGGGTTTTGTTAGTGGATTTGGCTTGGCCATTGGTTTGTGGGTAATAAGGTGATGAGAAACTAAGTGAATGCCAAGGCATCACAAATTTTTTTTTGTAATGTTTTGTTTTTGAATTGTTTTCCATCATCGCTGATGAGGTGATGAGGACACCAAAGTGGACAAATGATGTGATGGTTAATGAACTCACATATTTTCTCAAGCTTTCATGGAGATGAGTGGTATGGCTTCCACCCATTTTGTGTAGTATTCGTAGTAGAAGTTATGATCCATGATGATGGTTTGGGAAGAATGAGGATTGATTTCTCCGACAAGATCCAAACCCCATTGAGAGAAGGGCCAAAGGTCACGAGTGACCTGTAAGGCATGACTGGGTGTATGATGAAGGTTGGAATGTTGTTGACATTTCACACAACATTTGACATAGTCACAACAATCATGGTTAAGGGTTGGTCAGCCAATAATAGCCTAGGTGAAGAATACGCTTAGCAACAACAAGGCCACTAAAGTGACCTCCACATATGCCATCATGAACCTCCTTAATGGTATAAGGAATTTTAGAACTTGTGAGGCATCGTAAGAGAATACCATCAAAGCCATGCTTATAGAGGAGTCCCCCAGATGAAATGAAAATGGGAGACCTTTTTAAGGAAGGTGCGTTGTCCATTATGGGTGAGATCTGGGAGGTAAGATGGAGAGGGAAAGGTAATGAGTATTGTTTATACCAAAGGTCACTCTGGGTTAGGGGTGTCATTTCCGATTGAGTAAACATCATGAGGTAAATAAGAAGGTGAATGGAGGCATTATATGGTGACAAATATTTTGGAATCGGCAAGGGAAGTGGGTATTTGGGAAGCTAAGCAGGCCATGGTATCTACAAATTTGTTGGTTGAACATGGGATGGTTTGAAGGGTGTAACGATCAAAGGTGGTCAAAAGTATGTCTACATGATGTTTATACTTTTGAAGTATCTCATTATGACATTGGTACATACCATTGACTTGGTTTATGACCAATTGTGAATCACCAAAGATGTGGATTGATTTGACATCTAGGGCATAGGTGGCCTGGAGACCTAGTATGAGTGCTTTAATACTCTAAAATATTGTTGGTGCATTCAAAGTCTAGTTTGAAAGACAAAGGCATGGGTTCTCCATCCAGAGGAATGAGGATAACACCAGCCCCACCCCCACACTGACACTTGGAACCATCGAAGAACAATGTCATTTGGTAAGGGGTTCATCCAGGGAAAGGGTAGAATGGATTCATCGGAAAGTCAAAATTAGAGGGTTGGTCCCCGAAATAGGTGCATCAGCCAGTTGGTCGGTGATAGCCTAGCCCTTAATGGACTTTTGGTGAATGAATTTGAGGTCAAGATCAGCTAAAAGCATAAGCCATCACGTGTGACATGCTGATTTTGATAAGGTTTGGCATACATGAAGTGTAAAGGATCGGTGTTGGTCACAACATAGGTTTTGTGGTTGAGTAGGTAATGGCAGAGTTTGGTGGCAATGAAAACTAAGGCTAAAAAAGCTTTTTTGGGATGGTTGTATCGGGTTTCATAGTCCAAAAGAGTATGGCTTATGTAATAAACCACCTGCTCCCTATGTTGTTCATCGCGATGAGTGAGCATGGCTCCCAAGGAATGATCAGTAGCTGATATGTATAGGTAAAAAGGTTGATCATCTTTAGGTGGAATGAGTATGGGTGGTTGGAGAAGGTATTGTTTTAGGGCCTCAAAAGCTTTGTGATAGTCATCATCCCATTTAAAGGAGACATCCTTCCTAAGCAGATGATGAAATGGTTGACACCGATCAGATAATTGTGAAATGAAATGGTGAATGGACTGCAATTTACCTTGCAAGCTATGGAGTTGTTTAAGGTTAGTGGGTGGAGGCATTTCCAGAATGGCCTTGACTTTTAGTAGGTCAACTTCTATACCATGGAGGGAAACAATAAATCCCAGAGTTTTCCTGAGAGAACCGTGAAGATGCACTTTTTAGGCTGAAGGTGGATGTAATATTTAATGAGGTGGTCAAAGATGGTTTTGAGGATGGTGAGGTGCTGGTGTGACATTTAGATTTGGCCAAGAGATCATCCACGTAATCTTCCAATATGTGATGCATGATATCATGGAAGATGTAAGTCATAACACGCTGATATGTAGCACCAACATTTTTAAGGCCAAAAGGCATGACTCGATAGCAAAAGGTTCCCCAAGGGGTAATGAATGTGGTCTTGTGTTGATCTTCTCGGGGCAAGAAAATTTGGTTATAACCCGAGAAGCCATCCATGAGTGAGAGCATCTCGTGACCAGTGGTGAGGTCAACCAATTGATCAATACCGGGCAAGGGAAAGTCATCTTTCAGGTAGGTGAGGTTGAGGTCATGGAAGTCCATGCAAATGCGAGAGTCCCCCTGTTGCTTTAGTAATAGGACAATGTTAGAAATCCAATGAGGATAATCAATGGGTAAGATGAAGGAAATGGAAAGAAGGTGCTGAAGTTCTTCTTTGATGAGAAGAGCAATGCGAGGGTGCATTTTCCTCAACTTTTGTTTGATAGGTTTGGCATCGGGAATGGTTATGATATTGTGGACCACTATGGTGGGGTCAATACCGGGCATGTCTACGTAAGACCAAGAAAAAGCATGGTTATGATCTCAGAGAAAAGAAGTGATGGCTTCTTTATTCAACAACATCTAAAGATTGTCCGATCTTTAGATGTGTGGGTCATCCTGAGTATGAATGTTGATCTCGATAGTCGATTCATTCAACATGGTTTGTGTCTCAGAGGGTAATGACCGATGAATATATGAGTCTTCTGCACCAAGGTAGGTGAGTATGGATTCATCATCCTGACATTGAATGATGTTAATGGTAGGTGTGTCATCATCGATCATCTCAGGATACAAGAATGGGAGAGTGGAAGGGGCCTCGCCTTCACGTTGATAAGTCAAAGGCCCCAAGGAAATGGTGTTTATGAAAAAAAAGTTAGGAGGGATAGATTCAGGATCCATCGACTCCATCGGTGAGGGTGGTGATGAAGGTGGAGAAGGGCTAGGGTCTTCAATGAGTTCAATGTGGGCCTGTTTGGTAGGAGGTTCAGGGAAGCCGATACCACTATGGTCATTATGTTTGTGGGTGGTACATGGAATAATGGTATGGTGGCCTTGCTCATAAAATCCAAAACCAAAACCCTTCCACACACAGTGGTGTGCAGGAAGGTGTGGGTGAAATGGTGATTGGTAAGTGATGGAAGTCAATGGAAAATGGGGGGGGTCTGATGATGGTGGTTAGTGTGTGTAAGTGGTAGTATCAAGTCCCCCATAGGTGAGACTAGTACGAAGATGAGGAGGACCATAAAGGAGGCATTCTCCTATATGGTGATCATAATGAGGGTGTTGGTGAAGGCTTCCATACTCATGTGGAGTAAGGAATGTGTTGACACTATATAGGTGGTACTCCCCAGAGTGAGGCATGAAAAACACCTTCCAAGGGATCATGGTGGTTGGTATGTAGGTAGCTGGTATGGATGATGTGTCGAGGTCGATGCGGAGGTGGAGTTAATGGATGGGAAGCTAATGGGTCAGCCGTGGAGGTTATAGTAAAGAAGTAGGAATAGAGGAGGAGGTATGTGTGGTGAAAAAAGGTACAGTACGGGTAGGGAGGAGGTGTAGGTGAAGTGGTAGTGGTTGGCAGAGGTAGATGGGCTTGATGTATGTATGAGCACATCATTGGGTCAGTAAAGCATGTTGCATTTTTCAAAGGTGATGGGTCACTGAATGGTATAAGTGTGTCCTCATGTTCAAATTACACACACAACGATGCAAAGTGGAAGGAACACAACCCATGACATGGATCCAAGGTCTACCAAGCAACAAGTTATATTGGAATTCCCCTCCAAAACATAAAACAATTTAGAACAGTGTGGGGGCCCACGCGAATGTGAAGGATGACATTGCCTAGTGTGGAGGTGATAACATCATTGAATGAACGCAACATGACCGGATGTTTATGCATGTAATTTCAGGTATATGCATTTGAGAAAATGCATGGGATGAAATGATGTTAATGCTAGCACCTCCATCAATCATCACACATGACATACCCGTATGTCATCAATGTGGACAGAGATGAAGAGGGCTGGGTCCGGGTCATCATTTTGGTGTGGCGCGATCTCTCCTCTGAGAAGCTAAGGGAGGCCACTTGGTGAACAAGGTGAGGTGAGGATGAAGGTGGTAATTTGGTGAGAGAGGCTACATGATGGGGTGTGATGATGGAGGCTATGGGTGTAGGGTCATTGGGTAAAACCTCAATAGATTGAAGAACCTCCATGAGGGCTTGACGATGGGATTTCGAGGTTTGGATGAGGTCGTATAAGGACATTTTGAGGGGAGATTGGTGTAGTTGTTTGAGCATGGTGTGATGTGTGATGCCATTAGAAATGGGGTATGTGGGGCCATGGATAGTTATTTTAGGTATGGGTGTAGATGGTATGTTGGGTATAGGATTGGTTGGTGGGTCACTACTTTTCTTTACCCTTTTACACATGTGTAGTGATGTGTACCATGTTGATTTGAGGGAAGTTGGAAAATGGAGAAGGTGTAGGGTGAGTGGTATAATGACATGAAGGGAAAAAACCTACTGGAGGAGAAAATCCCTGTGAGGTCAGTTGGGCAACAATGACATTTGGGTGGTGGTGTGGCAAGTTCTCTGATGTGAACCATGTTAATTTCAAATTTTTGTGTGGCTCTGTAGGAGTCGTGAGGGTGGAGGTTGTGGTGTTGAGGCAAGTGTGGGAATGGGTGTCAGTGAAGCAGATCCTCATCAAGAAGGTCATCATCATCAAAGTTGGTTTTGGTGGACACAATTGGATAAGGATGGTTTTCAAGGCCTCAGCATTTCTCCACATCATGCCCTAGCACATGATGGTATGCACAAATTTTAGTATCATCAAACCCTTTTGGCTTGGGTTTGAGGGGGTCATAAGGTCGGAGTGGTGGTAATGTGATAACAAAAGTCTCGAGGAGGTTGGTTAAAATTTTGGCATAGGACCCTGCTAGTGGATCACAATGGGAAGTGAATGTGGGTTTGGGTGTAGGTGTGGTTGGTTGTTGGGAATTGTTTTTGGAAGAGTAGGAATGGGTCGAGCTATGGGTTTAGGTGCCAGTGTGGTTTGAGGTATGGCATCGGGTTTGTTTGGGTAGGGGTATAGTAGATGGATGGGTAGGAGGGTGTGGGGTTGTTTTGACTACCTTGTTGTGGGGTAGTGGGGTTTTTTTTTGGGCACACCTTGGGGGTAAAGGTGATGTGGGTGTATGAGGTCTAGAAGGAAAAGTAGATGGAGGAAGAGGGTGAGTTACCCATGGGGATAATGGGGGTGCTATGAAGGTAGATGATGTGGGTCATACTTGGGGTGTGAGGGACAATGACTGAAGTGTAGTGGGTAGTGAAGCAATAGCTGAAGGTATTGGAGGTATTGGTGGTAAAGAGACTGCAGGTGGGTATAAGTCATGTTGTGTGCCTGGGTAGGTTAGAGGTATGTGAGGAAGGAATGGGTTGTTGTGTTATTGGTTTATGGATGGGTGAAGGGTGCTTGACCATGTTGGGAAGCTGAGGTCTTAAGGCAGATGGGACAAGTGTGGGTGTGATTGGTGTGTGGTGGGGTATGAGGTCGATGAGTTTTTTCTTTGGTTGGGGTGTCGAGTAGGTGTGGTATTGATGTTGGAGGATGTAGCTAAATCTAGTTTAATAGGTGGATGAGTAAGGCTGGTGGTCGGGGTGACCCCTAAAGTGGTAATAGGTTTAGTGGAGGTAAATGTTGTGGGTATGGGTTTGGGTTTAGATATAGGTCGGGTTATGGGTAAGGGTGTGGTGTGAGTGTGAGTGCTAATGGGTATCATGGAAGGGGTTGTGAAAAGTGGTTGTATTTGGTTTGATGGGTGGAAATGTGTTTGGGTAGATAGTGGAGGTGTCATCGAGGGATCTCTGCATCTGTGTTGAGACAAGGAGTAAGAGGTGCCCCCATAATAAAGCCCTATCCACATAATCTAAGTGATTGGCCAAACGTGAGAATGGACATGTCTGTGGGTGGAGTGGTGAGGACCTAATGGGAATTCCCATAAAATGCATCTTAGAGATGGGGAATTGGCCAGCTTCAGCTTCCGTGGGTAAGAGAGCAGAAAGTAGGTCTGTTGGATGTTGGGTAGCCAATGGAGAATGCTTGCCAAGAGGCAAAGGTATCTCCACTGGGTCTATGATGGGTGGAAGAGATGATGGGAGCTCCTCTATAAGTGGAGGAATGGATAGGTGCTCCTCTATGGGTGGAGGAGGTAATGGGTGCTCCTCTCGGGGTGGAGGAGGTAATGGGTGCTCCTCTGGAGGAGGGGTGGAGGAGGGGGGAGCTCCTCTATGGGTGGAGGAGGTATGTAGGTAAAGGTTCTCTAAGTGGAGAAGCTAGGGGTGAGATGGTCTCAATGTTAGCAGAAGACCCCATTGGTGATGAAGGAGATGAAAGGTGTTCCTCTATTGGTGAAGGAATGGTGGAGGTTGGTTCCAATGTGGAAGGAGGATTTTGGGCTAGGATTTCCTCTATGGAAGGGATGTGAGGTAATTGAGAGGTGACAGGTACCTCGTTAAAGATTGTGTGAACCTCACGGGTATGGGTATCGTGAGTGGATGTCTCACCGGTTTGATTGGATGAAGGGGCATGATTGGGAAATGGTTTTTTGAAGATTTGTAGATTTTGGTTGGGGGTGGCATTGGGATTATCCATAGTTAACTCACCTTTCTCGAGCATTTCTTGGACAATATTCTTGAAAGTGATGTTTGCCATCACTATGACCCTTCACTCGGTGATAGTTATAGAAATCATGCTCTTTATACCATGCGGGCATGGGGTGAAAGCAGGTCAAAACCAGTGTGTGGTTTTATGGGTGGAAGGGTGATGGCTCCAGCTTTGATAAGATTTTCTAAGATAGAAGAGTAAGGTTCCCCAATTGGGGTATATTTTCACTGCTCTTGTTTGAATCAAAAAGCCTGGACAGTGTGATAGATTAGATGAGGGTGTAGCCTGATTGGATGGATGAGCTGGGCCGGCCTTGAGTACCACTGCGTTAGTGGTACCTTTAGCCTTTGAATAATTGGTTGGTGGTTTGGAAGAAGAAGAGGTTTCATTCGACTTGAATGCCGAATTCTTATTTCAGTAATTGGATTTTCTTCTCTTCGATGGCCCGAATCTCTAACTTTCGTGCCATAGTGAATGCCTCATCGAATGTTTGGAAAGTTTGGACCTGCAAGGTTGGGGAGATATGTCTGGCGCAAGCTCATGTGAAGAGCTCGATGAGTTCATTTTGTGGCAGTTGGAAGGTAAGTTGATTGATCAAGCTGCGCCAATGAGTGACAAAATCTGTGATAGATTCATCCTCATACTGACGTGTGGAATATAGATCGGTCATGGTAACCTTCTTGGTGATATTGATAGAGAAATGATCCAAGAAAGCTTGGGCTACCTGATTGAATGAAAATATAGAGTGTTTGGGTAACCCACTATACCAATCTAATGCAGGTCCAGTGAGGGACATGGGAAAAGTTCTCAAAAGCAAGGCATCATCATGAGCAATCAAGATAACACCCATGTTTGAATGAGCGCAAATGTTGTTGTGGGTCTTCCTTACTATTGAAGTGGTTGAATTTAGGCATTTCCCAATGCACAGGGTATGAATGGATAGGAATGGATGGGTGAATAGGCTCATTGCAAATCTCATCATAGGTGAGAGTGTTATGAGAGCCGAAACCGATGCCTCCAATGTCTGCATCTTGTCCAACATCAATTTAATTAGGTCATTGGTGGGTTGTGATGATTGGATGCCTCCTATAGTGTGAGGAGGTTGGTTTTGGGCATATAATGGGGGTGGCATTCCAGTGTATGGGGCTGCCATGTAAGGTGGTGGAGAAGAAGGTAATGAAATAGGGGTACATACCTGAATGAATAATAGATGAAAAACAGTGGTTGTTGGTAGTATGTATATGGGGGTGGAAGGGTCGTGGTAACCCTAGTGGCAATAGGGGCTAATGATTGTGGAATGGAAAGAACCACATTCTGAAATGGGGTAGGAGTCACCGACACTGGAGGTGGGAATGTAGCTATAGGTATGTGTGAGACATTAGGGGTGGATGAGGTTGTGTTTGGGGTAGTCATCGAGGGTATGGTGGATGTAATGGGTGCCACATAGAGAGGTAACAGACATGTGGCAAAGTCATATGGGTATAGAACCTAACTACGTGAAATATGGGGGTAAGGTGGATGTGGGCAAAGCATGGAGCTAGATGGGGCCGATGTGGAAGTGGGTGTGAGAGTTGGGGGATAGATATGGGCATGCCATATATCAACTGACCCGAGGTGTCTCGAGTGGATGAGTGGGAGAGGTAAAACTGCAAGGCGACAGGGTTCTGGTCAAGGAGTCATGTGAACTCCTCATCTCCGTAGTGATAGTAGTAGGCTGGATGGGATCCATGGATGGTGATAAAATAGAAGGTGGTGAAGGACTAGGTGGGAGTGGTTGGCAACTCGTGCATGGAACACGAGGGTGCTTTGCTTGTCTTTGGGTCAGCACCATGTGAACCAATATTGATCAGTAGGGTGCTTTCTCTGTAAATGATACAGAGAAGAACAAGAGAATAGTGAATCTGGTGATAAAAAAATGGATGAAGTAACAAATGGTGGGTGGAATGTGAAACAGGCTAACCGATGCCGGTTAGGGAAAACTGACGTCGGTCAGGGGTAACCACCGGTCACTGTAGAAAATGGACAGTGAGTAAACAATGAGGCAGAAGGTAAAATCTGACAAGTATGCCAAATCTGGGGATGTGTAAAATGTCAATGGAAAAAATGACAGTGACAGAGACTGTGGAAAGTGGAAGAAAGTGAAGTGAAAATGTCCTTTTGAGTAGGTTAGCAAAAGGACCTGGAACCGACGTCGGTTGGGTATAACCGATGGTGGTCAGAGGTAACCGATGATGGTTACTATGAAATTGAAACAATGATGAAAGAAAGTGGTTGTGAATTAAAATCTGATGTAGAATCAGACCCAAAATTCTTGGGAAATGATGATGATATGGCCTAGGCACACTCAGGTGAAGCCGAATACACCAGCTATGATGAGGAGCATGCAAGGATGAACAAAAAAAGTGATGAACGTGATCTTTCACCTCAAAACACAAGCCAAGTAAAACACTAAGAAAATGTGATCCTAGGAGTGCCCTTTCTATTATGTTTGTTTAGCTTATGCTATTTAGGACTGACACATGAATTGTGAAATAGAGTTTTTGGTGAGGATGGCTTCCTACAAAGAAGGAGATCTAAAAGGTGAGGTTTCAGGTATGTTATGGTGGGGGTGGGCTTCGCTCTGAAGTATGACTCGACAGAGCAATGAGTTGGGTGCCCACTGTGCCATGATCGTGTGATCACCTACAACTTCTTCCAGGTAAGATGTTGTTTAAGAATGTATGTATTTTGAATTTTTGTGTGGTTTGGTAAGACTCAGAGAAAGAGAAAAGGATAGAAGTGCTTTTCTATGATTCATTTGTCAACCATCAGCTGGTCATGACTTCCAACATATAGGTTGCCCTCAATTAATGTGAGCTAATGCAATAAATCAGAATGGAATGCAATTGTTTTTAAACCCAAATCGAAAATGTGAAATTGGATGACACAATAAGATGAAGAGGAAGAGGGATGCTCTTTCACTACAATGTAGAAAACATGAAGAAATGATTCTTTTAATTACACCAAAAGAAAAGTTTCCTTTAGAGAAAAAATAGAAAAAGAGTGGATTACCAGGGAAGAAAATTAGTGTGTACGCTTTTAGAAGGGAAAAAACACACAATTTTTTTCCTAGGAATGAATGAAATGCAAGGAACCCCAGATGGGTCCCACCGGGCGTGCCAAAATGTTTCACCTTTTTCTTAGATTGTTTCTTTGAAGTGTTGATGAAACAGATAGGTAATAGCATAGGAGGAATACCTATTCAAATGTTGGTTGATGGGTTGTTGCATGCGCGTATGACTTCCGAATCCACAACTGATCGTGAGAGCTTCCTTTTGGCTAGGAGGAACTACCTGTAATGAAAACAAGACCACCAAGAAAGAATTAAACAATATGGGCAGTGAACTGCCTAGCGTGAGCTAGATCCAAGAAGTATGATACTTCCTAGATGGCTGTCAATCCATTTTAAACAAATTAATGTTGTAAACAAAGTAAATCCTATTGTTATTTTAAAATGATTTAGGTATCTCACTTAAAAACACAATAAGAAAATAGATCTAATCTAACAAGCTAAGCTAGAATAGAATCCAAAGGTCAAATGGTTGGTTCTGGGTCTCTGCCAGTCTGATAAAGGTCTCGGTAGGTCACAGGTGAGTGAGGGTGAGGTAAAATTAGGTGGGTAGGTCTCTATTTAAGGCTGTGTGGGAAAACACAGAGACCGGTGTCGGTCAGGGTGACTGACGACGGTTAGGTATAACCGTAGCGCCGTTACATCGTGAGATCTGGAAATGTCATGTAACAGGTTTTGGTCTCCTTTTGATGATTGCACAAAGGATTTTTGGTTGGTCGAGATGAGGTATGGGTGACTGGAGTAGGATTTTGTGAGGTTTTAATGGGTCTATGGAGGTGAAAATGTTGGAGAAGGTCAATAGGGAGCAAGATAAACAATGGGTGATAAAATAATGATGAAATGAAATAAACCAGAGAAGTATGATGTTATACTTACTTGGATTTCATTCTCAAGGCCTGTGGTGTGAAGGATGGAGGTGCTGATGATGGGTTTCAAGGTGCAAGTGATCACCAACTCGAAGAAAAGCTTCTTCGCATGGGCTGCATGCACACTCCTCTTTGCTTGGATAGATCGATCGTGGTCGGGATGATGGTGCAGCAGAGAAGATGCTCAATCTCCTTCCTCGATGTGAGTTTTCACTGGAATTTCTCTCTGAAGATGCATTATCTCTCTGAGATGTGTTCTTTCTCATCAACTTTCTTTCTTCCAACTTCCAAGTTCCAAGTTCCAACCTTGAGAATAAGGTTGTTTTGGGTTAAAAGGGGTAACCGATGGTGCGGTCCGTCTTAACCGGCGATGGTTAGGGGTAACCGACGTCGGTCAAGGTGGGATTTCCTAGGTTTACTAAACTTAGGGAGATCCTCCTGATTTTCTTGGATCTCATGTCATTATCCCATGGATTAGACTGGGAGCCTCTTGTGAGCATGTGGGAATGTGGTTAGAGGGAATGTAGGCATTGATTTTTAGGGTTTGGGTAAGTCTTAGTTAGTTATGGAACTTGCTAAGAATAGGTCTTAGGTTGAGTTAGCTTGGTGAGGTGTCTAAGTGAACTATATGTGTAGATATTATTTAAATAAGATATTTAAATAATAAATATAGTGAGGATAATGCATTAATTTAATTAAATTAATTAAATTAATATTAGTGGGGTGAAGGGGGTCATGGCTAGGTAAATGTAGGATACCACTAAGGTGGGAGATAAAGAGGTTTTCAAGGAACTTCAAAAAGAATCTAAGATTAAGGAAACTTCCAAAGAATCCAAGACAAATGAGACTCCTAAAGAGTCAAGGCGATTGAGGTTTCAAAGGTCAAAACTATCTTAAAGAAAGGAGGGCCTTTGTTAAATCAATCAATTGATAAATCAACTACGAAGAAAGTTTCTTCTTCCACGTCTGTATCAACCAAGCCCAAGACAAAGGTCAAAAGTGTGCCATCATCAAGTTTGAAAGGAATAGTATCTGAGACATCAAGTATGGTTACTTTGCCCATGATCATATCAATAGAACAAAAATTTCCATGTCACAGGCAGAGTACTTGAAGTCCAATAAGGATCAACTCGAGAAATTGGTTTAGTTTATCAAAGGTGACTCTACTGTTCATTCCTCCAAAGGGATTCTAAAAACTCCCAAAGATGGGAAAACTAAAAATATTGTGGTGGCCACTACACCTTCAAATGAAAAGATTGAACCTTTCTTTGTGTCCTTTCTGATCAACGGATGCAAATTATGTAATTGTATTATAGAATATGGAGCCTCAGATAATGTGATGCTAGAAAAAGTAGCACATGTTCTTGGTTTGACTTGTACAAGAACATTCGGATTGTGTTACTCCATGGAAACCAAGAAATTTCCTCTGATCGGGCAGATTAAAGATGCCAAAATGGTTTTAGCCCAATTTCCTCGGGTGACCATTCTAGTTGTTGACATTCCCGCATCATATGGAATGTTGTTGAGTAGGAAATTTTCGAGAGATTTGGGTGGTGAGATTCAAATGGGTGGTCTCACGCCATGATCCCTATCAATGGATAAATGAAGAAGCTTATGTCGAAACTCGGGAAAATTCACATGTAAAGGAAAACCGATGATCCCCCGTGCACACACGTCTTATTCCAAGGCTCAAGTATGGGTAACTATATGATGACTGCAAAATTTCATGCCCTTGAGGTCACTTTTCAAGATCCCGATGAGATATGGACTCTTAAGTTCGATGAAATTTGTTGTTCAATGGGTTTTGGGTGCAAGAGTGATGTTCATATCTCCAAATGGTAAAATATTTCCTTTTTCCTACAAACTTGAATTTTTAAATACTAACAACACTACTGCAAAGTACTAAGTGTTAATCCTTGGCCTTCAAGCTGCGAGAGGAGAAAGGGATAAAAAATTGGAAGTCTTTGGAGATGCGGAATTGATCGTGAAACATGTAAGAAATCGGAGTTCAAGTAAAGAATGACCATTTGAGACACTACGAAATAAAGTGTGGGGACGTAATACAATCTTTCGATGCTTTTTCCATAAAATCTGTCCCTCAAAGAATGACAAAGTAGATTCTCTAGCAGTCTCAACTTCATTAATGATTCCTCATTCAGAGTTTGATCAAGTCAAATACACCATTGAAATGGTTTTTAGGCCAAGTGTTCCTGACAATGCAGAAAATTGGCAAGTATTTAATGATGATCAACAAATTATTACCTTCTTGGAAAAGAGGGATAATTTTGAACAATTGTACTTTGAAGGAAGTGATTTTTGCGTTTTGTGAATCAACTACCTCACCCATTCAAGGAGTTGAGAACGAAGATCCTGGTGATGGAATCATCCAACTCAAAGGAAATAAAATTCCCAAAGGATTGGTTTCACTTGAAGAACTTTTTGACAAACATGACAGGTTTATCAAAGAGAAAGAGCAGGTAGGACCTACGAATTCTACTGACTATGAGCAAGTTAACATTGGTACCAAGGATAAACCTCACTTGGTCAATATCGGTAAGTGTTGCTCACTTGAGGAACACAGAAATTCATAAGCCTCCTTACCAAATATTCTGACATTTTGGCTTACTCATATGAAGACTTGAAGTCTTTCCAACCCAGGGAAATGGAGCATGCCATACCCTTGAATCCTAGTGTAGTTCCATTCAGGAAAAAGCAAAGACAATATAATCCCAAGATTGTAGGGACAATATTTCATGAAGTTCAAAAGATGCTAGATGCACGAATAGTGTTTCCTATTTGACATTCGACTTGGATAGCTAATATTGTACCAGATTCACAAGAAAAATGGAGAAATTAGGATTTGCGTGGATTTTGCAATCTTAATCAGTCTCCTTGAAGGATAACTACCCACTGCCAGTCATGGACCATATTCCGGCAGCAAGAATGGATCGAAAATGCTATCTATGCTAGATGGTTTCTCTGGCTATAATCAGATTGAAGTGGCTAGAGAAGATCAACATAAAACCGCGTTCACCACCCCTGGGGTATGTTCACATATAGAAGAATTCCTTTTGGTTTGATTAATGTCGGCACTACCTTTCAAAGGGCTATGGATATGGCATTCACAGATTATAAAGACAAGATCATCGTGATATATCTAGATGACTTGACAATATTCTCAAAGAAACGAGAAGATCACCTAAGAGATTTAGAGAAAATATTGCAAAGATGCTAGACTTCATAAGATTTCTCTAAATCCAAAAAGTCTTTGTTGCGATCACTGAAGGGAAACTCCTAGGTCATATTGTTTCTAAGGAAGGAACTAAGATCGATCATGAGCGTGTTCAAGCTATCAAGAATCTTTCCTTGCCTACAAGTAAGCCTGGAGTCCACTCCTTCTTTGGGAAGGTGAACTTTTTGAGAAGGTTTGTGCCATATTTTTCTGAGCTGACTAAAGAAATCACTGATATGATGAAAGGAAAATAATCCTTCAAATGGTCAAAATAAGGTAGAGAATCATTTGAGCAAATCAAGGGTGTTGTTGCAAAAGCTCCTACATTGATGTGTCCTTATTTTAAAAAGGATTTCATAATTTATTGTTATGCTTCGCCGTACACAATCTCCGCCATTTGACTCAAAGACAATCAAGAGGATATTGAATCTCCTATTCATTCATTAGTTCTAGATTCAATAAATGTGAACTTAATTACACTCCTCTTAAGAGACATGCGTACGTGGTGGTGAGAGCCTTAAAACACTTCAGTACTATGTGTTGAATTATCACACCAAATTCTTAGTTCCAGATACCATGATTAAATGATCTCGACACAATAGGAACCAGGATCTAAAAGAGGTAATTGGGTCTCCAAGATCCAAGAATATGATTTGTATATCAATCCTACCAAGTTGGTTCGAGGAAGAAGAATCTGCCAACTCATTGCAGAGAATGAACCACGAGATAACTCTGAAGAAGAACCAATTGAAGAAAATTTACCACTAGTAGTTTTTGTCGCTGCCACACGAGATGATCGGTATTCTGATATTGCCTACTTTCTCACATATGGCGAGTGTCCAGAGAATCGACAGCTAAGGAGAAACGAGATATTAAACTAAGAGCTGTCAGGTACGTCATTTGGGACAACATGTTGTTTAAGAAAGGAATTGACGACATGTTCCTCGATGTGTTGATAACAACCTAGATTGTTGGAAGATTTCCACAATCATGCTTGCAGTGGTCATTTCTTTGGCCCAATGACAACTCATAAAATTTTGCGAGCACATTATTACTGGCCCACTATGTTTTTCGATGCTCAGAAATGGGTGACAAAATGCGAAGCTTGTCAACAATTTGTTGGAAGACCAAAATTGGCAGCTTTGCCTTTGAAGCTAGTTGTCATTAAAGAACCCTTTCAACAATGGGGTTTGGATTTCATCGAAGTTTTGAATCCTAATTCTAGTGCTGGTCATACTCACGTGCTCACCGCAACTGACTACTTTACAAAGTGGGTAGAAGCTATACCAGTGAAACAAACATCTACTGCAGTAATTTGTGACTTCATCAAAGAAAATATATTGGTTTGTTATGGAATTCCACACAAGATCATGACAGACAATGCCTCAAATTTTTCTTCTGCAGAGATGATAGGTTTTTGTTATTGGTATGGGATATGTTTTTCTCATTCATCAGATTACTACCCTTAGGGAAATGGTCAGGTTGAATCTAGTAAAAAGAACATCATTACTATCGTGCGCAAGTTAGTCAAAGAAAATAAAAGAACTTGGCATAAAAAGTTATATGACGCATTGTGGGCTGACCGCATAACTCCCAAAAGGGCAATCGGGATGTCTCCATTTCAAATTTTGTATGGAACCGATGCTCAAATTCCCATCACACTAGAGTTACCAGCATTAAAATTAGCCCAGGCAGTTGATGATGAATGCTTCACCAATGCATTAGATAAAAGGATCATGTTCCTAAGCAAGCTTGAGGAACAAAGAAGTCAAGTGGAAAATAGGATCGAGGAACATCAATCCAAGGTAAAGAGGTTGTTTGACAGGAAAACCAAAGAGAGGAAATTCCAAATCAATGACTTGGTTCTTCTCTAGGACAAGAGACGTGAACCAAAAGGAAAGCATGGGAAGTTTGATTCATTGTGGCTAGGCCCTTTCAAAATTAGACATTTATGTGGAGATAACACCTATTACTTGGCATATCCTGATGGAACTCATTTTCCTTTGCCCTACAGTGGGCAATATCTCAAGCATTATCAAAATTGAAAATGGGTTGTTCCCGTATGTACATAGGTAATTAGGGATTTTGGTTTGTTTCTTTTCCCTTTTTTCAGTCTCCTCTTTTGTGTCACCCCATTTTTGTGCCCTGTCGTTTTGAGATCATGTTCATGAATATTTTGGTGCTGGGTCCGTTCTTTGCTGCCATGAAGTCCTTTTTCCCAATTAGAGCAGTTTGTTATCGGCCAATTTTGATGCGCAAAATTGGTAAATAAATAAAATAAAAATGGAAATTTTGTAATTTTTCAAAAGTGTTACTTTACATGGTTTGTCACTTTCTTATGATCGTCTCATTTTTGTGATCGTTTCGGTCTTCGTTTTGTCCTTTTCGGGCAAGAACTCCTCCCGCCAGGCTTTAAACTACATTAAAATTAATTAATTAATTAATTACTCTTTGTTTGATAAAATTAATTTTTAAATAAATTAGGAGTATTTAATTAAATAAATATTAATTAAAATTCATCCGACAAGTTTTATTTAAATTGTCAGGGAAAAATAACTTCGCTTCCCATTCGCTAGGATGCCAAATTGGCTTCGGGCTCGGATTTCCCTTTCCTGGCAAAATTGTTTTAAATTCCCACTTGTGGGATTTCTTTTCACAATTGCCAAATTAATGAATTGGCAAACAGGCAAGAAATCTCCCGATTTCCCACATGGGGAAATTGAATGGAGATTGCCAGCCCACTTTGCCATTCCCGTTGGCAATTGGCTATTGCTTTCCCCATTTCCCCTGGCAATTAATTCCACTACCCAGGAAGAGGGGAAGTCGGTTTGACCCTCATAAATTCCTCCGACGAACTCGGTGGAAAGAGTCGTACGAAGATTTCTAAAATTGCTTCTCACTTCTTCTAAAGAACATAATATTTTTATCACATCCCTCAACAAAAATTTCACGCATTCTTCAGAGGAACAACCCAGAAATATTTTCCATGCTCAGCTAGAGGGAAGAAAATCTTTACGCATTGAAAAGGAGAACAGTCCAAAAATGGGACATTTTGTTTTGTTTTGATGTGCATCTACGTTGGAGGAGATTGAAGGAGTTTTCTAACGCAGCAGGGGTGTGAAATACAACAATTTTAACCATCACAAATTCCACCAAAGTAACCACACCGGAGCAAACTAGAAGCTTCCACGTAGCATAGGTGGAAGGAGTCAGTTTTTAGCGCCCAAGGATTAAAAAGATGTTGCATGTAGCTGTCATAACACCACGCTCAGCCAAAGGAAATAGATAAATCCATCACGCAGGCCAAAGAATAGTTTCAAAGCAAAGAAAATAAGGAAAAAAGAGCAGTCCACGTGCTGGAGGTTGAAGAGGAGCCCATGTTGAAGCAGAGAAGGAATTTTCAACGCATGTTTTGGAGAAGAATACCTACGTGGCCAAGGAGGAAATCCATGCAACAGCTCACTCAGCTCAAGGAGATAGCCAGATTCAGTGCATGTTAAAACAGAGACCACACATTTGGAGTAAAAATACCCACACATTTGCCAAGGAGGATTTCACGCTAAATTTCCAGCAACCATCAACAACAAACAATCAGCCACGTTGGAAAATAACAGTCCCAAACAATTTTAAACGCATTTGCCAAGGAGAAGGTGGAGTTGTCTAGGAAATAAAGAAAATAATAAATTTTTCAGAGAAGAACACATTTTCCCAGCTGAGCAAAGATTAAATCATTTCTATTTCCGACACAAGAAATCACGCATTCTCCAGGGGTATCAACGCATTTACAAGAAGTTTCAATCACGCATCGATCAGACGATCGCAAGGAAGAAGTGAATCTCAAAGTACGCGACTATTTAAATTAGGCAATTTTCACACATACTAGGTAGAATTGGCTCTGGAAAATTAAATAAAAATCAAGATATCGAAATCAGGTGATTTCATTTATTTTAAAATAAAATAAAAACGTTGTCGCCCAAGTCGGAATTCAAACCGAGTCTCGGTGTGTGTATTTAAAAAAATAATAATAATTTTTGTAACCAGGACTATTTATTATTATTATTATTGTTTTTAAATAATAATAAAAAAAAATGAATCATATTGTTCTTGCACTAACGGGGTTTGGGATATCGAGACCCAACCACACTTACATTGTTTTATGTACCCGAGTCATTCTTCTGTGAAATTCATAATGGCCGAGAAATCTAACAAATCTGCAGGAAGATCGAGGAAGCCAGTGGAGAAATCAAATAAGTCCGCACTCAAGTATGAATTCCAAGGAATCATTCCTCCCAATTCCATTAAGTCAGTGTATGATAATATCACTGATACAAATCTAGGTCACATCAATGTGCAACAATTCTGCGAGCGGGTGAAAACTGAAGGCAAGACCATATTCTCGGATAGGCTTTACCATAGTGGTCTACCCCAAGCAACATTTCTGTCTCGGTCCTGCGGTGTCGAGTTGGTTATCACTTGTTTTCAGCACTATGATCCTGAGAGAAAAGGAATTTTAAAGATAATCGTGAGCCTTTCCTCTTAATCACACCAGAGCACATTGAGGAATTACTCGGCATACCTGAATTTCCTGAGAATGCGGATATCACTCGCCAGTCATGCAAGAATTTTGGGATGAAGAACCCTTGAGATGGAGCAATATGGTTAATAACAACTAGTTAGTGACCAAGAGGCCTTAAATTGACCGGCTTCCCAAATAACTGTACCACGTTGAGTTCATGGAAGAAATCGGGGACATGATTACTCTCCTAAGTTGAGTTTTTGGTTTACCCTCTGCTAGGATTTTCCACCCATGGATGTATCAGTTTATCTATATCATCCTTGCCAAGAAAGAGTTTGTGGATTAGGCCACCATCATCAGTAACACCCTTCACAAACAATTGATAGAAGTTAAGATGACTGGATGCTTCTACATGACATCGTATCTGACTTATGCAGTAGCAAGAAGAAAGCTATTTTCAGGACTTGAAACGAGAGGAGTCATGGGGCCGTCAAATAGTGTTTTTCATTATTACTGTAACTCAGTTTCAAAAATATCTCTCACCATTTTAGAAGAGTCAATGATGCATTCACCTTCCACATGATTTGGAACCTGAATCAAAATACAGAGGAAAGATTTTCTAAAGAAGCCATGAGTGTCATTTCCCAATGGGGAACATGGTTTATTCAATTTTCATCCTTTTCCTACATTCACGTGAGTGGCTTTGTTGGTACTGTGGAAGCTTCCTAAGTACATCAGTGACAGATGGGCATTAATGGAACTTGTGCGACAACTATTCCAAGTTCACTATCTTCTCAGTGACAAGCATTGTTTAGGAATTCATTTCCCAATCCAAATCGGGGAATACCAATGTCCAAATCTTTTCAGTGCACAACTCATGGAAAAAGAGTTCACTCTCATTACAATCCATCCATATGTGAAGAGAGCCCAGTTTGATATCAATGGATATATGTAGAAGATTCTTGGAGCAAAGTATCAACATAACCCTACCATGGAAGATTTCTGGGCTGCTTGTTTGGACAAACATGAAGTAAGAAGACGAGAGTTTTCTCGCCTAACACTTGCTCAGATCAAGGCCTTCCGCATCAAGAACCCTCCCGATTCATTCATAAATGATGATGAAGATGTCATTGATCCCTCATATGATGCAGTTGCTTTTACCCCATTGCCTCAAATTGACTGGACCAAAAGAGATGAATTTTCTCTTGATAGCAAGAATCAACCGATTCTTGAAAGAAGCATATCTTGGTACAACAAAGAACTTGCCAAGTTACAATCAATTCAAGATCATGCTTCAGGATCACAAAAATTTCCAACACGAGGAGGCCTTCATTCAACCAAAGCCTCTTCTCGATCAACCTCTATACCATCCAATCATACACAACAAGCAAGAAAGGAGTGGTTGCCAAAATCCACTTCGCCAAGTAACGTGTCACGAGGAGAAAAATCTAAAGATCTTAACCCCGAAGAAGGAAGAGAGTGCGTATCAGGATTTTCTACCTTGAATAGAGATTCTTCTACCCACATTGTTAACAGTGCTCAGAAGCTCGTTGCAAACAATCCTCAACCATGCTTTGAACAAGCGTCCACTTAAGTGCAGGTAATTCAAATATCAAACACTTGAGCATGTAGTTCATGAAGGGATTTCCCAAAATCTCATGAATAATCAGGAGGTGGATATTGAGGTTGTTTCTCCTCAAATCGAGGTCATAGATAGGATTCAAGTAGGATCTCATGATGTCGAGAACAATGAGAATATTTATTTGAGCTCTAGGATTTTGTATGCGGAAATAGTGCATGATACTCCTTCCTGGGTTGATTCCAAGGTTAAGAAAAGGAAGAGGGTTGTATAGGTAATTGACATTGATTTTGATGCCATTTTCAAACTTTCGAACAACGTCATTCCAAAGAAGCCTAAGGTGCTTTCTCGAGTAATGGTGGTTAATGACGGAAATAGATTTTTAGATCTCGCCATCCCACAAGTTGATAAGGAGCATGATGCCATGACACTTGCTGATTATAAAGTTTCTAGACTTGGACTTGGGAGGTCCACATTAGAAAGTGACATGGTGATGGCTTGATATTCAATTGATATCATGCTAAAGAGACTTGAGAAATATAAGTCTCAGAACTCTCATCTCAAGGCCGAAAAGAATCAATTGGTGGAATATGTTCAACATTTGATAAATCCCATATCATCCACTTTCCCAAGTACCTGATGTAGTGGCTGCCTCTGATGAAGAAAATCTCAATTTGTCAAAAGAAATAAACACATTAGGCCATGTCACTAAAACTTGGCTTTCAGAGATTCTCGTTTTAGGCCAAGGGATGATCAAGACCGTGGTTAAGCTTCATGAAGATGTTAGTGCATATCTTGATCCAATTCTTTCTTTCAAAGAAACTTTTGTTTCTAATATATCAAATTTGGATGAGATATTGCCTAGTTTGTAGGAGATGACAAGTATGGAATCCTCAGTTTTAGCCATTGAAGGAATTCTTGAATTTGAACATCGAGGGACACTGTTTTCTTTGGTGTCTGCATCTCAAATCAAGGAAGATGCTTCTCGAGGATTCTATGATCCATTATGAGAGCATGTGTAATGAAGCCTTCACTTCACTCTCCTTGATTCAAGAATTCATAGCTGAGATTCCTTGTAACCTCGTAAATGAGCATAATCAAAGGTGTTCATCGGAGTAGGTGGAAGAGCAATTTTCACAATTGTTTAAGGACATGTACACTCCCACCAACAATTTCTCGTCAGTTTCAATGGAGCGGTGCATCAAATTAAAGAACTTATTTGAGAACGCTCAATCCAAAATTGTTAATTTAAATGATATGCCAAGTAGGATTCTTGAATTGCAGGTATTTTGTGAGGCTATTCTTTGACCAAATGAACCTCCAAAAGAAGAAAAGATGTTTGAAACTTTGGGAAGGTTTAGATCCTTTCAACTGGCAAAAGTGGTAGATCCTAATTTCACCGGTGGTTCAAGGAGTTAATTTTCTTGGTATCTAACGAAGTGGGAGAGTCCATTTCTCATACGCTTGAGATAGGTAGACCCCATTTCAATGGATAAGGCACTGGTTATTATTGTATATTTTAAAAAGTGTATTTTTAAGAAAAGGATGTTGTTATTTGTTTTCGGGAACTATGGGTAACTTAAGTGATTTCTATTTTTGGTTGTCTTTAATAAAGTTGGTTAGAAAAAGTCAAAGGTCACTTTGGTGTCTTATTTAATGATCATGTTAAACCCTAACTACTTTGTAACCAACTTTTGGGTTATAAAAGGAAGTGAGGGGCTCATTTGTAAAGGGGACTTTGAGAGAGGAGAAGAAATACTTTTGTGTGCAAGCTTTGTTTCAGGAAGAAACTTTGTGTTCTTTTGTGAAAACATTATGGAATTAATGAAATATGAACTTTGTGTCTCATTCATAATCTCTTGTAACATTTGATGTTATTATGTTCATTAGATGTTAGGTGTTTGAATCTTGCATGCAAATATTATCTTTGATCTTATTGTCAACGTTATTAATCTGTTGTTCTAGTTCACAGTGATCAAGATCTGATTATCTACTTGCTCACGTGTGTTCCCTTTTACACATTCTTGTTTAGCTAACTCAAACTCCGTTTCATTTGTGTTAGTTATTCATCTTTCCTCTTCATGTAATATTAGGCTTTGTTTTTACCTAGCTCTGCATGTTCTTCCATTCATTCCATTTCACTCCTTTCCTTCATTCCATTCCATCCCCTCATTCACTTTTATTTCCATTGATGTTCCAAAACACCCCCACATACAATTTTGAATGTATAGATGTAAATATAGTCTTGGTTTTCAATAAAGGCAGCCTCACCTTCATTGAGGAGGGACTTCGTTCCGACACCGTCGTTGTCATGTCATTTGCATGCGTGTAAATCCATATGTTAACAAAGTGTCACAATCAACTTCATTCATTATATTATTGCATATGACTTTGAAATAGCCTATCATGGTTTTACAAAAAGTTAATTTTGTTAAATCAAGAAGAGTGAAAGACTAGTCAAAGTCTTGTATATGATAAATCAAAGAAAAATGTGCATAAGTATGCAAAAGTATGTAAAAGTGTGTAAAGGAAAGTGTGCACTTGATGTAAAAGAGTGTAAAAGGGTAGAAAATGTCTTGAAAATGCTAAAAAGAGCAAGTTTTTGGGTGATCTCACGCTAATAGTGAGTTTTTTGGGGATATCATGCAAGTGCAAGTTTTGGGGCGATCTAACCCCAAGCGCGAGTTTTTGGACGATCTCATGCCAAAGAGCAAGTGTTAAGGAGAGAGGTATAGTTTTACTCTCCTTCCATGAATCTACCTAATAAGCACCACTACTGGATGGTGCATTCCTAATTTATTCTTGTTGTCTGATTTTTTTCCAAATTAGTTACGAGTTGTACTAATTGAATGAGATAGAATACATTTTATTGTTGGAGGATTGTGCTTCAGAATCAGTAATAATAATATGAAGACTTGTATCAACTCTTCTGATTTGATAAGCTGACTTTGTGTGCCCTCGGGACTTTAGTACCTGGGGAGGACACAAGCACCTAGTGCTAATGTCCTGAGTCTTGTGTGTGGTGTCCGTGTTATGATTGACCTAAGTATGATTTTGAGTTGTTTTGTGACATGTGTTTCATGTGAGTTCGATTCTATAATGTGTAGATCAGTATTGTAACTCCGATTTGTTGTCGGGGTGATTTGTTAACCCAATATATGCCCCTTCATGTGGGGTGCATGTGAATTCGGTAGGAGAATGTGGCCCAAATGAGAGGACCTCGATGCTATGCTAAAATGGATACTGTAGGGGTAGGGGATGTGTGGTAGAAACAAAGGCACATGCAAACAAATTGGCTAGTAACATTTGTTAGTAGAAAAGTAGCAACCATGTAATGAAGACAATGGCAGTGTAATCAAGTAAGTGTGCAAACAAAGTGGACCTTAAAAATTAGTTTTCAAACATGGGACATCACTCACTGATGTCACAAGATAATCGGGGCCAAAGTGGACAAAAACATATAATTGGTGTGATCGAACAAGACATAGGGCCTAACCCACAAACAATAACATATAATAGAAAGTGTAGTGTTAGAAAATATTAGTGAGTTGAGTGTGATAAATACAACTAAATTGTTTCCCTATTCTAATTCTTCTAACAATACTTCAAATTGATTAATAGATTTAAAGGGAGAAAATTAATGCACTTACCAAAAAGATGAAATTTTCCTCCTTTATTGTTTTGGAATTTCTCTTGGATTGGTGTTGATTTCTTCAACCTTTTAGGAGACACACAGAGATCACCTTCCCTTGATTTTCTTGGATTGCTTGATGAAGGATTGTGGATTGATAGATTGGATTAGAGATGGATTGAAGATTGTGGATGATTGATGAAATAAAATGGCAGAGATTTTTTATGGATTTTATGTGTTCTTCGCAACTAGCTCTCATGGAGGAGGAGAGCTCAATTCATAGCTTGTGGGAAAGAAAATGGAGGGTGAATATCCATCCAAGTAGAATGAGGATCAATGGTTAAAAATTGAGCAAAGGATTGGAGGATTCTAGAATGGAGAATTCTAGAATTTGAATTCAAAATTCTATTGAGGGAAGAAGCTTCCATTAGAAGGAGAATTTTAGAGAGGCTTTAGAAATATAATCCTCTAGATTTAGAGGTGGAGGATGTGATTAGTTTAGGTTAATAAAATATGATTACGAGAGAGATTAAATGGAAAGGCTAGGTGTAAGGTAGGTGGGTGTAGGAATATTAAGTTTCTAGAAAATGATAATAAGGGTTAAAATGGGATATAATAATGAATTAAAGGATTAATGATATTTATAAAAACATATAGATATTTATAAAAATATTTAAAATCCCGCAAGGGGAAAATTAGGGGAAAGAAATTATATTCATAAAATCTATGCACTTGGGTACATTTCTAGGTCGTAAAAGCATGCTAACATTTACATGGTTCCTAAGCAGAAAACTAGTAATTGACAACTCCCTTTGGCATTTTTATTTGTCTTTTACACTTTTATTGGCTTTATGCACCTGTTACTCCTACCAGCATTTGACTGTTTTTTTTCTATGGCCTCAGACATTAGCACCCATTTCAAATAGTAGCATCAGGCACTATTGTCCTCTTAGGCACTCATATCCCTACTTATCTTTTTCCTACCCCTTTGGGCCCCTTTTGCTTCTCAATTAATTTTTATTACTATGGGTCGGCCTTTCAATTTGTCAATTACGAAATTCAAACAAGGGAATCATATAAATACATAGTTATGCTTTCAAAATGAGGGGCCAAGCACTAAGCATTACTATTATCACCTAAGCTTGCATTCAAAAGGCACAAAATCACTTCAAAGGCAATCATCTAGCACATCCATTCAAGGGCAAGGGTTTCATACTTTTGCTGTAAAAAAAACATATGAAGGAGAAGTCTATTCTATTCCATCCACACATATTATACATCATATACATTCTAGATATAACCCGTTATTATTAGTGCAACTTGCACAAATGCATCTTAGGGCATCATTTCTACACACACACACACAAGATCTACATAGAGTTTGAGATGTAGTGCAACACTCAGACGTAAGTTCACTCTTTGAGTGACCTCTGTGGGTCGATCCAACTCCTGACTTTACATTTTAATTTTTAGGTTTGATGAGGTTTATGGGTATGTGTAGGTGAATTTATTTCTTGTATGTTATAGGTACATTTAGCGATTAAGGAGAAAATCCAATGTGGCAAGTAATAACGACCAACAACGAACCTCCTCGCGCACGAAACAACCAAATTTGGACTATTCATAGACACCTACACCCAAACACAATCACCAACACTCGTGCACTCCGCATTATTCTAGGTGCTTCTTTGCTACTTCAAGCCTCAACTCTAGAACCTCTAGCGAGCCTTGACGATGCTCTTATAAACCTATTTCAATAATTCATCTACCCAGATCATCTTCAAACAACTAGAAATCAGCTAAGTCCTTCTCTCTCTCTTGCTTAGGGTTTCAACATTCGTACATGTTTTTAGCTTGTCCATTTACTATAATTTATTATTTGTACATCATTTATTACAATAGTTACTCTGCAATTAGATTTAATTAAAATAAAAATATTAAATCAGAAATAATAACAAATAAAATCAGTCATGTGGGAGTGGAGGGAGATCATCCTTCCCATCACACAAGGAATTGAATATAATTAAATCTTTGGTCAGAGATTGAGACTAATGGGGACATAAGGTACCTTGGTAGTTGACGTTCATACGGAGAATGGTGCTAGATTATTGCGGAAATGAATAATTGTTTAGGTGTAATCCGGACTCCATAACCTCGTTTAGAATCCTTTCTTCCAGTTAAAAGACATGAGATTTGAAACAGGATTTGGTTCCCACCAGGATAAAGGAGATGTGTTTGTTGAATTTCTTTTGATGCTTATGAGTGGTCTTCCCAAGTTCCTCACACCTATGTGGGATGATTTAAGGGGAGATTAGTTTTTTTCCTACCTATGTGCAACATCCCCTTTAGCTCACCCCCTATACTTAATGATGCAATTCTAAGATATGTAGTGGAAGGCATTGGCATTGTGGACACCCATCAAGGTGTTGAAGCTGCTATGTGATAAAACTCCTCAAGAAAATGTAGTCACGTGGGCAACAAAGATTACAAGATTTGAAAATGGAGGCATTGGAAAGGCTTTAGAAACTTTCAACCAAATGTAAATTGGTACATGTCATTAAAACTCCTCATCATTCCTTGCATGGTTATAAATGAACCAAGATGTTAATACACTACTTATAATTGTTCCAAAACAAAATAAGATAAAACAAACCCAATATAAACGAAATACGGAATGAAATACGTGTAATTAGTCTAGAAATAATAACAATGCAACACAACTTTGAAATAAAGACAATTAAATTTTCCCCTAATGTGTTCCATAATGATAAGTAAGTAGATTTGAATGCCCCTAAGAAACAATATGTGTAGAGCAATTAGATCGGACCAAAGAGCAGAGTGATCTTAGTGTAGACACAAAATCATACATTTGGGTACATTTCTAGGACCTAAAAGTATACTAGCATTTGCATGATTCCTAAGTAAGAAAACTAGTAATTGAAAACTATCTTTGGCCTTTTTTTTTCTTATTTTCTATTTGGTCTTACACACCCTACAACCCAGTCAAAATTTTACTGATTTATCTTTTATGGTTGCAAACACACCTTACAATGCAAGCCAAGACATAAGTGCTCAAGTGCCCCTATCCCCTCCTCAGGTGACCCCGACCCTTTCTTATCTTACTCGCTCCTTTTGGGTATCTTTTATATTTTAGCTATATTTTTCACTTATGGTTCAACCTTCCAATTGTCAATTATGAAATTCAAACAAGGGAATCATATAAATACATAATTATGCGTTCAAAATGAAGGACCAATTACTAAACATTATTATCATCACCTAATATTGCATCCAAAAGGCACCTAAAGCACTCCAAAGCATCCATATAACATCCATTCAAGGTACAAAGTATTACATACTATGCATACACAACATAGGAAGGGAACTTCATTTTATTGCATTCACACATTCTACTACAATGCATTTACATTCTAGCTACATCTTGGTATCAAGTGCACTTACACAAGGGCATCATTATTACACACACACATGAACTACATGGGGTTTGAGATGTAGTGTAGCACTCGGTCGTAAGTTCACTCATGAGGTGACCATCAAGGTCAGTCGACTCCCCATTATGCATTTTCCTTTTTAGGTTTGATGTGGTTTGTGGGCTTGTGCAGGTGAACATCTCTTTTTGTAGGTTACAGGTACCCTCGGTGATCAAGGAGCAACTATCAAGTGATCAACAAGGAACAATAAAAGAACTTGTGACACATCAAAAGCATTATTCGAGCTCTTGTGTAATTACCGACGCCCAAAAGTGGTCTCTAACACCCTGGGTTCCCTTTCCCTATCCTAGGCACCCATGTCCGGCCTCATCCGTGCATTTCAGAATTTACAGTGAGTAGTAATGACACTCTACCTAGTCTTTTCATCACTTATCTCTTCTACACTAGTCCCAAATTGCACATAAATTGGCTAAGTCTTCTTTTTCTATCTCTTGCTTAGGGTTTCATATTTCAAATCTTAGTTTACTTGTGTCATTGTTGTATTTTATCATTTAAGTACATTATTTATTATGTAATATTATATTTAATTCAAATTAAATTAAATTATTTTGTGAACCCATCGCTCAAATTCAACCTTCCTTCTAGGATTTTCCTTTTATGTCTATCACCCATAGTGGTCATTTTGGTTCCTTTGAGTACATTGATCTTCCTCCATCTCTTTGAAAGTCTTTTAAGTCAATGGCTAAATCTAATAACCCTTTTCTAACTCACCAAATTTTCCTTTGGAAAACATTGAAACCTTTGATAACGAGAACTCATACGATGAGGACATTAATTTTGATCAAGAACCATTAGACAAGCTCACTAAATTTTTTCAAGCTGATCAATACGCACCAACCCTTTACATATTCAACACATTCTTAATGCTTTACTTATTGCAAAACACTCTCAAGATGTTGCTTATGTGCCTATTGTATGTTCTTCCTTATTTTTCATTACCTCCACCTAACCTCTTAACATTTATACTTTCATTCCTATTTCAATTCCTACTTCTACCGATCCCTCATTCATCTCAATTCCTCTTCGAAACCCATGTTCTAACTTCCTTATATTAGGACTGTTGGGGTTAGCACAAGGTTGTACATGAGATAATATATCGATCTAAGCATACATGTAATAAAATCCGATATTCTACGTAAGAAATATACAAAACAAGAGATATAAATCAACACCAAATTTAACATGGTTCATCCAGTGTGGGCTGCATCCACCAAGAAACAAGCCAATCTATTATCCAAAGATTTCAGAAGATATACAATGAAGATTTACAATCTTCCACACCTCTCAGATGTATAGTACTTCTTTCTCTCAAGCTTCTCCTTCTTCTCCAAGAATTCTCTCTCTCACAATTATTCTCACAATAATCATCAATTATTACAATCCTCTTACTTATAAACCCTAGTTTTCATGCTTATATAGGAATATACAAACTTAGGGCACTTAGCCATGCAATTACAATCAATAGATCTACTTTAATGCTAAAATTAGATCTAATTCCGTGAGTTAAATAAAACACTCACGCATAGGTAACCAACACCGGTTAGCCCTAACCAATGTCGGTTCCTCCTTTCCTGACCGATGTCGGTCATAGGTGATCGATGCTAGTTACTACATACTTTTACTGCAAGTTTAATATAGCATGCTAATATGAAGTAATTGAGCTCCACAACTCAACAATCTCCCACTTGGAGATAAATTACTGCACTATACCTGTACAACGTCATTCTTGGATCCTTTCCTTAGCTTTGTTTCTTCCTCTTCAAGTATCAAACTTTAAGACCAATAGAAGTGGAGTGTAGCTCCAAATTCTCTTTTTCTAATGGTTTTATTAGCATATCCACAGGGTTTTCACTCGTATGAATCTTCTCTAGTTTCACTTCCCATCCTCCAATACCTATTGTATGAAGTGATACCTCAATTGAATGTGTTTCATTCTAGAATGAAACATTGATTTCTTTGCCAAATGAATTACACTCTAACTATCATTGAATAATTTGTAATCATCTTGCTCCTTTCCCAACTCTTCCATGAACCTACTCATCCATATCATCTCTTTGCTAGCCTTTGTAGTTGCAACATACTGCCTCTGTAGTAGACAAAGTCACAACCTTCTGCAATCTCAAAATTCAGCTAATTATCGTCCCACCTACTATGAAAATATATCCAGTAGTGTTCCTTCTACCATCCAGATCTCCAACCATATCCGAATCAACATAGCCACATAAAGAAATATCCGAACCTCCATAGCATAACTGCATGCTAGATGTCCCTCTCAAATACTTGAGAATCCATTGGACTGCTTTCCAATGCTCTTTACCTAGATTAGCCATAAATATACTCACAACTCCCACTACTTGTGCAATGTCTGGTCTGGCACACAAACCATATCATACATGAGACTCCCAACTTCTCGAAGCATATGGTACTTGTGTCATGTATTTGACCTAATGATGTGATGAAGGAAACTGATCTTTCTCAATTTGAAGTGTCCAAACCATAGGTGTGCTCACCGGTTTTGAATATTGCATGTTAAACCTTCCCAAGACCTTATTGATATAAGCCTCCTGAGACAAATAAAATTTCTTGTTCTTCCTGTCTCTGTGTATTTGCATGCTAAGGATTATTTTTGCAGCTCCTAAATCCTTCATAGAAAATGTGTGAGCTAGCTTTCCTTAAGCTCACCAATGTCCATACTAGATCCTGAAATAAGCATATCATCCACATATAGTAACAAAATAATATAGCTCCCATTTTCAAGCTTCTTGAAATAAACACAATGGTCATATTCACATCTCAAATAACCATGCTCATGCATGAAACTATCAAACCTCATATACCATTGCCTTGGAGCTTGTTTGAGCCCATATAGGTTCTTTTTCAATTTACACACTAATTTCTTCTTACCCTTGACTTCATACCAAGAGGTTGTTGCATATAAATCTCTTCCTCCAAATCACCATGAAGAAAAGTCATCTTAACATCAAGTTGTTCTAAATGTAAATCTTCTACTGCAACTAAACTTAATACAGTATGAATATAATTCATCTTAACTACAAAGAGAAAATATTTCATCAAAGTCAATACTTTACTTTGTGCAAATCCCTTTACCACAATCCCTCCTTGTACCTTTTGTCCACCCTCTTCTTCCTTGATCCTGTAAACCCACTTATTCTACAATGTCCTCTTACCTGCTGACAACTTAACCAAATCCCAAGTCTAGTTTTGTTCCAAGGAGTCCATCTCCTCATCCATGTCATGCTCCCATTGCATATGGGTCTTATCCTGCATTTCTTCTTCAAAACATTTTGGTTCACCATTATCAGTTAATAATAAATAAGATAGAAAAGGTGTAAATCTTTTTGGAGGTTTACTTACCCTTTGTGACCTTCTCACATAAGTTTGGGGTACCGGAGACTCATTCTGGACCTCTTGGACATTTGTTTCTAATTTTTACAGTGATCGATGCCGGTCACCTATAACCAATGTTGGTTCTCGCTAACTAATGTTGGTTTGTCTCTTCTTTAACCGATATTGGTTCATCTCCGACCGATGTGTCGTGTCAGGTCAAGTCAATGACACCGATTTACTATGTAACCCTGTTGGTATTATTTTTAAATCTGAGAGTTCATTTTCATTCACAAATTTCTCAATCGGTTCATCCTTGGTTTCCAAAATTTGATCCCTATACATTCTCTTTTATTCCATTCAATATCACGACTCTAATAATTTTAGAATTCTCTAAATCCCAAAAACAAAATCAAAAATCACTAAATCCATAACCAATGAAAGTGCATCTCTTAGATTTAGAATCTAACTTCTTCCTCCTATTTTCCCTATCAACATGCACAAAATCTTCTAAGCCAAAAAGTCTAAGAAAAGAAAAATCTACCTCTTTTCTAGGTCCAAGCTTCTTCTAGTATTCCACCATCTAGTAGTGTTTCAAGGCCCACGGTTAATCAAATAAACCATTTATATATCCGCTTCTTCGCCTAAAACTTCAAAGGCAAAATGACATGTATCCTCATGCTTCTAAGACATTCCATGATTTTCCTATTCATTATTTCTGCAACTCCATTCTCCTGTGGTGTTCTAGAACTATTCTTTCTCTTCGTATTCCATTCATTGAACAATAATCATTGAAAGTCTTGCTACAATATTCACCACCATTGTCATATCTAAGGCACTTTAACTTTGAATTTGATTCATTCTCAACAAGGGATTTCCATCTTTTAAAAGTATCAAAAACATCATATTTACGTTTAATACAATAAACCCATACCTTTCTTGTAGCATCATCAATGAAAGTAACATAATACTAGGATCCTCCATGAGAAGCTACCTGGGTTGGTCCCCACACATTTGAGTGTACAAGCTCCAATTTCTTATCCTTCTTAGTTGCCCCAACTTTGAGAAATCTCACTCTCTTTTTCTTTCCAAAGACACAATGCTCATAGAAATCAAGATCTAAATATTTCAAATCTGATAACTTACCCTTAGCCTTTAAGATATGCATTCCTTTTTGAATCATATGGCCCAACCGATTATGCCACATACATGCATCTGAATCTGAAGTAGATAACATAGAAAAGAAATAAATAACACATGTAGATAAATATAATGTTCCTACCTTCTTACCTCTTGCCATAACAAAATCACCCTTGATGACTTTCTAAGAAGTTCTGTGAATGTAACCATGCAACCAACTTCACCTAGTTGCCATGTAGAAATAAGATTCCTCTTGAGGCTTGACACATGCCTCACATCTTTCAATACCCATGTATTTCCATTCTGTAATTTTAGATGAACTTCCCCTTTACCAGTAATATTGCAAGGTTCATCATCACCCAAATAAACATGCCCAAAATTTCCCTGGACATAATTTCTGAAATAACCCTTATTAGGGGTTGCATGGAAAGAAGCTCTTGAATCTAAAACCCATGATTCTATTCTATTATCCAAAGAAAGAATAAGAGCATCTTGCATTACCTTTCTACTAATATTTGCCTCTTTATTTGACTCTTTACCTTTGTCTGGGTGTTGGTTCTCTTTATCCTTTGACCAACAATATTTCTTTGTATGTCCTTTCTTTCCACATTTCCAACAGGTAATTCCCTTACCTCTGGATTTAGATCTGCCATCCCTTGACTTTGATTTCCCATTATTCTTACTCTTGGATCTCTCCTTCTGCCTACCTCTTCTTTCTACATTCAAAGCATTCCCAAATGATGATTCCTTTGTACTTTTCTTATAAATTTCTTCATTCAATATTATACTAACCACATCATCAAACTTCAAAATATTATTAGCAGATGTTATATTACTAAAAACCATTACCAAGTTATCCCAACTATCAGGCAAAGAACATAAGAATAAAAGTGCTTTCACTTCATCATCAAATGGAATATCAACCGATTTTAATTGATTTACAATAGATCGGAAATCATTCAAATGACTAGATGAAAATCCACCTTCATGTATCTTAGAACTAAATAGTTTCTTCATCAAATAACCTTTATTTTAAGCACTAGGTTTTCATATAAATTAGCAAGATATTTCATTAACTCTATTGTAGAAGTCACTTCTATAATATTAGAAGTCATGGATCTTTGTCAGGATCAATCTTATGGATCCCAAAGCATTTATGTCAAGAATCTTCCATTATTCATCAGTCATCTTCATAGGTTTAGACTTTTCATCCAACGGTAAGTAAAAATATCTTTGATATAGATAATCCTCAATTTGTATCTTCCATAATTGATAATTTTGGTCATCAAACTTCTCTACCTTATATTTGTTTTCTTTTGCCATTATTGTAGCTCCCACTCAATCAGAAAACCTAGGTCAGTAAATTTTTCAACACATAAAACCCTCAAACAAAGCTCTGATACCAGTTGTTGGGGTTAGCACAAGGTTGTACAAATAATATATCATATCTAAGCATACATGTAATAAAAGTGGATATTCTACTAGAATAAATATATAAAACAAGAGATATAAATCAACACCATATTTAACGTGGTTCACCCAATGTGGGATATATCCACCAAGAAACAAGTCAATCTATTATCTAAAGCTTTAGAAGATATACAATGAATATTTACAATCTTCCACACCTCTCAGATGTACAATACTTATTTCTCTCAAGCTTTTCCTTCTTCTCCAAGAATTCTCTCTCTCACAATTATTCTCACAATAATCATCAATTCTTACAATCCTCTTACTTCTAAACCCTATCTTTCATGCTTATATAGGCATATACAAACTTAGGGAACTTAGCCATGTAATTACAATCAATAGATCTGCTTTAATGCTAAAATTATATCTAATTCCGTGAGTTAAATAAAACACACTCATGCACATGTAATCGATGCTGCAAGTTAGCCCTAACCGATGTCCGGTTCCTCATTTTGACAAATTTCGGTCATAGGTGACCAATGTCGGTCCTCGATAATCGATGTTGGTTCTTTGTGCTTTCCTGCAAGTTTAATATAACATGCTAATCTAAAGTAGATGAGCTCCACAACTTAACAATGGCCTCCACCCAACCTCTTAACATTCCTACTTCCATTCCTATTTCCATTCCTACTTCTACCGATCCCCTCATTCATCCCAATTCCTCTAATACACAACTTGGTTCCTCTTTTGACACCCATGACCTAGCTTCCTTATATCATGACCTGCGCAAGTTCAAATCCATAAACTTCAACAAGTAACTTCACACTCCTCTCCATCTCTTGATTCCTCTTTGCTTTTTCACACTCCTTTTGCACTCATCATTTTTCTTATCCACTTCCTTTAAAATTTGTCACCCCTAAGTTTCCAACCTTCAATAGGCATGGTGACCATAAAGAGGATCTCAGATCTTTTCATGTGCCATGTCTCAATTATCCGGATGATCATATATTGCTAGTTAAGATATTTCCAAGGATTCTTCAAGATTATGTCATTCATTGGTTTTATGATCTACATGTTCATTTGGTAACTTCTTTCACACATTTAGTCGATGCTTTCTTGATCAGTTTTCCATCAATATCGAAACCAAGATCTATTATACACAACTCGCTCAAATTAAACAAAGATCTAATGAGTATCTAGTAGACTTTGTATTATGTTATAAGAATAACCTAGCTAAGATGACCAATGTGCTTGTTGATTCAGAAATGCAAGATATTTTTTTCAAAGCCTCTTACCACCACTTTAGGAGAGTGTCATCTTTGAGACCTCTCCTTCATTTGATCAATTATGTCATATGCTCAAAATGCATGAAGTCAAACTACTCTCTATGGGAAAATTAAAGTATCAATATACCTAAACAACACTAATATAAAAATTCTTCTAATATATTCCAAACTAAATCAACATTCAAGACATCTCCTAAAGCCAAAAACAAAAATCAAAGGCTATTGTTAATGTCATCTCTCCTCCTAAAAGCTTCAATGACAACCTCCAAAGTGTACTTTCACCAAATTATCATATGCACCTCATTTTTATTGCCTCAACTCATTGAAAGTAATCTAATCACTCTTACATTTCACTCAATCTCGATCCATCGCCCCGTGGTCGTAATCATGATGAAAATGTTAAATGTGACTATCACCAATGCATTGGGCATTCTACCAATCGTTGTTTCAAACTCATATATCTTATTCAAGATCTTATTGATGATAATTCACTCAAGATCCCTAAGACATCCACTTATAAGCCAATTAATTATTATAAAAAGCTAAAGATATTAGACAACCCTTTTCCTAAGCATGATACACAAGTTCTTGATTCTTCTATTAATCATACATATTGAGATGTGCCCCCTCCTTCATTAGGGCCCCTTGAATTCCTTGTCACTTTTGCTAACATATCACCACCATTCATTTAGTAATTTTTAGATAATGATTATCATGCAACATTCTATTTTGATTCATTACATATCAACGCTTCTATAAGTTCATATATTGTAAATAACACCATGATCTATCCAAGTGACTCCTATTAGTATGTACTCCATCACACTTCTCATGGTTGTCAAGTTGTCCACTATCTCATATCACATATCATGTTCCTAATTCTTTTGGTTATATTAGACTACCCGTTATAGTTGGGCCTCTTACCATGCTTATGCCTTTCGTTGTGGCATCTTCAATCAAAGGTTATGACATGCTCATAGGCCTTCCTTGGCTCCACACCGCTAAATAATTCCCTCCATGAATCATTTGTGTCTCAAATTCATTCACAATAAACAAGCGGTCATTATTAAAGGTGTTCCACCATGTACACTTTTACTAAGCCTAGTCTTGATTATATCTTTCCACTAGTTATAACATCTAGGCATTTGGGCCTCTTAAATCTAAGGCACACTCTACACCTAATTCTCCTATTCGAACATGACCTACTACAAGACCTTGTCATGCTCATCAATCTACTAGTTCATCTCATTGGCCTAAGTCCCCTACTTGGGTAGCCCCTTCACATAGGTCTACACCACCGCCTTTACCGAATAGGTCTCCTTCACATGCACGACACTACTCTCATACTCCACCGATCTTAGAGCATCTATACATGCCTTTATCTCCTTGGATATTAGGTGGAGAGCCCTTGGCCTTCACTATCGTGGATAACATTCCATCCTTCTAACACTTGGGGGAATCATGATTTCTTCCTCCCTCCTAAGCATAATCAATTGTCTATAGTATTATATCACACGCATGCTTCACACTTCATCTTTTCTCACTATTCTTGTATATCTTGATAGACACCTTATATCATCATTACCCTATGAAGAAATTTAGTTTCATCATGTTCATACTGACTTTTGAGGGTGTAAATCTAAAATGAACTCTCACCACATTCACTTTTCACGCTCTATGCTTCATCATCTATCTAAAATGTCGACATAATTAATTCACGATTAATTTTGTCCCGCAAATATCCTAACATCATCATTCCATATATAATAATCCATTTTATAAAATCCAAATTTATTATTATTACCTTCACTTTATATCACATTATTTATTATCATTTCATTTCATCTATATATTTCATCATTCATTATCATTAATCATTTTATCATATATATATATATTCTTAATCCATTATCATTTTCTAGGAATTTAATATTCCTACACCTACCTACCTACCCACCTACCCTACCTACCCTACACCTAGCCTTTCCATGTAATCTCTCCCTAATCATATTTTATTAACCTAATCTAATTCTAATCCTAATCACATCCTCCACCTCTAAATCTAGAGGCTTCTATTTCTAGAAGCCTCTCTAAACTTCTCTCTCCTTCCATTGAATTTTAAATTCAATGGAAGCTTCTTCCCTCCATGAATTTTGAATTCAAATTCTAGAATTCTCCATTCTATAATCCTCTAATCTCTCCTCAATTCTCCACCCATTGATCCATCTCATCCTACTTGGATGGATCTTCACCATTCCATTTTCTCCCCCAAACTATAAATTGAGCTCTCCTCCTCCATGAGAGCTAATCTAATGATCAAAAAATCCAAAATCCATAACAAATCTTTTTTTATTTTTTTCATCATCATCATCTATCAATCAATCAATCATCTATCAATCAATCTATCAATCATCATCATCAATCAATCAAAATCAAGAAAATCAAGGGAGGTGTTTTCTCAAGTGTCTCCTCCAAAAATGAAGCAAATCAAACACCAATCCAAGAGAAAATCCAACAACAAAGGAGGACTCATCATTGCATTTATTGGTAAGTGTAAGGTATTGCAATCTTTCTCCCCTTTCCATCTTTGCTTTCTCAATATTGAGGTATTTTTGAGAAGATTAGATTAGAGAACAATTTGTTTTTTTTTTTTACATTTATTCACACTAATATTTTTAACATATACATTTTTGCCACCCACCATGTGGGGCTTACCCCCACTTTTTATCATTTTCAATCTTATTTCATCCCTAAAACAAGTTGTCAAAGTTTCAAGAATTTTTTTTTTCATTTACACCTTCAAATTTTCAAAATTTTTCAAAGCTCAATTTTTTTTCATTTGAAACAACATTTTTGACCTTTTTTTTTTGCACCTTTGCATATTTTCAACCTTTGCTTTGCTTTTTCCTTTCAAATACTTTTCATTTTTGCACCTTTTTTGTTTTTTTTTTTTTGCCTTTTGCTTTTTACATAATGTTTTTTTTTTTATTTTTTTTTTTTTTGCAGCCTTTTTTTTTTTTTACCTTTCCTTCCTTTTGAGAGCCATAACTTTTGATCCCGAACTTCAAAAACTTTGACTCCATTTTTTTTTCCGAAAGGTATAAAAATATATATGAAATGAAAGTGTTAATTTAGTAATTTTATAGGATAATTTATTCATGGTTTTCATTTTCCTAAATTTTTCATTTTAACTACACATTGAGTTTATTTTTCTTGTTCCAAACTACTAACACTTTTTGTTTTGTAGCTTCCTATGCTTACCAAAGAAAAAAAATCAATCTAAAACTACTAACCCTTTGTTTTGTAGCATGATTGGTCCAAGACATTTGGGTTTATAAATCAAATTACTAATCTTTTTTTTGTAGGGCCTCCTCTTAAAGACCCAATCACAAACTATAATATTTATCATTTAATTTTATATTTAGCATTTATTTATCTTTGCATTATCATTTTTTTTGTGTTTTTTTTTTTGCTTTTTATCCCAAAGGAAAAACCGTGTATGCTCTCCTCGCATCCTAGGATGATCTTGAGGATCAAAAGTGGCTAGCCTTTCCCTTTTTTATTTTATAGGGGTAATGTGATGGAAGTGACATCCACACACTTTCCATAGTCCTAGGGGTCTCGTGACCATGTGAATTCATCTCCACGCACGTAGACACACCCCGTGTTCCGTGGGGTATATAAATTCTTGGAGAGTTGTCGTTATTGGCTAAGCACTTGCTTGTTTTAAGAACAGTGTGAAGTGAGGGGCTTCCATGTCCCAATACCCAAGGCCTTAGACAACATCCTTGCAACATGGACTTGGGCCCCATGTACCACAAGGTATATCGGGGACTCCCCTAGTGAGCTAGTGAGCTCATACATCCTAGACTAGGAAACCTTTTGGCCACAATCAAACTATAGTGCAAGGAGGCCACACTCCCCAAGATCACTCACTACTATTCAACCCCACATTGACACATAGGTGGAGAGCCAATTTGTGGCACCATCGTTGGTGTGTGGTATTAAAAGTGGGCTATAGTTTTGATTGTAATCCCACTTGACTAGTTAGGGTGTGTTGCATGTTTTTTTTTCTTTTGTGAACACCCTTAACCATCCTATCACCTTAAAATTTTAATCAATCAAACATCATCATAATCAACCATCCTTAATCAAAACAATCCCAATCCAAATCCCATCACCATCCTTAATCAACCAACCTAATCCAAATCTAATCCCCCACACATCCTATCAAACCATGGCCTTTGATCCTCAATCCCCATCCTCTCCAAACCAACATCCAAACCCCTACCTCTTTTCTAAATCCATCAACCAAGCTATCCCATCATCCCCCACCCATCAAAGTCAACCATCTCACTTTGATCATGAAATCCCACACACTATCCAACACCTTAATAAAAAATCTCAAATCTCACATCCTACCTCAACCAATCCCTCTCATCATCCAAATCAACCATCCCATGTTGATCCTAACATCCTAAAAACCATCCAACAACTCAATCAACAAATATATCTGATCTTAAATCATGTATCAACCAATCACCTCCTAAACCATCATCTCCCAACCAACCCCATCCACAATTTCCCCTTCCTAAGATCCCTACCCCTCACCCCATTGACTTCCTCTTTGAGGAACCCAAATCATCTCAATCCACACCCCAACCTAATCAACATAAACCACTATCCCCACAAGCCAATTACATCGACTTTTTGAAACCTCACTAACTTTGACCTAGACCAAGAGGACCTCCTTTATGTCCTTGTTAATCTAGTCACCAATCCCAAGCCCACACAACCATCCCAAATTCCAACCTCCAAATCCCCTATCAATCATCATGACCTACACCTTCCTCCCATCAAAACTCATGTAATAATCCACCACCATCCAAAATCTCAACTCCTAAATCCAATCATCATAAAACCTATAATCGAGTCCCATTCACATATCCACAACAATCCCAACAACTTAACCCAAAATTATTATCCCCACATCTCATCTTAGTCCTCCATCCTCATCATCTTCATCATCCCAATCCGATCCTGGAATTTCTCCTAGATAGTCCCACATCCCCTAATCCACCATCAAATTCATCCTCTAAGCCTATTTCATCCCCTCCATCACCTAAGCCCAATCCTATCAAAACTATCTCATCCACCGTGACTCCTAAGTCACCCTCATCCCCTTCTACCCCCAATCCTAAACCATCTAATGTGGCTCCTATGCCACCCCCTCATCCTCTTCATCCACACCTAATCCTATCTTACCCCTTCATCACCTAAACCTAACACTATCCTATCCTCTAATCCTATTTCAAATCCACCATCCCCAATCCTAAAACATCTAACGTGACTCCTAAGTCACCAACTCCTAAACCTAAAAATCCAATCCCAATCCTCTCCCCACCCCATCTCCTACCCAATCTAATGAGGCTCCTATGCCACCTTCATCTACTTCATCCCCTAAATCGACCAAATCTAATGTGGTTCCTACACCACACCCATCTCCCAAATCTCCTTCATCCCCAACATCCAAATCTAATGTGACCCTGAACCCATATCACACCCCCCCCATCTATCATCACCCATCCCCTTCATCTAAATCTACCCCATCCCCTTCATCTACATCTACTAATCCCAAACAATCTAATCCTAAGCCAAAACCATCTACCTCAAAACCACATACTCCAACCAATCCAAAATCAACCAAATCTACTTTGGCCTCCAAGCCCAAACCATCCACTTTGGCCCCCAGGCCTAATCCATCCCCTTCATCTTCTAAGCCACAACAATCTAATCAACTCATAAATCCAAATCAACCAAAACATCTCATAATCCACCCAATCCTACCACCTTTACTTCCTACTCCCCCAAAACCATTTAACCCAAACCACTTCACTCCTTTAGGAGAATCCTTGACCACCATCTTCCATCATCTAAAAACCTTCAACATGATCATCCATCCCCCAATCAAATCACATGATCAAAACCTTCCCAAACCATCTTGGTATCGAGAACACTATTATTGTGACTTCCATCACACCCATGGACATTCGACCAATCATTGCATGCATGTAATTTAGGTCTTATGTCCAAAACCTCATTAACCAAGGAATTCTTGTCCTTGTACCTCTTTATCCACCACCTTTCCATCCCAATCCTCTCCCTAACCATCATCCACCATCCAAATCCCACTCGACATCCAAACATCATCAACCATCCAAATCTCATCGTACATCCAAACATCCCTCACCAACCAAAAACCAAAACAAATCTCACCTCCCATCCTTTGTTAAGTCCGACCTCTTAGTGGATGAAAAAACTACAACCCCTAGTCTCATGATGACCACATGGCATCATCTTCCCCATCCACTTCATATCCTATAGCCAAAAATATGTTCACTAATATGAAACATCGAGGCAAAGGCTTAGGCATCCATGAACAAGGCATTCATGAACCCATCTCCCTTCATCAAATCCAGGTCATTTAGGCTTAGGGTATAAACCTAACACTAACAACGTCCCTCCCACTACTCCATCACAACCCATTTCTACCACTCCTCTTATTGATCCTACCATCCCAACCACTCAACCCAATCACAAATCATTTAATCCCCCTACAAATACCAAACACCTAAAAATGGATTGAGCACATAATTCATCACTATGCACATGGATATTCTTTCCTTCCCACCCATCCTCCTTCCATCCAACATCCAAATCCCTTTGCATCTAATCCATTCATTATCATCACATCCATTCATATCCTCTTCCAATCCATTCATTTAAACACTTGATCACTTTCTCACACATGTTGTAAGACAATAGTACCTACTACAACTGTGTGACCTTGGTCTATCATTACCTCCAACATTCAAGCACAATTGTCCTCCTAGAGATCCACACACTTTAACACACTTAATCAACTTGTGGTGAAGACCCTTGGGCATGTCTTTTGACACTCTAGCCAATGTCATCTCCACACTCATTTCCATCCCCCCATCAAGCCACTAGTGATTCTTAACCCCTTGAGAGTTCTCAAGAGAGTGGAACCTCTTTATAAAAAAAAAAATCCAAATATCAAAAAAAAAAAAAATCATATCAAAATTAAAAATATCAAATAAAATCCACCTCAAGACTCTCTCTCTAGGGTGTTTCCAACATCTCTACCGGGGCTATGGATGGACACTTGGTGGTAGATAGAGAAATGTTGTGACAAGAATCAGATGCATCTCCATCGGGGCTATGGACATGCCTATGGATGCAATGATAGAAAAAAATTAGCAATTGACTTAGCCTTCCATTCACCCTCCATCCACCTATTTGACTTAATCACTCCCTATACATTGGCTAGTTTTTCTTCACATACTACCCATTAAGTCTTCACTTCAAGTGGTAATTAACCATCACAATCACACACACTTTGATCTCACAGAGACATAGGGCTCGCATGTTGCTAGGTATTGTTTAGACCTTGGTCACACTTTTGTTTTAGTCCAAACTTTCCTTACAACATGTGTCATTAGGCTCATATTTTTTTTCATCACTGATGTTATTTTCCTTCATCCATCACATCCACATCTTTTTCCCTTGGATCGAACACATCATGGGAAGATGATGATCCTTTCCTTTTTTCATCAATCCTCCTCATGTCCCTTTTCAAACTATCATCATCATGACTGGGGGAAACCTTACTTACTATCATCATCATTGGGGGCATCATCCATTTTATATACCCCTCACTTCCCATCCTACCCTACACCTGGGGGAAAATCAAACCCATCCATCCATCCACACAGGCCACCCTACTTTACACTTGGGGGCACACCACATCTATCCCTCAATCCATCCCCCTATACTTGGGGGCATATCTTATCATCTTCCATATCCCCATCTATACCCTATATCCCACATCCATCTCATCTATCTCCCATCCCACATCCCATCTAATCCTAACCTATCAACCAATCCCTATCCTATCCAACCTATCCAATTTCCCTCAATCCTTCCCTTTCATCCTACCCAAACACACTTTGGGACTTATAGGAGAAAGTCACATCCCACTACTTACATCCCTTCCCTCCCCCCATGAGCTATCCCATCATCTTGAATCCTTCCTATCATCTCAACCATCCATCCCATCCCCATCCAAAATCTAAACCATCCCCATCCAAAAAATAAAAATCTCAAATCCAACATCAAAAAAAAATCAAAAATCAAAAAATCTAAAAATCAAAAATCAAAAAAAAAAAAAAAAAAAATCAAAAAAAAAAAAAAAAAAAAAAAAAAATGTGTGTGTTTTTTTTTTGTGTGTTTTTTTTTTTTTTACATTTACATTTTGGATGATGATATGAGGCCCTTTTATTTTTTTTTTTTTTTTTTGACATATTTTTTTTGGTCCAATGATATGAGGACCATTTTTTTTATTAATATATCCAATGATATGAGGACAAGGGCATTTGAAATTCAATCATCATGGTCTTTATACCTTGGTGCATTTTTTTATCTATGCCACATAATAACAATTGCTAATGATGATAACAATGGGAACTTTATGGTAGCACACCCCCTTATATCATCATATTTTAGCCTTATCATCATCCACACCTAATCTCATCATCATCATCTAACTAACTATCTAACCTCCTCATCCTCTATCAATCAATCCTTTATCAATCAAATCAATATCCACATCCAAATATTATCATCTCACATCCAACATCCAAAATCCTCACCCCCCTTGGCTGGGGCATCTTCTAACATCCTCTCATCAATCAAACTCAAACATTATTTCTCATCACTTCATCAATCATCATCCCAATCCTCTCTCATCATCCAAATCGATCCAAAAACCAATCCTTATTCTCTCATCCAAACATCCTCAATCTTCTAATCCTCCAAATCCAACATCAAATACCCTATCTTCCTATCCAATCAATCAAATCTCAAATGTAACATCCTCAAATCATCATCATCATCATCATCCAAATCTCAAATCTCATCCATCAAATCTCAAATCTCAAATCTAAATCAATCCTAAATCCAAATCTTCTAAATCTAAATCATCTAATCTAAAATCATCTCTAATCTAAAATCACCCTATCATCATCATCATTCTAGGGCATCCTCTACTCTCCAAATATCAATAATAATCTAATCCTCTAATCTCTATCTAATCTCTCTAATCCTCTAATCTCTCTCTAATAATCTCATAATCATCTCTAATCTAAATCATATTTCTAATCTCAATCTAATCAATCTCAATATCTAAAAAATCCAATATCCTTAATCTCAACCCCTTAATTGGGGCATCCTATAATCTAATCTCAATCCTCTCTAATCCTCTAATCTCTAATCTCTAATCTCTAATCTCTCCTCTATCTAATCTTCTCATCCTCTAATCCTCTCTCATCTACTAACTTGGGCCTCTCCTCTTTTCGAGTGGTTACCCGACTCATTTCCCCCACCTAACCCCTCGAGGGGGCATCATATCACCATCCTAACATCTTCTTCTTTTTTTCTTTGAATGGTCATTCCTTCACGCAATAACCATTCAAAGAGGGGGAAAAATGTAGACATCTAAAATGTCGACATAATTAATTACGATTAATTTGTCCCACAAATATCCTAACATCATCACTATCTAAATCCATATAATAATAATTAATAATTATTATTATTATTATTATTATTTACCTTTTATCATATATCATTTATATTATCATATTTATCATTTATCATAATATCCTATTATTTTATCATTAATCCTTTTAATTCATTATTATATCTATTATCCTATCTTAATCCTTATTAACATTTTCTAGGAATTTAATATTCCTACACCCACCTACCACCTACTCTACACCTACCTACACCTAGCCTTTCCATGTAATCACATCCCTAATCATATTTTATTAACCTAATCTAATCCTAAACTAATCACATCCTCCACCTCTAAATCTAGAGGCTTCTATTTCTAGAAGCCTCTCTAAACTTCTCCTTCCATTGAATTTTAAATTCAATGGAAGCTTCTTCCCTCCATGGAATTTTGAATTCAAATTCTAGAATTCTCCATTCTAGAATCCTCCAATCCTCTCCTCAATTTCTAACCATTGATCCTCATCCTACTTGGATGGATCTTCACCCTCCAAATTGAGCTCTCCTCCTCCATGAGAGAAAGAACACATAGAATCCATAACAAATATCTGCCATTTTATTTCATCAATCATCAATCAATCATTATCAATCATCATCATCAATCCAATCTATCAATAAGTATCACACACACATATATATGGTGACATGTTTGGCTTGCACATCTTTGGATCGTGTTGAGTAGAGTGGTTGATTCAAGTATAGAAGTAATTTTAACCATTTCAAAAATTGGCGTTCCTTGGACAATTCTCTAACTTGATTAGATAGGACATGCATTACAAGTAGTGAAATTTGATGATTATGGAAAGATATCTTATGTAACATAGAATAAAGATGTGATTGTGATAGGATTGGATTTAATGCATGTGACTAAGTGTTTAATTGTGTCGCATTAGTGATGTAGTAAAGTCATGAAAGGACGTGTTGCATGGGCTTTGATAACACATATATAAGTTCCCACTCAAGCATATAGGATGAGTAACCCTATTCTTAAGAAAGAAGGAAGGGTGATCCTCAAATATGCCCATAAGAAACTTAGGTGAAATGGGTAAGGAACACGAGAATTATGGACTAGGAAAGTAATGAGTAAAGCATCCATTGTGAAATGATTATGTGTTTCGAATGTTGAGTAGTTACTTAAGGCATTGGGATCACACTACACTATCTAAACATGAAGATTGAGCTTAACAGGATGTGTGATGGATTTATATGAAGGGTTTAATGAAGTTAGTGTGTAAATTTTTGAACAATCCCTTGGTACAAGTATTTATCCATTTGTAGATGGGCTTAGATTGCCCCTGTGTAGGAAGAACTTCGGTGTGATAAACATTACCATATCCAACAATATGAGAATGCTCGTCAAATGTAACACTTGTTGAAGGCTTATACCATGGAGGAGGTGAAGTAGATATGTTTCAATATCATGTTTAAAAATCTATAATGCCTTTTTCTTCTAATAAATTAAGATTCTAATCTAATGCATAAAAATGTCACAATGTCCATTAATGCGATGAAAAATTCAAAAGGGGCTGCCCTTTTCTCGCTCAAATGATGACTAGGGTGATGATAATTGGGTGGTAACCACATTAATTTATTATTTATTAGTGTTAATATGATGTCATGGGGTTGATCAATAGCTTAATCAAAATAAACGGGTTTTATTTTTGGAGGGGGTGCTTAATGAACTTTTGGTTAAGGACCATAAGGTTACAAAGTTTTAACATGATTCAAGACTTTGATTGTATGATTATTGGGTATAGGATTTGTTGATTTGGCATAATCATGTGTAACAAGATGGGTGATAGAATTTTCATCTAAGTGTTGAGGTTTTTATGGTTGCAATGAGTTTATCTCAAACTTAAAAACACATGAGCAAAGCTCATTACACGAATCACATGTATCATAAAGTGATTTCTCTTTGAAGGGCCGTATAAAACTTCTACAAAATATAAATTACATTTCTAAATCACTTGGTTGATATATAAGTAGGTGCATATTTTCTTCAAAGCGTAGAATATAATTAGCTATAGGCTCGTTCATGCCTTGATGTAAAGAATATAAACACTCATATGTAACCCTAGGGCCTCTATTACAACTAAAGTGTGCTAGAAAAACATCTTCAAGGTTAAAAAAAGTACCTAAGGAACCACTAGGAAAATGGGTAAACCAATAGAGAGCATCACCTGTAAGACTTCAGGAGAAGGCTTTTAGAAGGATTCTATCATTGTTATATGAATCCATAAGTGTCCTATAATGCATAAGATGTTTATATGGATCCGAAGTGCCATCAAACAATTAGAATGTGGGCATGATAAAATTCCTAGGGAAAGGAGCTTGAAATATTTTTCATGGGATGGGATTACCATATATTGTATTAGCATCAATACTAGCATAATAGGATTTTCTTTCTAGATTCAATGTATGAACCTTTCGTTGTAAATCACCAACCACATGCATAAGAGAAAACACCTCTTGAGGAGGTATGACATTGACATTTAGAGGCTCATTCAAAGGTTGGAATTTTCCATTAAGAGTAGTCATGGGAACACTGGTTGGTCTAGAATCCATAGTGGGAAAGGTGTCATGTGAAACCAAATTGGGTAAAACTTGAGGCTCTAAGGGCTTAATCTCAAGAGGATGTTATAAAGGGATATTATCATTATCGATAGGCAAAATACTCACATTAGAGAGGTGACAACAACATGTTTATTAGATATAACCAATTAAGAAGCAACATGTATATTTTCACTAATATGATCATTATGCACACTTTCATTTATAATTGGAATGGAAGAAGTAATAATAGAATCATTGCTTTTTATTTTAAGAGGAAGAGTAGAAACAAAATGTGTATCATGTACAATAGGAAGAGAAAAATTTATACCATTATTGCTAGAAGTTTTAGTACAAACAATATCATTCTCTTGTTCATTGGCATTCAAATGAAATACAACATGAATAAAGAGAAGTATACATGTCACAATCAAGATTACTATGTTTTCCATTGAGAGGAGTAGGCAAAACATCACTATGTTCATTTAATTCATTTGCACTATATATGTCATCATGATGATTATCACTATGAATTGATTCTAGCTCATTAATGGAAGCATAAGGACCATCATCAATAAATGTATAAATTGAAGGAATATCATTTGTATGTAAGCTAGAAACACTTTCATCATCACTAGAGTCTAAGGATTCTATGGCATCACCATCTACTAGTGGAGAAGGTTGTGTTTGTTCATGATCACTACTCCAACCATCTACATGAATTGAAAATCTCAAATCAAAATCCTCGATGACATGTAAAAATAAAGGGTAGACATGGAGTGTTTTCTTTGGTAGTAGTATGATATAAGGTAACACCTATAATAGGGTTAGGGAAAAAGCATGGAGGATGGTCAATATAGACCAAAGAATTGGGATTTATATTATAATTAAATATTATGTCATCTTGGGGAGAGTATGAAAATGGAGTAACATTCCTTGCATCCTCATAGGTGGTATGGACTTGATGAGAGGGATAGTAACCACCATGATTCCACAAGGCATAAAGACAAGCCATAATCACACACAAACAATAAATACACACAAATCAGCCACACATGCACCCTAAGGCAGCTCTAGGGTTTTGAAATCAACAGGCCTAACCTAGAGAAACTTGGAAAGATATTAGATTAGGTGAAGGATTCGATCAAATGGGTTCACCAAAATGTATCAACCCTAATTAAACTTAATTAGTTCTCTTGAGTTGATAATATAGAAAATAATTTTACAGATACACTCAAATTTATGTTTGATTAGATATAAACCATACATAAGTTAACAATCATCCTAAGTAAGAGATACAAACAACAACAAGTGTAATCGAGATAGAAAGAGTTACTTATTTGGTTAAAATGTATGTCAGGATGTGTCAGGATGAAATATGGAACTATAATAGACCCTAGAAATTACACAAATCAAATTTTGTGTCCTTACACCTTATTGGTCAAGACCATACAACAAAGGTAGAACCATACAACACATATTGACCCTACTATATAGTTTTTCCTTGTAGAAAATGGGAATATGGAAACTTTAGTATCACACTATGTCACTTTGTTTATCACCTTTTGGAATCTTTGGTATCACATCAAACCTCGATTCACACACCGAACCTCTAAAACAAACCCTAGTTATCCTGCAAGACACTCAAATAAACATTATATATAGAAAATGTAATTTCTTGATTCGAACCGATATCGGTCACCCTTTGTGATGTCACCGGTTGTTACACTACATTTCAGAATCTATGTAGTTCTCCTAGTGCTTTGTGTTGATATGCATGCAACTATCCCTTGTCCTAGCTTTGCCCTTGTGTTTCCACACCGATAACGAGCTAGACTACTTCATCCCAATCAAACCCTTGTTTGCAGATGAGAAAAAACTAAATCTATACCCTCCTATGTTGTGTATGTTGTATATAAAAGTGTTCCTTTCCTTTTCAACTCAGTATGTGATAGATAGATAAATGATTACTATATAATAAATGATTAGGTTAGAATTAATATAAAATCATATAAGTGTGTCCCACTTGGTGGCCAAAAATATTTTAAAATCTGACATGTAAATAAATCTTAAAAATTGCTATTAAAACTTTTAAAATCCAAGTAAATTATAGATGCCTTAAAAATATGTGTTTAATCATTTTATATGTGTTTTTTCATGTTTTGATATATAAGCTCTAAAAAAGTGGGAAAATATGTGTTTAATCATTTTATATGTATATTTTTCATGTTTTGATTTTGGGATATATTTTATAAGGTATATCTAAAATTGTAGATAAAGTGGGACATAGTTATATATGTACATATTATATATATATATATATATATATATATATATATATATATATATATATATATATATATATATATATATATGAGTTCTTACTTTGAAATTAGGACCTTAGTGGTGAGGAAGGCACATAAATAAATATATATAAATAAAGATACAAGAATATATAAAATGGGCCCATATGGGTGATAGGATAAAAATAAATATATATGAGTCTTACTTTGAAATTAGGACCTTAGTGGTGCCCAAAATAAAAGATGCAAATAAAGATACGAAAAGATACAAAATAAAAGATACAAGAATGACAAATGGGCCCATAATGGGTGATAAAAAATAAAGGGGGTTTCGTATAATGTTTGTGCGGTCCTAACCCAAGCTCAAATAACACCAAGTAATGCAAATAAGGTGCTAAATATATATGTATAAAGGTTCCAAATCTGATCAAAACATGCAAATAATAAAAATCTAAGTCTAATAAAGAAACAAATAGAAACTCTATAAAGGATAGATGCCACTACGACCTTGTTTCATTCTTCAAACTCATGTACATATAATTTTAACACAATCATGATGTAATAGCAGTTTTGTGTAATTTTTAGTGTCTATACTATGAACAACCACTCTATACTCATATGGAACTCCAAGTTTGTCCATTTTGATCCAAATTTTATTTCTAGGTACCATGTCAAACACTTTTTTAAGTCAACAAAGTAAAAAAAAACCTCTTCACCTTGATTGTCCCATACTTTTCAATCAAGTGTCTAAGAGTGATGCAATGGTCGATAGTGGAGTGCTTTGGCTTGAAACCTGCTTGCCCCTTTGTTATTTTCCACTCTTTTTCAACCCAACCACTAATTCTACTCTCTATCTTTCTCCTAATAGTTTTCCAAGGAGAGGGTTTACCTTGATAGTGTATTAGTTTGATGGGTTATTTATATGCTTGCTTTTGTATAGGGGATAACAACACTAGTTATCCCATTTGATGGGAAGCCTTCTCAAACGATATTATTGAATATGCGTTTGATATGTAGTGTGAGGATTTTCACACCCCATTTGAGATACTCTATTTACAACCCATCTATTTGTTGAGTTTTCCCCTACCAATCTCTTTATGCCTTGAGTGATATCTCTTGTGGAAAAGAGCTCGATTGTTGTGTTGATTATGGGGGGTGTCTTCATCTTGCTCCCACTCATATAATTTTTTTTCATAAAGTAGACATTGAGTGTTTGTAATATTATTCTTTATTTTTGTCTTTTTCTGCTAAAGTTTTCTCCAAGATCCTTTAGGATTATGCTTTCTTAGGGAAATTGATGATTTCCTTATAATTTTCAAGTAACATTCCCTTTTGGATTGAATTAGTTTTTCATAAGCCTTCATATTATCAAGGATCTTTTTGTTGCCTTGAATTCTATTGGCGAGAAAATTTGTTGGGTGGACAAATTTGTGGATTTCTTGCCAACTCTCTGGGAGTATAAGTCCCTCTACTTAAATGGTGCAACTTTTGTATTTGCATGTGCGAGTAAAGTGAATTTTATCTGGTGGCCTTGCGGCCGGGGATCCAATAGGGCACTCCACTGACCTTGCGGAAAAGCTAGCAATTGCTTGCTAGAGAGGACTTTGTCAAGAGAGTGGGAAAGGGAGTGAGAATATGAAATAGGGGGAAACTAATGATGCAAGTAGGAAATCAGATGCTTACAAACACTAGTTGGAAAATATTACACACACATTTCAAAAGAAGAAGACAACATGATTTTGGGGCTACCAGCTAGAGGAAACCATACGTACAAAGACGTACACATTCATATGCCTTGGAACACACAAAGTTCTTCCTTTATTAGCTTGCAAAATCAGAGTTGTACATAGTGAGGGAATGAAGAAATTAGAGAGAAAATGGCTAACTCTTTTCACTCACAAGTAAAAAAATCTCTCATGAACTTATAAGAATACAACCAGCTAGAATAATTTCATAATTAGAACCCCTTTGAATGAGGAGCTCATTACAATTTATAGAATTTTGGAAGTCTCTTCACCTATCCCCCATTGACCCTTCATATGCCTTGAAACTTTTCACATTCTTAGGAAAACATTAAGTCCCCTTTTATAACTTAAGGGTGACTTATTACATTGAAAATAAAGTCATTTTTAATTAATTAAGGCATTATGAAAAAGTGCAACCCCAATGAAGAATTAGAATGTGGAGGAGAGAGAAAATGGGGGAGAAGAGAGAGAAGGAAAAGAAAGGATGTTGCTTCTGATGAAGTCTGTTGATTCTTCCAAGGAGATGAAACTCTAAATCTCTAAATCTTTTTCCTCCTGAAAAAATCCTTAAGACTTGCATTCGATAGAATTATTCTCTTTCCCACCCCGATGAGAATATACCCACTCCCTTGAATTCCTTATTGTGAATGATTCACTCATGTTGCGGACAAGTTGTTGTTGACGAGAAACTACCTTTTGATGACCTACAAACACCGTGAACTGAGTGTTTAGAAACATTGTTGAGTTATCCCAATGGTGACCATGGGCATTGCTCATGGAGATCCACTTCAAAGAAGTCGAGGATGGAAACTGCCTCCCGCGATGACCCTTTGCAACACTGTCGTATTCTGTTGACATATGTCCTATGAAATGATACATTTGTTCATACAGGTGCTAGGTACTAATGAACATACTGGTGAAACTATGAATGGTTCTTCAACACTTTCTATTCTTGAATGGAGCAACTTACTATTTTTAGTAAGTGTAAAAATAAGCTTTTCTGGGCCTTGACCTACCTATGACAGTTTGAACTTCTTCTTCTCATTGTATTCCTTTTGTGGGAACCATTTTCTGGACCACCTTTCCATTTATGGTAGGTGTTTATGGGACCACTTACTATTTTTAGTAAGTGTCAATTTTGGGCCCAGATGACCCTTTCGATGATCTTTACCTGTGATACTTCCCCTGTGTTCACCACCTTCTTCGTAGCTTCTTCAAAAGATGCACTCGTGTAAGAGGAATTACTATTTTTAGTGTGTAGGTCTTTGTTGCTCGGATTGGGAACACATTTTTTTGGACTTGGCTCATCTTCACGATCTCATTCTCCAGATTTCACTTGATTTTTCCCACTAGAATGTTTGAATAAAAAATGAAAATTTCACCTGGTAGTAACTTCAAGTGCAGAGCTACCATGACAGCCATTAATAGAGCTTTGAAAATTGTAGGTCTGGTTTTTTCTTTTGATCTTGATGAAATTAACCCCATTGTGATAGGATTTTTATTTGGATTTCATGTGAAAGTTTTTAGCTCAACTCCATTGTCGGATTGATGGGAAATCTGACAAATGTGAGCTAGGGCATGAAAAGTAGTTTTCATTGTAAAAAATGATCTAGAGCATCATTTAATCTCCCATTTGTTGCATCTTGATCATCTTGAAAAAGAGGAAGTCTGCAAAAATGGCATCTCGATTCATGCTCTGGATTGAGAGAAACGAGCATTTCTCTGTTTTTGACTACAAGGGTTTTCAGGCAAAATTTCTTCATTTTCTTCGTTCTTCGCTTCATTTTGCTTCATTAAAATCCATATTTCTTTGAGATATCTGTATTTTCACAACATGGAGGACATGACAGAGGTGGTTGGTTCCAGAAATGGTGGCAAGAAGTTCTGGACAAATTTCGGCAACATGCCGATAGGGTGCAGATGTGGGGGGAAGAAGCAAGCACAAAAATGGCTAAGTGTTGTGCATTCATCCAAAAACATGAAGGCATGGGGTTGGGTGTATTTTTGTTTCCCATTTATCACCTTAGCTAAAGGGATGAAAGGGACATCAATTTTAACATCGTGCTGGTTGCGATAATTAGCGATCATCTGTGCACTGAGAGAGAGGGCTTCGACTAGCTCATGGGGGCTGAATTTGCACTACATTGAGGTCACATCGATGACTTGGGGGCCACAAGGGGTTGAATGAATTTTTGGGTCCCCTTTCCTAAGGTATGAAATGGACATCAATTTGTAAATTGCTCCATTTGTGACACTTGGTGATCATCCATGCAATGTGAGGATAGGCTCGGCAAGCTTTCACAGGGATGAACCGACATTCCCGAGGGTCGTGTGGTGACTAGGGGGAAAAAAGGGTTGGGTGAATTTTTTGTCCCCTTTTTCCATTTGAAAAATGGATGAAAGGGACATTAAAATGTGCCAAGCTCCTAGAGCTAACACGTGTCCTCTTGAAAATTTGGCTAAGTGTTGAGCGCGTTGTCCGACACTAAAATTTTCCTCCGTAATTTCTATTTCATTAATGTATGTATTAGGAATAGGATGTTGTTAAGTCGATAGAAGATAACGGTGCCACAAGAATTGCCGCCAATAATGTGGAGTACGGTAGGATCAAAGTACAATAGGAATGTTGTAAAAAGTAAATATTTGTTGTAAGTGGTCCAGGTAATGTTAAAATGTCAAAGTTTGGGTAATTAGAGAAGTAGGGTCTACATGATTAGGAATTAGAAATATTATATTGGTAATAAAGACAAGGAGTGAGGTCATAAATATTTTGTGTATTTTATTTGTAAAAAGTCTAAAAATGTGGAACCCATGTAAAATGATAAGGTTTATCTTATCTTAACAGATAAGCTTACATGTACAGATAAGAGTTAAGGTATGGAATATGATTCGTCAGAGTGGATTTCTTATCCTATCTTAGAGATAAGATGGATAAGCTGGAAGTTCTATAAAAGAGAGGCCACCCCCTCATTTAGCATAGAAGGAAGTAGTGAGAAATATTGTAGGAAGTGTGCGAAGGAAGCCATCAGTTTAAAGGTGTGTTGAAGAAGCCATTAAGAGGTGTAATTGTAAAGTTTCTCCCATAGTCTTGGTGAAAGGCAAGTGAAGTCAATAACACTTGAAGTACCTCATGGGTGAGATTATTTCCATTTCATGTTAATATTATAATTTATTTTGATATTTTGATTTGTCATCATTCGTGTCTTATCATAGTCGATGGTATTCTTGTGTTATGTTGTTGTTTTGTTTCCAGATTACATCCACCAAACTAAAGGCTATGCATTAGTAAATAATCATAGCACGAGGAGTTCGGTGAAGAATTATCATAGTGTCGGATTGGTGATGACAGTTCCTTAAGCCAACTTGTGATGGCAATAACTCGAGCTCCGGATGAGTTTGGAGGTGAAATTTTATATGATATTAATTGAAAAAAACTCAATGAATTGAATGGTGATGGTTTGGAGCTCCAATTATGACTTCATCACCTTAAAATTCCCCATTTTTTTTTCTCGGGATCACCAGTTGTGCCGGAAGAATGAGTTGCCTAGGGAAGTGTATGATGTTTCACGAGGTCTCATTTTTTCCACAATTTAGGGCATGGAAAATAAATTCCATAGGTACTTTTTTGGGCTCTTGAATATTTATGAAGCTCCCATAATCCTTTCTTAAATCTCAGGCACTCCTTCGCGGTGTATGCTCCTTTAGGCCCAAAACCCACTTTTATTGAATCGACTCCAAAAAGGCTCTGCCGAATTGATCCCGATGCCTTCGAACCCTTTGGAACATTTCAATCCTCCTTTGTTGATGATGCATTTCCCTTTTTATCCACTTTATATTTTTATTATGCCTCACCATGGACACATGCTATTTTTAGTAAGTGCACTGCGGGTGTCAGATTGCAACAAAACAAGTCTTGAAATTATGGGTTTTATTAGGGTTCCACGCTCCGAATTTTGGGTAATTTATTCATCTGAACAAGTGGGAAAATGATATTTTCATCAGCGGGGAAGAATACTGATAAAAAAATAGCCCTCCATATCCCTAAAAATAGGGACTTCATGGTGCAAAAACTAGTTTACGCGAAACTAGATTTTTCAATGATCATTCCCTCCAATTTTCACGCAATTTCGCCCACTGGAACCTTGAGAAGTGAAGAGGTAGCTCGCTTCCTTTTCACTCTGCTGTTCTTTGTGGAAGCCATTAATGGAGTCTTCAATCTTTAGATATCACAGAGGTGGTGATGGAGGAGAATGAAGTTATTTGTAGTTGAGAATGAGAGGGAGTCTAGGAAAAAACATTTAGGAGCTGACTTTTGGGCGCATGAGGAATCGCAAGGCTCAAGTGGGATGGGGTAATTTTGTGTCCCCTATGTCCCTTTGATAAAGGGATGAAAGGGACATGAAATCCCACTAGGCTCCTGGTGCTGACACGTGTCCACTTCAAGAATTGGCTAAGTATGAGAACTTGAGAGTGAACTGTGAAGGTCATATATGGAGTTCTTGATGGAGTTTCCAAGTGAAATTTTATATGAATTTGACTTAGAATTTCCTTTTGAATCCAATGGTGGGGTATAATCTCTTGATTCTTCCATTTGAGCCCTAAAAAATTAGATTTTTGTTCTGGATCCATGACTGAGTATGAGAAAACTAGATGTAAACATATTGCGCCTAGGTTTTGTGAAAAATATTATTCCACCATCTTGTATATATCTGAATTACCTTTCTAACGATGTATTTTTTAGCTCCTAACTCCTTCCAGAGATCCGGAATCGCTTCCGAAGCTCAAGTGCTTTTTAACACTATGCGTTGTCTATGCCCGAGAATTCATTTCCACGAACTTGCTCCAAAACTTCCAAATCTTCCCTGAATCTTCCAAAATATCTTCCTTGATGTTCTTTGAACTTGATTTCATCTCCATGTTGAATTTTTCTCCTTATTTCCACTCCAGAAGTGCAAGTGCACGATCGCGGGAAGGCCAGTGATAGCCCTTCCCAAAACTGCTCAAAACTGGGCATTCTTTACAAACTCCTAAAACCACCTAGGGGACTGAATTTTATTTCCTAAATCACCTAAGGGGATTAGATGGAAATCTAATTAAGGACCATTATGTGGACTAGGTAAGGCTTGGTGTTAAGGACAAGCAGACCTGGGGTGTCTTGGAAAGGTAGGATCTGAAAAATTTGACTTAGGGATATTGTTGTCATGCTTGAAAATTGGGAATTTTCTTGTTGCACATTTGCATGACAAAAACTCTTCTTCATACCACACATTTATCAGAAAGTTGATTATATTTCTTGGGCCTAGATCTTTTGCAAATGTTTAGTGCTTTGTGGATGATGGGAATCAACATATTACTTTACACTGGATAACCTGATCGTTATTGATATTATATTCTTTGCTTCTGAAGACATTTTTAAGGGTTACCTTAAAAGATCCCTATTTTTAGGAGTCATAATAATTTTACCCTGAAGAGGCACTTTTCTTTGATTATGGTGGGTTTGTTCTCTTGGTTGATTATTTATACATATGTTAATCTTCATATAAATTGGTTATGGTCTAAATTCATCTTTATAGGGCATTCCCTATTCCTAATTCCTTCAATCTTGAAATACAACCTTGTGAACCAAATAACACAATCTTCCATTCTTAGCCATTTTATATTTAACAAGTGATTTTGCACGAATTCAACCATGTTTTCATACATATTTGAGATAGCCATACTATAGAGGCTACATATACCTAACAATTATTCCCGATTGTTTTACACCACTATTTTCATCTTGTGAAATCCTCGAGCCTAAATCTAGTTTTCTTCCTACTCTAACCATACATATTGTTGTTCATACCACCCTCATTTCTCAAGTTACGATCTTGGTCATTTAATCTTTTCACAACAAAATCTACAATTATTAGAACTTCCCTAGACACACAAGGCACGCGTTAACATAAAATGTCTTTCATACATTCATAGGCATACACTCATGAATATCCTCATATACCAGATAAAATATAGAGAACAAAAATAATGGAAACCAACACTCCACCCTCCTCCAACCTAATTACGTCGAAGGCGTGTTCCTAGTTAAAATTTATATGAAGGGAACCCACACGACACTAACAGAGATCAGAAAACGAATGGCAAGGATATATGTATCGTGCATGCATTGAAATCCAACATTCAAAATTGGTCCACATGCACTACAGGTCTGACAATACATGTAAAAGGCTGTCCAATCCTTCCGCATAACCGAGATGACTTTCTCTAGCGAATCAACCCCGTTACCCCACCCTATTCACTGTAACTTTGCATTGGCATCCACATCCGAATTCGAAGGAAGCATTTATGTTGAAAGAGAAGGGTTAGACGTGGAATTTTCCTTGCATATATTAATTACAGAAAGAAAAAAGCAACAATTTTTTTCCCTTGAAAGGGGTTTTGATTCACTCAATGCGGGAGAAAAGCATCGAAAGAGCATCTGGAGATGAGCAACACATTTTAGATTCTACACATCATCATGATTTTCAGGATCGTGCATGTACCGCTGAATCTTTGTTTTAACATGTTTTGAGATTAGATTGTGCATGCTTGTGTAATAATTGAATACAAATGCAAGTGAGACATGTAAGTTTGCTAATACTCACTCTCAAGAATGTTGTGAATGTGAAGTGTTGTTGTCAAAGTAGATTGAAAGAATGACTAAGTGCTTTAACATATTATCTCTCCATGAAACTAAAATGAGACAGAATATGCAATTATATATAAACAAATATGAAATGGTTATGGTACATTCCAAATTTCTTTATTACCTCAACGAGTTTGAGAGCATCATTGTTAGAGCTATTTTGTGCATATCTTACAATCATAGCATTCCATGAGACCACATTTCTTTGAGGCATTTTGCAAACAAAAAACGGTATATGTTATTTGTGTTATAGGGATAGTTTTTATTTGTAGTTGTGTTTGTTTAAACTATGGGTGATTGATTTTGTATGTGTAGAAATATAGATGAGTCACTTCATTTAAAAGTGCAAACATGAGGTCTTACCCTTAAAACTATTCAAAATGCAAAAAGTGATATAATGTACAAAGCTTTGGATGGAAACAACTATAATTTGCATGGTCCTTTCTCGACATTTTAAATTTCTAGGTATTTGTGTGCAGATGAAGACATTAAAAATGTGTTGTTGTTGGTTAACATAAAGAAATGAGCAACAATAAAAAGGAAAAATCGAACATGTATGTTGAAACGTGTAATTTTGTAATTGTAGATATATAGATGAACCACTTCATTTAAAGGTTTCATCTCTTCATTTCAAAGTTGTTACAAATTCATACATATACATTTACAAATCTCATATCATGAGTGGTATCATTTTGCATGGACTATTTTATTTGAACTTAACATGAGAAGAATTATATCATGAATGGTAGCCTTTTGAGGGTAATTTTATTTCCGTAAACATGAGTACATTTGATACCCCTTGAACGGAAATGATGTCTAGGATAGAAGAAGTGTTGAGTAAAGTAGTAGCGAGGTGCTATCAAAGCAGAGTGTAGTATTTACGAAGGGTTGAGTGATAGTAGTCTTGCTTCCTCCTTTCTTCTTGCTCCAAGTGTTGCTACGTGTGCCATTTTTGAGTACCTTTCGAATGAAAAAGGAGGTGAAATGCAGATTTGCAAGTGAGGAAACTCTGGAGAAAGTTGTGAATGTCAGACCCTGCCTTTCATTGGTTCCAATGTCGACAATTGCTCTATGCATAGTAAGTCCTTGGGACTTGTGGATAGTTAATGCCCATGCCATTTTAAGTGGCAATTGTCTTCGATTCCCTCTCGAAATAGGGGTATCGGAATATGTAACGGGTTGGAGGGATCCCAACATGGGCCGTTGTATCTATCAAATTTGACAACAAAAATAAAGGTAATGTTGGTGGTGGCATTGATGTCGTCATAGACAATGTCAGTGATTGTTCTTGTAGCACCATTTACGAGGCTGCGTCAACCCATAAATTTGTAATAAGCATGATTTTTTGTTGTTTGCACAACAAAACTTTGTGCTCCAACTGATCATCATCAGGATTTCTTGGTCCAACCCACCTGTTACTTTCAACAATGGATTGGGCGATGGAACATTCAATGCCTTCAACATTGAAGGTTGTGGGAGTCCACGAGGTCATTTTTGCAAACAAATGTGGTGCGTCCTTAAAAATTTTGAGCTCTTGTTGAGTTAGGTGTGTGTCTATGCGAGACATTAGGAGTTCCAGTCCTCAATAAGAGGGGTTGAATCTCGCATGTTGAGTAGTAAATTCAGAATGAAACTTGTGCATCGGTTGTTCCTTGTTGCGAAATATAGTTTCATAATGTAATGGAAGAATGAAATCCCTTCCAAAGGGTGGCTCCATAGGATTTACTTGCATAAAGAGGATTGTCCATAACCGGTGGTAATTGCCCGAGGTTCGCCGAGGAGGATGACTGATCTATTTCCAAATTCAAGATGTTTTTGAGTGTGGGAAAGCCTCGCGTAGCCTACTATCAATTTTTCCTAGCAACTTTGGGCCGATGAAACTCATTTCATCAATAAGAACATATTCTATATGTTTAGTGACTCTTGAAAAGATGATAATGCTTGGCCTTCAAGGGGTTTTAATTCTTTGATTGGAATACAGAGGGCTGCATGGATTGTGGGTGCGGAGATGTTGAATGTTGAAACACCGGTAGGGGCGAGCAGAAGGAGAGGTGAGGGAGATGTGGTTGATGTTGTTGTAAATGAATTCTAGATTTTATTTATCAGAAATGATTTTCTGTGTGCCAGTTGTTCCTTGAATTATCAATCTTAATGGAGGTAGAAGTGTTTTGTTTGTTGAATGGTGCAAGTATGGTATCAAGAGCTAGTTGTTGTTCTGAAGACAAAGGTAGTGTGGTAGATGGTGGTGTGCCTGCATGCTGGTGTTATTTGTGTTTGCATTTTCTCTCTCGATGAATGATGAACCAAGTTATCTGCAAATCATGCGGAATGCCATGTATGTTCCAATTATTGTGTATGTCAAAATCTCATTTCCCAACATTTCAAGACTATCAAGACCATGTTGTTTCCTAGATGAAGTTGTGCGAAGACCTGCCATTCTTGCAATGGTTTGTGTTGAATACTGCATTTGACCTCAGAGTTAGAACTAACATCTGTTTCATGTCTGTGTCTGTGGTAGTGCGTAAAACATGCCATGGTCTGTAGTTGTGTTTGAACATGTCCCAAGTGCCATTGATGTCATGTGGGCTTGAGCCAAATTCGGAGGCAATATTTCGAAAGGCTTGTATAAAAGGAGTTTCTGACCAACAGTAAAAGGTCATATGACATTGAATCTAAGTTGGGACATCCACAAATCTCGGGTGGACCCGAACAATTGCTTTAGTCAACCGTAGTTTCCATTTATCTCCTTTACGGTTCTGTTGTAGCTCCAATCTCGAGCAACTTGAATAAGTGGTAGGTGTTCCATGGTTGTAGGGTGAACTCTATATGCATCCAAGAAAGTGGTTGTTTCTTGTACATCGAGTGTCACTTTCAATGACACGTCTCAAGATTTTTTGCCAACATTTAATGATACAAACGAATGACGTTGCACATAACAAGTGGCAATTTTTGCAGCATGTGGCATGTTTCATGTGCTTATGTCATGTTCAACAATGCTCTCTGTGAGCATTTTTTGAATCACAATGTGTGCTGGTGAATCCATGTCAACATCTCTTGAAAATATGGATAGCATTTGGTGATAGGTTTTTGAACGTTGCTTATGCTTTTGAAGCATATTTTGCAATATACTTTAGAACTGCATGGTGAGAAAGTACTAGGTTGGCAATCGACATTTGCTCTCCATATGGATATCATAGTTTGATTGTGTATGTTCAGTCTATCATCATTTCTCGAAGGGAGGTACTTAATTTTCCCATCACTTTCAATGAGCAGGATGAAGTAGGTTGTGTGGCCCATGGTGCATTGTACCTGCACTGCAAGTTGTGATTGCTTTCTATGCATGCATGTCTGTTCTGAACATTTTGTGTGGCATTGAACATGATTAAGCAGTTCTTCAAGGTCTGCATGTGGGGAGGAGGATAGTATTTGTGTTGTATTTAGCAAACAAGGGTCATCTAGCAGTGACCTGCGAACAAAATCCAAGTGGTTGCAAGCCGGATGGGGGTTCCAGCAAACACGAACTTATCAAAGTATTGTTTTGTTGCCTCAATAATTGTTGTATCCTCCCAGTCCATTGCGTCAAATTTAGGTGTGTTCTCGAGCCACAATAAACCGTGGACGTGTGTGGAGCCTCTATGTTGCCATTCATACCTGTGAGACGAGAGAGCATAAATATTAGCTATGTAGTCTGGAAAAAACTTATTAAATAGTAGATTTTATTACATGTACCAATAGTCTACTGCTCCAAGTTCCTTCTACGTAATATTTCTTCATGAAATATTGTGAATCTGTGATGCAGGTATGTTGATACTTGATGAGGGTTTGAGACAATGTTAAGTGTTCTCCAATGTTGTGTGGCTCGAGGATCAGTAGGGCATTCACCATACATAATATTGTGGAGATCTAGCCATTTAGTGTCTACAACACTTAGAGTGAAGAATAAGGTTGGTGTCCCCATTTGTTCCACCATATGAAAGCTCTCGCTCTACTTTTTTCCCAGAATGAATGCGTCCCTCGAAGGCTCGATCCAAACCGCATTAAATTGTTCTGGGAGGTTATCTTTGGGGCATTCCAATAGTTGTCTTCGTAGATCTCCAATTGTTGTAGGGATTCAGATTTGATGTTTTGTTTCATGAAAACTGCAGTTGTGGATTAGCTTTTGTGCCGCATTATGAGGTTTAGAAGGAAGTAGCGAAATCTTGGGTGTGAACCAAAGTGGCCATCATGGTAGCGCATCAAATGAAGAGCATATTCATGCATTGGAACTTATTTTATGCGGGGTTATTGCCACATTGCTTTTCCATGAAACAAAGTTGGGAAGGCCATTGAGAACAAGCCCTCCATATTGTATTCATTTATAGGCGAGAGGCCAAGCTCTGGCCATGACATGGTAAATGGGGTGTTACCATCGTGGTTGAGCAAGAACTATTTGATTTCCTCTTCTTTAGTTCCTGAATTGTGGGGTGTTGGCACGAAAGATGATGAGTGTTCATATGTTTCGTCAGAGTCATTGGAAGCATCAATACCATGAGTATGTAGAGGTAGTTTGCATTTGGGGAAATTCCACTGTGGCTGTGTTAAGAGATGAGGAAACATTTGATGACTCAGATGGTAGGGAGGAAAGGGCATCATGGTCGATTAAGACATCTTTGTAATAGGGATCGTGTTGGATTTTATATTGCAAGGCTCCCAAACACGAGATCTACTGACGTAGAAATCATACTTTTGTAAATTATATCCTTCCCTTTGTATGAGTACTATGTCCAAATCTCCAAGGTAGTGTGGTAGGTACTTTTGCTATTGAAGTAATGTTTTGTGGGAAACTTATGGTGTCTTGAGTATTTGTATTGTCCTCCACATACTTGGGTGACCTGTAGTAATGGATTGACTTGTGCGATAAGCATCTCCTCTATTTGGGTTAAAGATGCAAGAATGGTAGGCTACTTTTCAGGGTCCATGTTGTTCCACGAAGAGAAGTGATGGCCATGTGTTTTTTAGATTTGCATCTACTAAGAGGGAAATCCTTCAAAGGAAATTGTTTTAATTCTAAGGTAATTTTCCAAACAGATTGAGCAAGTTTGGATGTTTTCCAACAAATCTATTCTTTTGTGAAACGACATTGGGCTTTAATAGTCTACGACGAGGGTGGCAATATGGGAAGTCTCTATGTATGGGAGGGGTGGGGTGTTCTGTTTGGGTTGATTGTGGATTGCAAGGTGGAAAAGATAGAAGGAGATGAGGAATTGGTTGTACATGTGAGGAACGAAGAAAAGTTGGTACTTGAGACAGTTTCTTGTGGTGGCACAATAAAATGGTGAGGTGTGGCAATAGTTAGCAAATATGGGTTTGTATGGAAGGAATTGGTATGTTCGTGCAAATTTGTTTCCATGGAAGTTACTTGTGGAATGTTGGCTGGAAATCCTTCAGTAGTTGTATTTGTTGGCAAGTTTGGAATGACAGGGAATGGTAGGTTGTTGGTCGATGTAAGTTGACAGATATTTGAGATTGTCGTTGTTCTATGCTCTAGGTGACGACGTCTCTGCTCAGAATTTATGTGAACTTTATTTTTTGCGTAGTTCTCTCTTCGTCATGCTCATTTTGTAGGAGTTGACATGATTGTGAAGTGACACACCTATGGAGTACCACCGTTGGGAAAAATGTGTCGGTCAGTAATGAACGATGCATTGTTTGTTGACATACAAAAAAACTTTATACAATAAACTATATACAATTGTAATGCATGTGGAGTTCCAATTGGAACTACGTGTAAGAGGTATCATTTGAGGATAAAAATGCATTTGTTGCTTAAGGAAATTAATATTAGTTATATGGAAAGATACAATACGTTCCAATAGTATACAATGATGCAAATACGTACATAATATAAGTGCAAGTAATTATCATTTATTTTCTTTAAAAGATATTTCAATCCACATAGTAGTAGGAGGCAATAGTATGTCAGAATCAATAAACTATATACATTTGAAATGCATGTGGAGTTCTAATGGGAACTAATCATAAGAGGTAACAATTTGAGGATAAAATTTTTTTATGTGTTGCCTAAGGAAAATAATTTTTGTTATATGGAAAGATACAATACGTTCTAATACTATACAAGGATGAAAATACGTACATAATAAAAGTGCAAGTTAAATGCATTTATTTTCTTAAAATTACTTACAATCCACATAGTAGTAGGTGACAATAGTATGTCAGTTTATAAGGAACTACAAAAGTTTTCTTTTGAAGCAGGGGAAAAGGGCGAAACATAGATATGAAATAAGCAACATAGTGGTGATAGTTCAAAGTATAGAATGGGATGGGTGAGGGTGTAAAGTTTGAAGGGATGGATACATTAGAAGTATTTGTGTAAAGAAGGTTATGGAGGAGTTGCACTGTTATCCACTTTCTTAGAACTGAGGATGACACATTTCAATCTGTTGTTTCCGTAGTATGTCTCTTTTTTCAGGGAAAGTGTGAAGCAGTATTCGTTGCCGATGACATTGCTTGTAATTTCATTGGTCGCGTCTTCATCTATAGACAATAGGTGGAGATCACTAGCTTCAACACCCATGATTGACTCAATTGTCTCATCAAAAGTGGTAATTGACTGGAGTTCTCCTGTTGGGTCCTTTAGATCGATCTTGAGTGCATATCTATAATCATAGTTTTGAAGTTGTACGTTGCAACTCAAACATAACCATGAACCATTACCATTCTCTCTCACCTTTTTCTGCATTGTTTGTCACCTTTTTGAAGAGGACATGCCTTGTAAAAAAAGTTGTCCATGTTGATATTTGTGATTTCTGCAGTAACCATGGCCCATTCATTTCTCTCTGTGTTCCCCATATGTAGTACCTCCGAAATCGTTGTTATAGAGGTCAAGATTTTGGAGGGCCCATAAATTGGCTTGTGATAGAGGGTACCGAAAGGGAGTAGTCATCAGAATCAACCCAACCATGAAGTGTATTTGTTTATGAAATTAGAGGGTTGACGTAACATTTGGTTCTTGAAACAAGTGTCAATTGAGCTTCCATTGAAACTGGAGACGTGAGAAGCTTTCAAGGCAAGGACCGGAAGAGGCGGTATAGAAAGCATGTCTTCAAGTTCGTTGCTTATCTCATCTAAGTGTTGTCCCCACAATGTGACACTTACATTGAATCCCGACATGTCCTTTAATTGTAGTGTTCTTCTCTTTGTTTCAGACTTGTCATGCCGATGAATTGTTGAGCATGGTGACATCGTAAGAACAATGCCAATCAAATCAACTATAGAACCTTCAACGCTTGTAGGTATGTCCTTGATTTTGGTGAAGTGAAAGTGATGGGAAGGTATTGTATCCTCATTTTCTATGAGTGGAGATATGGTTGAGGAAGGTTGTAGGAAAATCTCCAAAGCATTGTTCAAATGGTTGTAACATAGCTTTCCATCAGCAATCCTCGCAATCCTCCCATTGGAAATTGTATATAGCTTCCCATTTTCAATCTGCTCATAGAATGCTTCGCGGCCTCATTGAAATAGGTGATGTGGATTTCCCCTCCTTCCTGATCCACAAAATCAAACCCAAACATGGAACCATCTCCCCTTGCATTGTGATATTCGCGAAGGGTTGTTTTTTCTAGGGCACGACCCTCTACGGACCACATGCGCATAGATGTATTCAATCCACTTATTTTAGTTGGTGTTCTCACAAAATATTTGTTAACTTGATTGGAACTTGCATCTGTTTGAGGCAACTGACTATCTTGGAGAGCATTTGTTGGTAGTCGGGTTGGAGCACCGATTATCAAATGTTTTTCGACAAGAACATCCATTTCAATGATAAGAACAATCTTGTAGTGGAAAAGAAAATCATGATAGAATTAGAATTGAGCAACGGATGAAAAAAAAACATAAAGAAATTATAATTAATATAGGGAGTTTATATACATTGGTAATCGAGCAGGAGATGAAGCTTATAGTTCACTTTTGATCATTCTAACATGGGATTTGTGTAAGCACACAATGGAGCCTTCTTGTATTGATTTTGGTTACACGACTTGCAAATTTGGAGGGTAGAAGTGTTGTCTAAAAATGTTTCCCATCTGAAAGGTCAACACGATGTTGGGAAACCGTGTTGAGAATGGACCTTAGGGAGGACAAGTGCAATATCTAAAATGTGGGGTCAACAATGGAACCACCCTCAATCAATTGAGAAATGCCTTGTGTGTCAAAGTTATTTCCATGCAACTAAAAGATGCTCGAGATAGTGGGAGTTCTGCAAATGTATGGTGGAAAATGTAAACTTGTAGTGTAGTCAAAGATGAAATGAAGGATGTGTTTGGAAAGCATGCATTTGTAAGCAATGAGAACCTTTAAAGTTTGCTTCCTTTTTCATTTATATTTTCTAAAAAGCACAAACATGAGGTCTAACCCTTTAACAATTCAATATGCAAAAAGTGATATAATGTACAAAGCTTTGCATGAAAATAACTAAAAATTGCATGATTCTTTCTCGGCATTTTAAAACTATATGTATTTGTGTGCAAGATATAATGAGGAACACATTAAAAATGGTTGTTGTTGGTTTACATAAAGAAGCAAGAAATTGTATAAAGGAAATATATAATGAAGAACACATTAAAAATGCATGTTGTTGTTGGTTTACATAAAGTAGCTTGTAATTGTATAAAGGAAAAATTGAACACGTTTGTTGAAAAGTTAGATTTTGTGTTCCATATGTTCCGCCACAATATATACATGCATTTATTTGAAATGAATTACAAATTATTATGTTAAGAAAATAGAATGGAAAACAATAAGAACAATATGTACACTTGAAGTGAGAAAACTATAGGTATTTGTATGGAGACACAATGATAAAGAAATTAGGAATGCATAGTTGTTGGATAACAAAAATGAACATGTGTTTGATAAGTTTGATTCTCTGTCGGATATATACTGCCACAATACATACATGGAATTATTTGGAATGAGTTACAATTTGTTTCAAAAACACTTATAGACAAACACTTATAAACTAACCACTACAAGCTATTTTTTAAAATCAAATTTTTTGTTTTTTGCTTGTGCAATTTTCTTTGCACGTTTCTTGTATTTTTGTCTAGTTGCAGATGCCTCGATTGGAATTCCCATTCTCCTCAATTTGTGGGGTGGTTCATATTTCAGTGCATCTTCGTTAGAATCATAAATCAAGTAGAAGCCTCGTGAATGATCTCCAATCATTGGATTTTGGAGAGAAAAATTGGGGATGTTGGCATCAGGTGGAGGCGATCTCTGATCATTTTGGCTATCACTATTTTAGGTGGTTTCGGTTGCCTACAATGCAAAACATTAACAACACATTGAAGACGTTTAAACTCTTCTTCCCTCTGCAAGCGAGGCGTAGTTAATGTCATCCCATTGTAGGGAGGGGAATTGTGTTTCTAGTCTGCATCATATTAAACTGGAGAGGGAAAAGAAGTATGTTAGTTCTAGAAGATGTTTTTAGGTATGATAGGCAACTTAAAAAGCCTTGTCAATGATCAGTCTAACGTCCAACTTGGGACGCTTTGAAATGGCCTCATTGGGGAACAAGCCCCTCAGCACATAATGAATCCTATCATTGACGAAGGCACATGCCCCCACATGTCACTTCGAAAAAGGATTGGAGTCTAAATATAAATGTAACAATCAAAAGAAAATAACATGAAAGCACTCTACAATAATTTTTTAATCCATAACATGCAATAAACAAAACAAATGAATAAATACTTCAATCAATATTGAAACCCACCTGAAGTTTGTTTAGAGACGACACTCTCTTCTTTACTACGGGAGAATGAGAATCACAAATACCCTACAAAAAAGTGAAAAAAGAAGTTAATAAAACTAAATATATCTATACTTATTCAATTAGTTACATAAAAAACAACCCTATTTTCGACGAGATTATAAATTGATCAATGAATAGCTGAGCACCAATTTTCAAAGGTACAAATTAATATAGAGGTAATTTTACAATATTTTAAATGAATTATATATGCAATGCAGTTCAAAACACTTCTAGAACATAAACAAGGGCACATTTAATACACTGAAGATGAACTCCATGAAGTTTTTGGAACAGGGACAACAGAGAGGTGGTGGGGGTGGGGGGGAAGATGAAAAAGTGACCAAGTAATAAGATTTAGACAAATTTGTGTACACTTGATATCTATTTGTATCTGAGCTTGATAGGTGAAGGTCCTTAATAATGTCATGTTTCTACTGAGCTACCTTGATTTAACACTAGTCCATAGTTGTTGCTCCTTTAAAGTTGTACATAATTGTAGTTTTTTTTTCCAGTATATATATTTCAGTTGTGTAAAATTGAGTGATGAAATGGATACTATCAGATGCGTCTATCTACATATTCTGGCTCTGCATGTTTCTATGCAAATCAAACAATTTGTTTGAGTAGGAGAAGCTTGAAATGCTTGGTGAGATCAAGATAGATATACAGTAAAATATCCAATATCAAAAAGGGTTGTAAAGTTTGTAAGATTGATAATTTTCATGGCAGCCCCTGATTCCATAGATTGTTTTCTAGATTGTACTACCCACAAAGCTTGCGTGAAGTTGGAACTGAGCTCAAAATAGTTGGAAGCATCAAACATAGGAATCTTGTGAGTCTACATGGATATTTGCTTTCTCCACCTAGAAACCTATTGTTTTATGATTACATGGTAAACAAAATTCTATGGGACATCCTACACGATGAGTAAAGAAAGTGAAGATTAATGTTTCTCGTGGTATTATTGTTGTAGAGGTAAATACCGAGTCTTGGCAAAGCAATGAAGTTAAAGATGGTCTCACAGAAGGTGAGGATGGAGATAGATCATCTACTGGTATTCCAAGTGAAGACCGCAGTGGAATGGGTGAGGAAATTGAGAAAACATCATAAACATCCAAGACAACTCTATCATCAACATCATGTAAAGAGAGTAATCCAACAAAGGATCTGGTTGATGGAGAAATAGTTAAAACATGTGAAAAAGTTTAGACAACAAAAATAGTCTCAGTGAAGAACCATCCACACCTTCCTAAAGTAACTGGTATTGTCTATGATGATAGGGGCATGAAGCTAGCTTTGGAAAATGTGGTAGCCTATGAACCTTCAAAGGATGAGCAAGTTTCCTTTGGCAATTCTGGAAGATGAGTTTTTGTGACAACAGATGATAGTTTGGACAAGTCTATGGTTAATACCTCCTCATGCGGCTCAAAAGCTAAACAAGCACAACACAAAACAAAACCTCATTGACCAAGAACCAAAGTTGTAGAATTGGTCATAAGAGGAGGCTAAGAAATATAGTTCTACTGCTACATACAAGTATAAACAAAATTTAAATGCATACCTGCATAATTCAATTTAACGCAGGAATTGACTGGAACTTGGAGAGCCTGAAGAATGAAATTATAGTGTTAGTGACCAATATTTAAAGGTTAATGCATGCAAAAGCTATAAAATAAAATTTAAAAATAGTAAAGCCAAAGCAACATGCAAAATCAAAAAAACAAAATTGTTAAAAATAACAAAAGCAAAATTGTTAAAAATTGTTAGTAAATGTTATTGTATTTTTTTGTAGCGATTGCGGTCATTATTAATGATACAAAATGTTGAATCTTATGTTTAAATATTTTTTAGGATCAAAATATATGGTAACCTTATCAACATTGTCATGATGTTTAGTGCTCTTATCGGAGGCCATGTGTTACTTCTAAGATCTGTGTCCATGTCACAAGGAGACCCTATATTGAGCACAATTATGAGCCATGTAAAGAAGTTGAAATTGATGGTTGCAAACTTGCGCAGTGTAATATCAATTGAATGTGTGACCAAACATGCATTTACCAGACGAGGATAAAATATTGATCTATGAGTAATACATAACACTTGAAAGTAATCAAGCTCATAAGGAAGTATCAAGAAATGATCTTTGTGATAGAGTATTATTGTGAAGGAGGATGCCTAAGGTTGAGCTAGCTTTGTAATGAAAAATGCAAGATCAAACTTGCAAGGGAACTTGAGCATTGAGTGTTAAATTTGCGTAGAAGCATGAACACGAGGAAAATAATCTATTTGATTGTCCCAAATATGTAGTGAGAATGTTCCTATGAGGCCAATATCTAGTGTGATGACCAAGTCATCATAAAATAAGTAAATATTGTGGCATGATGCAATGATAAGTATCTCGAGTTTGAAAAAAGAAACATCAAACTTGGTACGAAATGCCACATGAACACTTGAGGCTTTCCCCCTTTAGTGCAGTCATTTTGTTTTCCCTTGGAAGGTGCTCAAATTAATTGTATGAAATGGACATTTCATCCATGCCATAGAGAGAGGGGATTGCATACCCAAGTATTGTCTTGCTTCTGTCTCAGATGTGTGGAAGGATGGGTTGTCATTACGGGAAAATGTTTCATTTCGGTTATGCGAAGTATGGGATGCCATTGTTGTAAATGTTTTTCAAAAATATAAAAGCTACAACATAAAAATATTTACACCATTCACTAAGCTAAACCATGTTCAACTTTGAAAGTTTTGTGAATATGACATTCTCCATTCTATACCAAGGATGCAATTTGGAGGGTGATTTAATAAAAATAAATTTTATTAAACCCTATTGCAAATTAATTGATGTAAACTATGATATACAACTACTAAGTACAATATGACATAAGCAAATAAGCAAGTAAGTATGAAACCCTAAGCAAGAGGTATAAAAATAATGACTTAGTTGATTTAAACTTGATCTAGAAGTGCTATGGACTAGGAAAATTGCTGAAAAGGAGGTAAAAAGTGTCATAAATGTTCAAGATAAATTTTAGAATCCATAGATAGGGATGGACATGGGTGCCCACAGACAAGAAAAGGGTGTTTGGGCATTGAAGACCTCTTTTGGGCGTCTATGACTACGCAAATAATCAATATTTGGTTTTTACTTTGACACAAAATTGTCACAAATATTCCTTGTTAATTGCCTATGTTTCGCTCTTTGATCACGGAGAGTACCTAAAGCTTGCAAAATATAAGTTCACTTGTAAAAAACCACAAACCGCATCAAACCTAGAAAGAAAGATGCAATATGGGGAGTCAGACTAACCCCAATGGTCACCCCGAGAGTGAACTTACAACCGAGCACTACACTACATCTCAAAATTCATGTAGTTATGGTGAGTGTGTGTGAGAATGATGCCATAGGATGCCCTTGTGCAAGTGCACTTGATAGCGGGTTGTAGCTAGAATGTAACAATGTAGTAAAATGTGTGGATGGAACAAAGAAGCTTCCCCTTTCTATGTTGTGTAAGCAAAAATGTTGTCCCTTTAATGGATGTTATATGGATGCTTTAGAGTGCTTTAGGTGCCTTTTAGATGCAAGCTTAGGTGATGATGATAATTCTTAGTGCTTGGTCCTTGATTTGGAACACATAATTATGTATTTATATGATTCCCTTGTTTGAATTTCGTAATTGAAAACTATAAGGTCGACCCATACGTGAAAAAGATGCCCAAAAGATAAAAAATACCCAAATGAAGTGAGTAAGGTGGAAAAGGGTCGGGGGGTGCTCAGAGGGGATAGGGGCACCTGGGCGCTCCTATCCTGATTGGGAAATGATGTCCGAAGTCATAAAAGATAAATAATTAAAATACCAAATGGGTTGTAGAGTAATACCAAAGAAGAAACAATAAAGAAAGCAAAGAGGCCAAAGACAATCATCAATTACTAGTTTTCTTTCTTAAGAATCATATGAAAGCTAATATGCTTTTACGATGTAGAAATGTACCCAAGTGCATGATTTTATGTTTACATTTACCCCCACTTTATGTTGTTGAGTGAATACTCAATAACATAAAGTAGATAAGAGATGTGTACCTTATGTTCCTATAGAGCGTGTGGTGATAAAGCGTGCCGAGTGGACAAGTGAAGCATGGAATGAGTGTAAAAATGAAGCGTGGAAACTAGGAAGAGAAAGTGACCCTAGGGGTGAAACATATGTGTTGTACCATGTTGTACTTATTGTTGTGCTTGTGATTGTTGCTTCTTGTAAGGACAAACCTGTAAAAAGAAGATAAAAATGTAGTCAAATTCATGTATATGATAAATCAAAGAAAAGTATGCATAAGTATGTAAAAGTGTGTAAAAGGAAAGTGTGCACTTGATGTAAAAGAGTGTAAAGGATAAAAAATTGTCTTGAAAATACCATGAAGAAACGAGTTTTATGGGCCATCTCACACCAAGAGCGATGTTTTTGGGCGATCTCATGCCAAGAGCAAGTTTTTTGGGTGATCTCATGCTAAATGCAATTTTTTTGGGCAATCTCACGCTAAATGCGCATTTTTTGAGTGACCTCATGCCAAAGAGAAAGTGTTGGGGAGAGAGGTCTAGTGTTACTCTCCTTCCATGATTCTTCCTGATAAACACTACTGCATATGGTGTGTCCCTACTTTGTTCCTACTGTCCTTGATTTTTTTAATGTACTTATTGTTTCGATTAAAATGGGGATCGCATGCATTATGTTCTTTGAGGATTCGTGCCTAATACTATTAAACCGATCTGAAGTCTTATGTGAACCATGTTGATATGAGAAATTGTTTGTGTGTGCCCTCGGGACATTAGTGCCCTGTGGGAGGACATAGGCACATAGGTACTCCTATCTAAGCTTGGGCCGGTGTTTGTGTTGTGATTTTGACCCAAGTCTGATTTTGAGTCAGTGTTGTAAATTTAACCTGTGTTGATTATGTGGTGTATTGTACTGTGATGTAGCTCGAGCTGTTGTGTGGGGTTATTTATTTGCCCAATGTATGCCCCTCTTGTTTGGGGTGTATGCGACATCAATATGAGTATGTGTCCCAAAGAGATGACATGATGTTGATCTTAATCGATATGTGCGGGGGTAGGGGATGTGCATGGTAGATTCCAAGGCACATGGAAACAAAGTGGCTAGAAATATGTGTTAGTAGAAGAGTAACAAACATGTTATATAAAAATAATGTAACAAGCAAATGTGCATACAAGATAGACCATGAAAAGTGGGTTTCAAACATGGGATATCACTCATAATATTAGAAGACAATCAGGGTTGAAGCATCCAAAATCATAAAAATAATGATCACGTAATACATAGGGCATAGCCCACAAACAATGACATACAATAGCATATAAAAACAAGCAAAATGTGTCGACAACCATGGTGGCATAAATTCTTGTAAATAAAAAGCTATGCATGAAGCACTCGTTAGCATGTTAGAAAGATAAAGAGTATATCAAAGCATGTATGTATCAATGGAACAAGTAGTGTGCTAGTAAGAATATGAAGTAGTAAATGATGAAATAATAACACATGTAGTGTGTGAGAAAGTAGATTCCCTCAGGAGCCTCGTTGGGACTGGTAGGAGGTAGTGCCAAACATCATTGTAACATGTAAGGACATGTAAGATATCTCGCATTCACTCCAAAAGACTAAGTGAATGCACATGTGTACGTGATAATAATAATGACATACTAAGTATATGTCTAGCATGTGAAACAAAGTGTACATGTAAGTATGAGCAAGCAAGAGTAAATGTAAATGACCAAGATATGCAATACATGCACATATGAGTGTAATAGAATGGTATGTAATGTGAATGTGACATGGGAAACATGCCCCCCAATAGATGTGGATGAGTTTGAGATGAGGTTCATTTATAAAAGACCCCTTAACAATCAAGAATGAACCATAGAACAAGAGTGCATCATTGAGGAATGGTTTAATAATGTGCGCTAGAAAGATAGAGCAATGAAGCATAAAGCATAAAGTGTGCATGTGGTGAGGTTCATTTTAGATTTAGACCCTCAATAGTTGAGTATGAACCATTGAACTAGAGTGTGTCATAGGGTAATGACGATACAAGGTGTGTATTTATGTGCATAAGAGAGACTAGATGTAAAACATAGAGCACAATGTGTACGTGTAGAGACTAAAAAGAATTAGTAATGATTGAAGGTGGGAAGAAAGAATGTTGCCCCCAAGTGTGTGATGAAAAGTAAGTTATCCAATGAGAGTGAAGGGAAAGGATCCTCCACCTGATGTATGAGGAGATAAAGGCGTGTGACAATGCTCTAATATCGGTGGTGTATGAGAAGGACGATGTACATGTGAAGGAAGCCTATGTGGTGAAAGAGGTGGTGAACACCTATGTGAAGTAGACCTATGAGGTGAAGGAGGTGGTGAATACCTATGTGAAAGGGCTGCCCATGTAGGGGACTTATGTTGATGAGATGGACTAGAGGACCTACGAGGACGAGAGCATCGTGAAGTAGGACATGTGTTGATATGAGAACTAGGTGCAAAATATGCCTTAAATTTGAGAGGTCTAAGAGACCTAAAAGTTGAAGTTGGTGGAAGAATGTCATCAAGAGGAGGTAGAGGTAATGGTGTGCATGGTGGAATGCCTTTAATAGTGACAACTTGTTTATTATAAATGAACTTAAGACACATATGATTCATGGAGGGAATAGCTTGAGCGATATGGAGCCAAGGAGACCTAAGAACATGTCATAACCTTTTATTCAAGATGCCACAAAAATTACACAATTGTAGTAGGAGGCCTAACGATAATGGGCAACCTAATGTAGCTAAAAGAATGAGGAACTAGATATGTGATAGTAAATATTGGACATTTGATAGCCATAAGAAGTACAATAGAGCACACACTGATAGGAGCCTCTAGATAGATCATGGTATTATTGATAATATATGAGCCAATAGAAGCATTGATGTGTAATGAATCAAAAGAGAATGTTGCATGATAATCATGATTAGAAAATGTAATGGTTGGTGGATGCATCAACATAAGCGACAAGAAAATCAAGGGGCCTCGATGAAGGAGGGGGCATAACTCGATATGTATGATTAGTGAAGCATCAGTAGTTTATGTGTCATGCTTAGGAAAAGGGTCATTAAAGATTTTGAGCTTTTTATTATCATTGACTGGTTTAGAAGAAGAAGATGGAGGAGGGAGCTCCAATGAATTATTGTCAATAAGATCTTGTATGAGATTCCTAAGTTTGAAACAATGATTGGTGGAATGCCCAATGCATTAATGATAGTCACATTTAGCATTTTCATCATAATTGTGGCCACGAGGGTGAGATGGATCAAGATTGAGTGGTGGTGGAAGAGTGATTAAATTGCTTTCAAGGAGTTGAGGCAATAGAAATCAAGGCGCATATGGTAATTTGGTGAATGTACACTTTGGAGGTTATCATTGAAGCTTTTCAGGAGGATAAATGGCATTGACAATTTCCTTTGCTTTAGTGGGCTTAGGAGATGGCTTGAATGTTGACTTAGATTGAAATTTATTAAAATTAGATGATAAAGAATCTTGATATTTTAATTTGCCCATAGAAAGTAGTTTGACTTCACGCATTTTGAGCATATGACATAATTGATCAAATGAAGGAGAGGTCTCAAAGATAACACTCTCCTAAAGTGGTGGTAAGAGGCTTTAAACAAAAAGATCTTGTAGTTCGAATTAACAAGCACATTGGTCATCTTAGCTAGGTTATTCTTGTAACGTAACACATAGTCCATTAGATGTTCATTAGATCTTTGTTTAATTTGATCTAGTTATGCATAAGATATCTTGGTGCCGATATTGATTGAAAAGTGAGCAAGAAAATCATCGGCTAAATGCGTAAAAGAAGTTACCGAATGAACATGTAGATTGTAAAACCAACGCATGACATAATCTTGAAGACTCCTAGGAAATAACTTAGCTAGTAAGGTATGATCATCTGCATAATCTAGACATGCCACATGAAAAGCTCAAAGATGCTCTTGAGGGTCACCATGGCCATTGAAAATGGGAAGCTTAGGGGTGACAAAATTGAGAGGAAGTGGATAAGTAGAAATGGCGGGTGCAAAAGGAGTGTGAAGAAGTAAGGAGGAATCAAGATATGGAGAGGAGCATGAAGTAGCCTATTCAGAATCGAAAAATTTGAATTTAGAGACCCTAATATAAAGAAGCTAAATCTTGTGTGCTAGAATAAGAGACTTCTTTGGGTGTGAGAAATAAGAGGTGGAGTGAAATGGTTGGTAGGAGTAGAGCAGAATGACAATCGGAACAATACAAGTAGGTGGAAGGGTAGAAGAAGGAGCTTGTGTTGCAATAAGAATAGAAAGCAATATTAGAAGTGGGAGGGTTAAAGCTATATCGGTGGCCTCCTCATGAGCAGGGAATAAAGAACATCTAAATCTCACGGATGTTCAAAGAAGATGAACTTTGAGATCACGAAGATCTTCATCGAGTAAAGGGTGGATAAATTTAAGACATGTTAAGAAGATGGTAATATGCCTAGAAGTAAGAGTGTGTTGAATGATGGCTTCACTAAATGATTTAATAAAAATAGATTTTATTAAACCTTATTACAGAGTAACTGATGTAAACTATGATATACAATTGTTAAGTACAATATGATGCAAACAAATAAGCAAGTATGAAACCCTAAGCAAGAGGTATAAAAAGAATGACTTAGCTGATTTACACTTGATCCGGAAGTGCTCTGGACTAGGAAAACTGTTGAACAAGAGGTGAACAATGTCATAAATGCTCAGGATAAATTCAAGAATCCATGAATAGGGCAAGACATGGGCGCCACGATAAGATAGGGGCACCTAGGTCTGTCGAAGACCTCTTTTGGGCACTTATGAGTCGTGCAAATAGTAAGAATATGGTTTTTATTGTGTTGCAAAAGTGTCATAAATATTACTGTTGATTGCCTATGTGTCACTCTTTGATCACCGAGGGTACTTGTAACCTACAAAATAGAAGTTCACTGCAAAATCCCACAAACCGCATCAAACCTAAAAAGAAAGATGCAATATGGGGAGTTAGACTGACCTCAATGGTCACCCCGAGAGTGAACTTATGACCAAGCACTACACTACATCTCAAACTCCATGTAGTTCTTGTGAGTGTGTGTGAGAATGATGCCCTAGGATGCCCTTGTGCAGGTGCACTTGATAGCGGGTTATAGCTAGAATGTAGCAATGTAGTAAAATGTGTGGATGGAATAAAAACTTCCCCTTTCTATGTCGCGTATGAAGAAAATGCAATCCCTTATCCCTTGAATGGATGCTAGATAGATGTTTTAGAGTGATTTAAGTGCGCCTTTTGGATGCAAGCTTAGGTGATGATAATAATGCTTAGTGCTTGGTCCTTAATTTTGAACACATAACTATGTATTTATATGATTCCCTTGTTTGAATTTCATAATTGACAACTGGAAGGCCGACCCATAAGTGAAAAATATGCCCAAAATATAAAAGAGACCAAAAAGAAGCGAGTAAGGTGGAAAAGGGTCGGGGGCACCGGATGGGACATGGGTGCCAGAAGCTCCTTTCTTGGTCAGGTGTTAGTGTTCAAAGTCACAAAAAATAAATACGTAAAATACCAACTAGGTTATAGGGTGTGTAAGACCAAAGAGGAAACAATAATGAAAGCAAAGAGGCCAAAGACAATCGTCTATTAATAGTTTTCTTGCTTAGGAATCATATGAAAGCTAGTATGCTTTTAGGACCTAGAAATGTACCCAAGTGCATGATTTTGTGTCTACAAGGGGGTCTTTGACGCAAGCTCAAATTTCCAACTAAGCATTTAAGTCTTTATTTTAATTTTGTGCTTTTATGTTTGTATATCTGCAACTTACAACTATTAATTATTCATTCTTTGTTCTAAATGCAATTGTATGTTTTTAAAACTATTTGTATTATAATGAGTAGATCCACTATCACAAATCATTAAAATGTCCCACATATACCAGGGGGCTTCTGGGTCCTTCACCATTGTCTTATGAAGTTTATGTGCCTCAGTTGAGAAGATAAGGTTTTGTTTAGCTTGTAGAAGTTGAGGAAGAACAATGTTTTATTAGGATTGAACTCTGATGGTGACTTGCCACTTGCATGGCTTTTGGGGGTTGATACTTAGTATTCATATTGAATGTTTTAGCTTTTGGAAAGTCGAGTTACTAAGGAGTAACTTTTTAGTGTTATCTATCCTTTTGTGCGTTGTTGGTAGAAGACACCAGATTGTCCATGTTTCTAACTAGGAGGTTTGGAAACCAAGTTTGCAAATGTTCTTAGTTAGGACTTTGAGCCTTCATTTTTTTAATGATTTTCATTCTCCCCTGTAGAGATGTGTGTAACATGGTAACCATGGAAAGCAATGTTAGCAACAATACAAGGATTTTTGTAAGAACAAATTGATGACTAGAAGTTTGATACAAATAATCTATGCTCTACGCATTTAAAATATGAACTGGAATATCTACCACTTTGTGTGAGTTTACTAAGGAAAGAATCTTTTATTTTGAAGGAAAGAATTTAGAAAACTAGAAATACTCCCATGTTTACCTACAAGACACTTATTTATAGGCCTAACAGAAAGTCTCAAACTTCTACGAACTCTCATTTCATGAGCCACACCAGTACCCTATAAATATGTCTACAGATTTATTAGGTGGTTGGCCACTTGGAGAGGAGGGGTGTCTTTAATAGAGTTTTATTTATTTTTAGTTTTGAGTGTGTGATGTGAGATGGAAATAATGGGGTTATTTGAGTTGATGGTTGATTTTGGAATTTCATGATTTTTACGTCGAAGGCGTGTTCCCGATCAAAATGTAAATGAAGGGAACCCACCTACCTCTGACATCACTTAGGAGATGAGCGGTAGAAAATAAAAGGGTAGTGCATGCATTGAAGCATATAGTGGATCTAACTATTGATGTGAGGAGGTGGACTGTCAGTGTCTATCTATTGCTTCAATCTGTCTTTGAAGGTCATCGTTGTCGGATCTGTGAAATAGAGAGTGGAAATAATCAAATTCTAAGTCGATGTTGAAATAATGAAATACTCAGTGAAATAAAATATATTCACATGGCTTCTAGATAATTTTTACTATTATAGTTTGATCGTGCCCTCTTAACCCGTCTCGACTCATGCGCTAAAAGAAGTGATATTCTCTTACGAACATGATTTATCTGCTAAATTAAACTAAATTACATAGTGTAGATGTGAAAAAGTGGTTTACTTAATGCGATGCATTGTTTTTGGACAATATAAATCTCATTCATTTTTATGCCGAATGCATATTCCCAATTAGATTATATATGGGTGGAACCTACCCTGCTCTGATATTATGTTGAGTCAGCGTTAATGACATATAATTTTAAATGGATGCAAAAGTATAAATTTAAAATTGGTTTAACTAATGTGTTACATTGTTTTTAGACAATATAAATCTCATTCATTTTTACGTCGAAGGTGTATTCCCAGTTAGATTGTATATGGATGGAACCTACCCTGCTTTGACATTATGTTGAGTCAACGTCAACGACATATAATTTTAAATGGATGTAAAAGTAATAATTTTGCGTATATGTAACACATGACGAATTAGAATGTGTGTGGACCATGGCGCACATTGGCAAGGAACAAGACAAACAATCGGAAGCAGCGACAGGTAAAACGAAGAGTTATGCCAAATTTACATGGTCTAGTCAACATGCCAACATGGTCCATGTCCAACTCATCGACCACCTGGCAACCACGAGAGCGTCCCTTTCAACGTAACGAACTTATCGACATCTGGGAGTGGGGGTGTAACTAATGCGACACCCAATGCCAACACATTTAATAATATTTTTGCAAATCGATAAACTTGATGCCAAAAAACAAAACCCTTTTTATGTCAGTGGTTGTGATGTCACCATTGGATAACCCTTGGCACATGCTGAGAATGGTTGTCCTCCTTGCCAATAAAAGTATAGATAGAACATATGCATGAAAGACATAGGAGCCATTTCTTCCCAAGCCACGAACAAGGAACATGGTATGTTGTATTCATGAGGTTGGGTTTCAAACCCAGAACCTATTGGATTTTCCCCATTTTTTATTTTGACCCCTTTAAGAACAAATTGGACTCTCATGAAAAATGCAAGCGAGATGGAGACGATAATGTGGATCACGGTAAAAATAGCAAATCCCATTTTATCTATCAAGATTGTTGACGAGGCAAACCCTAATCGTTACCTTGATAGCTAGAGAGATTCCCTGATCACAAATGTGCATGAAATCGCTACCCTTGGATGTCAGGTCTATTACACATATCCCTATCTCTAAAGTGTCTCGCGATATGCGCAAACGAATTCACTTTACACTTATGTGTGTTCTAACTACCATAAAAACACAAGGATTGAAATTACAAGCAACTATTGACATTAGTAGTATTGATCGACCACTCCTTACCTTCTAAGATATCTCCAAAATACGTTGCCTTGATATCTTGAACACCACAACCCTTTTCTCCTTCTAACAATTGACAAAGAATGACATGTGGTTGTAGGAAAGAAAAGTTTGGCATCGGTCCCCCACAACACTTTCCTTGTCCTTGGACTTCTCATCCCTCTACCCCTTCTTTATCGACCCTCTTTCTCTTCTCGCTATTCCAATCCCTCAATATCACTTCTTCGACGAATCCCTTTCAACATTTCCATCGTACATATCATCACGATTGCTAGTTCACTTTCTCCTATCAAATAGATAATTACACCCCTTAATACAATTACCAGTTCAGCTTTTTTTTTGGTTTATTGAAACAACCATTTTTGTAACTCTTTTAGTCTACATAAATAATCCCTCTTCTTTTAACTTAATGCGAAAGGACTAACGCTCCTGATTCACTTGTTGAAACTTCTGTTTCATAATTGTGTGGATAACATTATCTTTCCCCTTTGCGGTCATCATCAAATCCCGAGTCTATTTCTTCAATAAGTAAAGAGCCGCCTACAATGATTTCGCCGCGTTTGATGCCTCACTTCCCTAAGAGCCACGGCAGTGGCACACAAATCGAGGCCGGAACCTCCAAAGAGACTAAACACCACGTGGTAAAACCTCACGTCCACGTCGGTCCAGAAACAGACAAAACCCATTTTAAACGTATTCGGCGTATATTTGGTTTGCTGACTTGGCACATGACAGAAACAGTTGCGACTGCCAGTTGTCTCTGCCTAGTCAGTCAACGGCCAACAAAAATAAGCCACCGCCAAAAATATTTTCTTCTGACCCTACTCACAAAGTACAACCTTACCGTAACCGCAGTTAATATTGTTTCTTTTCTCCGTCCTTACGACTCAGGAGTCGGGAGGTACCGACTGCGACAGTAACCATAGTTAAAAATAATTTCGCAGAAACTAGCCCCGGACCCCGGTTAAGCTGCTATGGAGTCATCGTCAGCAATCAGTATGGGAATCTAAGCAAAAGAACCAGCCGGATTATTTTTATTACGGAATTAAAAAAAAAAGGAAAACGATATTTTCGTTACGTGTAAGAAAAAGGAGAAGAAAACGCAAAAAAGAAGTGAAGATAAAGGCGAAACGTAAAATAAAAATAGTGGAGTACCGGGAAGACGGGGGTTTGGGAAAAATAGCGGGGTTTGGTGTAATTCGATCTGTTTTTTCTGTTTTTCCTCCGGCCGTGCTCATGGAGTCTGAAACTACTGAACATTAGGTATGTTGAAAAAGTACAAAGAAATCTGGACACATTTCGAGTTTTCATTTTTGTTTCGTGGCCAGTTTAAGTGCGACTGTACTCGTGGATGCCGTGGAACGTAGGAAGTTAAAAAAACAGGAAAAAATGTACGTATTTAGAGATTTCAGGTGTGTTTGGAATAAAAAAAGTTTTTAAAAAAATTTTTTATGTGGTTTTAGATTATAGGGGTGGATTAGAAGAGAATATTAATCTGTACATAGTTTGAGCTTCCTGAAGAGTGCTTCGAGAAGGGGAGTTTTTTTTTATTTTTACTAGTTATTTTAAGTGGTCTGTATTGTGCCCGCGATTTTACGGATGTATGGTTGAAAATTGGGGAATTTGTTAGGTTAGGGGCAAGCATTAGGCAATTTGTCAAAACTGATCGAGCATCAGTGTAATTTGCTAAAATCTGGCGGAAATCTGGTTTAAATGACAAACAAATGCAAAAAACGGTGTAATTTGTGATAGCATGGTGAAGCTCTTTTTAGTTTGTGAAAATATGTGTGAAGCGCTGGTTAGAACTATAGGAAATATGGAAGTAGTGGTTTAAGTTGTGGAGATTTAGTGGAAATCAGGTTGAAACGGTGCAAAAGACTGATGCTCCTCTGTAATTTGTGACTACATGTAAAATATCTCAAAAGTCTCTGAAATATGTGGAAACTTCGCACGTGTGGCTGAAAATTTGTAGGAAGGGGTGTAATTTGTGGAAATTTGTAGAAAATCTTGTTAAATTTGTCAAAACACTGGTGGAAAGGTCGGAACACATGGAAGTAACTTTGGACTATGTGAAAATAGGTTGTGACTCTTGTTAAATTTGTGAAAGTACGTTAAAACACTGGTTAAAACGTTGGAAAAGAAGGATGTAGTAATTGTGAAAGTATGTTGAAATGTTAGTAAAAAGATTGGAAAATGTGAAACTAGCGGAGTATTTGTGGCAGAAATATTGTAGATTTAGTTCTGAATTTTGCAAATCTTGTTGAGAAAAAGGAGAACAGAGGAGGATTCGGGAGGAGCGGGCATAGAAATATGTTAACCTTTCAGGAGATTTCTTGTAAAAGTGGTTTTTAATTTTTTTCCATTAAAGTGTTAGAGCTTATGGCAACAGTTTTATAGATGTAATGATGAAAAGAAATTGACAGGGGAAGAAAGTTTGAAGGAATTTCGTAGGCATTAGAATTCAACATGTGAAAAAACTGGTTAAAACAATAGACAAGATGGACTAGCAGCGTAATTTGTAAAAACACGTAAAAGATCTTGTTAGAACAATGGAAAAGATGGATTGTACTAAAATATGGCAGTGAAGAATAAGTGTGTTTTTGAAAAGTTTAAAGGTGTTTTTAATGTTTTTATGTTAATTTTAAATTTTGAGTTTATGGGGGTAATTTTACTGGTGATGATGCTAGGGAATTGCTGGGAGGGATAAATTAGAAGGAACTTAATAAACAGGTTGAAAATATGATTTAAAAGATGGAAGTAGGGGTGTACTTTGTGAAAATATGTTGAAATTCTGGTTAAAACAATGGAAATGTTGGTGTAATTTGCAAAAGTATCTTGAAACTCTGTTTAAAAAAATACATAAGATGAAAGTTGTGTAGTGATTTCTGGATAAGAACAGAAATTTGGCAGTTTTAATTATTAATTATGCAGAGTGTGTTGAGTGAGTGAAGCATTGAGGGAGAATCAGGATCAAAATCTGGAATAAACTCTGAGAGTATGAAATTGAATTATAATTATAAAGCAAGGAAAAGGGCGGGTGAAGTATTATAGTAGATGGAATTTCTGGGAAGAATTGAGGGGGAATCAGTATAAAAATCTGAAATGAAATGCCACAGTATGGAATTGGAGAATAATTGTGAATTGAGAAAAAGAGCCGTTGAAGTATTTTTTTATAGATAAAAAGAGAGTTATATTGGGGTCCTCATCCAACGCAGAGAGAAAATTACATGAAAATAAAAGCATAATCTAATTACAATATATGAAAGTAGGGTGGCCTTGCATGTCAATAGAAAGCTTTTAAGGGACATCCAAGTTGGCATTCCCACAAGCACAATTAACTACAGACTGCAATACACAACAACTGCAGGCATTGAAGGAGAGAGTCATTTCACAAAATGACTAAAATTGCAGTTGCAAAAACCCTATTCTGCTAAATAGCCATTCAACTGCCAAACAGAAATCCAGCCCTTATCACATTGGGCAGGTCAACTGACCTGCTGGGATTTCCTCACTACAGTCTTCACCAATCAAATTCCTTTTCTTCTTACTGGATTGAAGAGAGTTGAAATCAACAGGTGTGCTCTTGCCTAGGTCAAAATTTTCCAGGTATTTATCTCGGTGATAAATAGATTCCGGACATTTACTGGGTGCAGCAAGAATGTATCTTAACATCAGAAGAAAAACTACTTTGATGGTAATTTTACTGGTGATGATGCTAGGGAATTGCTGGGAGTGGTAAATTTGAAGGAACTTAATAAACATGTTGAAAATGTGATTTAAAAGATGGAAGTAGGGGTGTACTTTGTGAAAATATGTTGAAATTCTGGTTAAAATGATGGAAATGTTGGTGTAATTTGCAAAATTATCTTGAAACTCTGTTTAAAAAATACATAAGATGAAAGTTGTGGAGTGATTTCTGGTTAAGGACAGAAATTTGGCAGTTTTAATTATTAATTGTGCAGAGTGTGTTGAGTGAGTGAAGAATTGAGGGAGAATTAGGACGAAAATCTGGAATAAACTCCGAGAGTATGAAACTGAATTATAATTATAAAGCGAGAAAAAGGGCTGGTGAAGTATTATAGTAGATGGAATTTCTGGGAAGAATTGAGGGGGAATCAGTATGAAAATCTGAAATGAAATGCCACAGTTTGAAATTGGAGAATAATTGTGAAGTGAGAAAAAGAGCCGTTGAAGTATTTGTTGATAGATAAAAAGAGGGTTATATTGGGGTCCTCACTCAATACAGAGAGAAAATTACATAAAAATAAGCATAATCTAAGTACAATATATGAAAGTAGGGTGGCCATGCATGTCAATAGAAAGCTTTAATGGACATCAAAGTTGACATTCCCACAAGCACAGTTAACTACAGACTGCAATACACAACAACTGTGGGCATTGAAGGAGAGAGTCATTTCACAAAATGACTAAAATTGCAGTTGCAAAAACCCTATTCTGCTAAATAGCCATCCAACTGCGAAACAGAAAACCAGCCCTTATCACGTTGGGCAGGTCAACTGACCTGCTACTGGGATTTCGCCACCACAGTCTTCACCTATCAAATTCCTTTTCTTCTTACTGGATTGAAGAGAGTTGAAATCAATAGGTGTGCTCTTGCCTGGTTCAAACTTTTCCGGGTATTTATCTCGATGATAAATAGATTCTGGACATTTACTGGGTGCAGCAAGAATGTATCTTAACATCAGAAGAAAAACTGGCACAGCTGGGTGAGTGTCCTGGGAGGAACAGCTAATATCTCCTGATATCTGGCTTACGCTTCTGTTCCTTAATCAAAGAGCCATTCAAGTATAATAATAGATGGAATTCGAGGATTCTTGTTAAATTTGTAAGTTATCTGTTAAAAGACATGTTAATTAGAAGTATAATGCTGTGGAATTCTGTGGCAAGTGATCAAAGGGTCAGGCTTTGGCATACTTTCATGCAAATGTGGAGGGATATTGGTTAAAATGTGTGGTCTATGGTAGAATTGGGCGATTTAAAAGAAGTACTTTGCCCTTTGAACTGTTTTGAATTAAAAAAGGAAAATGCCAGCATGATTTTTTTTTTTGCAGTTTTCAAAGTTATAATTTGGGAAAGAATGAGGCTTTGCCAAGCTTCTTATGTAAAACTGGAGGAAAATTGGTTGAAATGTGTGGTGTAAGTCTGCATGGGGAAGGATTGGACAATCTTAATGAAACTTCAGTTGTCTGAAGTTGCTTTAAGATCTTGTCAATTATAAGTTTATAGTTTTAAGGCGAGGATTTTGATGAGGAAAAGGCTTTCTTGGTTCGGGGTATACAATGTGAAGTTGTCTGTAGCAGAGTTGTATGGATGCAGATATAGATGTGGATGTGGATACAGTATCACATATGGATGCAGATACAGATGTGGATGTGGATACGGTATCACATATGGATATGAATTCAGTATAAGATACGGATACAACTAGCTTTTAAGACCCTGTGATATGGATATGGTTGGATACAACATATATGTATATATAAATAATAGACTAAAACTTTGAAGAAATAGATAAATAATAATTATCAATTTAAAATTATAAACAAATTTATACAGTTGATTATATTTACATGCTAATTACACACTCTCAGCCCATGAGAAAGGTAGGAAGTTGGGTATTCCATGGGAAAGGTTGAACAGAGCCAATGTGAAATTTTGAAGGAAAAGAGCGAATCGACACTCATTCACCTCCACATCCTCAGTTGTTGCTACTTAAATGTATTTTAGAAATGTGTCTGCAGTTTTTATCATCATTTTAGCCTTTTGAATTTTTTTTTGTTCAAGTTAATTTTTTTCAAAAGTTTTAAATCAGATATGGTTATAGTTGGCCCACATACTGTATCTGCATGCATCTAATATGGCTCAGTTATGGGTTTGTATCTAGATACAGATGGATATGGTATCTGAGCTGTTTCTGGCTGCATTGTACTTATATGGCATTCAGATATGTGTGCCCTAGCAGTAGGGATGCCATATTCTGCAACCATGGTCTGTAGTCATTGTGCTTTAATGAAAATTCTTAGGTTTGGTATTGTATTCAAAAGAGGAAACTGCTTAGAGAAATGTGGAATAGGAACCTACAGTAGAGGAAACGTTAATTTCAAATCAAAGCTTTTAGATTTTTTCAAACAAAATAGTATAAGGAATGATGCTTCCTAGCTTTGAAATAATAGGCAAACTTTTTTGGAGTAAATTTTGAATTTTGTCTGGTATTTATGTTTTGTTTTGTGAAGAAGAATTGCGGTAGACTACAGGAGAGTCTCTTAGTCTTCTACTGCATGCAACCATATATTGTGTTCTGTAAATACCCTGTAATTTTTTCTGTAATGGCCCTGTAATTTTTTCTGTAATCTCCGTAAGTTCTGAAGCATCTCATTTCTTGGTCTTTGGTAGTGAGTTAAGGATGTTTTGGTACTTTGGATTATGGTTTTAGATAACATTAAATCTGAAAACAGTTAATCTGCAAACATTATGGCTCAGATTGTATCTATAATTTTTTGTTCCCATAGATCCAACAGGGTCTCCAGTGGATGTCAATCATAAGAGGAAACTTCTTTGAGAAAATGTCGAATAGGGATTAACAGTAAAGAGAATGTTGATTTCAAACAAGGATGAAGCCTCCTAGTTTTCAAAAACTGCAAACTTTTTGTTGGGTAAATGTTGGATTTCATTTGGTATTTATGTTTTGTTTTCTGAAGAAGAATTGAAATAGACTGCAGAAGAGTTTCTGAATGTTCCCCTACATGCAACCATATTTTGCACTCTGTATATACCCCATAATTTGTCCACAAGTTCTAAAGCCTCACATTACCTGGTCTTTGGTAGTTAGTTAAGGATGAAATTGAACGTAGGATTATAATTTTGGTAACTCTCAAGTTTAAAGCAGTTAATCTGCAAACAATATTGCTCAGATTGTATATGTAATTTTGCAATCCCATAAATTCCAGCAGGGTCTCCAGCAGATTTTAATAAAATTTTCCTTCATTTTCTGAGCTTTGGCACTAATTCCTAATCAAAGACAGATTTACCTCAGTTCCCATTCAATATCAGTCAGTACTTGGAGTTGTAGATAAGGCTATCTCTATAGCTTTATGACAAGCATATACAGTTGAAAACAGTTGAGTGTTCGCATATTTTGATTTGAAATCTGAAGTATTTGTAAACTTTGTCTATGCTAACCATAGAAGTTTCAGAATGGGGCTATCCAGAAATGTAGTTGTGAAATCTATCTGATTTTGAAGAGTCTTTATCTTCTACATTAAAAATTATTTTGTGCTACTAGTCTATTTAATAATAGAAGAGAATCACGTTTCAAGCAAAGGGGCGATCGAGAAACAAATAGCATATTGTAGGGAAGGAGATCAATGTTTTGTTGCACTTGTTTAAAAAGAACATCAAGATGGAGATACAATATCAATAAAAAGTAATTTCAATTATATGTTTTCTTTGAAATGAATGAATTGTTTCCGTTACCAATGATATTTGCTGTTTGCTTCCTGCCAGTGATGCTGTATTTCAGTTACATCTCTAGGAATATTCCAAATCCGGTGGTGAGAAGTGATGTTTCAAGGTTTGGGAAGGTTCAGTCAAAATGTTTGAAGCAAGTATGCATACTGGGGTTGTTCTGATATTTTTCCAGTTTTCCACTCTAAACAGATAGAGTATGGTGATTTTGGCATCCTAGACTGAGCGTTACGTTGCCTCTCGGTAATTGTTGACGTTTTTCCACCGCTGTTTGATATGATCTGATGGTGATTCATTCTGAACAACATCATAACAGGAGAATTTTTAATAGTGAAATATCTTATAAAATGTTGTGACAAGAGGCTTAATGTATAACTTATATGTTTCAATAACCTGCATCATTGGAGTCTGGACATACTAGAAGTGCAATTTCAGGCACCAAGTGAGAAGCAACACTGCTTTTTGTTTCTAGGTTTCTTTAAGATTATAGGCTACATCAGCATGAGTGTTATGTTTGTTGAGTTCTTAAATAGCTCTGGGGCTAGATCTGTAGAATGTTGTATGCGAGGAGAATGCACTTTGTACATTTTTCCAGTTAACTTTCAACAGATTATTTGAACGTATACAGTTGATGCCGATTGTAACCTGAGATGAATGGGTTGTTCCAAAATTTTTATATATCTATTGTATGCACGCCAAAGATTATTATATTGAGATAGAAGAAATGCCTTGAAAGTTTGAGTTTTTAGCAGCACAGAATGTTTTTGGAATGCAGCTGCTGTCTTATTTGCTTCAAATTTGTGTTTGCTTCAAATTTGTGTCTAACTAGTGGCAAACAGTGCTTTGTGGTCAACTGTAGGTTCTATACACAAAAATGTTTAACAATCAAGCGCAGAGAATTAACATTGGCTTAGACATGCCATCTGGATGTCTTGGTCAATCTGATTCAAAAGGAATCCGAATGCAGTTTTCCCAATACTCTATGGAGTCTGAGAAGATGCTTCCAATTCAGCAGCGGACAAATAATCTGGATTTTATGGATGTTGATTACAAACCCTCAATTTGCAATGAAGCTCATGTTGATGGAGTTATGTCGTCAATGGAAACAGGCTTGTCAAACAATTTCCAGGGTTCATCGGGATTGTTGCGTTATCATTCTGCACCAAGCTCATTTTTCTCAAGTCCAGAAGAGGAGGAAAATAATAACATCATATCACAGTATTTCTCTAATGATTCTTCCCTTCCATCACAATCCAATATTAAAACAACACACCAACATCAGTCGAGTATATCAACCTCTCATCTTGGGGAGAACGAGGCGGCAAAGCATCGTGGAGAGGGCAATGAATATTTGAGAAGGAATGCACATCAGCTTCCTTCCTCAAGAGAAGTGCAGGCCATGCCGTTAGAGAAGATTTGGGCAAGCACCATCATCTTGTTGCAATCCTTGAGAATGGACCTGATGTATCCCATGAAAATTTTTGCACCTCACAAATGTCATTGATGAGCCAAGCTCAAGCTTCTCATCCAGGTGGACAGCGGATAGACTCATACCAAACAAACTCAGTTTCCTGTGATCCCCTTGGAAGGGTGACTAATGCATCCTCCTCAACGTCAAAGAGTACCCTTATTCGACATAGTAGCTCCCCAGCTGGGTTACTATCTAGATTAGTTACCGAGGCCCAAGGTGCCTTTGAAAGTGGTGCGTATCATATCTAGCCCTTTAAACATTTTTCCGAAGCCCATAGAAAATGAGGAATGGTTACTTTATGTATTAATCTTAAGCTTTTGTCCAGGTTATCTAGATGAAAAAATCAGGAGTACCATGGCTTTAGGAAGCTCCTGTGGGGATATCCTTACCCCAAACAGAGTTCAAAGCCAAATGAGTTGTTTGCGGCAGAATAGTTCTCCTCCTGGCCTATTATCCCAAATTTCCATGGATATGGGAGTACCTGAAAGTGTAGACAGGCTGAACATGCCTATGGTTGGATCATCTGCAGAAAATCAAGCAGGAGCAGTTCTGATGATGGTAGCTTAGGCAGCGGGAATGTACGACAAGGATACATTTCAAATTTTCCAGTTGGGTCATGGGATGACACAGCAATGCCTTTTGGAAAACCTGCTGGCATGCAAAATGGTACAAGCTTTGCTGCAAGAAAGCGCCCAAAGAATTGGATGGGAAGATGACGATGCAAGGTCTGCATAATACAGATGCCCAGGTATTTTTGTTTTGTTTTCAATTAAAGGTTGTGCTTTTGTTCAAGTTTTAGTGAATGTGCATGTTTGATAACTACTTTTTTCCTTGTATCTGTATATAAGTAGGTAGAGGAAGGAAATCGAGGTGCATCTACATTAATCAATCACCCATATAGTTTACCAAGATCTACATCTGCAGAGCTTGCAATGGAAGAGCTCCTGCAAGATTCTGTTCCTTGCAAGGTTCGGGCAAAACGAGGCTGTGCAACGCACCCACGAAGCATTGCTGAGAGAGTCAGTATTAAAGATTTTATTTTCATGCTTCATTGGTTCTGTATGAAGGTTGTGGACAGTGATATGAAAAATGCACATAATGTGAACAACCATTTAATGTTTTTGTGGCTGTAACACACCCATGAAGCATTGCTGGGAGAGTCAGTATTAAAGATTTTATTTTCATGTTTGGTCGGACCTGTATGAAGGTTGTGGATGGTGATATGAAAATAATGTGAACAACCATTTTATGTTTTTGTGTACTTCCTATTAGGTGCGAAGAACACGAATCAGTGAACGAATGAGGAAACTGCAGGATCTTGTGCCAAACAGTGACAAGGCAAGAAATCAATGTTAAGTCCTGTTGAAGTTTTTGGGAGAAATATTATGAAGACTTCTGCATTCTTTTATATTTATAGGCTAATATATATTCTGTTATCAGCTTATCACTGTTGAATCAATGCAGCAAACTACAAATATTATGGAAACTTCTGCATTCTTTATATTTATAGGCTAATATAGATTTTGTTATCAACTTATCACTGTTGAATCAATGCAGCAAACTACAAATATCGCTGACATGTTAGATGAGGCTGTTGAATATGTGAAGGCCCTTCAGAAACAGGTCCAGGTGTGTTGTAGGCAAATCTATTTGCAATGCATGATTATGATAGTTGTAGGCCGCTTGATGAAATCTGTTTAATCTGCTTTCAATAATAATGTTTACAAAGATGAACTTACAAAACAACTATGACCTTTGGCAGGAGTTTACAGAAAAGCAAGGCAACTGCACATGCATTCATGAACCAGAATGTGCATTCAAAACATAATGGTTTTGTGAATATCCAGCCTTAGGCCCTCAAAGCAAATTATTTGCAATATTGTTCTCAATATTCTGTTTGGCATATGGCGTTTCCCGTTGGAGGTTGTTAGTCTTTGTGATGTCACAACTATACTGGAGCTAACAGGGAATATCAGATGTATTAAACATGTCATTAGTTAAATACTGTTCAGTTTCTTATTTTGGAAAGATCGTGGTATTATTACCCCCATGCATACAGCAGCTATTGAAGAGTTGCCTGGTACACATGGTCTTGATCCTGAGCTTATCAGGGATGTATGATTCTGCATCATGAAATCCATTTTGTTTGTTGATTTCTTCACATTGCCGTAGCTAAGGTATTGAAGGTCAAATCATTTCAAGTTCATACTGGCTAGGCGGCAAATGTTTATCTTGATAATGCCATCATTCAGAAAAGAGCGTCTTCGAATTTGGCTCTATTTAGGTTGTCATTTGGAAGGCAAGTGAGCCACTATTTGTTTAATGGGAGAAATCGAGAGTTTATGTGACTTGAATCTGTTGAAATACTGGTGTACATTAGCTTACTGTAACTAGGTATATATAAATGAAAGGTTCGCTTCTGTTTGGGTCTTCAGTTCTTCTGAGCTGCCTGTCATGGAGAGGCATTTTTGTAAAGTACATAATTTATCATTTTTCTTGTAATAAAGAAAAGAGAATTTGTTATTTTAACATCTATATCATAAGTAGCTTCTATCTTAGATTCTCACATCTTAACTAAGGATTTTGAATGCTTATTTGGAAACTCCTTTATGATTGAAATTGCTGTTATTATTAGATTAGAACATTTTTCCTAATTATCTAGCCCTTAAGAAAAGTGTCACGAGCACTTGAGCTAAGCACAAATCAAGATTCATGGCTGGTATCCATTTGCATTATAGACGTCCTTCACTGAATGGAAGTGTAAAGTTTTAATGTGTTACAAATGGTATTGTCTGTTTATTTTTAGTGGTTTATAAAGTTGAAGTGAATTGGGATTCAAAGCTTGGTTTTTTGTTCTGTTTCTAAGATGACGATCATGCAATCATCAACCAGACAGTTGATTTCCCAGCCCAACTTTCACGTAAATTACATTTTCTTGCTATTGTGTTCCTGACCATTGCCTGATGAGTATCACTAGAATAATTGGGTTGGTAATGATATTGAATTTTAGTTTCTCAGGGCTGAAACATAATTACATGCGTATTTGGAAAGATATTTGTGGATGTACCATAGAGTTTGATATTTTGATTGTTTCACACTAATGTTATGTAGTTCTGATTATTTATGATACTACATTGTGGCCAGAAAAAGTAGTAGTATGGCTCTGATTAATAATTTAATTAGGATACTAGATTGTGGTCAGAAATCGTAGCAGCATGGCTGTGATTAATTCTGAAACTAGATTGTGGTTGACAAAACTAATAGCATTGTTTGTGCTGTACTTTCGCCGCTTTGCTTTTCAATTTTTTTGCTATGAATGCCTTGGTAGATGGAGGAGACCCAAGAAGGCAATGACGATAAAACATTGAAGAATGTTAAGTTTTGCATCTGTAGATGTATTTTTATGGAAAGGAAACACTGACTTTATGGACCTTACGGTAATGATTAATGCTTATTCTTGCCGATCACGAGTGACTTGAATTTTTCTTCTGAGAGTTGTCTGAGGGTGCTTGGTGGGCATTTTGATAGTTGAGCATCATTTTTATCACCTTTTTTTTGGGTTAAGGCGGGAAATAAATATACAAGATCTCAAGCAAAATCTGCATGGGATTTGCACAAGGCCAGATAAAAATCAGATTTGATGGCCAGTAATTTCTTACAACCTTCTTTTGAAGAGTACATTCTGGATAATTATTTTGATTTTGAGATGGTGAGACTCTGGGCTCAAATCAATGGATGGACTGCCAGACTTTGAGCCAAGCTTTAAAATGAAATTGCAATTACCCCCATTAGTAAGAATGCAACTGCAATCCGAGTGGATGAAGTGCATTGCGAATCAAGCACTAAATTTAAATTTATCTCGAATGACAAAGCGACATGCCAATTCAGAACTTATTGCAACAGACATGATGTTGGGAATGAGGTTGAGGGTTTAAATATTTTAAACATAAAATCTTCTTGTGTGCTGCTTGGCAACTTCTTTAGCTTGGGATGATATATATACTATCACTGTGTGTGTGTGGTGGCAGGGGTGGTGGGCAGGGAATAAAGTGTCATACCAGTGTGAAAGACATGGCTCATCATGTGCCGGCCATGTTAGAACTCCCTGAGATTTGCTGCCGGACGACGGGGGAACTATTTCAACATGGTTTGGAGTTTTTGTTTATGCTATCATAGAGCACATGGGTTTCTTTGATATTCGTTCTGATAAGACTATTTTATTTGAACCTGTGATAATTGGCCTTTCTTTATAAGGGAAAATAACTGAGCCCTCTGTTTCAAACCTGATCAGAATTCACCGTTTATTTTTCCAATGGCATCTGGATTCTTTTGACAACAGAACAAGTATTTTTGACACAACGTGTGAGTAGATTCTTTTGGCTTTAGAAACTATTTTTTAATATAAATGTACTTTCTAGCACATGGCAACCCCACGTGGAACTATATTGATATATACGATCTCTTTGACCTCTATTATATACAGGAGCTTTGTTTTTTCAATTATTGCAGCCTTGCAGGTCCAATCAACATGTAGTGGGAAAGATAGACATTATGTACATCTTCACATCTTGGAAAACTATTCTAAAATTTATCCTGCCGTAGAAGAGCACTAAATTATTATTTAAAGCATTGACGTCTTGGTCTTTGCTTTGGAGTTGGTTCTGCTACTATTGATTTATATTGAAGTTAAAGTCTGTCACCATTTTATCAACAAAACCAAAAAGTCTATCTCACCATTTTTTCAATAGAACAAAAAAGTCTGTTACCATGGACATTGTTCCATGTGCACAGTTGTGAAAGACCATTAGTTATCTTATGATTGAAGCTGAGAAGCAATATTGATGCCTATATTGATGCCTATCGTTCTTACTTTTGCAGGAAAATAGGTTCCCATGTGAAAAATGGGCTTAATCTGTAGACTTTAGTGTTTTGTTTAACTCTATAATAATGTATCTTAACATAAAAGATTGCATTGGCTTATTTAGAGCCCTAGTGCAAATCCAGCCGTCAATAAAAAGTCAAATTGTAAGGTGCAAAAGGGGGCTTCATTGAGTCCATGGATTAATTATGATGGTCATATGAATGTCTGTGAGTTTTTTAGCCATAAAATGAGGTGGCATATCTTTCAAGACCGTATAGGATGAAAGGAATAAGCCTGGATGGGCTGCCAAAAATTAGGTAGTAATAATAAAAATCCTTACAGATGAAATGCCCTAGCTTTTGAAAGGTAATGTTAAATGGATGGGTAGCCTTAATTTTTTTATCTGATGGCCAATGTGATATAGGAATAGTTAAATTCACTTGCAATGCAAAAAGAGAGAAGAAGAATAAAAGCTCTCACAATTTTGCATGGCTTTTTGTGATCTAGTGCAATCTTATGCATTGCCTCACTTGGACTAAGGGAAGACAATACATGATGTGTTGGAGTTTTGCGTGGCCCGTGAAGTTGTGCTTTGGGAGCTTTTGTATAAAGAAAGGACCGTACACAAATTGCGCATACATATGAACCACTTTTGCACACCACGGATCTAGTAATCTTGTGCGCCTATCAACATTGACATAATTTAAGTCAAAACACATGGGCATCAATTCATTTTCTTCACTGATTGGATGATCGGTGACTTGGTATGTTTCGATCGGAGGAAAATGCCTCCATGAGCAATTACTTGCTGATTGGATGAATAGAATTGACGATGGCACGGTCAAGTTGAAGAATCTTTGTAAACACATCTTTATTTGCAAAGGGATTTACTCCTTCAAATAAATTCTATGAATGGAGGGAGTGAAGATGTGTAAAGCATTGTGGAGAGAGATCAAGAGAGCCAAAACTTAGTGAAAGTTGATAATAGCCAAATTGAGTGGAATTGCATTGTAAAGCTCCATTGTCAAGGGGTTGAGTCTAGTTATGAGAAGTCTTGTGTGTTTGTAACCTTAACTAGGATGGGTCTTGGAAGTTGAAATTTGTTTTTAGGAATTTATATGTAGTCTTTATTGTAAAGATTCAACTAGTTAGTAATTCATTGTGATCGAATATGTAAATTTATTAATAAAATATGCTTTTATTGTTTCTTTCAAGCGACATAGTGATCTTACTTAGGTGAGGTCTCATCTTTGAAAATTTGTGGGCTGCATGGTCTAAGACCTCTCCTAATTGAGGCCCTTAATTGTGATTGCATCAATTTGGCATTGAAGTGGGTTTTTATGATCTGTGGGTGAGTGATTTTCAGTTTGCTACTTTCCATACATGTGAGTGTGGTTAGAAAGTTGAAGTAGGCATCTTATAATCTTCTAATTGGATGGAAGATGTGGGTTGTAGTAATTTGTTATTATTGTGTGTAAGGGAATTGAGATGGCACACAAGGGTATTCTCATGGTGGGAAGGGGATTGAGACCACTTAGAGTGACAATATTAGTTGATTTTTTAGAGATATGAATGAAAGGCTTGAAGCTATGGAGATGGTTTAGAGAAGATGAGCTGGTGATGATGGAGACTCTAATGATGATGAAGCATTGGAGGTTGGAGATGAAGATATGGAAGACAAACCTACAGATGTGTCTACAAGCTATTTTGAGAACTAGAGGGAGATCATGCATGAATGTCATGAATTATTCAGAAACTTATGTTATAAAGATTGGTTGAATAGATCACAAAATTGAAGAAATATTTTGACCATAAGCTAATAGAGGACCCGAAGAAGGTTCATTTTTCCTTGTACAAAGCTAAAGGGACATGCATCTTTAAGGTGGAATCAGTTTGTGGACACAAAATTTTGCACTTTAGACATTATTTAGCCCTGTCTTATACTAATATTTAGAAGGTTCTCAAGTGGATAAAGTATTAATTAATCCCACCTTTTAGCCATCTTTATTTTATATTTTATTTCGTCATTCCTACATATTTTCTAACACTCATCCATCCATTTCAAGTTTCGAGGAAGAACTACCCGTCATTTTGGCCCAAAATCTGCTCTTGGGTTTTGGGTGCCTCAACATGTCTTAGGGCGCCTCGAGGTGCCCTGGTCCCATAAATGGCACCCCGATCTATGCACATCCTTTCCGCTTCTTTTTGGGGCCTTTCTAGCTATTTTTCATCTCTATCCTTTTCCCAATCGGCCTTGTCGAGATTAATTACTAAATTAAGCTTGAGAGTCCTATAAATATAAAGTTATAAGACCATAATGAGGGTCCTAATGTCACATACTACTATCACTCCATGTAGAGTTGCATCCATTACATCACTTGCATCCACATAGTGCCATGCATAAAGGCTAGGAGATTTGCATCACACACACTACATAAGGGGATGGATTCTATTTTATTCCATGCACACATGCTATTTACATTTAACACCCTATGAAGTTTCTATAGTTATTATTGCTCACTACTTCACAAAGTGCGATTGACACGAGAGCACTTAGGGCACGACATGCACAAACTCACTTCGTAACTACATCCGGTCCGAAATGTAGATTAACGCTCAATGATAAGACCACTACTTTGGCCATTGAGAAGGTCTTGAACAATTCATTCGACCTATTCATTTGCATCTTTGAATTTTTTTTTTTAGGGTTTTGATACTTCCTTTAGTATTACAGGTCATTATATTGTACTCATCCTGGTAAATCCAAATCATGGGAATAATTGACCATTGTATAACCGATGCAAGGTTCCAACCAAATTACAACCATACCAGATTCAATTTTGAGCATAAACAATGATCAAAGCACCTAGACTATAGACCAAGGCACCATGAAAGTGAATTCCGAATGGGCACCCACATAATACCATCCCAGCGCCTCGGTCACTTCGGATCTTCCAAATCTTGGTCTTCATATAGTTCTTGGGTGATCGTTTGCACTCTATGGTTTTATTTCCATATCTACGACAACCTAGACAATCACTTTGAATCAGCTAAGCCACTTCTCTCCCTTCTCTTGCACATTTAGGGTTTCATTTCACTTAGAGTAATTAATTACATTTGTTATTTAATCTTTTAGTCTTTTATTACAACGTTTTAGTCCTCCTAATTAGATTAACATTAATACCCCTATACCCCCATATAGGATTTATTTTTGTTAATCATTTTGGTCCTCTTTGAGGAATCAGAAAAGACTTCCATTTTTCGTTTATGCCCATTACTCGTGTACGGATGATGGATGGGTGTGCATTGGACCTCTCCATTTGTTATGAGTTTCATTCTCCTCTTCACCATACCTCTAGATCCATGGCTAACATACCTACCTCTATAGTTGAAAACCCCTTAGACACCTCTACCCAAGTTCCCCTTCACGAAATCGAAACCACGGTTAGTGAAAAATCCTATGATGAGGATACTAATGTTGACCAGAACAACTTGATGCTATCATGGATTTTTGCTAAGCTTTACATGAGAATCCCACTCATCTCCCTCATATTTTACACTTCCTACTCACCGTTATTGCGAGATCGTGAGGCATCCCTACCCATTTCTTCCGCCCCTATGGTATCTACACCACCCGTTTGTGTTTCCACTCCTCCTATAGCAACTACCATCCCTCCAACCCACCAAGGTGCTTCTAATGGTCCACTTGGTTCCTCCTCTAATACTCTTGATTTTACATCATTATACCAAGATCTCCAAAACCAAATCCACCAGTTACAAGTCACTACTTCTAAAGGACCTTTATTGCTTGACTCCACCTCCTTGTTGCATTCTCCCTTTGCGCCATCCATCTCTACTTACCCATTCCCACCTAACTTCATCTCTCCCAAACTACCCATTTTTAAAGGCCATGGTGATCCATAAGAACATCTCCGTGCTTTCCATGTCACCTATCTCGACTATGCTAATGATCATACTATCCTTGCCAAATTGTTTCCAGCGTAGTCTATAGGACTATGTGATGTGTTGGTTCTATGACTTACCACTACATTCGGTGGTTTCATTTACGATATCTAGCTAACGCTTTTCTCACACACTTTTCTATCAATATCGGTTCCACACTCTCTTATGCCCAACTCTGAATAGATGAACTACCATAAACAAGGCTCCACCAAGCGCTTCCCTAATTACATCTTACGATATAAGAATAGTATAGCCAAGATGACCAATGTCCTCACAGACTCGAAACTACATGATTTATTTGTCCATAGTCTCTTGCCACCTCTACAAGATAGTGTACTCTTTGAAACTTTTTCATCATTCGACCAACTTTGTCACGCTCTCAAAATTCGTGAGACTAAACTTGTCTCCATAGGAAAGCTCAAATATCAGGATCCACCTTCCTCTTATACCTACATCCTAAACACGACTCTATTCAAGGCACTGCGCATAAATCCGTGATCTACAAACTGCCATTAATGCAATCTCCACTACTAGAGAATTGTGACCCTAGCCATATCGACGTCCTCTTGCTAAACTTAGTACTCCACCCACGTCTTATTGCCACAACTCATTGATAGTAATCTCATAACCCTGCCACCACCTTTACAACTCGACCCATCCCGACCCAAAGGGTGTAACTTTGATGACCATTCTTATTGTGATTATCACCAATGTATTGGGCATTCCACTGATCGTTGTTTTAAGCTACGACATCTCATTCAAGACCTACTCAACAATGGTCATATTGAACTTCCAAAATCTCCCACATCAATCCCTACCAATGATAACCACAAACTCCAAATCTTTAACAATCCGCTACCCAAACATGATACTAAGAAAGTTGATTCATCTTCTAACTATGTCTGCCATACAATGTCTTCTCCCGGGACCTCTCGAATTTCTTATTGCTCACACTACCGTCGCTTCAAAGACCGATTATCTCCTTCTCCAATGTTGAATACCATGCTACGTTCTCATTTGTTGAGTTGTGGAGCTCAATTACTTTAGTTTAGCATGCAATGGAAACTTGCTAGAAAATACAATAACCGACATCGGTTAAGGGGGAACCGACATCGGTCACCCAAGACCGACATCGGTTAGGTATGACCGACATCGGTCAAGCAAGGGAGGAACCAAGCAGTGGTTAGGGATAACCGGCGTCGGTTACCTGTGTGAGGATGTTTTAATTAACTCTCGGGAATTAGATCTATTTTTAGCATTAAAGTATTTCTATTGATTGTAATTGCATGGCTAAGTGCCCTAAGTCTATAAACGACTATATAAGCATAAAAGCTAGGGTTTAGAAGTAAGAAAGGAGAATATTAACAAGAATTAGAAAGAACTTGAAAAGGTTGGTGAGAGAGAATTCTTGGTGATGAAGCAAAAGCTTGAGAGAAAGAAAGTATTGTACATCTGAGAGGTGTGGAAGATTGTAAATCTTCATTGTATATCTTGTCAAAGCTTTGGATAATAGATTGGCTTGTTTCTTGGTGGACGTAGCCCACACTGGGTGAACCACGTTAAATCTGGTGTTGATTTATGTCTCTTGTTTTGTATATTTCTTCTGGTAGAATATCCACTTTTATTTGCATGTATGCTTAGATATGATATATTGTCTGTACAACCGGTGTGCTAACCCCAACAACTAGTATCAGAGCTTTGTTTGAGGGTTTTGTGTGTTGAAAGATTTACTCACAGAGGGTTTTTGATTGAGTGGGAGCTACAACAATGGCAGAAGAAAATAAATACAAGGTAGAGAAATTTGATGACCGAAATTATCAATTATGGAAGATGTAGATTGAGGATTATCTGTATCAAAGAGATTTGTATTTACCGTTGGATGAGAAGTCTAGACCTACGAAGATGACTGATGAAGAATGGAAGATTCTTTGAAGGCTTTGGGATCTATAAGATTGAGCTTGACAAGCATCCGTGGCTTCCAATATTATAGAAGCAACTTCTACTGGTAGAGTTAATGAAATCTCTTGCTAATTTATATGAAAAACCTAGTGCTTCAAATAAAGTTTATTTGATGAAGAAACTATTTAGTTCTAAGATGCATGAAGGTGGATCTGCATCTAGTCATTTGAATGATTTCCGATCTATTGTAAATCAGTTAAAATCGGTTGCTATACCATTTGATGATGAAGTAAAAGCACTTTTATTCTTATGTTCTTTCACGATAGTTGGGATAACTTGGTAATGGCTTGTTAGTAATACAACATCTGCTAATAATATTTTGAAGTTTGATGATGTGGTTAGTATAATCTTGAATGAAGAAATTCGTAGGAAGAGTACAGAGGAATCATCATCTAGAAATGCTTTGAATGTAGAAAGCAAGGGTAGGAAGAAGGAGAGATCCAAGAGTAAGAGTAATGGGAAATCAAAGTCAAGGGATAATAGATCTAAATCCAGAAGTAAGGGAATTACTTGTTGGAAATGTGGAAAGAAAGGACATGCAAAGAAAGATTGTTGGTCAAAGGATAAAGAGAACCAACAACCAGATAAAGGTAAAGAAGAAAATCTTGTTGCATCAGAGGTAATGCAAGATGCTCTTATTCTTTCTTTAGATAGTAGAATTGAATCATGGGTTTTAGATTCAAGAGCTTCTTTCCATGCAACCCCTAATAAGGGTTATTTCAAGAAATTATGTCCAGGGAAATTTTGGGCATGTTTATTTGGGTGATGATGAACCTTGCAGTATTATTGGTAAAGGGAAGTTCATCTAAAATTATAGAATGGAAATACATGGGTATTGAAAGATGTGAGGCATGTGCCAAGCCTCAGGAGGAATCTTATTTTACGTAGGGCAACTAGGTGAATCTGGTTGCATGGTTACTTTTACAGGAGACTCTTGGAAAGTCACCAAGGGTGCTTTTGTTGTGGCAAGAGGTAAGAAGGTAGGAACGTTATATTTATCTACATGTATTACTGATTCCTTTTTTGCATTATCTACTTTGATTCAGATGCATGCATGTGGCATAATCGGTTGGGTCATATGAGTCAAAAAGGAATGCAGATCTTAAAGGCTAAGGGTAAGTTATCAGATTTGAAAGATTTAGATCTTGATTTCTGTGAGCATTGTATCTTTGGAAAGAAAAAGAGAGTGAGATTTCTCAAAGTTGGGGCAACTAAGAAGGAACAAAAATTGGAGCTTGTACACTCAGATGTGTGGGGACCAGCTCAGGTAGCTTCTCATGGAGGATCCCAATATTATGTTACTTTCATTGATGATGCTACAAGAAAGGTATGAGTTTATTGTATTAAACGTAAATATGATGTTTTGAGACTTTTAAAAGATGGAAAGCCCTTGTTGAGAATGAATCAAATTCTAAGTTAAAGTGCCTTAGATCTGACAATGGTGGTGAATATTGTAGTAAGGATTTCAATGATTATTGTTCATTGAATGGGATACGTAGAGAAAAATGGTTCCAAGAACACCACAAGAGAATGGTGTTGTAGAAAGAATGAACAAGACAATCATGGAACATGCTAGAAGTATGAGGATACATTTTAGATTGCCCTTACATTTTTGGGAAGACGTAGTTGATACAACAATTTATTTGATTAACCGTGGGCCTTCAAGTTCACTAGATGGAGGAATACAGAGGAAGCTTGGACCGGAAAAGAGGTAGATCTTTCTTTTCTTAATTTTTTTGGTTTAGAAGCTTTTGTGCATGTTGATAAGGAAAATAGAAAAAGTTGGATGTAAAATCCAAGAGGTGCACTTTCATTGGTTATGGATCTTGGTGATTTCGGTTTCCATTTTTGGGATTTAGAGAATTCTAAAATTATTAGGAGTCGTGATGTTGAATGGAATGAAAAGAGAATGTACATGGATCAAATTTTGGTACCCAAGGATGAACCGGTTGAGAAGTTTGTGAATGAAAATGAACTCTTAGATTTAAAAGAAACCGAAACGAGGTTACAGTATCAGAACCGGTGTCGGTTGACCCGACCGACATCGGTCGGCGAAACAGTATCGGTTATAGAGAGATCCAAACCGACATTGGTTAGTAAACCGCATCGGTTAGAGGTGACCGCGTTGGTCATTGTCGATTTGGATAGGAATGTCCAGGAGGTCAGATTGAGCCTCGGTACCCCAAACTCCTGTGAGAAGGTCACAAAGGGTAAGTAAACTTCCAGAAAGATTTACACCTTCTCTATTTTATTTATTATTGACTGATAGTGGTGAACCAGAGAGCTTTGAAGAAGAAATGTAGGATAAGACTCATGTTCAGTGGGAGCATGGCATGGATGAGGAGATGGACTCCTTGGAATAGAACCAGACTTGGGATTTGGTTAAGTTGATTGTAAGAACATTGTAAAACAAGTGGGTTTATAGGATCAAGGAAGAAGAGGGTGGACAGAAAAGGTACAAGGCAAGGCTTGTAGTAAAGGGATTTACACAGAAAGTAGGTATTGACTTTGGTGAAATATTTTCTCTTGTTGTTAAGATGACTTCTATTCATATTGTATTGAGTTTAGTTGCAGTAGAAGATTTGCATTTAGAGAAACTAGATGTGAAGATGGCTTTCCTTCATGGTGATTTGGATGAAGAGATTTATATATGTAGCAACCGCTTGGGTATGAAGTCAAGGGTAAGGAGAAATTAGTGTGTAGGTTGAAAAAGAGCCTATATGGGCTCAAAAAAGCTCTAAGGAAATGGTACATGAGGTTTGATAGTTTTATGCATGAGCATGGTTACTTGAGATGTGAATCTGACCATTGTGTTTATTTCAAGAAGCTTGAAAATGGGAGCTATATTATTTTGTTATTGTATGTGGATGATATGCTTATTGCAGGATCTAGTATGTAGGACATTGGTGAGCTTAAGAGAAAGCTAGCTCACACATTTTCTATGAAGGATTTAGGAGCTAAAAAGAATCCTTGGCATGCAAATACATAGAGATAGGAAAAACAAGAAATTGTATTTGTCTCAGGAGGATTATATCTACAAGGTGTTAGAAAGGTTCAACATGCAGAATGCAAAACCTGTTAGCACACCTATGGTTGGACACTTCAAATTGAGCAAAGATCAGTGTCCTTCATCACATGAGGAGGTCAAATACATGACATGAGTGCCATATGCTTCAGCAGTTGGAAGTCTCATGTATGTTATGGTTTGTACAAGACCAGACATTGCACAAGTAGTGGGAGTTGTGAGTAGATATATGGCTAATCCAGGTAAAGAGCATTGGAAAGAAGTCAATGGATACTCAGGTATTTGAAAGGGACATCTAGCATGTAATTATGCTATGGAGGTTTGGATATTTCATTACGTGGCTATGTTGATTTGGATATGGCTGGAGATCTGGATGGTAGGAGGAGCACTACTGGATATATTTTCACAGTAGGTGGAATGGAAGTTAGCTGGATTTCAAGATTGCAGAAGGTTGTGGCTTTGTCTACTACAGAGGTAGAGTATGTTGCAGCTACAGAGGCTAGCAAGGAGATGATATGGATGAGTAGGTTCATGGAAGAGTTGGGAAAGGAAAAGTGATTGTAAACTGTTCTAGTGATAGTTAGAGTGTAATTCATTTGGAAAAGAACTCAAGTGTTTCATTCGAGAATGAAACACATTTAGTTGAGGTATCACTTCATATGGCAGGTATTGGAGGATGGACAGTTGAATCTGGAAAAGATTCATATGAGCAAGAACCCTGTGGATATGCTAATGAAGCCATTAGCAAAGGAGAAGTTGGAGCTACACTCCACTTATGTTGGTCTTGAGTTTGAGACTTGAAGAGGAAGAAACAAAGCTAAGGAAGAATCCAAGAATGACGTTGTATAGGTATGGTGTAGTAATTAATCTCCAAGTGGGAGATTGTTGAGTTGTGGAGCTCAATTACTTTAGTTTAGCATGCAATGGAAACTTCTTTGGAAAATACAATAATCGACATCGGTTAAGGAGGAACCGCATCGGTCACCCCAGGACCGACATCGGTAGGTAGATGAGTCAAGAAGGGACCGGCGGACATGGTTAGGATAATTAGCGACATCGGTTACCTATGTGAGGATGTTTTAATTAACTCTCAAGAATTAGATCTATTTTTAGCATTAAAGTATTTCTATTGATTGTAATTGCATGGCTAAGTGCCCTAAGTCTATAAACAACTATATAAGCATAAAAGCTAGGGTTTAGAAGTAAGAAAGTAAGAAGATTAACAAGAATTAGAAAGAACTTGAAAAGGTTGTGTGAGAGAGAATTCTTGGTGATGAAGCAAAAGCTTGAGGGAAAGAAAGTACTGTACATCTGAGAGGTGTGGAAGATTGTAAATCTTCATTGTATATCTTGTCAAAGATTTGGATAATAGATTGGCTTGTTTCTTAGTGGACGTAGCCCACACTGGGTGAACCACGTTAAATATGGTGTTGATTTATATCTCTTGTTTTGTATATTTCTTCTAGTAGAATATCTTCTTTTATTTGTATGTATGCTTAGATCTGATATATTGTCTGTATAACTGGTGTGCTAACCCCAACATCATCCATTGCCTTGTTAGTCACACAATCAAAGGACGTGGACCTACTTCTTGGCCTTAATTTGATTTGTAAATCTCAAGCTATTATTTCTATGAACCATTTACACCTTAAATTTGTTTATGAAAATCAAATTATTTCCATTGACGACGTCCCTCCTTCACCTCCACTATAGTCACTTTATCGTTCTACTCCTCCCGAGTCTCCCCTCTTACTTGTACAACTCCCTTGACATTTCCCATACGATCCATCCTATTCACACCTTGCTTTATTCCATGTGGCTCATCTTCTCCCTTACGCATGACACATCCTCGATCTCCATCACCCACACACTTTACTATGCCACAAAATTTGTCTTATGTACACCCATCACATGCATATTGGCTTCATTCCCTCATGCATCATTTGTCTACCATACCACCATTAATCGAGCATCACTCGGCCCTTTCATCATCCCAGACACTATCGAAAGACCTTCTTATTCAACCTCATCGGATAATTTCTCCTTCATGACCACTTGGGGGGCATAGCCATTACACAATCCCCCCTTCATCATATTAGCATAATCACACCTTTAGTCATTACATTCTCCTTCACATATACATATACTTTGACACATTCTAGGAATTGATGCTTTCAATAGGTAGATCTTCATTTACTGATGACATAGGTGACATTATTGTGACACTTGTGTGATAGGAGTGAAGATATTGTATAGACATTTGCGATGCTACCGAAATCAAGTTCGAGATTTTCTACAGTTTACAACACCCAGATTATAACCTAAGGTGCCCTAGGGCACTCAAGATATCTTCCGGGAACCCCAAGTATAGACAAATATCAACTTACGCCCTTCCCGAGGCCACTCAGTCATAGCTTTCCGGTCCACATACGATCTGCTACATTCCTAAACACACACGGTGAGGTAAGTTAAATTTAAGGTTAGTATCATATCCCTCTCATTTCCATTATTTCAATATATTCAAATACTAAAACAAAATATCTAGATCTAGCACTTCAATATAGCATTTAATTTCTATTTAGATTAACTTATAAAATAGTTATAATATTTTTAGTTAATCATTTTGGTGAACCCCACATTTTGAACATTTTCTTTTGGATCCTCTTTCATACCTTAGTGGTTAAGCATAGTTCTTCTTTTCTCTCATCATGTCTCATTTTAGTGTCAACCCTATCTATGATGAGGTTGTCATAGCTAAACTTAAGGCTTTATATAGTGCTCCTATGATTTTACCTGATGATACTCAACAAGCCCTCTTGGAAGGCCAACAACATGTGCTAACTAATCTTGTTGATTCTCCTATAGGTATATGCCTTGTTGATGACCTGTTACTTTCATCCATTTTACGTCATGCCATCCGGTTACATGTGATCCTTCTTATCCTTCTTCTGATATGCCACTGATGCTTTAGATGACTATCATTGATTATTTATTAGGCATTGATTCCCAATCAGGTGTACCTCCTACCTCTCCTCCAACCACTCCTATAGCTACTCCTATGTCTTCTACCACTTTTGATAGTACTCCTCACACATCTCATTCAAGCATGCATTCTCCTTCGTATTACATTGATGATCCTATTGATTCTTATGATGACCATAACATTATTTCTGGAACCCCACCTTCTATTGATCAACATCATGGTCTCCTTCTTTCCATACTATTGCATGTGACTCTCCCGCTCCATTTTTATCCTCTCCTAAGGTTACATCTACTATTTGCACATGAGTCACCACCCACCATTTCTTATTCTTCTTCTATTCCCACATCCTCTACCCCTCCTACTGCATCTTCACCTATTGAGGTTTCTTCCTTTCTCACCACACCTACTAGAGCTTGTGTTGATACTAGTCATACTATAGCTCCTACATCCTCATCTACCACCACACCTTTAACATCTGACTCCACTATATCACCTCTTGACATTCCTATGATCACTCATAATGGAAAAATTCAACCACTTAATACATTATTTCCATCTCCTACCATCCCCTCATAGGATATTCTATCTCTCATGCATGTTGTAGGAAAACTCCAATCGCAAGTTCATACTCTTACTTTAGAAAGTAGAGCCTATTATGCCTCTATTGACAACAACTCTTTACATGGAAATCATGTTCCTAAAAAGATCCATAATTCCACCTTCCAAAAGATTTTTTCATGCCTACTTTCACATGCTTGATGGTACCGGTGATCCTCATGCTCATATCCTACATTACCACACACTTATGACATGATTACTCTAATGATCGCTTGTTTCTTAAGGCATTCCACTATAGTCTTATTGATGAGGCACTACAATGGTACACCCACTTACCCTTTGGGTCCATTAGTACTTTCTATGATATGGAGGATGCTTTCCTCATCACTTTATTCTTAACAATGGCCCTAGGGTTACATATGACCACATTCCTACATTACATCAAGGCTCCTCTGAACCTATCCAGGATTATATTTTACAGTTCAATGCTTGTATACACCAACTCATTTTCCACCTAGTGACTTAGAAAAATAATTCATCTTTTTGTCGTGGTCTTATTCCTCCACTTAAACAAAGGCTACAATATGACACTTGTGAGTCATTCATTCTCTTGTGTTATAAGGTTATCGATCTAGAACAAGATCTTTCATCCTCACATACCATTACACCCCCACATGTTTCTCTACTAGTTCCATTTGTTGCTCCTCTGTCCTCATCACCAGTTGAGCATCCAAAGCAATCTCCACCATTATCTAAAGGGAATTCTAAACAAGCTCCACCCTCTTCTTCCCCACCATTACATTCTTCTCTAATTCCACAACAAGCTCCTACTTCCACCACTCCACCTCCTTCACGAGAGCCTTTGTATTTCTCTCCTCACACTTCGACCACATGATGTGCTTCACATATTACTCAATGAGTGATTGATTTGGTTACCCTCTAACCAACATCATCCCCCCACCACTTGCAACATCAACATGACCAACACTATTGTAATTATCACTCATTTTTATGGCCATAGGGACAATGATTGCCTTGCCTTACGTGAAAGGATACAACAACTAGTGGATTCTGACATCATCTCCTTTTCCTCTCATGAGCGCTCATTGTCTCCTTCACCTTATTAGTGTAGGCGTACCCACTTATGTCTTCTCCATCATGTGCTCAGTTCATTCATCGTGCTCCATCGCCACATGTTGGTCTCCACCTCATCCATCATTTCCACCATCACATTCATTGCATCCACTCCACCCACATTATCCACCACTTCATGCCGCTCCATCTCATGGTTTTTTCGATAGTTTCTGCATACCCCATAGTCACTACACATGACATTCCATTTGGTTCATACACTCACGCTCCATCCATTCCACATGTTTCCACCACCACCCATCATCTTGGTCTTTGGTAGGTGATTCTTATCACCTTACCCCCGATGACGCACTTGTGTTCTTATGGTTCTTACATGATTGTTGAGGGATTAGTTCTAAGAACCTTTCATCACACACTTCATCATTCGTCTAGCGCACTTCAATTATTTCGATGATGCACTCTTTCTTACGTGGCTCATACTTGACTGAGGGGTCTTATTACATGAGCCTATTTCATCCATTCACTGGGGGGCATTGTTAATATCCCCCTCCTACTTTAATCACCTTATCATATTATGATTATATTACATTTTCACATATTCATTATGATACATTTATCTATTTCCACATTTATTCTATTATCACCATTACATTACCTACACATTACACATTTTATTTATCCAATTACTCATACTACATTAGTTATCTACATCATCATTTACCATGCCTATTTTATCTACCATTACTAACATCATCATACAAATTTATATTCATCACATACATTACAAAACACACAATCTAGAACAATAACCATAACCATACCATATCCATTACATAGAAAATGGAAAAACATATCAACATCGATCTAATATATATCAAAAATAGGTGTCCATACATATATCATCATACAATCATCATCACAAAAACATGTTTCATAATTGGGGGAAAGGCCCCCACATCATATACAATCATCACTATCAAACCTCATCATCACTATCACTCTCATGTACCACGAGATCCCTAGAACTGGATGCCTTGCCACCAACGTGACGCCACATTTCACGGCCCCAAAACTTCTCCACCTGCTGCATAACATAACAATCTCCATATTTGCTCAGATAACGATGTCTACAAATCTACATATCATGCGAACACATTCTGGGCCAAAGGACCACCACCTACTACCTCTTGGGCACGTCGAGTCTCCTCACGTGCCTCGTCCCTCTCGCTAAGCAACAATATACATGTTGCCATTGTTATGGCATTGGCTCAAATAGATGGGCATGCTCACCTGTAATATTGTCCACACACTCTAGTATCCCTCCGCATACACATCACTTGGCACATTCCACGTCAATGTGCAGATCGATGTGTCTACTATCAACAAAACCAATAGGTGTCTCCTGCATATACACACACACAACCTCATGTTAGTCAAATGTGTAAAAAAACAACATAACCAATTCATTAACCATAATAATAAGCATACACAAATACTTACAATCTGCCACAACTTCGCTATAGGGTCAGGGACACCTCCCTCACCCTCCTCCTGATGGAAGCTCCATAGCACCCAAAAATACTGGATATAAGTAATACCCACCGATGCTACCCACCACACTCGATAATCCTCCATACACCCCACGTCATCTCCATCTACAACCACTATCATTGGGTCTGCCTCATCTGCCTTGGTGGTGTCAACTGACTCTATTGTATGGGCCCTAGCCTAACACCCTCCCTCCTAGGGGCTTTGATAGCTCTCACCATATGTATGGCTCTGGGGGCACATCCTACGCCATACCAAACTACCCGTGATACTCTCTCCACTTGAAACAACTCCGCTACACCTGGAAATCGATCCTCTAGCCATATGGTCCTCTAGATACATCACAACTCTGTAGCATCCTTAGGCCATCCCCCATAATCACAATATGGCCTCCATATAACCAACTCAGGCCCCATCCTATCTATCAGTGCTCAAGCTATCTGTGTCCATCTTCCTACTGCGAATATCAACCCAACGTCGAGAAAATATCTCTGGCCAAGCCCACTCTCCTCTCATGGCCCTTGCAATTGGTCTCAATATGGCTATATGTTCATATGCCCATACATGTAGTAGTGTGGTGGCCCCTATACCCCCACCATGCTCATCCTACATAAATCATGATACAAGTCCTTGTATAAATGGGCCAACACACACCATGCCCATGCATATCTCATCCCATCCTCCTCTATCCGCTGACATATGTCGTGCATCTTATATAAGATGCCAACACCTCCTCCCTCTATGGCTATACATGATGCAATCACCACTATGATGAATTTTCGCATTTCACGGAACCCTAGACTACAATATCACATCCAAATTGATATGGGCCTTAGTAGGTACCTGGCCCCTACAAAATATCATCTAGCCGAGTGCATCTACCCTCCATATCCACTATTGCCATCACTCGTACCCTCTCCCCAACAATGGAAATCATAATATGCGATATACATCCTCCAGTGTCACCATCATCTCCCCTGTAGGCAACCAAAATGTGCATGTATCGACACACCACCTCTCACATAATGTAGTCAACATGGGAATATTATGGGGCACATCCCCCATCCATTATATATGTGCAAGATGACATGGTCCATCACATCCCAATCATCATCGAAAAACCCAATCCCAAGTAATGTACTCAAGTGATGACCACCATGGAACTCCCTCGAGTGGATATCCTCTGCAAAACACCAAAAAACAACAACCACAACATTAGAACACCTTACACAAGTAAAATACAACTATTCAACATACTAGAAACATATTCCCTAGCATTATCCATCAAATCAAAAATTTATGGACCAGGGGCACCCAGATGCGGGATAGGCGCCCCAGTAGGACACTAGCACTCGGTTTTGGGCACTCTAGTCCCAGAGGTCACTAACACCTCTCCTCTGCTCTTATCCGAGGCCCAACGCCGAGAAAATACAAAACCCTCAATTTTCAAAATTCAACTTAAATACCTAGAGCACACTACATTTTTGAGAAAATAACACACTTACTAACTCCACAAAGTAGTACGCGACGCTACTAGCGGTCGCCACTCTCTCAAACCAACTAGGACGTAATGGTCTCACTTGAGGCATCTCTATTCACTGTATACACTCTCACACTCATGTAAAGACAAATGAAGTGATAAGTTACCTTTTCACTTTACTATTTATAATCACATTTCAAATGCCACCTTTACTATGGTCTATATTTTGCTTATCACCATGACTAATACACACTACACCATTTTGCTCATATCTTGAGTTTTTACCCTAATTTACATGTCATTTACGGCATTTTTTTAGAATTATGGCCACCACCATATTACATTACACACATTTCACATGCATTATATCCCTCACCATTGTTTCCTATCCACTACATACGTGTTTTAACCTCTTGTCGTTACTTTTGGCTTAGAGTCTGTTCTCTTTTCATCACTCCCTCTTTTTCCGAAAGGGGGGCATATTATTGGGGGTCTCCCCCTATAATCCCCTTACTTAACCTCACATTCCAATATCATGAATTCAACACCTCAAAATTTATACCATGAAATTTCACCATCAATCCCCCTAATGACCTAATTTGGGGGCAACAATTATTTAACATTTCCCAAACACGATCACATGTCATAATCTATCAATTCCCCTAATGACCTAACTTGGGCAAAAGCAATGACAAAAATTATTTCGCATGATATATCATCTATGTTATAGTGACCTTCCCCTAATGACCTAACCTAGGGGCAATTAGCAAAAAAACCTCTCCATGAGTAACCAATCAAAACAATTAATCAACCAATCAAAATCAATGCGTTCAAATCAAATCATATCATTCAAATCTATAAAAGTGATCTCCCAGATGACCTAACTTGGGAGTTACATTCACCACTTCTTTCCCTAGATGACCTAACTTGGGATTTTATTCTATATTATGCGTTCACTTCAGATGACCTAACTTGGAAGTCATCTCTTTCATTTTGCATTTTCTTCCTAATGACCTAACTGGAAGCTACCTATTTCTATCGTGTTTGCTTCTAGATGACCTAACTTGGAAGCCATCTCATTCTCTATCGTGTTCACTTCTAGATGACCCAACTTGGAAGCCTTTACATTGCGGTGACACCGTGGAGTGGGGGCAAGAGTTCCTTTCCTTATCACTCCTATATGGGTCAATTGTTTAATCAAAATCATTTGGATCCAAAAATCACAACATTTTGATCTGAGTCCATCTAGTGGCTAGATCTTGAGGATGTAGTTAAAGCTTGGAGAATAACACACTTTTCTCCCTACACTCTTCCTTTGGCGGCAAGATGCCCAAATCCTCAATTATTCCATTCATATATAAGTGTTCAAGTTGGGAACTGATCACTCCCTACCCACCTATTCGTTATTAAATTGTGTTGAAATCATCCTATATCCTAATCATCATTTTCATTTTCCACACTTCATTGTGACACTTACATTTTTCATTACGTTACATGGATCAACTCATTGATCCATGGTTCACACTTTTATAGTTATATCGACACGATTCTATTACACATATTTACATTCTTCTACAACATGGGCTTTTCTAATTTTTCTCAAGTACACATCTCTATCTACTTTATGTTACTGAGCTTTCCGCTCACCAACATAAAGTGGGGGCAAATGTAGTCACAAAATCATGCACTTACTATTACATTTATACCGTGGGTATGTTATTTTATATATGGATCTTACGTAATAAAAGTATTCACTAGTGACCCATCCTTTGGTCTTGTTGTCAGTTAGTCAAGTGTCATTGTTGTTTTTGTCGGTTTAGTCATCACTTGTCTCTACAGTTTTGGGCATCTTTTAGGATGTCTTAGGTGTCATAATTTACTTAGTTTTCATCTCTAAGTCTATGTTCTAGGGTTATCTTGGGGTCACACTGGGTGCCCCAGTCCATGATTTTAGGCATCCATGTCATCGTAATTTGTGGTCTTAATTTGTTTATTTCGAGTCGGTATTAATAGTTACCCTATGCATTCCCCTAGGTCATAGTTGACAATTTTGGGTCACTAGTGTCAAAATTTGAACAAGAGATCCCTATATAAACATAGCATACTCACTACATTATGGGAGGACATCTTACTATCAAGGGAAACTATCTACTAAGGTAAGGGACTGCATTTGGGCATCTTCTACATCTGCATCACACAAGCATAGGGGAAAGGGTTGTATTATTTCTATTCCATCCACCATTTACATTTTACATCTAGTTATTGCCCCTTATTACCACGTCATTGGCGCTAGGGCATCCTAGGCACAAAATTACACACACACACAAACATAGAACTACATGGGGTCTAAAATGTAGTGCGCTTAGTCGTAAGACCACTAGTTTGGTAGTTGAGGTTAGTCTAACCTATTCATATACATTTTTATTTTTAAGAATTGATGCTTTGAATAGTGTTTTGTAGGTAGATCTTCTTCATTTACAATGACATATGTGATATTATTGTGACACCCATGTGACATGAGTGAAGATATTGTAGAGACATTGACACACTTCCGAACTCAAGTTCTGAGCTTTTATGTAGTCTAAAACACCCAAATTACAAACCAGGGCACCCCAGCACTCCAATATCTTCCAGTGCACCCTAGTATAGATAAATATCCAGCTTCTACCCTTCCCGAGGCCACTCAGTCACAACTTGCCCAGTCCGCATACTAGTATGGTACAGTTCAACACACAGTGAGGTAAGTTAAATTTAAGGTTAGTATCATATCCCTCTTATTTCCATTATTTCAATATATTCAAATACTAAAACAAAATATTTAGATCTAGCATTTCAATATAGCATTTAGTTTCTATTTAGATTAACTTATAGAATATTTAGAACTTCTAATTTTAGTTAAATCCTATATGGGGATATAGAGGTATTAATGTTAATCTAATTAGGAGGACTAAAATGCTGTAATAAAAGACTAAATAGTAAAGAACAAATGTAATTAATTACTCTAAGTGAATTGAAACCCTAAATGTGCAAGAGAAGGGAGAGAAGTGGCTTAGTTGATTCAAAGTAGTTTATCACGAGGTTGTCATAGATATGGAATTAAAACCTAGAAGTGTAGATGATCATTTAGGGACCTGTAAAGACCATATCTGGATGACCTAAAGTGTGAGGCTGGGATGGTATTGAGGTGTCCCAAGGTGCCTTGGTCTATAGTCAGAACACTCGATATCTCTGTGAATTCTCAAAATTGAATTTGGTATGGTTGCGAGTTGGTTCGGAACGTTGCCTATCTATTGCACTAGATTTTCTAGATGAGCTATATAATGACCTGAAATACAAAAGGAAGTATCAAACCCTAGAAAAATAAAAGATGCAAATGAATGGGTCGGATTGACCTCAACCACCAAAATAGTGGTCTTATCACTGAGCGATGCACTACATTTCGGACCCGGATGTAGTTACGGTGGGTGTGTGCATGTCGTGTCCTGGGGCTCGATGCTAGTCACACTTTGTGAAGTAGTGAGTAATAATAACTATAGAAAATGTAAATAGCATGTGTGTATGGAATAGAATAGAATCCCTCCCCCTATGCAGTGTGTGTGATGCATATCTCCTAGCCTTGATGCATGGCACTATGTGGATACAATTGATGTAATGGATGTAACTCTAGATGGAGTGATAGTATATGTGGCACTAGGACCCTAATTATGGTCTTATCAACTTTATATATATAGGGCTCTCAAGCTTGATATCATAATTAATCCCGACAAGGCCGAGTGGGAAAAGGATAAAGATGAAAAACATGACTAGAAAGGACCCAAAAAAGAAGCGGGTAAGGATGTGCATAGATTGGGGTGCCTAGGGTGGGACCAGGGGCACCCAGGGGTGCCCAATACAGGTTGGGGCACCCTGATTTTGGGCTAGAATGATGGGGAAGTTGCAAAATGGATGGATAAGTGTTAGAAAATATGCGGGAATGATGAAATAAAATATAAAATAAAGATGGCCAAAAGGTGGGATTAATTAGTACTTTATCTAGTTGAGAACCTTCTAAATAATAGTATAAGACCGAGCTAAATAATGTCTAAAGTGCATGATTTTGTTACTACATTTTCCCCCATTTTATGTTGGTGAGTGGAATGCTTAGTAACATAAAGTAGATAGAGATGTGCACGATATCCATGTAGAGATTACAAGAAGACGTGTCGATGGAGTAGACTCAAGCGTGGAATGAAAAAATAAAAGGTGGAGGAGCATTGATTCTAAAGATGAAAAATGCACATAAAAAGTGATGAGATTGAACCTAGGGTGGAGCACGTGTGTAGTTGTTGTTGTTTGTAGTTTACTGCATGGTTATTAAAGGCAAGTGCCTGCATGGTGGTGTGTTATCATGTGGTCATTGTCATTGTTTTGCCCCAATTTGAACCGCTTGTTTCTCATACGGTCGGACTGTAAGGAGAAAATGATCAAGTAGTCAAATATATATGTATGTAAAAATACTATGTAAAATACGCATGTGTAAAGTACACAAATGTAAAATACAATAGAATAAAGGTGTAAATGGAACATGTGCACCAAATCCATGTCAAGAAAAGGGTGTAGAAGGATATCCTGTAATGTCTCAATTTTTTTGGGTGATCTCACTTCACCCTAGCTGAATAAGTATAGGGAGGAAATGAGATGTGTCCTCTTACCTTTAACTACTTTTGCTGAAATGTGTGAAGAGATCTCTATATTGTCCTAGTTTTTTGGATGATCCGATGCCACTGGATGGATAAGTGTAGAGAGGCAAACCCACTGTAACCCCAAGCCTATAACTGCTCCACAAAATTTCCAAAGGACACCATGTCTTGTTGAGGCCGTTGTGTATGGAGTTTGTAGAATGGTTTGAATTCACTCGATGTGTGTGAACCAATGTAAATACATTGTGTTAGTAGAAAACCCTCAATGATGTCCCAAAATGATCTTGGGAGTTTAAAATAAAAGATTAATATGATGGTCACACAAATACTTTGACCTTGGTGAAGGATGGAAGGCAATACACTCTAAATGCTAGGAAGGATTCAAGTGTAGAAGTGAAGAGAGGCTTGAAGGTGTTGTTGATTTACGGAAGGTATTTCATGAATGAGATGAAAGAGAGGAGTGAATGTTTCATGATCATTCCAAATCCTTAGAAGGAGAAGGAATGCACACCAATGCAAAAAGGATAATGTTGAGTACACAACATGCCCCTACTTTATTCATAGCAAGTGGGGACCCTCATGAGATTTGAAACACATATTTCCACAGTTAGAGAATGTTTTTGTTGATCATGTTCCTAAGGGATACCCAAAAAATATAGCTCAATTTTTTTATGAAAATAATACCATACTATGGTATTAAATTGGGTCAAAAAATACACTATTTTTGGGAGATTTATTTAAGGAAGGAGAGACTTCATCTCTGTTAGGGTTTTTTTATGCGTTCACTTGTGATACACCACCGCTTGAATTTTTCCCCTTTAACCTTTCTAGGTTTTCCTTCGATCCTATCATAGTGAAAACCAACTATTTTCCCATCACTAAGGTGGTGAGTTGCCTATAAATGGCCAAATATCCTTCCATTACAACAACTATTACAACTGGTGGTGAAAATGGCTCCCAAGTGCACACGGAAGTTTGTGCCGAAATTTTATGATGAGGTATGGATTCGTGAATCCTCCTTGGATGTTGTTATTTATGATGAATGTTTAGACCCTGTGGTCAAGTGGTATTGTAACAATTTCCTTATTGCATATTTTTGTGGTTGCATTCCCTCATAAGCCTACCTTCAGAATTGGATAAAGAACCATTGGGAGTCCAATGGTATCTTGGTTTCAGGTATCTGTAACCTCACCAAAGGGTTTTATCTCTTTTCCTTTTGTGAGCCTTCTCAGCTCCAAGCCCTCCTCCTTAAGGCAACTTATTGGTATTTAGGGAATACCCTTTTAGTTCTTTCTCCTTTGGACTCCTTATTTTAGCCCCACCAGCCAAGTCTCGTTGAAAATTCAAAGTATGGATTGAACTTCTTGGTCTTCCGTTCATCTCTAGTCTTTCCTTCTAGAGATAGTGAAACCCATTTCAGAGGTTTATATGCCATGAGCAAGAGCATTTTATTCTGCTCATCCTAACAAGTGAGTGCATGTGAAGTTGACCTCGTGAAAGATTTGCGGCACCACCTAGATATTCAATTTGGGTGCATGTATCTCTCAAAAGGTGGTATATTTCAACCTCCCTAACATGTGTTTTCATTGTCAAACCTGGGACCACCGCATTAAATTCTACCCTTTGCTAGCTTGTTCGAATCTAGTGGTGAGGTAACCCGTGGTTTCCAAGCCAAAAGTGGCCCTCCAGTGATGGTTAGATTACAATGGGGAATAAGAAGGGATCTGGTGCAAAACCCACTCCCATGGTTATGTCTACCCCCTCTCCTTACCCCCTCCATCAAGGATGAGTCGGGTTTGGATCCACCCTGCTCGTTGGTTTCCATTCCTTCCAAACCCTTGTATAGCCGATTTTTTTCTTCACAATCAAAGAATGCTGGGAATCTTGCTTCAAATTCTCTTCCTCTGCGATGATCTCGCAATCCACCTCGAGAGGTGTCCATAATGTGCGAGGAGATAATGGGGTCAAATGATCTCCATTCAAGTTGAGATTTCTAATTCAGACCAGATCCCACTTGTTAATAATTTTTCCATTCTTGGCTCGGAGGATGGTGTTCCGAACGGGTAGGGGGAGTTTGATATGTCTGATTTTTCATGAATTTCATCTCGTGGAATGTTCGGGGTCTTACAAATCCCTCTTGCAAATACTCTGTTCATTTAGCTTTCCAACGTTTCAACTGCCTTGATATTATTTGTTTGTAGGAAATTAAGATTTCTAATTTTTACTTTAGAATACATTGACTTGTATTACCCCAAATTTTTTACATTTTCATACTCAACACATTCATGGCAAAGGTGGTGCGAGCATTTCCATAGTACTGAAATTCTCATCCTTAATCACCTTCTTAAGCCAAGATCCTTCAAATCGGACCGTGTGGGTGATTATGGCGATTAATGATCTTTCTTTTGGTATTCTTAATGTTTATGCTTCTAATGATGGCTCTGAAAGAATGACTTTATGGAAATGGTTAGGTGATAACTTACCTTTAGCTTATTGGTTGGTGTGTGGTGACTTTAATATGATAGAGCATCCAGATGATAAATTTGGTGCCCTCCTATGTATTGGTGTGTCGGCAAGCGTGCAGATTGGTATTTCTTTAAAATATGTTGGGGAATTTCCTATCCGTTGCTCTGGGATTGGCGACAAGAATTGAAGGCTCAAGCTTTGTATAATTAGACCAATGTTCGAGAAGGATAGATCAGGTTTTTAAAATACTTGATCGTGTACTTCTTTCTCAATAGACTATTTTTTTATTTTGACACGCAAGGCTCCTCCCTATCAAGGTGTGGTTAGATGTTCTTTTTCAGATCATCATCTCGATCTCTTTTAAGATTATTTGGAGTAGGGCCCTTTTAAAGTCCCTTCAAATCAATTCCTTCTTAATGTCTCTTTATTGAGTCATCTAGGGGTGGTCCCACTTATTGCTAAGGTTTGGAACATGACACCATGTCTTCCATTTTTGCTAGCTAGAATGAGTGGTGGGAAGTTGCGATTAAGTGCACCGCTTGTTTCCTCTACCTTTGTTTGGTAAGGAAGTTGCTTGAGTTCATAAACATACGGACTCGGCTCTGCATAAATAATTCGAGAAGGATTTCGATTCGTCTTGAGTCTAACACCTTTGACATACCTCTTCAAATACATGTTGATGATACTCGACACAAGCTCAAGCTCATTGAATCTCATTTGGCCTGTGGTGCACAAATTTGGTCAAGGCTGCATTGTTTTAAGGTGGAGACAAAGCGTAAAAGAAATTTTAAAATCCCTCCGAGCCAAGAATTCTCTTCAATAGATCAAAGTTATTAATGATTCACATCAATGACTCACGAGTTTCTCGAGATATCTAATGCCTTTGTTGAGAATTATTGGTTAGTCTTCTAAGCTTAAAAGGCTATGAATGAGTAAGCTACTTCCTTACAACAATGTATCGAGGTGGTGTTAGTCAAGATTTATCCTAAGGAGTGGGAGCATTGTAATGCTCCCCTTTCTTTGGATGAGCTCTATGTCGCTCTGTTGTGCCTTTCAAATGATAAATCTCTGGGACCGGATGGCTTTCCTTGTGAATTTTATAAAGCAACATGGTCTTTTATCGGACTACGATCTACTTTGGGTCTCAATGAAGCTCTTCAATCCAACTCTCTTGGGAGTTTCATTAATGAAGAAAAAATCAATTCATTCCTAAGGAAGGCGATCGAGAGAAGATTACTAGTTAGAGGCTATCACCTTGTAAAATATCTCATACAAGATTCTGCTAAGACTCGGATCTTCGCATTGTTGATCTTTTACCTAAAATTATTCACCTTGACTAGACGGGATTTGTTAAAGGTCGGTACATTCGGATAATATTATAGTAGTGCGGGAAGGAGCGGAATGGGCCCGACTATCTCTCGCAACATATGTTGTTTCTCAAAATTGACTTTGAAAAGGAATATTATTTTATCAAATGCTCATTTATTTTGGCTATGTTCATAGCCTTAGGATTTGGATAATTCTTCACCTCGGACGGTCCGAACTCTATTTTTAATGTGTTTGCTTACCTCACCATGAATGGACATAAGTTTGTTGTGATTGGTCTCTTCTACTCTATCAGACAAGGGTGCCCTCTAGCACATGCTTTGTTTGTTTTAGCATATGATGCCTTAGGTTATTTTATTGCTATATGTGTTTATCAAGGTCGCATTCAAGGGATTTTCCTTTTGGATCATGCGACACAACTCACAAATGGAAATTTTATTGATGGCTCCTTTCTTACCTTTATTGAGTCTAAGTAGAATTTGGCTACTACTTTTGATTACCTTGATAATTTCTACCTTGCTTTAGGTTCTCACTTTTAGATGGCTAAGACGTTTGACTATAAAAAAGTTTGTTGGCCTATGCTAGATTGGTTGAAAGCTTACCCCTGGAAATGGATTGGAAGAGGTGAAAAATTTAAATTCTTGGGCATTCCTTTTGCCTTTAATAGTGATTCCGCCACGCTATGGTAGTATGTGATTAATAGAGTTGAACATAAGGTTTCTCGGTGGTCTTCTAAACCCCTTTCCTTGGCTGGTAAATTCCAAGGGTGTACAAGATTCTTGCGGCCACCCATGTTTATTATTCTACGTGTTGGTGCCCTTCCCATTGATTTAATAAAAACTAAATTAAATCTAATTTTAGAGTAACTAATAAGATAAAATATAGTAAAGTACATATGCTAAGCACTCTAATGATGCAATCTTGTAAGAAAATAGGAGAGATAGGAGACTCAACTAATTTACACTTAACCTAGAACAAATATGAACGGGAAAATTGATGAACAAGCTAGGAAGAGTGTATTAAATGCTCAATATTGAATTCTACGAATCACAAAGCGAGATCTAGACATGGGTACGAGACCACTTTTGGGTGTCGGTGACTAGAAAAATATTGGGAATTTTCTTTCTTATGTGTCACTATGGTTTCACAATTACTCTATGTTTATCACTTGATATTCACACTTTGATCACAGGGTACTTGTAACCTACAAAACAAACCCTAGCTACTTGCACAAGCTCACAAACACATAAAGTTGGAATGAAATATGCAATATTGAAGTTAGAATAACCTTTCGTTCACCCAAAGAGTGAACTAATGACCAAAAGCTTCACTACATTCCAAACTCCATGTAGTTCTTTATGCTTGTGTGTGAAATAGTTTCCTTAGGTTTCCCTTGTACCAATGATGCCAAGATAGCGGGCTATAGCTAGCTTTGATGCAAATGTGTAAGATGGAATTCACCCTTTGATGGTAGTGATAGTATGTAGATGTGATTGCCCCTTAGAATTGCTAGCTAGAATAATAGTGTGTATGTTATGTATATATATGAATCTCTTGTTTGAATTTTAACACTAGTGACATAAAAGGCCTACTATGAGCTTGGGATAAGGATTAGAAAACTAAAAAGGCTGACCAAAAATGTCAAGCAAAAGTGAAAAGAATAAAGAGGATAGGAATGCCCAAAGTGGACATAGCGCACAGGCGCTAGTGTCTAGAATGGGTGTTGGTGTCATGAGATAAATGATGACATATGTGAAAATACATACATACAAGGATCCTTGTTGACTTGACTAGAAGTGGGTAAAGAAAAAACAAATGTATAAGACCAATACAATAGAAATAAAATCAAACAAGTGGATAGACAAAGGATTGTGTCACCAGTGAATACTTTTTTTGCTTAAGATTCATGCATATAACAACATACTTGATGGCATAGTAAAATAGTAATATGTGCGTGATTTTGTGTCTACATTTTCCCCCTCTTTATGTTATTTAAATAAAATTGAAGTAGTTTAAAGGAAGTAAGAAACATACATGTGATAATTTCAGAGAAGCCATATTGCAAAGTACACATAGAGTGTGAGAACTTGTAGCGTGGAGAACCATGGATCAATGTTTTAACCCATGTGGTGTAAATAGAGATAACAAACCATCATAAGGAGAAATTAGAGAGATATTTGAAATGATTTGTAGAATTTAGATATTTTGAAATGTTTCTAATGGAGATTGAAGAGGTAGGGAGTGATCAATTCCCAACCTGATTTGTTTGAAAATGGAAGGATTTGGGCATCCTGCCGCCAAAGGAAGAGTGTTAGGGAGAGAGGTCTAGTTTTTCTCTCCATCTATGACTGCATCCCCAAAAGGTTCAACCGTTATAGATGGATAGAGACCAAATTTAGTTATTAATTAGTTCCAATTGAAAAATTATTTGATGGCTTCAATTTAGATCATCTGGAAGAAATAATAATGTAATGTAACTCCCAAGTTAGGTCATCTAGGAGAAGTAGTAATGTATTGTAGCTCCCAAGTTAGGTCATCTGGGAGAGATAGTAGAATGTGCTTATTATACCAATTGATTGATTTGATTTGAGTGATAGAAGATTGATTTGAAATAAGATGTATCTAGTAGATTACTCATGAAGATATTTTTGCTTTTTGCCCCTAGATTAGGTCATTAGGGGGAATAGATTTGAAACAGTAGAAAGTATTTGAATGTTGAATATAATGATTTGTACCTTTGTTTGAATAGAATCAGAGAAAAATTGTAATAGTGATGTGTTAAGAGTATCAATTGATTATATTGTAACCTGAGAGGGATTGTAAGGTGATCCCGGTTGTGTGCCCCCTTTTGGTGAAAGGGTGAGGGGTGGAGAAACAAGCATTGAACCGAAAGTAAGGTTGTACAAAGGTAATAGTAAATAAGAAATAGTATACAAGATATTGTAATATTACATGTAGATTGATTAGTATATGTGCCATATTTGAATATAACATTGTGCAATGTGTATAGTATGGTTCTAGGAGAAATTTTGATCAAATGACGCAAACGGGGAGGAAAACAGAGTAAAGAGGCTCAAGATATGAGAAAACCCATGTGGCATTGTAGACACTAAATCACGCACTTGGGTATTTATCTAGTATTGTTCACATAATGCTATTCATATGATTCCTAAAAATAAAACTACTAATTGACCACTATCTCACGCCTCTTTACTTTCTTTTTTTTTTTTGTTCTTGGTCTCACACACCTTCTTGGCCATCTATCTTTTCATACTTCAAAAATTTTGACTTTGGACACCTACGCCTGCCCGAGAGGCCAACACCTGGGCGCCCCCGACCTATTTGTACTTTGCTCACATATTTTGGGTCTCTTCTAGCCATTTGGGCATCTTGCTTTTTACTAGTCGGCCTTTTAGTGGTTAATTATGAAATTGGAGCAAGGGAATCATATAAATATAAAGCTATGTGGCAATAATAAAGGACCAAACACTAAGCATTATCTATCACCACCTAAGGTTACATCTAAAGGAATTTACAAGAGCATTCAAGAATCCATCTAACATCCACACAAGGAAAGGGAATGCATTCTTATGCATACACTTCATAGGAGGGGAAGCTCATTTTTCCATGCACACATCTAATTACATATTTTACATCTAGTTACTTTCTTGCTATCAAGTGTGACTACGCACAAGAGCCACCTAGGGCATGATTTCTCACACACACACACACACACACATAGAACTACATGGGGTCTAAATGTAGTGCAACGCTTGGTCATAAGTTCACTTTGTTGACAATGTTCGAGGATAGTTTGACCTCCCATTTTGCATCTTTCTTTTTTAGGATTTGATGTAGTTTGGGGTTTTGCAAGTGCTTCTTTCTATTACAGGTTTTAGGAGAACAACAATGAAGTACAACGACATACATATAATCAAAGGAAACAACCAGTGAACATCTCGTGCCCCTATAAAATTGGGTTTTGCAGGTTCGAGCAGCCACGAGTAGTCATAGTGCCCATAATAGGTCTCTGGCACCCCAAACACCCTTGACCCTACATAGGCACCTGGTCCCGACATTTTTGACACTCCTCTATTTTTATGGGTTGTGTGTGTGACACTTTGAGTTCTGTTCCAACATTTTTCTAGCTCGGCATACCTTGGGATCATTGCAAATCAACTAAGTCTTTTTATCCCTTCATTTGCAACTAGGGTTTCATATTTTCTAGCTTACTTGCTTGGGTCAAAAATCTATACTTCAATGCATATTAATCAATGATGTTATATATTTAGAATTAGCATTTATTTATTTCAATATTTTCTTAATCATTTTGGTGAACCCGATGATTCAAACCCTTCCTTCGAGTATGTCTTCATCTTATCGAGTCATGGATCAATATTCTTATCCTTCTTTCACTCCAACTAGAGGTTTTGGCATGGTTACTATTCTTTGCTGATTTTATGCAAGTTCATACTCAACATCCTCCTTTGCTTTATTACGCCTATGGTTGATCCTACTATCAATGTAGTAACTACTCATCACACTTGTCCTCCTATGGCTCTACCCATTTCTATCCCACCACCTATTACTTCTACAACTCCTCCTACTACTTCTAAGGGCTATGATATCATTGAAGCAACTTAAGAATACACCAGCCAAAATATATCTCTATGAATTATTGTATAATGCACCTGATTGTCATCATACATTAGAGGCTGCCCTTCATTCTATTCACATTAAAAGTGATAATTATTCAATGGCCTTCACACACCTCATTTAGTCTCTCAAAAATCTACCATGCTATATCATTTACTGATGAGGACATATCACCATGTTATTGACAATCCATGTGCACCTTTACTTATCACTATGTCATTGGCACCATTTGTATCAAACGTGTACTCATTGACAATGGATCTATTGTTAATTTATGTGCTCATTTCCTTTAAAAAAAATTGGCATTACAAATAATATAATTTCTAAAAATTCAACTCTCATTCGTGGTTATGATTCCACTACTCGGACATGCCTAGGCACTATCACATTACCTATACAAGTTCGGGCCTAAAATTATCCCTACTGAATTATTCGTTATCGATGCCTCGTTTTAGTTCAATCTTTTTTGGGTAGACCCTAGATTCATGCAATGCATGCGGTCCCATCCACTATTCATCGATGCATCAAATTATTACATGATGGCTATGAACATACCATTGTTGTGATCCTGATCCATTCAAATTTTGTCACATAGACCTTGTCATTACTCTTCCCATTCCTCCATCGCAACCTATTCCATATAGTAACATTGACACATATGATATTGGTCAATCTAGTGCTTCACATCCTTCTTCTACCACTCTGAGCACTCCATCTATTTCCACTCATACTATGTTATCATTTCACCCACCATGTGTCTGCTCTATAAACACTACTACTCCACTCATTAGAGACTCCTTTCCTCCTACATCTAGTGCACCTCCTAACAACATCCTTGATACTGCTATCCAACATGACAATGCCAGCACTAATGATTTGATGATGAGGTCGATACCATTGAGCTCATTGATGACAAATTGTGCAATCTTAATTTCACTCCTATTGAGGTAGATGATTCATATTTCAATGATACTTTGTTTTATGGACCCTAGTGAATATCAATTCAAAAACCCCCCTTCTACTAATGTTATGGTACTTTATCGGGGGTCTATCCATACTGGATGTCATTTCACCTTCTCATGGGAAATCTGCATTTGCACTTCCTCCTTTCACATGCATGCACATTTTTCATGAATAACTCTTATTGGCATCATATTCCATTGGATCTTACTTACTCGAACTACTATTTGCACACATGATGGCTTGACTCGGCTTGGCTTTACACTCAATGATATCTTACCGCCACCTCATTCACCCCATATCTATCATGGATGTGTCCATATTTATTACCTTGCTTATGGTCTTTATGTCTTTATATCTAACAATATTTTGCACATGCACTCCTCGCACTTCTCCACTGACACTTGGGAAATCTTGGTTGGATTACATTGGGGCACTTTGGATCCTAACCATACTAGTATCACATTCCCTATGCCTTTTGGTCATGTTTCTATCTACAATGATTCATTTCTGGCTATTCACAAAAATCTCACTCATTGGTATGCACATGGATGTCCACAACACCTTTCACCGATGAAGAGTACACAATGCACATGTACAATTTGCCGCAATGGATCATTATATGATCCACCACACACTATTTCTTACCAAGTTTTGATGCATCTCCATTTGTTTCGATCAGGACAATGATGATATTTTAGACAATGTCACTTGATCATTCTCATCATTTCACACTTGGGGGGCATCATACTTACTTCCCCCTTTTATAGCATTCATTGTCTTTCATTTCTACTATATCACTTCTTACTTTGCATCTAGTCTTTCACACATGCATTTTACACATCTTGATACATTTATATTGTCATTACCCGATGATGCACTCTCGTGCTATGGTTCACACTTGACTATGTTGAGGGATCACTACATTCATGAACCTCACATCACAACACACACACACATTTCACACTCAGCGCATTCATGACATATCATATTTCTAACACACATTGATCACAACACACTACCCTATGATGCAATCTAGTTCCATGGTTCATACTCAATTTCTAAGGGTATAAATAAAATGAACCTCACCACACTCACTCACTCTCTCTCTACGCTCTATGCTTTGATGATCATATCTTTCTAATGCACAATTCAAACCATTTCCCGATGACGCACTCTTGTTTTATGGTTCATTCTATTGACTACGAGGGGCATTTATAAATGAACCTCATCACATGCATACTCATTCACATTCACTTGGGGGGCATGCTTATCCTATCACACTCACTTTGCATTCCATTCCATCTCACACATCTCACAACATATTACATATCTTGGTTGCACATTGTTCTTGCTTACTTATTCTCACATGTACACTTTGCTTACTATGTTAGCTAGATACATTGTATGTCATTATCTTTTCTATATACACATGCACGTTCACTTGCCTTCTAGTTGTGATAGTAGAATTTACATAGATCATCACACAACATGGATGCTTGGAAAAATACCTCTTACTAGTCCACATCAGGCTCTGGGGGCATCCAATTTTGTATCCACTACATTGTTATTGTTTCATTTTCATAACACATTACTATATCAGATTATACATGTTTTGACATACTTTCTATCTTTCTAACATGCTAATGGGTGCTTCATGTGCAACATTTTCTTTGTAAGAACTATTTGCTACCATGGTTGTCTGTTACATTACTTGCTTTATTGTTTCTCATTGTTTCATTGTATGTGCCATTATTTATGTTTTTTTTGCCTTGTCTTTGTTTTTGCACACATCGATTGTCTGTGATAGTTTTTGGCCTAGTTCGACCATCGATTGTCTTGTGACATTGTGAGTGATGTCCCATGTTTGAAACCCACTTTTTCGTGGTCTAATTTTTTTTACATTATTGTCTTCGGTTTTAGCTTACATTTTGTCTTATATGCATGTGTGTTTTTTTACTTTGCACTAACACTTATTTTTAGCCACTTTGTTTGTGTGTGCCTTAGTTTCTACCAAGCACATTCCCTCCCCTATAGGCATCAATTTTAATTCAATTTATGGTCCTCCTTTGGGCCACATTCTCCTTGTGACATCACATGCACCCCAAATAAGGGGGCATCATTGGGTGAATCAGTCACCCCATATAATAGTACACACATAGTCATAGTTCAACACAATTCACTACTGGTATACAACATAGTCTTCAATTTCAAAATGGCCAAAATCTGATTGGGGTCTCAACAAAACATAAACACAAGTGCCCAGACACACAAATAGTAGTGCACTGGGGTTGCCCCGACCCTTCCAGGAACCTTGTGACCAGGGGGAAGTTACATAATTTTTCTTAGTTCAGTACAATTTCATGTAATTTACACAACGAATTTAAGAAGACCAAGTCCTTCAACACTCAACATGCATGCATTACACCTTCTTTTCTACTTTTACATTGGATCAGACTTGATCGAAATGGATCAAATTTACACACACCATTTACAGTGGTGTTTACTCTTCAAGAAGTAGTCAAAGGTTGGAGAATAACACTAGACCTTTCTCCCTACACTTCTTCGTACTTGGCACAACTAGTGTGAGATCTGCCCAAAAAACTCGCACTCAATGCAATTGGCATGAGATCACCCAAAAACTCATTCTTCTACAACATATTCAGGATCCTTTCTATCTCTTTCACTCATCATGGATTAGGTGCACATGTTCCTTTTCACATTTTACATACTTTTTATACATGTTTTGATCAAATTTTTCATATAACGTATTTGACTACTTGTTTGTTCTTCTCTTTTACAGGTCCATCCTTATGGGAAGTGGTAGTCACATCATCACACATCATCACACATCATCCAACATCAAACAACATCAACAATAGGTACAACACAACATCTACACATACACTCTCACCCTAGGGTCATCATCATCATTTTTCACTTCCTCTTCTCTAGCTTCCATGCTTCACATTTTTATCACTCCACGCTTTTCCTTGTCTCTCATCATTTTCACCATCGATCTACATGGTTATTAGGTATGCATCTCTTATCTACTTTATGTTATCAAGCATTCACTCAACAACATAAAGTGGGGAAAATATAGACACTAAATCACACACTTTGGGTATTTATCTAGTCTTGATCACATACTACTATTCATATGATTCCTAAGCAAGAAAAGTACTAATTGACCACTATTTTGGGCCTCTTTACTTTATTTTTGTTTTCTTTTTGTTTACACACCTTCTTTCCTAGTCTATCTTTTCATACTTTGGCATTTTGACTCTGACACACCAGCCGCACGGCACGCCAGGCCCGATGCCCCTCTAGGCCCTCGACCTCTTTGTGATGTGCTTTGCTCACATCTTTTGGGTCTCTTCTAGCCATTTGGGAATATTTCTTTTTACTAGTTGGCCTTTTAGTGGTTAATTATGAAATTGGAGCAAGGGAATCATATAAATATAAAGTTATGTGGAAATAATAAAGGACCAAACACTAAGCATTATCTATCACCACCTAAGGTTGCATCTAAAGGCATTTACAAGAGCATTCAAGCATCCATCTAACATCCACATAAGGAAAAGGACTGCATTCTTCTGCATACACTTCATAGGAGGGGAAGTTCATTTTTCCATGCACACATCTACTTACATCTTTTACATCTAGCTACTTTCTTGCTATCAAGTGCGACACACACAAGAGCCACCTAGGGCACGATTTCTTCACACACACACACACACATAGAAATACATGGGGTCTACAATGTAGTGCAATATTCAGTCGTAAGTTCACTTTGTTGACAATCGAGGACAGTCCAACCTCCCATTTTGCATCTTTATTTTTTAGGATTTGATGTAGTTTGGGGTTTTGCAGGTACTTCTTTCCTCTTGTAGATTTCAAGTGAACAATAAAAAAAGTGCAATGACATATAGGAGATCAAAGGTGAAAACCAATGAACATCTTACGACCTTGTAAAATTGGGTTTCATAGCTTTTGAGAAGTCACAGGCACCCATAATAGGTCTCTTGAGCCCTTGACCTTGCATAGGCGCCCTAGTCCAAGTATTTCTGACACTCCTGCATTTTTATGGGTTTGTGTGCAACATTCTAAGTTTCTATTCCAATAGTTTTTCAGCTCGGCATACCTTTGGGATCATTGTGAATCAACTAAATCTTTTTATCCCTTCATTTACAACAAGGGTTTCATATTTTCTAGCTTACTTGCTTGGGTCAAAAATATATACTTCATTGCATATTTATCGGTGTTGTTACATATTTAGATTAGTAGTTATTTATTTCATTATTTTCTTAATTATTCATGTATTAGTTGGAAGAATGACCATAAATAGTAACGATAGTATATGGAAAATTTAGAATTGCTATATATAATAATAATGACAAGTCAAAAGTGATTTCATTTGTTAGTGTTCGAGTGAAAATTGGAGCTTTGATTTGTGAAGATGCATCGTGTTAGAGCAATGAGTTTGACAAGATTCGAGAGAGTAGTGGTAGTCGTAGTGAGAGTATGATTTTTGGAAAATTTTATGAAATATGCTCGTTTTGTCAATTTTAAAAAAATTTACGTTTTTGTATTTTTGGTGGTCTGACTAGGGAAGAAGCGATTAGGGAATTTATATCTTTGGGGAAATTAGTGCCCATTTCCATGCACTAGTGACCTATTTTGGGGAGCCCGTGACCTAATCCTAGGCGTTGACATCCCAAGACGGGGTTGTGGCGTCTACAATGTGAAATATGTGTATTCTTAATATGTGATGAGCCAAATTTTAATATGTATGTGGCACTAATGTAATAATTTTTGTTGTTGTTTGTATTACGTAGAGGATATACACTCTAGAGATTTACATGTGTGGGTTTTCTTTTGAGCACGTTGCTTACATTAGGGTTATCGGATATAGAGTGAGATATATTCGACCGTGCCGGTCTATGGTACATTGTGAGATTGGGGAGATTCCCATAATATGCCTATGATGACTTTGTTTTGTGATAGATGGTGTGTTGATACGTGTACATTTCGATTTCTTACTATTGAGATGACTATGAATTTCAAGGATGCATATCAGATATTGAATTTCCGATTATAGGAGAGAGTGTACATGTCATGAGTATAGTGGATGCTCGTAGTCAGATGAGGGCACCAAAGAGGTACTTTAGTAGTACACGAGCACAAGGAGAGGCTCATATTAGTTTAGATGTTATATTGAGATCCAATGTTCTGCGGTTACCAAAGTTTATCGTAGTGATTCTAGTTTCATTCATGGCAGTAAAGGGTGGCGGAGTTGGTATATTGTATAAGATACATGATATTTTTCGTCGTATAGAGGAGTGGGGGATGAGATATGCATGGGTGCGATGTGTGTTGGCCCACTTGTACATATATTTATATATATTCAAATAGGAGGATCATGGGGGTGGGCTAGGAGCCACAACTTTGTTACACGTGTGGGCATATGAGCACATTGCGATACGAGAGGCCACTCGGTGGGCCATGAGCCGATTGGGCTCGAACCAAGATTTTACTGTAAGGTGGGTATGTACTGTAGTAGGAGGCTAGACATGACCACATTTAGGTTGATCATTGATCATATGGGCCTAGGGTCCATCATATGGAGGGCATATAGAGACTATGGTGGTTGGATGGAGGATGGAGTAGAGTTGCGGTGCATTCGGAGCACCATGTGGTTGGAGGACCATTTTTAGGGGTGACAAAGTTATTCCGGGAAGAGCACGTATCTAGGTAGTTTGATATGCCTTATGATGTGCCCCCAGATCCATATGTGTGGTTGAGATTTATTAGAGCGATGAGGAAGACATGAGCGAGGCCGGGTCCTACAAGAGCACAACTAGTGCATCTGGTCCGGATGAGGTAGATGTTACCATAAAGCCGATCTGAGGTTGATGATGTAGGGTGCACCTAGGAATATAATGAGTGGTGGGTAGAAAACCATTGGGTGTTGGTATTTCCAATTGTTGTAGATGTGGCAGGTGGGCCGACGGTAGGAGGAGTAGAGGGGTAGGCACCTACCCCCGATGGAGATTTCTAGTAGCAACACTAGCAAAGCATAAGTATGTTAGAACAATAATATTAAGTGATCATAATATCTAGTTTATAATTAAATAATATAGAATATAAGCTATTCTTTATTACTTAATATAAACTTTATATTAGGTTATTAGTTATTTATTAACTAAATATTAAATTGGGGTGTGCCCCATCACTTAATAATTTCATAACCCTTTGGGTTATTTAAATATGGCTATAGGTCATATTCAGATTAATATGTAATTTGGGGTTAAAAACAAGGAGCAGAAATGAGGAAGATAGTTATTGGACGGGGTGAAAAGTTTCTTGATTAATGGAAAATATTCTTCTGTGGTTTTCTACCCCATTGGGGTTTTCCACGTTAAATATTGTGTTAATGTGGTATATGTTAATTCCTTTACTTTGTATTCATTTATTTATACGTGCGCATTAATTTTTCCTATTGGTTTAAGGTCCATATTCATATCCTTTGGTGTTACAGTGGAGCCCATCCTTGTATTTTGTAAGTAATTTTGTTCGTCCATATTATTTAAAATAATTTTTTAAAGCTATTGCAAAATAAAAAAATCGATGTCCCTAAAATGATTAATGTGTGAAATAAATTTACTATAACGTATTCACGTGAATAACGTTGACATAGTTTGTTATTTATAGTTTACAAATCTTAAAACTCTAAAATGTTCAATAAAAGTTATTTAAACTATATCTTTAACTTATAGTTAATATTGTTTCTAAAACTATGTGACCTAATGTTTTAAATTATAAACTTTTTTTTTGGTTTATAAATAAAGATCCTAAATTAACCTAAGCAATGGCATATTTTATTTTGCAATTAAATAAAACTACACACCACCCCCCACTTAACTGACCATATAAATATGACAATGCATATTTATGATATGCGCTTTGTGTGGGCTGCATTTAATTTAACTTGGGTTTGTTTTGTTTATTACTCCTATGTGTAAACATTTAAAATCTAAAATAAAATTAAAAACCCCGGCCTTGTTGTTTTTCATTTGTTTTTATTTTGGGTCAAAGGACCATTTATTAATAATAATAATAATAGGTTTTACGAGTCCACGATGTCGGCGACCTATTTTTGGGTGTACAAGTAACTTATAACATATGGGACTACCTCATACTCACATGTGGGAGGTAACTAACTTTGCTTCAAACGAGGCGTACATACCCTACCCCTTGCGAGGATTTGAACTTATGACCTTTATTCAAGAGCACATGTTCTTCACCATTAGGCCAACTCAGGTGTACATAGACCATTTGAAAATTAGCTTCTCCATGTAATCATGTTGTTTGTATTAATTGTGTTAAAGACCACATGAAATTACGTTTACCACATCTCATTTTTTAATTAAAACAAATAATTACCCAAAAGCCAATTTAACCCCTACAAAAAGAAATCCGGGCACATTTTTATTTGTTTTTAGGGTTCGTAGACTAAATTAATATGAAAAAATGTGGGTTGTTAAAGGAAAAATTGGTCATTGTTTACTTGAAAATCAGCTCATCCATTGAGAAAAGTAGACCCTGAGATAGAAAGGACTCATGGGGATGCATTTTTTTCCTACACAACACCGTCCTAATCTCGTTCTAGTCAAACAGTGTTTTTAAATCACCTCACCAAATCTCACAAATAAATGCCCATCAAAAGTGTTTCTTGTGCTTCTTGTAACATCTCTATGCTTACCATCTACATATTCATCCAAATACCTCCTATAATTATTACTAGGGGTTAGTTGGTTCATTTGGATACTTAGAACTTACTTAGGAGCATGCACTAACAACATCAACTTTAGAACTCTGGAAACTTCATGCATGGTGGGTTGATCGGAGGAACATTTGATCCATATGGATCAAAATGACTCTAATTCATCAAATCAACTAGCACCGAAGAAGGAAAATGAAGAAAGCGAAAGTTCTATCTTTATGTTAACAAAACCGCCACTGCGTGCGAGTGGAAGTTATAGAACCACTACCCAACACGAGCGCGGTCATGTAACCACCACCCAGACATGGTGATGGTCACCTGTGACCATGGAGTGCGTTAGGCGCGATCTGGCTTTTGGACAAAAATATAAAATTTGAAACGAGCAGTCTTAGGATTGGAAAGGTTGTCCATGTCTCTTCTCCTCAATGACCTTTCCCATTCTCCGGTGCATTGGAGGACATGAGAAGGGCTATAAAAACATGTAGGAATGAGAGTTTTGGATTATCGAAGCATGAAAGTAAGCGAGCAAGAAATTATTAGTGTTGGAATTGTGTTTTGTAGAAAAAGGAGTGTCGAGGCGGAGCAAAGAAAGTAATTGGGAGGAAGTGTTAGATATTATCTACTTCTCTTTTAGACTTATTGTAAATTATGTACTTCTTAATTGAATTGGCTAATAAAAGTGGGAAGAAAGAGCAATTTCCCTTCACGATTGGTTTTTCCTCTTACGGAGATTTCGAGGATAAAACTTGTTGGTGTTCATGAGTTAATATTTTTTCCTTTCCTCTAATTGATGATTTTAAGCACAAGCAAAATTCATTCACTAGCTATCTCCGTCATTTTCTAATTGAATTTAGAACAACAACGTTTAATTATGATTATGTGAACAATTCTAAATTAGAGAGTTTACTGAGATCATTTTGGTATCGAGCTAACAAGTATCGAGAAGTGTGGTATTCGTTCTTGGATTTGTATAATAGTGACAAGATCTAAAGGCGAAGAGTCTTTACCTTGCGATCCAGAGATATTTATACAAGGAAGTGGAAACATAGAATTCGGGAACAAATAGAGGAAGAGAACTTGGTCCATAGAATCGAGATGTTGGAGACCATGATGGATAGGATGTTTAGAAGACAAGAAGAAATTATAGATTTGTAGAAGATGGCTTGATTAAGCAAGACTCCATGGAATCGGTGGTTTAAGGCTTACGGGGAAGATTATGGGAAGATCCACCATGAGGAAGATTAGGAGGAAGAGCGTGAAGAAGAGACTTCAAATACAAGAGAAAATGTAAAATTTGATCTTACTCCTTTTAAAGTTGAGACAAAGGTTGAAATTAAAATCTTTGAAGGACAATTAGATGCAAAGTTACTTGATAAATGGTTAAAACAACTAGAAGTCTACTTTAGCATCCATAATGTCATTGAGGCATAAAGGATCACCTTTACACGTCTCAAAATGGAGGGACACACTCTGGTTTGGTGGGAAACCCATCTAGCCACTTGTGAAAAGAAGAAACGTTCTATTGTGAAATCTTGGCAAGAATTTAAAGAATTACTTAGAGCTAACTTCTATCCTATTGGCCACAAGACTGACCAAATGATTAAATGGCAGTATTTTAGACAAGGAAGTGGTCAAAGTGTGCAGGACTATACTATAGAGTTTCAGAGGTAGGCCATGTTGTTGAACATGGACTTGGAGGATGAGGATATTTTGACTAAGTACTTAGGAGGACTTCAAATTGCGCTAATTATACCGCCTATCCCCTTCTTGCAAATTGGCAACATATCATCAATAACACTCATTTTCCCTCATATCATCATTAATTAATTACACTAACGCTAATTAATTAAGTCACCTATCCAACAAATACCCTAATTAACGACCTTCCGTTAATAAATCACCCCTTCTACCTAGACTAATTAATTATTATTAATTAATTAGCTTTCCCTTCCATTTAACCAATAAATCAATATTTAATTGATTTAATCCCCTTCTAATAGCCTAAATCATACTAATATTCCTCTAATTAGCTTCTATAAGCTTACATCTACCTATTAGTTAATCACCTTTGATTAATTAAAACACCCCCCAACTCCCATGACTTGCTAAGCATAAATTAAACCCTTCTAAAGTAAGGTTACCTTTTATAAAGCAACCTTATCCATTCCTAATCATGTTTTACCTTTATCCCACATGCAAAGGGATGAAGTGTTTCCTTTATCCATTGGGCTATATAAGGAGCCCTCCTTCTACCTTTATACCTACACCTAAACTTCTTGAGAGAGCAAATGCAAAGCATATAAGCAAAGAGACTAAGAGCTTGCCTTTTGTTTTCTTGAGAGGTCACCATTGTTAAGAGCTAAGCTTCCTATTCTTGCATTCTTTAAGGATCAAACAAGCAATTTTTGATTGCCATTGGAGCTAAATAGGTCCATTCATTTTGTTGGTAATCTAGGAGAGTAGAGATTTTGAATAGCATGCTAGTTTTGATCTTATGTTTTCAAAGTTATGATGTTTAGTATAGATCTTGTTTAGCTCTTTATCTTGATGGTGCTTAGGCTTTGTCTTAGCTAGATTATAGAACTATTTTTAGGTGGTAGTTCTTGCTTCATTTAATTTAGCTTAAGAAAAGTACACATGCACACATTTGGCACGCCGGTGGGACACTTAGTCCCATGGCATTTTAGTTTAAGTTTCATTGTTTTGGCTAACTTTTGATATGCACATGTAGTAATTAATGTCCATTTTCTTGGAATTTTTGCTAATTTGATATGTGTAACTTCTTGTTCATAGCCATCATTTTAATGGGTTGTTTCATTTTTAAACTAACTTGTCAAAATTTGAGATATTGTGAGTTTTCTTGTGTTTTTTTCCGTATTTTGGTGGTTAGGTGGCGTAGGCACATTTTTAGGAGCGCAGGCATGTTTTTTGTGGCACACATGCCTCGGGTGGTGCAGGCACACTGTCAAAACCTAGTTCTCTATTTATCGACCTGGCACATGCATGTGCGCTAACCCCGGCACACACACCCTAACTAGCACATAGATGCACTAACCTAGGTGCGTAGACATTGTTTCGTACTATACCTTCACTACATTTTAAAACCTATCAGATCAGTATGTACACCCTAACTAGAGTGCACATTGTTTTAGTGGCGCATAGACACATTTTTGGTGGTGTGGATGTTCTATCGGAATCTGGGACTATTTTATAAAGTGGTGGCGCACACATTTTCTGTGCATTGCACACTTTTGGTGGTGCACACATTTTCCAAGTATGCAAGTGTTCTATCTGATTTCCATCTATTTTTCTTGAAGGTGGTGCACATACATTGTTTTTGTGGCACACATGCCTCTCTGGTGGCAGTGCAGTGCATGGTAAGCCAAAAACACGCAGAGTAGCGCATACATTGTTTTCATGGGCACACATCTCTCGGGTGGCGCAGGTGCACTGTAAATAAAAAAACATAGAGTGGTGTATATGCCCTAACCCATGTGCAGATGCCAAAAAAAGGGGCGCATGTGTCCTTTTGTATTTTTGAAATTAATGTGTTGAGGTTCTAACATTCTTGTAGGTTTTATCTAATCACATACTTGTCTTTGCAGGCTATTTTTACATGTTTTTACTTGATTAGATAAGATTTTACATTGTTTACTTATAGGAATAAGATCACGTATGCTCTTCCCTCGCATCCCTTGGGGTGATCTTGGGAATCAGAAATGATTCTTAAGTCCTTTTGATGCTTTGAGGTTGTTAGGAATATTTGAGTTGGAATTGGTTAACTTGGCATAGTTGAATTAAAGTGTTTTTCCATTTGATATCTTTTTGGATTTTGAAGACATCACGTATGCTCTTCTCTTGCGTCCTTGGATGATCTGGAGAATCAGAAATGGTGCCTTCTCTTTTGATGGAAAACTACTAAAAATCATCATACAGGACCAAAACACCATCGCTTGTCAAAGAACAGAGGAATCAAAACAAAAGTCAAAAACTACTAATATAGTTGTTATACAGGTTGCCAAATGGTGTTCAAGAAAACCACACCTAATTAAAAAGATAAAATGAACAACATATTCAAAACACTATATTGTAGGTTTTGGAAAAGGGTACGTCCCTCTCCGCTCAACTGGAACATAACCCCTTTGGCATAACGCCTTAAGCTACAACAATGGGGGTGGTTCCAAGAACCCCAAAGTAGTCCACGCAAGAGGGAACCTTGTGGATGAAAATGGGAAGTGCTCACACTACCTATCTAACTAGTGATTCCTTTGTGAGATAGAGTTACAAGTTGTCCCTACGTGACCCTTTTAAGTACACGATGGATGCATTTACTGCCCACTGTGCTTGAAGGGGGAAAAGTTGAGATACTCCCAAGATAGTCGGGACTATTTGGGTAAATCATCCCACTCGTGGATAATCTTTGTAACACCTAGGATGAGAGAACCACCTAGGAAAATATACTTTGCCAGAGCCCACTTTGACCATTCTAAAATAGTGTTGAGTTGTGAACCATCTTTTTATTGTGAAACGTGTGACACATTACTTTCACTTAGTTTTTACTTGCCTTAGGGTGAGGTGAAACTCTACCAAAGTGAAGCCAACATTTTTCATCCCATTTTTATTTACTTCCTTCACATTCTTTTGACACTTTTTTGATCAGAAGGAGAGTGACTACCTTTGTGTTACCAATCGATTGTTTCTGCCACTTTTTTGTCCATTTACGCCCATCCATGTTTGCGGCTGGGTAAGTTAAACATCTAAAGTGTGCATGGAGACGTATTCATATCATTGGTGGCCATTGTGATCTTGATACCCATGTCAAGATCGTCATTGTAGTTAGGTGTGGTTCATCATCTTGAACTTCCTTAGAAGGGTTAGCTTGTTTGTATCGTATCACTACAATTTTGATATTTACGTCTTGTTTCTTGTAAACTCGACATAAATATCTATATTGTAAGGTTACGCTGCACACATTTTTAACTATTCCTAGCTATACTTTGAGCTCTTTAGTTCGATTCTATTATTACCTCGATTTTGAAGAGTGTTGGGTGTTACCATTTGTGCATGTTATATCAATAGCACCTTGATATCAATACCTTACTTTCTCAAAGTTTGGTTAACATATCTTGGTGATATTGTTGTGTCATTCATGAATTGTAATTGGCACTTTTTGAGATATAGGTCTTAATCAAGTTTGAGCTCGCTCCTAGTATATCTTGTTAGGAGGTCACATTGAATTTTTGTATTTACTTACGTTTTGTTCATTCTTGTGAACTTAGCATAAGTAAGAACATCTTGTTAATTATCTTGACGTGAAACTACTTTTTGAAACGTAGTCTAGGAGGTACTTCATTTGATAGGTTTAGATACCAAACATTTGTGTCACTAGTGATTTATCACTCTATCACATTGGTATTCTCACATTGTTTTTCATTCATATTCTTGACAATACATCTTGCATTTCACTTAGGTGTGGTCACAAAGTTTTGAACACATTTACAACTTACCTTAGTGAAACTATCACAAAAACATGGCTCCTAAAACATGATTAGGACTCAAGAAACAAGACATATGAGGAACAACAAGTGCAAGCTTGGGAAGCCTCTAATAGACAAGGGTCAAACCCCTTCATTGGACATGATCTAGGACCTCTGTTTTCTATGGAAAAAGAGATAGAAGATATGGTCGATCATAGTGGAAATGAATTAGAATCCCCACACATAGAATTTGATTTTGACCCTACTTTATTAGATGAGTTTCTTTTCAGAAATAAGGATAGAGTGCTAGCATGGGTCGTAGAATTAGGGGCCAAATTGCCCACTGAAAATGAAACAATCCCACCTACGAATAACGCTACTGAGGAAGAATGACCCCTTATCAATATGGAGGATATTTTGATGCATGGACATGCTTCTACCTCTAACACAGGGAATGATAAAGTGGTGGGACATAGAATACCCTTTATCAAAGTGCCACGTAGAAACAAGACAAGAACATGAGACGGGTGAAGAACCTCCACAATACGAGGAGGAAGAACCTTTAGAAGAAGAAACCACAATTCAACAACAGATTAGTAACCTAAGCCAACAATTAGCTTTGCTAACCTCCCATGTATAGAAGGAAGCAAAAAAAAATGTTCAAAAGTCAAGGCCTAAGGTTAAGATCAATGAACTCCATAGAGAAAACCAAGGAGAAGATGATACAGGGTATCATCGCGTATATATCCCCGCTTCTCCCACTAGAGAACAATTTCTCACACAAGAGGTATAGTCTATGAAAGTGACACTCATGAGCCTACAAGAGAGAAATATAGGGAGCATTAGAAAGTATCAATATGAAGAATTATGCCCCTATCCTTTTGACAAGACTATGACCCTTCAACCCTTTCCTAAGAAATTTGATATGCCAAAATTTGACAAATATAAAGGGAAGGGAGATCCATGGGATCATGTCAAAGATTTCTATATGGCATGTCAAGAGGTGTCTTATAGTGACAATTATCTCATCAGACTTTTTCCCAAGAGTCTCGGAGGTCAAGCCTTGGAGTGGTTCACACGTTTACCTCGGGATCAATTTTTACCTAGGCCGAATTGCAGAAAGGTTCATGTGTCACTTCTCATACAACATAGAGAGTGATGTCACCATGGCAGATTTATGTGGTGCCAAACAACGCCCTAATGAGACTTTTCCAGCTTCCTCCAATGGTGGAGAGGGATAGCTAGCCGCTTCCCTTGTGCTTTCCCTAAAAAAAATTGGTTAGTATTTTTGTTCCCAACCTAAACCCGGATATAGCTTTCCACCTCCAAATGCATTGTGTTCACACTTTTGAGGAGGTCATCAAAAAAGGGGTTCAGATAGAGAAATCTCTCATTGCCAAAGGAACCTCAAAACCCAATCTAGAGATAATCAAAATGTTAAACCCATGGAAAAGTGAAGGTCTTTAACAAAAACAAAAATGTGGTGGGAGATGGGATCACTGATTCCAAATGTGTACAAATGGTCCAAACCGGTCAACCTTTTAAACTGACCAAAGGACCAATTCAACCACCACCAAAGTGAAGAACGTTCACCTCTCTTAATGAACCTTTGTCAGTTATACTAAAAAACAATGGATGCGGCCCACATGATGACATATCCTACGACACAACCATTTGATGACAATGCTCCAAAACCTTCATGGTACAAGGAGCATGAATATTGTGAAATGCATCGTGTCAAGGGGCATAAGACAGACAAATGTCTGTGACTCCATCATTATATTCAAGACCTCATTGACAATGGGGAGATAGAGGTGGACAACCCAGGAAAAATGTAGACACCTAATGAGAAAATGGGGATATATAAAGAGCCATTCCCCAATCATGATAAATCAGAAAAGTCAAAGCCGGATCGGGGAGAGTCATCCCAAGGTTATAAAGCAGTGAATTACTTATACACCAAAAAAGACAACAATCATTATGATTCACTTATTGGATGTATTCGCTCTCCTATTGACCATGTCAACACCATCCGAATCAAGGGAAAGGACTGTGCACGTGGTAATAAGGCATGCCCACCTCGTGATTCCGGAACCTTCTCCATCAACCCCAAAACTGGTAAATATAACCTTTTAGAGCAACTTGAGAAGACATCTGCTAAGATTTTGATCTTAGATCTTCTTAAGATATCCAATGTGCATAAAGACATTCTATACCAAACTCTTTCAGGGTGGGAGTGCCATTAGAGGTCGATCCTACACACCTTCAAGCCGCAGTGGCAAACATCATACCAAATGAACATATTGCCTTCAACCATAGGGAGATCCCTACTGAGAATCCAACACATAATCTTCCTTTATATATTGAGGTAGTTGTCACCGCAGGAAGATCAAATGGGTGCTTGTGGATAACGGATATGGGTTGAACATTTGTACACTCAAGTTGGTTAAATAGTTAGGACATACTGAGGTAGATCTTGAGTCCAATATCATCACTATCACCACATACGACAACATGGAAAGGGAGTCAAGCATGGGCACAATCACGCTGCCCATGGAGGTGGGTCCCACTTTCCATCAGACAAAGTTTCATGTCCTGGACTTGGAACTTCCATATAATATGCTTCTAGGCCGACCATGGATTCATGCCATGCAAGCCGTGCCATCGATGTTCCATCAATGCATTAAATTGAAGCATGAGGGACACACCATTACAATACAAGGAGATTTAGAGCCCTTCGCTCACTATAGAGCTCTCAATAGCTTTGCATGAAGGGGCACATATGCATGTCCCTCCACCGATATAGTGGTCCCTCTCCAATCTGAGGCCATGGAATCTCGGATAGATTCAGATTCTCTCAGTTCTTGTGCCCATGGGCATCTACATCAACATCTCCTTTTGATTCATGGGAGATGAAAATCCTTGAATATGGCTCATGGAGAATACAATGTACAACAAGCCTCTTGGTTTTAGACCTCTCATTATCACCCAAGACTAGAGGTCACCCAACTATCACTTTAGAAGACCTAGAAATGAACACACTATTGGGTCATTCTTACCTGGAGGCTTGTTAGTTGAGGAAAAATTGCTTGATCCACCTACAACTTGGGTCCCAGAGGATACTCAACCATCCTGTTATCAAACCCCTAAATATGAGAAATCTAGTAAAATGATGTACTCCATGGGCTACAAGGGCCTAGGATGTGGAAGAAATGAACAAGGACAGAGAGAACGGTGCCTCTTCCACATTTCAAAATAGAAAGATACGGCATTGGGATTCACCCTTATGGAGCACACCCCAATGATCAAGATGCTACTTGTTCTGAACGTGAGGATAGCTCTGACTATCTAGACAATGATACGGATTCCCATTGTAGCCAATATGAGGATCTTGCCTCCACAAACCTATTCATGAACAACGTTGTCCTAACCATAACCCCTACGGAACCAACCCTTGACCTTGTTTACCCTTCCCTTGTTGAATGGGACCAACAACGTCACATGTCACTAGATTTATTCGAGAATGATGAAGCTATCAGAGTTCATGGGCATAAGGGATACAATTCCCATTGGAGACCATAAGAAGGGTTTCTTTATTGACTTGGATACCTGCGCCTACTTCGGTGAGGAGGTTGAGCTTTGTGGTCAGCAAAACTTAAAGAAAAGTGAGGGAAAAAGTTCCAACGTAAAGCCTCGGAAAAAATCAAAGTCCAAGTCACATAGTGAAAACCTCTTTGAGGCACTGGCCGACAAACAAGTAAAAAATCAAAGGACAAACAAAGTGACCATGCCAAGGATGAAAATCTCGTGGAGACATCCTTGGATGAAGATCTCAACCTTCCTCCCGATCCTACGCGTATGGAGGACTTATCAAAATTACTAGTCGAAGAAACCATTGATGTGAATATTGGTATAGAAGAAGATCCCAAGATAGTAAAATTGGGAGCATCACTCTCGGCTAGAGAATAAGAAGACATTCACTATGTTGCTGCTATGAGAGTTTATAGATGTGTTTACATGGTCTTACAAAGACATGCCAGCTTAGATCCAACTTTGGTCATGCACAACCTAGTTGTGCACGCAGATGCTAAGCCTATCAAACAGAAACTTAGAAAGATGCACCCAAGAGTGGCCTTACTAGTTAAAGAAGAGTTGGAAAGATTGCTTGTGGCGGTAGGATTCATCCGGCCTATTGATTATTCTGAATGGATATCGAACATTGTTCCTGTCAGAAAAATCCTATTTGATATCCGAATCTGCACATGGATTTTAGAGACATTAATAAGGCTTTCCCTAAAGATGATTTTCCACTGCCAAATATTGACATGATTGTCGACTCAACAACAGGGTATGAGATGCTATCTCTCATGGATGGATTTTAGGATACAACCAAATCAAGATAGCTAAAGAAGATCAGCACAAAATGGCTTTCACGACTCCTTGGGGTACCTTCTATTATCAGGTGATGCCATTTGGTCTCAAAAATGTAGGAGCTACTTATCAGTGGGAAATGACGGTGATTTTTCATGATATGATTCATGATATCATGGAGGACTATGTGGATGACATCCTTGGAAAGTCTAAGACAAGAGAGGATCACCCTATCATTTTATGGCGTATCTTTGAGTGCCTACGAGAGTACAAGGTTAGGCTGAATCCAAAGAAGTGTGTATTCGGTGTGCTATCAGGAAAACTATTGGGCTTCATTATATCAAGATGAGGTATTGAGGTAGACCCTGCTAAAGTGTCTGCTATTACTGAAATGCCTCCACCTAAGAATATCAAGCAACTATGTAGCTTACAGGGAAAATCCAGGCCATTCACCGCTTCATCTCCTAGCTTGAGATAAGTGCCACTCATTCACCCACTTGCTTAAAAAGGATGTCACCTTCATCTGGGGACTTGAGCAACAACAAGCCTTTGCTTTGCTTAAACAATACTTGGCTAATCCACCTGTCCTCATGCCTCCAACTCCTGGAGAACCACTCTTGCTCTATATTTCTACTACGCAATTTGCTATTGGTGTGCTACTCACCCAATATGACCTTGGTCATAAGGAAAAAGTGGTGTATTATCTCAGTCGCACCCTCATCGCCTATGAGCTCAATTATCCTCAAATTGAAAAAGCTTGCTTGGCTGTTGTTTTTACTTTTCAAAAACTTCACCATTATCTATTGAATACCAAAACCAAGCTAATATCCAAGGTTGACCCACTCAAGTACTTACTATCTAAACCACCCTCATGGGTAGAATGGCTAATTGGATCATTCTACTCAGTGAGTTTGACATAGAATTTGTACATCAAAAGTTAGTTAAAGGACAAGTACTTGTTGACCAGCTAGCAAAAGCACCTTTACAAGGCACTGAACCTTTGAATCTGGATCTTCCAGATGCCTCCTTGCTCTACATTGAAGAATATATCATATGGCAGATACATTTTGATGGGTCCTTTACATTTCATGGTTCAAGGTGTAGGGTAGTCCTTATTACTCCTTCTGGTGATCCTATACCACAAGATTTTCACTTAGGCTTCCCTTGCACAAACAATATTGTGGAGTATGAGGCACTTATTGTAGGGATGAAGCTAGCTATCAAGTGGAACATTCATCATGTCAAGGTTGTGGGTGATTCTCAATTAATTATCAAATAGGTTAATGATGAATATAAGGTTAAGGATGACAAGCTCATACCTTACAAAAAGTTAGTAAAACTCTAAAGGAGTACTTCATGTGCATTACATTTGAACAAATCCCAAGAGTGCAGAATAGATCGGTAGATGCCATGGTGACAGTGGGTTCTATGCTTCGTATTCCACTAGGGAATAATGACATGCCATTCTTTGTAGAAAATTTACGCTACCAGCCCACGTATGACATGCCAAAATCTTGTCTGGCTTGTGATGTTGTTGGTCCCAATTCCCCGTGGTATGAACCCATCTTTACCTATCTCAAGGACAACACGTTCCCTCCCGATATCTCCCATTCTGAAAAGCAAATCCTGATTCACCAAATAGCCCATTACACCCTTTTAGGAGGTACACTTTATCATCATGGCTACGATGGGAATCTATTACGTTGTCTTGATGTGATGGAGTCAATCCAAGCAATCAAAGAAGTACATGAAGGGGTGTGTGGAGCACATACAAATGGAATGGTCTTAGCTAAGAAATTGTTGAGAGTAGGCTACTATTGGCCTACCATGGAAACCGATTGTTGCAATTATGTCAGAAATGTGTACTTTTGCCAAAAGTATGGAAACTTCATCCATGCTCCATCACAACCATTGCAACCTATCACTACCCCATGGCCATTCTCTAAGTGGGGACTTGACTTGATAGGAAAACTTACTCCTACCTCATCTGATGGTCATACACACATCATCACACGGCTATGGAATACTTTACAAAATGGGTGGAGGCTGTCCCTTTAACCTATGTAATAGAGCTAGATTTCTAAATTTATCATGAATCATATCATTTGTCGATATGGCATTCCTGCAGCCATCGTTAGATAATGGGAAGTCATTTAAGAAAAAAATTGTAAAAGGTCTTTGTCAATGGTTCCAAATCAGGTTAAAATGGTCCACACCATATTACCCTCAAGGTAATGGACAAGCTGAAGCCACAAACAAGACTTTGGTGAGAATAATGGAGAAGATGGTCAAGCAAAATAGGTCGTAATTGGCACTTACAAATCCACCCAGCCCTTTGGGTTTTAAACCTCCATTCACACTCCTATGGGTGTGACACCATATTCTCTAGTGTTTGGGATAGAATCTATCATCCCCTTAGAGATCGAACTTCCTTCCCTGAGAATTCTCTTAGGGACTATTTGGATAAGGATGAGGATTACCGGGTAGCAAGACTTGGCTGAATTGGAGCTCCTAGATGAGAGGTGCATTCATGCTCTTAATCACCTAAAAGTGTATCAAAACAGAGTCTCAGAAACTACAACAAGAGAATCATCCCTTGTCAGTTTGAGGTTGGTGATTTAGTCATGAAGGAGAACCAGTTCAACACAAGAGCAGAATGAGAAAAGAAAGGGAAGTTCGAACCACATTGGTTGGGACCCTATGTTATAGTCGCCAAGTATGGCACAGGGGCATACAAACTTGCTCACCCCAATGGTGATGAGCTCCGTGAGCCCATGAATGCCATGCATCTTAAGCGGTTCTATGCTTAAACATGGCGCAAAAAGTCAAAAAAAAAAAACTCAAAAACATGGTAAAATGATCAAAAATACAAAAAAATCAAAAAGAGAAAAAGAAAAAGAGAAAACAGGTCATCCACAAGTGAAAACCATGCAATTGTGGCACTTTGGATAAGTCCTTGGGTGAAAACCAGTTTTGCACCTTGGGAGGATTCATTGTTCACAAGCATCTTGCATCTGGAGGGTAGTTTTCCTTGGCCTAGCCCTAGTTCTGCCTTCGAGATTCCCTGTGAGCCCATCTGTCAAGCCTTGATCCGGATTTGTCTTCTTTTATTCATCTGTGAGGGGCATGGTCTTTCACTATTTCCCATCTTATGCTGGGGGAAATTCAATGACTTCACCTTCTTGTTCATAAGCGTGTGGCTTTTACCCTTGTATATTCCCCATCTAATGCTGGGGGCATCCACACTTTCTTGGTTACCTATGCATAACTCTGGAAAACCATTAGAAAACAATGCAAAAACAATAGAAAATTATTTCACAAAAACTAAACAATAGAAAATTGTTTCACAAAAACAAAAACAATAGAAAATTGTTTCACAAAAACCTAAACAATAGAAAATTGTTTCACAAAACCTAAACAATAGAAAATTGTTTCACAAAAAAAAACAATAGAAAATTGTTGCATGAAAACAAATCTTACAAAAACATTTACTTACATTTACTTGCATTGTCTTGTTTCTTGCTTTGCTTGTTGCTTGTATAGTTGTTTTATGTTTTTGCTTTTGGGTTGTTTGTTGCTTGGGCATACTTTGTTAGGATTCATCTTTTCTTGCTTAGATTAGATTTATTCTTGCTTGTGCATATTGAGGTGTGTTTTTGCATGCTAGTGAATCATGGTGCATTATTATGTTATTCATTGTGTTCTTTGTTAGCATTTGATTGTGTTTATTGCATGTGCATTGTTTTGTTATCATAACATCACATTACCATCATTATCATCACATCTAACATCATCTATACATCATATATCAAGAAATGCTAAGTATACATCATACATGAATGCTAAGCTAATCATCACATATCGTATCATCAAATGGGGGCAAGAGGGATCACAAATATCAAAATCTATCCCCCGCACCCTTATCATCATATCATCCCATCCACTAAGTATGGCACATCTCATAAACAAAACACATTTGATATATTCTACAAGATCACATCATCTAGAAATAAAAACACATGTGATACATCAACAAGATCATGATACATATACATGTCAAATCAAATCAGAATACATCATAAACACATCTATCTATCCATGAGAAATAATAAACAAGTGTCCATCTCATATATACATATGTCATGTCACAAATGTCCAAATCATACATGTATGGTATATCTGTGTCAAAAATGGATATACATCATGAAAGTGCATCATAAAATCCTTCATCTGAGGCATACAAAAGAATGATACATATAACGAAATAAAATCCTTCATCAGAGGCATGTATCAAAACTGCTCTATATCAAAAATGCCTTCAGCTGAGGCGTACAAAGATGATACATCAAAATGTCCATATATATATACAAGTATAAACTATGCAGTCGGTACTCAAAATAATACATCATCGAATACAATGTGCCATCAAAAAGGGGCATGCATCAGAAAGAATCAAGCCTTCATCATGAGGCATCATCAAAATAATGGTATACAAAGCTATACATCGAATCCTAGCCTTCATAAGAGGCATGTATACAAACAATTTGTACAACAAAAAGAATGTAGAGCTCAACCACACTCTCTGCCCTCGGCCATGACTCCTAGGTCTATCACTGGTCTGATGAACAATGGTGGCTAAGAAGGACCTACACTAGGTGGGCCACCAAACTATCTAGATGGCCCTTGTCCAGCCGGCTACTCTGGCATAGGCTGCCTAACTGATCTCGTCAAGTGGCCTGATCTCCATGACCGGGAACCTATCATGCTCATCTCTCGACTTGTCGAGGAGTAGTACCACTGCACTACGGGGAACTACCTGTAAGTAGGTAGTCCTATAAAATAAAGCCTCGCCACCAAGCCTCGTAGCATCACGTATCAAGTCAACATCTCCAGAGGTGAGGGCTACCTGAAGGGAAACATCATGCTCACCTATCACTCTACCTAAATCTGGCCTCATCTCTGTCTCAAGGAGGTAGCCTCTCGATCTCTCTACGGTAACAGTCTGCACCTCGGCTCGTGCCTGATCCCTCTGTGTAAGAAGGCCCTGTGACCATGTGTATACATGATCCCTCTGAGAAATGACCATCCACACCTGAGTCTGGGATTGGTGTAGGAGGCTCAATATCTGAGCCCCCTGTGCCATGCATGTAAGATCTCTCTCGATTCGACTGCCATGCCACTTTGTCACCTCCTAGGCTAGCCTGGGCCCGAGCCTGATCTCTCTCTGAAAGTAATGTGACAATATGGGTCCGGGCCTCATCACACTCTGTTGTCGTGGTCACACACCAGCCTCGAGCCTCATCCCTCTCTACTCTAGTTGTATCTCTCTCAGCTAAAGCTGTTGTTGTAGTTGATGTTGTACCAATGGCTAATCGTGCCACCTTTGGTGACGTGTGGCTATTTATGTGCCACCGGGACTAGTCATAGGGTTCTCTAGATGAATGGCCCTACTCTAGGACCTCGCACTCGAGAGGTTATGAACCGGTGCACGTATATTTGGCCCCCGTGGCCTCGGTCCCCGTGCTCATGAGGCACCCTACCCATCATGCGGAATGCCATCAAAAGGATCCTCTAGATCCGGCCCCATTACTCTCTCTCTGCTTTGAACCATGCCAGATCTCTATAGGGGGCGAGCACCACTCGCTAGGCCTCCTCGGGATAGTGAGATGTCGGGGTAACACAATGGCATACCAAGTTGCATAATCTGTTGTAGTCCCTAGGTCCCGCACCTATCGTGCTGGGTCCCATGCCTATGGGACCACCTGTGTAAAACTCACCCTAGCTCGGGCCACCGGTATGCGAGGCCCCATGGTGTGCCTCTCTGAATCTCTGCGTGCATACCAAATATTCTCGGGTGTGGGACCCTCTTATACTCTGCCAGCTATCATTTTGGCACTGTCAACTCGATACAACTCTATAATGTAGCTATGACTGTCGATGATGTAGTGCTCTACTGAGCACACACTGAGCTCTGTGGCATCCTTTGGCCACTGGAAATGTCTGTAAGGCTGCCATAATAATATCTATGCTGCACTCATCGAACTCTTGCCTATATTTGAATAGGCTACCGAGGTGGCCGCATGTACATCACCACCTGCTGCTACCCATGCCATGTAAGATGGCTCCTCTGGGTCTCGGACATGTAACGTGCCCACAGGGCATCCGATCGCAATGTGGTCCCATGACCATATAGTAGTAAAGAAGCTGGACCCACGGTCTTCTGACCGTGGTATGTAATCAAATGCAAATCCCAGTATAAGTGGGCCAAAATGCACTGTCCCCAGTAGTATCTCTTGCCACTAAAAATGTCATGTACCAAAGGTAATAATCCTCTCGGGAATGATGTCCCTATCTTATCAGTGAGTAAAAACCCACTGATAAGTGACATAATGTAGAGAGGCCCCGATGCTGTGTCGGGTCAAAAATGCACTCGTGTAGAGCTATGGTCATTTGTCGTGGGTGGGGTATGTCATCTACATCAAAAAGATCACCGCAGGCTGCGTTCTAATCATTGTTTTCTCGACATCACCGTGGAATACTTAATCAAGGTGCCTATGATCGCACATGAAGGATCCACCCATATGTCCTCAAGAGTCAATTTCATCTCCCTCATAGGTAATCTAAAGCACCGATCTCGCTTATGCCATCACTCGACTAATTATTTTTAAAAAGGCCATGATCCAATGTAACAAGGAGGGCATCGAGACTGGGGTTTCCCCACCACCTCGGAAGTATGGCCATGGCATGTCGGTCTTCATTCATACTTTCTCTAGCTCTATTATCCGGGATTACACTCCCAAATAGAAAATAAAAACAATCTCTACAAAATATCAAATCACTCATCAGTTACTAACATTTCTTCTAAAAATCTATCTATCATTTTAGGGTTAACCCAAAATCCTAAAATTTCTTCTATTTTGTCATCTTTTGGTTTGTCTCACATCTTTTCTATTAATCAACTCAAAGATTGTCAAATTCTAGAACCTTTTGCGCCCCTTTAGTTTTTGGTTGCTTGTACGCCTCTACTTTTGGGCATGTTTGTTTCCTGGTGTTGCATTTGCACAAAACTTTTCTTGACCCCATGTCCATTATCATTTGCCACACATGTATCCTTTTTGGGGCATCATTTTTAACCATTTTTATACCTACGCTTGCACGAACGTGTGGAGTCTCTTGCCCCATTTTTCACATGTTCATCCATTTTAGGTATGTGCATTCGTACTTATTTTCCCGCGTATTAGATGAGCTTGTTTCATTCTGTATTGCGCGCATGTGTATTTTTGCATGGCGTTGGTATTTTCACCCAATGGACAAGGACACCTAGTTTAGCCAACATTCATTCTATTTTTTGTGCATGCTTGTGACTTTTCACTAAAATGCATACATTTAGAAATATGATGACATCAAATTGTTCCAATGAGAAAATTTTAGATAGCTCTTCTCTCTCCCTCCTCCATATTTTTTTGCATCACTTTCCTCTCACCCCTAATCTTACATTTCTAAAGGGCATCCGCCCTTCTCATTCTTCTATCTATCTCTCACCTTTTTCGATCATCGATCATCTTCCTTCATCACCCTAAAAACTCTAGGGGCATCTCTCCTTAAACTAATTTTTATTCTATCCCTTCAAAATTTTATTCCATCTACTATCTTTGAAGTGAGTTGAGTATGGTATTCGCCAGGATCAAAATAAACTGTAGACACCCATAATTACGCCTAAGCAATTTAAATACTTAAATTGTGCTAATTATCCCATTTCTCACAAATCAATGACATATCCTCAAAACACTCATATTTCCCTCATATCATCATTAATTAATTACAATGCACTAATTGATTAAGTCACCTATCAACTAATAACCTAATTAATGACCTTCGTTAATTAATCACCCCCTTTTACTATCTAGACTAATTAATTATTATTAATTAATTAGTTTTCCCTTCCATTTAACCAATAAATCAATATTTAATTGATTTAATCCCCTTCTAATAGCCTAAATCATACTAATATTCCTCTAATTAGCTTCTATAAGCTTACATCTACCTATTAGTTAATCACCTTTGATTAATTAAAGCACCCCCAACTCCCATGACTTACTAAGCATAAATTAAACCCTTCTAAAGTAAGGTTACCTTTTATAAAGCAACCTTATCCATTCCTAATCATGTTTTACCTTTATCCCACATGCAAAGGGATGAAGTGTTTCCTTTATCCATTGGGCTATATAAGGAGCCCTCCTTCTACCTTTATACCTACACCTAAACTTCTTGAGAGAGCAAATGCAAAGCATATAACAAAGAGACTAAGAGCTTGCCTTTTGTTTTCTTGAGAGGTCACCATTGTTAAGAGCTAAGCTTCCTATTCTTGCATTCTTTAAGGATCAAACAAGCAATTTTTGATTACCATTGGAGCTAAATAGGTCCATTCATTTTGTTGGTAATCTAGAAGAGTAGAGATTTTGAATAACATGCTAGTTTTGATCTTATGTTTTCAAAGTTATGATGTTTAGTATAGATCTTGTTTAGCTCTTTATCTTGATGGTGCTTAGGCTTTGTCTTAGCTAGATTATAGAACTATTTTTAGGTGGTAGTTCTTCTCATTTCTCTCATATCATCATTAATTAATTACACTAAGTTAGTTAATTAAGTCACCTATCCAACAAATACCTTAATTAACAACCTTCCATTAATAAATAACCCTTCTACCTAGACTAATTAATTATTATTAAGTAATTAGTTTTTCCTTCCATTTAACCAATACATCAATATTTAATTGATTTAATCCCCTCTAATAGCCTAAATCATACTAATATTCCTCTAATTAGCCTCTATAAGCTTACATCTACCTACTAGTTAATTACCTTTGATTAATTAAAGGACCCTCCAATTCCCATGACTTGCTAATCATAAATTAAACCCTTCTAAAGTAAGGTTACCTTTTATAAAGCAACCTTATCCATTTCAAATCATGTTTTACCTTTATCCCACATGCAAAGGGATGAAGTGTTTCCTTTATCCATTGGGCTATATAAGGAGCCCACCTTCTACCTTTATACGTACACCTAAACTTCTTGAGAGAGCAAATGCAAACCATATAACAAAGAGACTAAGAGCTTGCCTTTTGTTTTCTTGAGAGGTCACCATTGTTAAGAGCTAAGCTTCCTATTCTTGCATTCTTTAAGAATCAAACAAGCAATTTTTGATTGCCATTGGAGCTAAATAGGTCCATTCATTTTGTTGGTAATCTAGGAGAGTAGAGATTTTGAATAGCATGCTAGTTTTGATCTTATGTTTTCAAAGTTATGATGTTTAATATAGATATTGTTTAACTCTTTATGTTGATGGTGATTAGGCTTTGTCTTAGCTAGATTATTGGACTATTTTTAGGTGGTAGTTCTTACTTCATTTAATTTAGCTTAATAAAAGTACACATGCACATAATAACTAAGGTAAATGCTTTTGTTGATCTTGGTTCTTAGTCTAATTTGATTTACGAAGCGTTGTAAAGAAGCTTGGTCTTGAGACTTATGAGTATCCACACCCTTATCCTTTGGGTTGGGTGAATAAGGGTGTTGAAATTTAGGTAACAAAAATATGTAAGGTCAAGTTTGGGATAAATTCCTAGTATATTGATGTATTGGAGGTTGATGTTATTCCACTTGATGCTTTTGATGTTGTTTTCGAGATTCCTTACTTGTATATTAGGGATGCTATATTTATAAGAAGGGAAAACCGGTATAGATGGGTCAAGGATGGGATCAACTACAACATCCGGGCACACCATCATAAGACACGAGTTACTATGGTGAGTGCTAACCAAGAAAAATGACTTATTTAGGAAAACCATAATCAATTTTGTTTACTTTTGTTAAAGGATAAACAAGATGGGGTAGAAGTTTCAGAGATTTCTAACAAGGAAAATAGGATTTGGATAGTATTATTCAGTCTTTTGAGGAATTTTTTCAAGCTCCCGGTGGGTTACCACCAAAATGGGAAGTAGAGCATGAGATTCAGTTGTTTTTAGAGTCCCTCTACCGAACATCGGGTTGTATAGGCAATCCTTACTGGAAGTCTTGAAGTAAAGAAGCACCTCCAGGAACCGCTAGACTAATGGGTGATACGTGTCGAGCACGTCACCATGTGTTTCACCCATTGTGATGGTGCCGAAGAAGGATGGTTCTTGGAGAATGTGAATCGACTACCATACTTTGAACAATATCACCATAAAGAATAGATATCCACTTCCCCACATAGATGATCTCTTGGACCAACTTCAACATGCCAAATTCTTCATGAAGTTGGATCTCAAGTCAAGTTATCACCAAGTCAGAATGAAGGAGGAGGATGTATGGAAGAATGCCTTCAAGATAAAACATGGTTTGTATGAATGGTTAGTGCTACCATTTGGGTTATGCAATACACCCGCTACATTTATGAGATTGATGAATGATGTCTGGGATTTCATAGATTCATGTGTCATTGTTTATCTAGATAATATCTTGATTTTAGTGCCACATGGGAGGAACATCTAACTCATTTGCAACAAGTCTTGCAAGTTCTTAGGTAGAAACAACTACTTTGTAATATGAAGGAATGTGAATTTGCCAAACATTCACTTGTCTATATTGGGAACATGGTTAGAGGAGGAGAGCTACAAGTCGATCCAAAGAAGGTGGAAGCCATCACTAGTTGACCAACACCAACAAGAGCCACATAGAATAGGAGTTACGTGGGAGCAAGATATAGTACATGCGGAAGTTCATTCAGGATTCTCCATGATTGCAACACCTCTACACACAATGACCGTAAAGAGTAAGGGTTTTGAATAGGGTAAGGAACAAGATAAATCCTTTGAGTTATTGAAATAAAATATTAGTCATGCTCCAGTACTTGCTCTTCCTAATTTGCAGTAGCCCTTTGAAGTAGAGACAGATCTTTAGTGATTATGTTGTGGATGTAGTGTTGTTTTAGGGAGGTAAACCCGTATGCTATCATTCTCGAAACTTTTACTTCAGCAATTAAAGGTTATTTAGTATATGATAATGACATATATGCACTTATTCAGGAAATTAAAAAATGGAAGCATTATTTTTTGGGTATAGAAACTATTGTGCACACCGACCACAAACCTCTCCAAGGTATTTGTAAGCACTGATCAAAATTGCAGCGCCGAATGCACTACAAATGGATGGGGTGCCTTTCGCAGTTCCATCGGTGATCAAATACAATAAGGGTAGTAAAAAATTTGTGGTAGACATGTTGTCTAGGCTGCCCACACAAGATAAGTTCTCCTACTTGGCCACTATCTCTCAAATCAAGCCCTTTACGAAGGAAGCTTACAAAGAGGCAATTTCTTAGGACAAAGAATTTGGGGTGACATTTTGGCGGTTGGAGTACGAGGGGCTGAAATGATGGGGATTGAAGATTATTATCTCAAGGACATGCTTTGCTCTACCGATGGGGAAGCTTTGTGTGCCTAAAGAAGAAAGACTTATATTGATGAGTGAATCACATACCTCGAAATTAGTGGTACATTTTGGTGTTGGCAAGACCCTTTCCCACTTGCAAAGGTATGCGTATTGGCCCAATAGGCAAGAAGAAGTATCAAAATTTATACGTGCATGTAAACTTTGTTCTAACAACAAGCCTATGACTAGGAATGAGGGTTTGTATATGCCTTTGCTAAAGGTGCTACTCGTCCATGGGAGGACATTTCTATGGATTTTGTAGGAGGATTACCTATGTCTAAACATGGTCATGACCATCTCTATGTTGTTTTTTTATATATTTAGTAAGATGTGTATTCTTATGGCATGTAAAAAGATAGTAAAATCACATGAGGCAACAGATCTTTTCTTTCTAATGTATGGGTACATTTTGGTTTGCCAAAGTCTATTATTTCTGACAGGATTCCAGGTTCTTGGGAAGTTTTGGACTACTTTGTGGGACAAGATGGATACCAGGTTATAGAGGAGCGCGAATTTCCATCCACGACAGATGGACAAATAGAGGTGGTGAATAAGAGTTTGGTACAGGTGTTTAGAGGGTATAATAGCAAATACCCAAGGATTTGGGATGAGTCCTTAGCCTACATTCAACATTCCTATAACTAGGCAGTACACACATCCATTATGAAGTCACCATTTGAAGCATGCTTGGGATATCTACCTACAAATCTGCTGGACATAGTAGTTGGGCAGTGGGATGAGGAGGAGACACGAGACACAAAGGTGACTTGAGTAAACAATATCATTGAGAGGATGCGGAAAATCCATCTCAAAGTCAAAGAATAGTTAGAGAAATATCAATCCAAGTAATTATATGTTTTATATGGTTGTAATGATGCATAGGGGCTTACCCCAGTGATTGTATGTTTATAACTATGATTTTTGACGAGATACATATAGACTTGTATTGGATATCATATGTGTGATTTACTTGCATTGATATATGATGTGATGGTTGTTATTTGCACATTGATTTTTCTAAATGTCGTATGTGTTTTTGACATGGTTTTCTTGATTGTTGAATGTTAAAACATATCATGATGTGGAAATAATATCTAAATAGTTAGTTGAATAGGGTTCTTGTTGGAATGTAAATAAGTAGTTTAATGATATCACGATAAGAATGGATGTATATGATGTGATGTGATAGAGTAGTAGAAATGGGAACCTGATGTAGATAGTATAAGAGATTAGAATAATGATATGTTGATATTTGTATAATGAGAAGATATAAGACCATGTTCGTAATAGCGTGTGATGAATGATGAAAAGAGGGGGGAAGAAGAGCGATGTCTCCCGGTGTGAGAATGAGGTTCAATGTTGTAATAGATTTGTCAACGGTCATGCAAGAACCTTAAGAACACAAATGCATCATCGGGTAATGAGGTGATTATATGGAGATCACCTACCAAAGATGGAGAGGCCTGCGAGGGATGGTGGAAGTATGTGAAGTGGTAGTATCATGAGAGTAAGATCCGAATTGAATGTAAGAGGAAATAGTGCCAATGATGGGATGTGTAGCGAGTGGGAAGCATGGATGTTGATGGTTTAGGAAGATAATGGGATGTAGTAGAAATACAAGGAGGGTAGGATGATGTATAAATAGGTGAGTTAGAAATTACGAGAAGAGATAAAGTACCTACACAAGTGAGAACTAAAAGAAATTACACATTTGTCTTCTAATTATTATAATTTTTCATGTAGAGCACAACAATCATTATCACGGTGGCCATTGATGTAATGAAAATTACAGAAAGGGCGATCACATTGGCGATCAAGAGATAAGGATGATGATGTTGATTAGAAGGAAAACGGATTAAGTACTTATCAAGCAAAGTACACAAGACATCATGAGGCTTAGCAACATATGAAAAGTGCAATGGTTCATGAGGAGGAGGTGGAGAAGACTTAGGTGTAGGCCGATGTGGTGGAGGAAGGAAGACACTTACGTGGAGGAGGAGATGGTGACCGTGGAGGATGCTCAATGGATGGAAGAGGAGAAGAAGTAGTGGGAAATTAAGTAGTAGAAGGAGATGGAATAACATGTTCTATAATTAAATCTTGTTCTAGATCAATGACTTTATAGCACAAAAGCATAAAAGATTCACATGTATCATATAAGATATTTTCTTTTAATGCAGGAATTAAACCACGAAAAAGATAAATTGCATTTCTAAATCAATGGGCTGAAATAATAACTGATGCATGCAAGAATTGAATCATAAGATGTAATCTATAATTGGTTCTTTCTTTCCTTGATGCAAAGTAGGTAAATGATCATATGTAACTCTAGGACCATTGTTAACCATAAACCACCTAAGAAAATCATCCTCCATATCATAGTAAGTATTAATAGATCCATAAGGAAAATGAGTATACCATTGAAGAGCATGATCAACAAGACTATGAAGAAAAGATTTGAGGAGCAAGCGATCATTAGAATAAGAAGCCATGGCTAAACGATAATGCTTGAGATGCAAATAAGGGTTTTTGGTGCCATCAAAACATGTAAAGGTAGGCATGATGAAGTCCTTAGGGAAATTTGAATTGTGAATTTTTTTAGGGATTGGATTTCCTGGAAGAGAATTATTATCAATGGAAGCATAATAGGATTTTCTTTCAAGAGTGAGAGAATGAACTTGAGCTTGAAAATTACTAACATTATGCATGCGAGATAAAATATACTATGAAGGGATGATAGAAGAAGTGAGAGGAAAATTAAGAGGTTGAAGCTTTCCATTATGAGTGATCATGAGGAATTGAGAAGGAGGAGTGGATTTGGAAGGAGGAGAAGGAGGTGAGGGAGGAGGAAAAGAACATGGAGGCTCTACGGGAATGCTAGATGTAGACTTAGGAGTCACAATAAGAGGTGCACTAATGGAAGGAGTAGAATCATCATGGATAATATTGGATTCAACCTCATAAGTAGAAGAAAGAGGGCTGGTAAATTCACATTCAACAGTCTTTAGAGAAGTAACATCCTTTTAACATGTTTATGATCAGAAGTATAATCACCATCACTATCAATCATATTTTCACAAGCAAGTTTTTCATCAAGACTATCATTAGCATATAAAGAAGTGGCAGGAGTACTAACATGATATTTATCATTGTGATCATTAGAAACATTTTCATAAATAGAAGGAGTAAGAGATATTGATTTATAGTTATCTTGACTATTAATGCAAACATCATCATGCATATGTACATTTGTAACCTTAGAAGTACATTTATTGGCATCTATACAAGAAAAAATGTCACCAAGCAAAGTATCTACATTAGTATTATCATGTGCTACAAGGAAGGAGAAAACGGTATAACAACATGGGTGGTATGTACGATGAAAAAGTGACAAGCAAGCATGGGAATCTACAAGTAACTCCGCCTCGCACCCGACTCTCCCAGGTCGTGTCGAGCAATAGGTGGGGATGGATTATGCGTAGGGTATGGGTAAACTAGTTAGGAAATCTTATATCTTTGACACGCACTAATGGAATCTGTGAATCTAAGGCAAAGAAGGCCCTCCTAACCTAAACTGGTGTGATAGATCGGTTGGCAAGGATGACTGCTCGAAGGCTCTAATCAATATCGAGCTCTGGCGTGATCCGATCTATAGGTTGTGGGATACGTGGAAAATGACCTAGGATGGTTTCGTGTATGTCTCCAGACAGGGTCATAAGATAGATGATGGATATAGTTGGCTCTTATGGGTGATTCTCTGGTCTAGTCTAGAAATCCCTAGCTTTGTTAGATTCTACATCTAATAAGGATAACTGTGCGATGATGATAGGTGGAAGTGGAGTAGATCTGAATACTAATGTGCATAAGCCAATATCTATGTCTGATTCACCTGTGGATTCGTTGGGTTGTGGGATTTGTGGGTCACAACCGTAGATTCGTGGTTGCTTGTGGACCTGCTATGGTCATGTGCGGAATCAGTCCCTAATCCCTAGTATCCAATAGTCATATGCCTTTTCGGCCTCTATGTTCAGAATTAACAGTTGTGCAATCTTTTCTGAGTATCTTATAGGCGTTCTTGCAACCTGAATTCTTAAGCTAGTATCTATGTCTGTGAGGGTGTCTCCTGCATCTGGCTGTGGGACCAAAGGGTCACAACCAAACATTTTCTCTCTTTCAAGTCCTTCTACAGTCATGCGAGATATTTATCTAGGGTAATCTGTAGTTTGGCTGATTTGACCAAAATGTGTGCGCTTGGTCATCTTCTATATTTAACCCGCTTAACTGTGAGCTGATCTGTTGTAAGTCCGTTGTTGTTCGAAGACTTGGATTCTAAGGTTCTGATTTATATGAGTTATTTCTCGTAATAAGATTGGGTTGAGGCACGATTGGCTTGAATACGTATTCTCTAGGCTCTCTAGGTCCCGTGATTGTCATACAAAAGAAAACAATATAAAGCTAATTAATGACAGGATAAACTAAACATGCAAGATATAGTTATGTATATTTCTAAGTCTGATGCTTATTGCTAAACTAATGAATATATTTTAAAGAGAAACTTATCTAATATATCTAAAATTGACAACTAAACTACTAACACAATTAAAACAAATAAAGTGACCGAGTATAGCTAATTATTCATGTAATTTGTAGATCTATTCTAAATAACCTGATAACTGATCTACTCTATTTGAAAGACTCTCGATCCTACCTCGTAAATGAGGAGTGAATCATAGTTTCTCATAAACTATCAATCCCCACAGCCTTCCCGGCAATATCAAAAGTAAAATTTAACCGAAATAAAATGATTACCTACTCTATTTGATATGCTTTTATCTAGAACTTTGAAAGCTAGAACCGGATTATGTGTAGAGCGGTGGTGAATCCGATGGTGTGTGACCTTGTCCCCTCAAAGTGTGATCTCCTCATTTCTTCGTGCTCATGGATCCGTAAAAGCGTGTAATGCTAGCATCAACAAAAGTAGATATTGGAACAAAGGCAGCTTAGGATGTAGACTGAATACAATGCGAGTAGGAGAGGGATAGCGCAAGAGTATAGAGCTTGGCTTATGTAATTCCTAGCGGGATTTATTGCGAGTCATGCAACATAAAACGTCCAACACCTAAAACTATCCTATTTATGAACAAAACCTGCAACTTTAATGGCTTCCTATTGAAATCAAACTATCCTACTCCAATTGATTTGGATGAAATGACAACAGTACTTTGCACAAGGAGAATATGTGGCTTTCTGACAGCTAAACAATGCTAACTATGCATCTAACAAATGAAACTATGAATCCTAAACAAAATGAAAGGCTAAACTATTGGAATGAGAAATTCAGAGGCAAATTTGAGGGGCCATTTGCTTGAGCACAAGCCAACTATTTATAGAATCCCATTTACCTAAAGGTGAAAACCAATTTGATCTCTTAAACCATAAACAATGCCAAAACACTATTCCAGGGAACCAGAATCATAAATACAAGCAAAGGCGGTGAAAAAAAAGCTGGTAAATGTTGAATTTTTACGTGAGTCGCGTTAAAAGAGCATTCTGGAAAATGTGTGAAGGACCGCCTGCCTTTCTTGGGCGGTGGTCATGAGACCGCCACCCAGCAAGGTGGCGGTTTCATAATGAAGAACAAAATGCAAAGGAAAAGAGGGGAAAAGAGAACAACAAAGCATGCAGGGGCTAAGCGGGACATGCGGGATGTTAACACATACTTGGAGAGATTTTCCGGATCCCGAACACCTTGCGAGGAGACCTATATCATCATTGGGGCACGTGTTACGTTATTCCGGTGGTGTAGTACCCTACAATTTTGGGTACGTACATATTTCCCCCTCGAGAATCATTTTAGCCATGAAGAGGTGTAAAAATGGTGGGTCCGAGTATGGCGGTCCCGAAATGGGAAATTAGAAGTTATACCTGATACGTCCGTGTGTCGAAATGACGCCATCCGAAATTCCCGCTACCTACAAAAATGAAAAGAGAACTCAAGTGTAGATAGACAAAATAGATCGAAAAATAAATACTAAAATATCATGAAATGAGGACGTACCATTTGTGCGGGGATAAGAACTTACCTCCACCGCAGACTCCAAGCCTACGGAAAGGGGTATTCAAAACAAGTCGATATTCTTATATATGTAAAAGTGGGCCCATTTTCCTATTCATTTGCGCGTGTTGATTTGGTTGATTTTGAGCTCTGGGACCCACGGTGACGGTTTCTCATGAGAGTATAGTCAAAACATTCGGGATGAGATCGTGATCATGCCTCCATGAGCGGAACGCCACCCGCGAGATCACAGGTTAGTTTTTCTCGATTTACCGTTTTTATCCCCAAAAGATTAAAATGTTGAAATCTTTGTCATGGGGGGATAATTTTTGAAAATGTTAGTTTTAATAGGTCTATCTAGGGGCTATTGGGTAGGCTTTGTTTTAGTCAAAATAGCATTTATTTAGTGTTTTTAGGCATTTTTAGGTCATGTGACCCGTACGGAAATTCGGGACACGACCGCCATGCCCGGCAGGGTGGTGGTTACAAGACCACCACCTTTAAGGTGGCGATTATGGAACCGCCGCCCTACTCAGGGCAGCGGTCCTTCACAAAATGCACAAACAACACCCTTTTGAAGTTAATTTTGCATTTTTAGCATTCTTATGTGTCTTCATGATTTTTCTAAAGTCATTTGGATACTAACTTGCTCTATTTTGTGTGTTTTTGGGTGTATGCAGGTGAGGGAGGAGTATATTCGATGGAGCCAAGAGAGAGAGAGAGTGTGATTGGCTCCAGTAGTATTAGATGCCCTTTCTCAAGATGAGTAGGACACTCTTCAGAGGGCCAGGTATACTGCGTATATCACGGGTTCCGCATGTTGCACCGTCTAGTCACATACTCTGTGACTTATTTTCATATTGGGATGCTGATCGGAACACTTTCCGATTACCAGGGGTCCGAGGTGAGTGGACCATTACTTTGGAGGATATTTACCATATCTTGGGGGTCCCGATCATTGGGAGACGACTCACTCTTGAGACAGCAGGTTCACGGGCTCAGATAGCATAGTGGGCCTCATACATGGGAGATGCAGTTATCTCCACTGGTTCGAAGAAGGGGGTGAGGGTCCGATCTATTCCTAGCCTGCCTATCCCCTTGATTCGTCAGGCCATTATGGGGATCCTTGCCTCAAGATTGATCGGGGACAAGGGAGGAGACACTCTACTCTATTGCTGGTCCCCCATTATTATGCAGTTGAGGGACATGGTCGGATTTATGCCTGGGGAGCCGACATTCTTGGGACCACTTATCATGATTTGTACCGGGTGGTCCGTTTACAGGGGCAGTCATTGAGCCATCCAACCCTGGTTATGAGCTGGGTCTACGAGCGTTTCATCCCTTATGGGAGAGGTGTAGAGGTGGCAGATCTCGGAGCTGTGAGGGCAGCCAGATGGACAGACATGTCGGTGCTTAGAGCACCTCACAGCCAGTCACCTCCCGACCACTGATGACATGGAGGCCACACCTTATCGTGCCATGGCAGTTTATGGGGCGAAGAGGCTCTTACTTTGATTTCTGCTCCACCACAAGGTAGCTTGTGATAGGGTGGGGAGGGTGGAGATACACAATTTGATCGAGTACCTCGGCTTAGCTTGGCCTCGCCTTACGTGGGTATGCTTCCCCAGTGGTGCCGGTATATAGATCAGTTCGAGAGGCAGGGAGGTCCTAGAGGTCGAGGTGAGATTGTTGTTACTCCCTGGTGTTCCTATCATGGCTAGGTGGGTAGTACGTGCTCGAGGGAGAGCCGGTGCTCCTCAGGCACCCTTACTTCAGATTACCGTTGGTCCCGCTCATAGCAGCGATGACCCCATTGACATAGACTCCGAGTCTGAGGAGTTCACAAGGGGGAGATGGAGGAGGAGACCGAGGTTGAGGTCAGCGAGTCAGGTGGAGAGGAGGACAGCGATCCTGAGTGGCATGACACTCAGGATATTTTACAGGTAGAGAGGGCAGAGCAGAGTGCGGAGAGGGTGACTCTGGTTTCAGAGGAGCCACTCTCTCAAGGCCTTGGTGGGGAGGATGAGTCCAGTAGCAGGACGATATGTTGCCTCACCACGGGAGGAGTGTACCGGCCGGTGGCGGCATTTGTGGGGTGTTCCGATCATAGAGATCCATCTTGGAGGCCCGGTGATCCGAGTGAGTTATCATCCTTCTTTTTAACATTTGTTTCTAGTTATGATTGCCTTAGTTGTTACCTCTCCTTTTTTTTTTTTATCTCTTGATTATTTCTAATTGGCTTTTCTCCTTTGCTTGCAGAGACTACCGATGAGTGGCGAGACTTGATTCACTGGTATGCACCGATACCCTGATGATCCCTATGGAGAAGACCCATGTAGAGCTATCCATGGATGCAGGGGAGCCTTCAGTAGTTGGTAGGCACACCAACGTCTTTGCCCCTGTCTGGCATGTGGCTAGGATGGTGTCACCCTGTCCGAGTTGATTCACCTGGTATGCACCGATACCCTGATGATCCCTATGGAGAAGACCCATGCAGAGCTATCCATGGATACAGGGAGCCTTCAGTAGTTGGTAGGCACACCGACGTCTTTGCCCCCTCGTCTCGGCATGTGGCGGGATGGTGTCTACCCTTTGTACTTGAGTTGGTAGGGTACAAGAGAGCAGCAGAGCGCCTGATGAGGAGTCATTCTCATGGCAAGACCGCATGGCCCGATCCTCGGGATCATGAGCCCTCCGTGCACTCAAAGCACCGGCGTAGCCGGAGTCCTAGATGGGGGCATGCACCCTCAGAGGGATCTCATAGGGGTTGAGAAGCCACTTGGCTCTCTTGGACTGTTTTTATGATGTATTATGTATCTCCCAGTCTCTTTGAGCATTTTGACCATGCTTAGTGCATGATGGCATCAGTACAGAAACATGATCGTTTATATATATATTCTTTTTGGATCAGACTCTTGGCATTTATGACGTTGTTTCCATTTCCACATGTAAACTATGGTGTTTATGTTTATATGCTTTTTAGAATGTATGCAATGGAGAACAAATGCACAAATGTTTACTTTCTTTTTGTATTTCGTGATGCTGATATATGATAATGTGATTTTGAACTCGAGCTCCTTATAAGCAATTTTGTTGGTACTTCATATTTTTGTGACAAAATGAGATGATAAACCGGTATGATGAGCAGATGAACTTGCCCCACTCCTAACTCCACGCAACTAGTAAGATGCGAGGGCTCATCACCGAGAGCTAGAAAGGGCACAAGTTATGAAATGTGTTGAAATGGTAGTGATGAGAGATAGACAAAGCTTTGGTGGAACCAAATTAGGATGCTACAAGCTTACTCTACTCAAGTGACTCCATAGTTTGGGATGCAACTTGCTTTGTGGTTTATCTAGACTTAGATCCGTAGATGGCCACATGGTAGACAAAATCTGGGTTTCAAGGTTTTGAACTCTCTTAGAATTTTGGACATCTGATTCATTTGTTTTTGACTAAAAATTTTAAAATTTCATTGGAATTGTTTGCTTATGACCTTCAACGTTTATTTGTCAAGAGGACCCCTACACCTTGATCCCGTGCTACTAGTAAGAAAGAAGCATGGGCTTATCACCATGGACCATCCTTTCCCAACCCTACGTCACTAGTAAGAGACGCAAACTCATCACCGAAGGTTGGTGGGGCAAGGAAATGTGTAAAAATAAAATTTTCTATTTGATCTATGTTGACTTGCTTATTTGAGAAAAATGTTAGTGTGTTCTTATTTCCAAAGAGATATACATAGGGGATAGATGTGACACGATGAAGCTTCTAGAACAGACCATAGGCAAGGCACCTATCCTAAGAAGAAACCAAAGATGAGAACAAGCATGCAGATCTTGGTATGGTTACCGTTAAGGCTTTGTTATATCTAGCTTTATATGATGAAATGATTATGACACGATTGATGATGCTATAGAAGTGAAGAAGTATGATTAGAGTGTTCATGCCAATAACGTCAGAAGTTGTAATGAATTGCTTTGAGAATGAGTTCCTTGATCACAAAATTACATGAAACAAGTGGACAAAATGAACCTAACTACATGAAGATGTAATGTAGATATATTTATACAAATAGTGTTGTTGCTTATGCATAGAATCGTTTAAGGTGCGGGAATGATAGTTTCACCAAATTCCTCGCCTTCTAGCGTACATAAAAGATATGCACCATTTACATAGTCCTTCGTGACTCGATATGGGCCCAACAATTTGGGCTAGAACTTCCTTCCTTCGCCGGTCTTTTTATCGATCCGACTATCTAGCCTTAGAACCAGATCACCTTCATATATGTCTCGTTCATAGACCTTTGTTATACTATCGCACATCCGGTCAAGCATAGATTCTACGTGTCGTTGTTCAATATCTAACATAGCTTCATCTAGGCTTTCTAGTTAGGAGAGACATGCTTCTCTGTAAGCGTCTTCATCCGTAATCCTTGTAATGAGATACGGAGACTGGGTATTTCAACCTCAAGTGGGAGAACTGCCGCTCCGAATACCAATGAAGAAAGGAGTTGCTCTGTTGGTGTTCTTATTGAGGTTCGGTGGGCCCACAAGGCTGGATATAACTTCAAATGCCAATCTCGTTTGTTTTCTTTCACCGTTTTAAGAAGAATGGATTTTAATGTTTTGTTTGTCGCTTCAGCCTGTCCGTTGGCTTGAGGGTAATATAGGGAGGCTGTATGATGGCTTATTTTAAATTTATTGCATAATTCACGAACTTCGTCATTCTTAAAAGAAGTCCCATTATCTGAGATAATGATTTGCGAGACACCGTACCTACAAATGATTTGGTTCAAAATGAACTTGGCGATTACGGAACCCGGTACAGTAGTAAGAGGCATAGCCTCTACCCACTTGGTAAAATACTCGGTGGCCGTGATTATGAAGTTATGGCCGTCTACATAGATGAGGGAGAGAATTTCCTATCAAATCTAGGCCCCACATAGAAAAGGGCCATGAAGTAGCGTTTGGTTGTAGAGATTGTCTTTGACATGTGAATATCGTGGGAGAATTCTTGGTATTTATGACACTGCGCACAAACTCTACCGTGTCAGTGTTCTAGAGTGGGCTAGAAATAGCCCATCCGGTGTATTTTACGAGCAATGGCATGACCACCGAAGTGGCCTCCACATATTCCACCGTAATGCGATTCATGGAGAATCTTCTTGGATTCTTCTCGTGTCGACACATCTTTAAACATTCCATCGAACGCTTTACAATAGAGCACCTACTCTATAATGACGTATTTATCTATGATAATGTGTAACCACCTTCTTCGTTGTGGTGTAGCACCTTCTGGATACGTATGGTCCATGATATAATTAATAATATTAGTATACCAAGGACACTCAGAGATAGGAGGTCTAGTTTTGATGTAGTATATGCATTCAATGAGAAAGTATAGATCTACTAGATCGCCTCCGTCTAAGTGGGTTATCACCTAACCAATCTGTAATAATTTGTCCCTTAACGGATTTTGGTTAACGAAAAAGTTAATTCGAACTTGCCCATCAAGGTCAGTAAAGCGTCCAACCTTTTTAGACAAGGACCCTTGTGTGAGGAAAGTTCAGTAAATGGTTTGTTTTATAATGAATTTTGTTTCTTGATTTAGTATGTAATGTCTTAAGCATTTGGTCATGCGAAGACTATGGCAAGGCATTCTCGTTCGCTTGCGTATAACATGTTTCATAGTCGAGCAACGTTCGGTTAATGAAATAGATCACACGTCTCGTTTGTCATCGCTTCTTGGGCTAGCATACAAGCTAGCAAGACATTGGTAGCTCGTGAGTATAAGATCAAAGGGTGGTCTGGATTAGGTGGCATTAGTGTGGGTGGTGACAACAGAAATTCTTAACAACTTCGAAAGCTTCGTTTGGCCTTTAGTCCAAATCGGTACTATAATCTTTCTTGAGTAGATTGTTGATTGGATGAACAACAAAGCTTAAATCTGGGATGAATCTCCGGATTGCACCAAGTTTTCTAAGAAATGACCTGATTCCAGATTCATCCGAAGGTGGGACCATTTTGAGAACAAAGCCCAAATTTTGGTTGGGTCAACATTGATCCCTCGTGACGATATAATGTAACCTAGAGTTTCCTCCGTCACACCAAAGACACATTTTTTTGGATTTAGTGTGACTCCGTATTCTATTAGACATGAAAGAATGACACGGAGTACTTTTGGGTGATCACAACGCCTCCTGGCTTTGGCCAACAAGTCATCTACGTAGGATTCCACAATTTTATGAATAAGATCATGAAATATATACGTCATAGCCCACTGGTATGTAGCGCCAACGTTCTTGAGACCGAATGGCATAACAACGTAGCAATAGGTTCCCCAAGGAGTTATAAATGTGGTTTTAGCTTGGTCTTGTTTGGATATTTTGATTTGATTGTATCCTGAGAACCCATCCATGAGGGACAAAAGCTCAAATCCAACTGTTGCGTCAATGATGACGTCAATGGATGGTAATGGGAAGTCATCCTTGGGGCATGCCTTATTAATGTCTTGAAGTCTATGCAGATGCGTATCTTCCCATTTTTTTAGAACGGGAATGATATTAGATACCCATTGAGAGTAATCAACTAGTTTGATGAATCCTACTTGGAGGAGTTTCATTACTTCTTCCTTTACCATGAGAGCTACCTTAGGTTTCATTGGTCTCGATTTTTGTTTAATTGGCTTTGCATCTGACTTGGTGACGAGGTTATGTACCGCAATGTGCGGTGTAACTCTTGTCATTTCTTTATAGTTAAATGTGAAGGCCTTCTGATGCTCCTTGAGGATTCGAGTGTGTATTTCTATTTCTTCTGGGGTTAACGAAGATCCTAATTTCAAGATCTTTGGATCATCCTTCGTTCGATGTTAATATCAATTGTTTCTTCGATTAAAGAAGTGTTACCTTCTTCAAACTCAGGCGGAGCCGGAGGTAGTTCCAGATCATCTCTGTTCTCTACCATGTATATGCTGAGCTCCTTTTGTGGGGGAAGCTCTATCATGGGATTTCCAAAGTAAGAAGATGAATGTGGGATTAAGGACAAATCTATCACGTGATGGGTGAGATGTAACGCTGCATAGGTGTTTAAGTAATCCAGAGTGGCTCTATCACTATCAATGTGGTCTAGGATAGTAGATTTGTTCTCATCTATGTTTGTTAAAAGAGGGTTTGACATTTTTTTCACCAATGGTTTGAGTACGAAGGGATACCATGAAACGGGTATCTTCCAACTCACTATTTGGAGTGAAGCGTGATGCCGAGGTTGCTATAGAATCGAGAGAAGATTTTGTTCTCATGGGATTGCTTCAATTGATATGAAGTCAAACTCTTTGCTCAAATCCAATACAACTATTTTGTAGAGTTGTAAGTGCTCACTCTGGTTTCATACACCTCGAGACTTGGTTTGCTACCAATTGTGAGTCTCCTAACACCCGATGTTATTAACACCAATCCTCTTAGCTAAGATGAGGCCAAGGAGGAGGGCTTCATACTCAGCGCCGTTGTTTGTACACTCAAAATTTAGTTTAAAGGCGAACGGTAAGATCTTTCCTCGGGAGAAGTAAAGATCACACCTGCCCCTAAAGCCCCATAACGACATCTAGCTCCATCGAAATGGAGAGTCCAATATTTAGTTGGGAAGATGGATGTTGGGACATTTGTCACGTCATTGCCTTCTACTTCGATTACTTCTATCATGCAGAGATCCTCTGTTGGAAGAGAACCAACTCCTAAGGTATATCCCATGCCTACAAAATCAAATGGTAGGAAGATTGGTAGATCCTGTTCTAACAACTCGACAATCTTTGCAGTAGTTCCTAATGATATGGTTTCGACAATGTTAGCCTCATCCTTGAGGGTTGGAATAGTCTTGATTAGGCTCATAGTCTCAAGATTTGTTGTAGGTACCAACTTTTCTTCCGGTTTTGCGTCGGTGGGTTTATTAAGTTGGTTTGTTGGGAGTTCAAACTCAAAATGAGTGCCTGGCCTTTTCTTCAGGTCTGCTAGGTGTATATCGAATGGTTTTGGATTGCCTTTGGCTATGAACACCTTTCCTAAATGCAAGAATCTTACTTCTTGAAATAATGTAGAGGGGATTGCCTTCATAAAAATTGTATCCATGGTCGGCCAAGGATCATATTATAGTTGGTTTCTTGATCTATAATATAAAACTCAGTTAGGATTGTTTTGGGTCCTAAGGTGACCGGTAGTATTATAGTTCCAATCGACGTGGCTTTAAGGCTATCATAGCCTCTTAATGTATTTCGAGTCGTGGAACAATTTGTTTCTCCATACCCTAGCTTTTGAAGGAAAGAGAAGGGGACTATATTAACCGCTTGCTCCATCGTCAACCATCGCGTTTAACGTAATTGTTATAAACCCAAACTTGCAAATGTAGGGCCGGATCACCTCTGCATGCAATCTTAGCGTCTGTTGGCATTTTGTTTATTTCGAATACAAACTCGCATATGTCATCACCAATCCTAAGCACTATGATAATTCTTCATTGGGAACTCCTCGTGCTATGATTATTTACTAATGCACAGCCTTTAGTTTGGTGGATGTAATTTGGAAACAAAGCAACAAACATAACACAAGAATACCATCGACTATGATAAGATGGAATGATGAAAAATCTGAAATATCAAAGTAAATTATAATATTAACATGAAATTGTTACAATCTCACCCATGAGGTACTTCAAGTGTTATTGACTTCACTTGCCTTCCACCAATACTATGGAAGAAACTTTACAATTACACCTCTTAATGGCTTCTTCAACACACCTTTAAACTGATGGCTTCCTTTACACACTTCATACAATATTTCTCACTACTTCTTTCTATGCTAAATGAGGGGGGTGGCCTCTTTATTTATAGAACTTCCAGGTTTATCCATCTTATCTCTAAGATAGGATAAGAAATCCACTGACGAATCATATTCCATACCTTAACTCTTATCTCGTACATGTAAGCTTATCTTTTAAGATAAGATAAACCTTATCATTTCACATGAGTTCCACATTTTTAGACTTTTTACACAAAATATTTATGACCTCACTCCTTGTCCTTATTACCAATATAATATTTCTAATTCCTAATCATGTAGACCCTACTTCTCTACTTATCCCAACTTTGACATTTTAACATTACCGGACTCACTTACGACAAATATTTACTTTTACAACATTCCTATTGTACTTTGACTGTTACCGTACTCTACATTATTGGCGGCACCGTACTGACGGCGCCGTTATCTTCTATTAGACGCTACTACTAATTACACTTAACAACATCCTATTCCTAATACATACATTAATGAAATAGAAATTACGGAGGAAAATTTTAGTGTCGACATCTTCCCCCTTCCTAGCTTCTACTCCGTCCTCGGAGTAGACTATTCTGGTGCTTGGAAAATCTTCAACTTGTCATGGTTGACCCATTTCGTAATGGGAGTGCCATCCAATTCCCGGTTGGTACACGCACCATTTTCATGCACAACTGCTATTTGTAGGGCCCCATCCATTTTCGAATAAATTTTCTCTCTGTCTTCTTTTTTTTGTATCTCGGAATCATATACTAGAACCAAGTCATTCACATGAAATGGAGACCAATGGATCTTTTGATCAAAGTATTCCTTCTGCTTCATTTTCTTCTTATGGCTTGTATCCTTTGCTATTTCCCTCATTTCCTCTAGCAAATGAAGATGTACCAACCTTTCTTTTACTGAATCACTTTCATCCATCCTTTCATTTTTCATAACTCTCACAATGGGAATATCAAACTAAATAGGAAGAACTGGATCAATGTCATAGGCCAACTGAAATGGGGAGTATCATGTTGCTGACTTTGATGTTGCCCTATATGCCCACAATGCTGCATGAATCCTTTTATCCCATTTATGTACCTGCAAGGCTGCATCTTTTGTTAGAATTTGACACAACACAAAATTTGTTCGTTCCACCTGTCCATTTGTGCTTGGCTTGTATGTTGTTGCCTTCCCGTGCTTAATACAAAACTTATTGACTAGGCTTTCGCCACCTCATTAATGAAGTGGCTTCATTGATCTGTTACAATTTCTAATGGAAAACCAAATCTGGTGACAATGCGTTCATATATGAACCTTGCCACTTCATCCATGGAAGCTGTTTTCAATGGCCTAGCTTCAACCCACTTGGTTAAATAATCTGTGGAAACTACAATATACTTATTTTGGCATGAGGTAGTTGGAAGTGGACCTATAATGTCTATTCCCCACTTTTCAAAGGGACCAAGTGGAAGAATAGGACATAATGGAGCTGATGAAGTCTTACGGTTACCATGTGTTTGACAAATATCACATGTCTTACAATAATTATAACAATCTTTAAAAGAGAGGGCCGGTGATAACTCGCATCAAGATCCTTCTTCACGTAAGTTGTCCAGAGAAGTGCCCTCCACATGTACCATTGTGGAATTCTTCTAGCAGTTCCTTCCTTGATCACATCCAACCGCCCTCTTATCTGTCCATCGTGTCCTATTCGAAATAATACTCCATGCGAGAATAGAATATGGATGACCGGCTTGAGTAATCTTTCTCTTAGTCTTTGCATTGGCATCATCAGAAACTTGAATTCATTCAGATAATTCCAAATATCTATGTATTCACTAGGGATTGTGTCAAGGGATAACAATGTCTGCATCGGGAAATCATCATCATCACAAGATGATCCTAAACCATCATAGGCTCGAGAGAGTGCATCCGCATTGACATGCTTCTTTCTTGGTCTATCTATAATATCAAATTCAAATTCTTGTAGGAAAATTATCCATCTGCTTTATCCTCCCCGATGGGTTAGGCTTATTGACAATATATTTTAGAGCCTCGATGATCTATTACAACTAGAAATTTTTGCCCTACCAAATAATTTCTAAACTTCTTTACAAAGCAAAAATGATAACCCGAGCCTCTTTTTTAGTTACAAAGATAATTTACCTCAAAGACTTCGCTCATTTGTCTCGCTCCCAAAGTAAATTGGATGTTCAATCCCATTTTCATCCTTTTGGCTCAAAGTACTTCCTAGTGTTGCATTTGAGGCATCAAGTGTACACAATGAATGGCTTGCTCAATCTAGATTCTTTAAAACAAGTGAAGACACCAAGGCTTCCTTGATTGTCCAAAAGCTTCATGCACCTTATTTCCTTTGAAATGATGTCTCCATCTCAGTGCGTTGTGGTCCAACTTGCTCCCATAGATGTAAAAATCATCCAGAAATACTCGATGAAGGTCCCAATGTAGGGTTCAAACACCCTATTCATCAAACGCTGGAATGTTACCGAGCATTACACAACCCAAAAGGCATAACTCTATAAGCAAACATTCCCAAGGAGTGGTGAACGTGGTCTTCACCTGATCTTTCTCCGCTATACAAAATTGGTTGTAGACACTATATCCATCAAAGAAACTATAACACTCTGGCCGCCTACTTGGCCCAAGATCCGATCTCGAGAATGGAAGAGGGTAATGATCCTTCTTTGTTGCCTTATTGAGCTTCCCGTAATCAACACAAATGCGTAGCTTCCCATTCTTTTATTGAGATCACAATGGGAGAAACCCATTCGAATTCTCCACAACAAATATGAATCTTGCATTAAGCAACTTATCTATTTCTTCTTTTACGGTCTTGGAAAAATTAGGATTCATTCTATATGGCATTTACTTTATAGGCTTAGCACCATCTACCACTCAATAGAATGTTCTACCCAACTTACTTGACGGAGTTCCTTGTAATCAAAAGTGAATATGTGTATGTACCTTCGAAAGAGCCGGAGGTAGGATTTTTCTCACTCTCCATCACAAGATCACCAATCTTTATTTGTTGGAGATGATCATCAACTTCTTCTTGAGATAATTTTATGGGGTCATGAGTTTGGTGTGACTGGAAGGATATCCATGATCGAAACATCAACCTCACTTTCTTCATCTTCGTGTCCACTTCACGGGTACTAGAGTAATCAGAGGATGTCCAATCATCGGTTTCATCACTTGAATCCATAGGTTCGCCTTATGATGTCAAGGATCACGTTTATCTTCACCTCTCTCGCCACGTCTAAGTGTCATGAAGCCTTCATTCCAGTAGTTTCTTGCATGAACTCTCCTTAGCCATGGTCTTCCCAACAACATTGGGTACGCAACAGTACCATTTTTCATCACCTGAAAGTCTACCACACATACAACACCCATAACAGATATTGCCACATTTGAAACTACACCTTCTGGTTTAGTTTTTCCCTTATTTAATGACCTTAACATAAGTGTTGAAGGGCGATCAATTTTTAACCCCAACATATTCATTACAGACTCGGTCATTACATTAACTGCAGCACCTCCATCAACTAAGACATCATGAATTGAAATACCATTACATAATACCTCAGCTTGTGGAGTATAGGGATCCGCCTCTGCCTCCAAAACAGGGACCTCAACCTCCTTCCTTCGTCAAGCATTGAGTCCACTTCGCAGCTCCCGCCTCTTCTCAGAAGACATAGCCAAGAGTTGACCATATGTAATATTTGTAGGCCTTTTGGACAGATCTTCCAAGATGGAGTATGGTCCTTGCCCTTGTGAAATCAGAAAATCCTGCACACCCAACTTTCTTCTCCTATGTTTCTTACTAGTTTCTCCTTTCATCTTCTTAGGATCATTTCCATCTTGATTATTTTTTTCTTTCTTTCTTTTTGTTACAAACACATCTACTTCATTATTTCTGCTCTTATGTACTACATCAAAAGAATTCACAGTGCTTTTCCTTTATCATTATCTCCTTTACTGAGATGTAGAAGCTCTATTCGGACAATTATACTTATAATGACCCTTTTTATAACAACCATAACATACAACTTCGTAAATATTTCTTTTTGGACCTCTATCTCCTCCCGAGAACTAAATTCTTTTCCTCAAGAAGATTAATAGTTAATCGACCCATCTTTTTAAAGCGAGATCTTCATACTCGGTAGATGTACTAGGAGAAATATTTGTGCTCACCAGAGTGGTTGTGGATTCGGAGCAAAGGTGCTGGTGTAGGCTCTACTTTAGCAACAATTTCTTTGGGCTCCTCTTCCATGCTTTCTTCTTACCTTCGCAATATCCTTTGCTTGTTCAAGGGTATTAGGGTGGTCATACTTCACTCGTTGTCTAATCTCTAGCTTCATCCCAATAATGAAATACTTATAGAGGAGATTATTCATGCCATTCATCAACCCATCTACTAATCCTTCCTTCCGGATCTAGGCATCGAGCTTCCTCCTTAACTCTAGAACACGAGCATGATAATCTATGATCTTCTCCTTCTCTCCTTGGGATAGCTTTGTGATCTCGATCATGAGATCTCGCATATTTCTCGTTGTTCACCAAATTCTTCAAGAAAACTTTCGTTAATAAATCCCATGAATTTTTCACATTTTCACCTAGTGTTTCAAACCACCTAAGTCTTGAACCATCCAGAAAGGTAGGAAAAATTCAGGTCCATTGTTCCTTTCTTATGAGGCCATTACAAATACAAGATCATTTAAACTCTTGAATGAAAGAGGAAGCATCTTCATTAGATTGGGTTGAAAAAGCAGAATCTTCCCCATTTTCAAAAGTAACCACCGTAAAACACCAACCCACAAGTACAATCAACAAGACTTATGTGCACAAATAATTGGAATCATTGTAATAGAACGTGACTTTACACCTTTCTATAGTAAAATAGAAATGACCACGGTAACTATGGTAAAACTTGACTTATCATGTAAAACTTACTTTTTTGTGGTAAACACTATTCACAAGTAAAAAGTGAAGTTATTGCGGTAAATACTATTCACGGTAAAAGTGAATTTACTTGTGATAAATACTATTCACAAGAAAAATGACTTTACCATGGTAACTACTATTCATGGGTAAAAATGACTTTACCATGGTGACTACTATGCACAAGTAAAAATAAGGTTACCCTCCAATTGATTTTTGACTAAGTGGGAATATCTCTCCGTAAAATCCACAACGAGGAATGGTCCAAGAACGGAACCAAAATGTTATCACCAATCCCGCACTATGATAATTCTTCATCGGGAACTCTCGTGCTATGATTATTTACTAATGCATTGACCTTTAGTTTGGTGGATGTAATCTGGAAACAAAACAACAAACATAACACAAGAATACCATCGACTATGATAAGACGGAATGATGACAAATCTGAAATATCAAAGTAAATTATAATATTAACATGAAATTGTTACAATCTCACCCATGAGGTACTTCAAGTGTTATTGACTTCACTTGCCTTCCACCAATACTATGGAAGAAACTTTACAATTACACCTCTTAATGGCTTCTTCAACACACCTTTAAACTGATGGCTTCCTTTACACACTTCATACAATATTTCTCACTACTTCTTTCTATGCTAAATGAGGGGGGTGGCCTCTTTATTTATAGAACTTCCAGGCTTATCCATCTTATCTCTAAGATAGGATAAGAAATCCACTCTGACGAATCATATTCCATACCTTAACTCTTATATGTACATGTAAGCTTATCTTTTAAGATAAGATAAACCTTATCATTTCACATGAGTTCCACATTTTTAGACTTTTTACACAAAATATTTATGACCTCACTCCTTGTCCTTATTACCAATATAATATTTCTAATTCCTAATCATGTAGACCCTACTACTCTCTACTTATCCCAACTTTGACATTTTAACATTACTGGACCACTTACGACAAATATTTACTTTTACAACATTCCTATTGTACTTTGACTGTTACCATACTCTACATTATTGGTGGCACCATACTGATGGCGCCGTTATCTTCTATCAGACGCTACTACTAATTACACTTAACAACGTCCTATTCCTAATACATACATTAATGAAATAGAAATTACGGAGGAAAATTTTAGTGTCGACAAGTATCCCTATCCAGCCTACCCAAGAGGGTGGATATCAAAGTCTATATGGTTTACCTGTGTTTCAGGAGGTGGAGTGATGTTAATTAAATGACATAAACCTAATGCCTCTAAAAGAGCAGCCTTATGGGCAGGAGATTTCTTCAAGAAGTCCAAAAAGAAATGTGCGAGAAGGTTTTGTTAGATCACTAATTAAATCATAGGCAATTTCCACGGTTTTACTAACATTTGTTGGATGTTATCTGTCTCTGGCAGGTAACTTGGACTTGGCTGAGAGGAATATTCTCGTGTCCTTGTTACAGCTTCCACGGGTAGTTCGGCGTCTAACTCCACTAAACCGACTATCTTGGGTTGCGGTTGACTTCCTAATTGTGGTGCAACTAATGGATTTAGTGAAGTCGAGGCTTCATGATCATTGTTTCCTGTTATTATGCCCTTATTTGTCCCATTTGGATTCAAACTATTGTTATTGTGGTTTGGGAGCGGATCATTAAAGATTTTGAGGGATGCGTTTTGAGGGGAAATTGCCCCTGTGAAAGTATTTGGTGCCGGTGACGCAGATCTGGCCAAGAACATATCTATGAAAAGTTGTCTTTGTTCCTCTAGCAAACGTTGCATGAATTTATTGTAGTCACGGCATGTTCTAGTGTCATGGCCTCGGATTTTGTGGAAACCACAATATGAGTTAGGATTGTAATTCCTAGTTTGTTGGTTTGGTGCATATTGTGGCCCAAAACTCTGATCGAATCATTACCTACTAGGATTGAATTTTTGCATTTTTTGGTTTTGGTTCTGGTTTTGATATCCAGTTGAGTTTTGGCTTGGACCCTTTGTAAGGTTTTGCCGTTGTTGTTGTTGTTGTTGTTGTTGTGGATGATTAAAATCCACTGCATTAATTGTTGGGGTAAAGTTGTTGTTTCACTGATTGTTCATTAGTGGTGGAGTGTTCGCAATATTTACCTTCTTAACCTGATCAGTTACTCCATCTGTTGTCACTCCATGATTTTTATTAAGGATTTTAGGTCCTTGATTGACGTTTGTGGTAGTAGGATAAGTCGTAGTATTCTGGTTGGAGGTGATTAACCTCCGTTTGTTCCATATGTCTTGCGACCGCTATCTATCAAGCTTGATCTATTCGGAGGGTGCTCTCAAGTACTTCATCGTAAGTCCTTAGTGGGAACTTTTGGACTTCTTCCTTCACCTCTCTGCTGAGGGAATGAAGGAATAAATCACATAGTTCCATCTGATCCATATTTGGAGCACTTGCCGAAGAATAGAGGACTGTACACCATCTTTGAATGAAATGAGCAACAGATTCATTGTGTTCCTACTTAATGTGCAAGAATTCCCTGATTCCTGTTCTCAACAGTTTGTTCATATCAAATGCCTTGATGAACTCAGAAACGAGTTGTTTAAATGAATGGATGGAGGCTTCAGGTATTCTGTAATACCAATCGAGGGCGATACCTTCTAATGTTTTGGGAAATATTTTGGAAACAACCCCATCCCAAGGGAGCAGTTCTCAAATGGCTGTGGCATAGGCCTTGATATGTGTGTTTGGATCTCCCTCCCCTTTGTATTTGGGAAAATCGGGAAGAGGTCTTGGAAGCATGACGCTTCGTATGGTGAAGTCTAAGGGCTCTTTCAAATATTCTGAATAAGTCCCTATCACGTAGGTTTCGACCATTGATGGTGCCTGCTGAGGGGGTGGCGGTGGAATGGGTTGTTGATATGGCGTAGCGTATGCACTGGTAGGGGCATAAGGAAACCCCTATGGTTGAGTAAACATGCCGGGAGAGGAGAACATATCTCCCTGTGGTGATTTGGAGTATATGTTTAAGTATGAAGGGGTATTGTCTAGGAATGGATTATTTTGTACTAGACCGGGAGGTATCGGAACAGGTGTTAGAAATGGCGGTTCTAGTTGGCGTTTGTTGTGAATACTGAGGAGGCATGCCCAATGTGCCCATTCTTGTGAGGAGGTCTACTTGGCTAGGATGGTGTGGAGGATTGGAACTTCCTACCTGCATGAATTGGGAATTTTGATTTGCTTGAGCAAGTTCTAACCCCCTAACTTTTTCTACTAAAGTTGAAATGACTTCATTTGGTGAAGTCACGGTATTTTGCCTTAGTGGCATTTGTTGTATATCCTGATATTGTATAGGCATGTGATACCCGATATGAACTGATCGTTGCCCTGCCAAGTTTCCCGAGGGCATTTCCTATATGTAGTGGCATGGAGGTATTTTCTTGAAAAGAGACCTCGGGTTGTGTTTGTAAACTTCGTATGGGTGGGTACATACTCCGAGAGCGTTGTTCATTCTGGCATAATGCACTAAATGCTCATCATCTAAAACTCGGGTATGGATCTGATTGTCTACTAATTTGTGGTCTAAGCAACACCTGAGGAGATGAACTAGATTCTCCTGTGAACGTCATATTGTTCGAGCCTGAAGGCTCTGTTTGTTGTCTTTGAGCGAGTTGATCCAACTCCTCTGTTTGGAAAGATGAACTATATCTAGTCCTTGGAGGTGGAGTTTGTGTTGATAATTGGTTATTTGAATAGTTGTCACCCCATACTGAGAGCGAGGGTGATGACTGTCTATTCAGTTGAGCGTAGTATGCCTCGAGACCTAGGAGAGGTCTGCCATATGCATCGAATCCCAACATATTTGGGGGTATATGAATACCTGCAGAATAATGGGAAAGGGCGAAGGTGGAAGAAAATAGGTAATAGCGAAAGCGCTGTGTTCTTCACGTCAGGTTCACCAATTTTTGGTGAAGCTGATGTGAAGGCTTAATGAGGTATTAGAAGGTGAAACAGTTGTTTGTTCACATCGGGTTCACCAATTTTGTTGGTGAAGCTGATGTGAAGGCTTAATGAGGTATTAGAAGGTGAAACAATTGTTTGTTCACGTTGGGTTCACCAATTTTGTTGGTGAAGCTGATGTGAAGGCTTAATGAGGTATTAGAAGGTGAAAGCTTGTTTTTTCACGTCGAGTTCACCAATTTTGTTGATGAAGCTGATGTGAAGGCTTAATGAGGTATTAGAAGGTGAAACAGTTGTTTGTTCATGTTAGGTTCACCAATTTTGTATGATGGAAAAGTGACAAGCGAGCATGGGAATCTACAAGTAACTCTTCCTCGCACCCGACCTCCCGAGGTCATGCCGAGACAACCGGTGGGGATGGATTATGTGTAGGGTATGGGTAAACTAGTTAGGCAATCTTATATCTTCGACACACACTAATGGAATCTGTGAATCTAAGGCAAAGAAGGCCCTCCTAACCTGAACTGGTGTGATAGATCGGTCGGTAAGGATGACTGCTCGAAGGCTCCAATCAATATCGAGCTCTGGCGTGATCCGATCTATAGGTTGTGGGATACGTGGAAAATGACCTGGGATGGTTTCGTGTATGTCTCCAGATAGGGTCATAAGATAGATGATGGATATAGTTGGCTCTTATGGGTGATTCTCTGGTCTAGTCCAGAAATCCTAGCTTTGTTAGATTCTACGTCTAATAAGGATAATTGTGTGATGATGATAGGTGGAAGTGGAGTAGATCTGAATACTAATGTGCGTAAGCCAAGATCATGTCCGATTCACTGTGGATTCGTTGGGTTGTGGGATTTTGGGTCACAGTAGTAGATTCATGGTTGTTGTGGACTCTTTATGGTCATGTGCGGAATCAGTCCCTAATCCCTAGTATCTAATAATCGTATGCCTTTTCGGCCTCTACGTTTAGAATTAACAGTTGTGTAATATTTTCTGAGTATCTTATAGGCGTTCTTGCAACCTGAATCCTTAAGCTAGTATCTATGTCTGTGAGGGTGTCTCCTGCGCATCTGGTTGTGGGACCAAAGGGTCACAACCAAACGTTTTCTCTCTTTCAAGTCCTTCTACAGTCATGCAGATATTTATCTAGGGTAATCTGTAGTTTGGTTGATTTGACCAAAATGTGTGCGCTTGGTCGTCTTCTATATTTAACCCACTTAATTGTGACCGATCGTTGTAATTTTGATGTTGTTTGGAAGACTTGGATTCTAAGGTTCTGATCTATATCAGTTATTGCCGTAATAAGATTGGGTTGAGGCACGATTGGCTCGAATACGTATTCTCTGGGCTCTCTAGGTCCCATGATTGTCATACAAAAGCAAATGATATAAAGCTAATTAATGACAGAATAAACTAAACATGCAAGATATATTTATGTATATTTCTAAGTCTGATGCTTATTGCTAAACTACTGAACAAATTTTAAAGAGCAACTTATCTAATATATCTAAAATTGACAACTAAACTAATAACGCAATTAAAACAAACAAAGTGACCGAGTATTCTTTCATTGTCATATGCAATTTGTAGATCTATTCTAATAACTTGATAACCGATCTAGAACTTTGAAAGCTAGAACTTGGATTCTACGGAATAGTGGTGAATCCAATGGTGTGTGACCTTGTCCCCTCGGTGTGATCTCCTCATTCCTTCGTGCTCATGTGCACCCGAGAAAAGTGTGTAATGCTAAAGCATCAATAAAAGTAGATATTGGAACAAAGGCGGCTTTAGGATGCGGATCGAATACAATGTAAGTAGGAGAGGGATAGCGCAAGAGTATAGAGCTTGGCTTATGTAATTCCTAGTGGGATTTATTGAGTCATGCAACATAAAATGTCCAGACTTGAAACTATCTTGTTTGATGAAAAAACCTGCAACTTTAATGGCTTCCTATTGAAATCAAACTATCCTACTCCAATTGATTTGGATGAACCGACAATGATACTTTTACAAGGAGAATGTGTGGCTTTCTGAATAGCCTAAACAATGTTAACTATGCATCTAACAAATGAAACTATGAATCCTAAACAAAATGAAAGGCTAAACTATTGGAATGAGAAATTCAGAGGCAAATTTTGAGGGGCCATTTGCTTGAGCACAAGCCAGCTATTTATAGAATCCCATTTACCCAAAGGTGAAAACCAATTTGATCTCTTAAACCATAAACAATGCCAAAACACTATTCTAGGGAACTAGAATCATAAATACAAGCAAAGGCGGTGAAAAAAGCTGGTAAACATTGAATTTTTACGTGAGTCACGTTAAAAGAGCATTCTAGAAAATGCGTGAAGGACCGCCGCCTAAGCAGGGCGGCGGTTACAGGACCGCCGCCCTTCTTGGGTGGCGGTCACAAGATCGCCACCAGCAGCGGGGCGGCGGTTTCGTGAATCAAGAAAAATGCAAAGGAAAAGAGGGGAAAAGAGAACAACAAAGCATGCAGGGGCTAAGCGGGACATGCGGGATGTTAACGCATACTTGAAGAGCTTTTTTGGATCCCGAACACCTTGCGAGGAGACCTGTATCATCATTGGGGCACGTGTTACATTATTCGGCGTTGCAGTAGCCCTCTACAATTTTGGGTACGTATAGTGACTATGGAAGATGAGGGAGAACATGAAACATAACTTTGGTCATTAGAGAGGATGCAAATATTAGTGGTGTCAAGGCAAGAGGAATGGTATCTTGGAAATCAAGAAGCTTTTAGAAGGTTCGGAATCACATTTAAGCATTGTGATAAAGATCATGAAATTCATATTTTTCAAGAACATCGTTAAAAATAGGTGTACATGGGTATAATCCATATCCTGTGTGGGAAAAGAGGATCTCTTTTTAGCCATGAGGGTTTTTAGGATCCTAGGGCAAGAAGTTCGAACAAGAGAGGGGTTCACCAAATGATTTAATAAAAACTCGAATTAAATCTAATTTTAGAGTAAATAATATGATAAAATGCGGTAAAGTAAAAATTTAAACACACTAATGATGTAATCTTGTAAGCAAATAGGAGATATAGGAGACTCAACTAATTTACGCTAAACCTATAACATATATCAACCGGGAAAACCGATGAACAAGATGGGAAGAGTGTCATAAATGATTGGTATTAATTTCGTAACTCAAGGACAAATCCGGAGATGGGCGCCATGGTGCCAGAGACCACTTCTGGGCATCGGTGATCGCACAAATTCTAGGAATATGATTTCTTCGTGTAGCTAGGATTTCACAATTACTCTATGTTTATCACCCGATATTCCCACTTTGATCACCGAGGTACTTGTACATGTAAAACAACCCCAACCTACCGCACAAGCTCATAAACACATCAAATTGGTATAAAATATGTAGTTTGTGAAATCGGATTGACCTCAGTGGTCACCGAAGAATGAACTTATGACCGAGTGTTGCACTACATTCCAGAATCCATGTATTTCTTTGTGTTTGTGTGTGAAATAGTGTCCTTAGGTTTCCCTCACATCAATGATGCCAAGATAGTGGGCTATAACTAGCTTTGATGCAAATGTGTGAGATGGAATTCAACACTTCCCCTTCTTATGCAATGTATGTAGAGTATGCAACCCAAAAATGTAGTCCCTTTGATGATAGTGATAGTATGTAGATGTGATTGCCACTTAGAATTTCCAAACTGCTAAGAATAATAGTATGCATGTTAATTATATATATGAATCTCTTGTTTGAATTTCAACATTAGTGACACAAAAGGCCGACTATGAGCTTAGTATAAGGATTAGAAAACTAAAAAGGATGACCAAAAATGTAAAAATAACTCGAAAAGAATAAAGAGGACAAGAGCACCTAAAGTGGACACAATGCTTGGGTGATAATATCTAGAATGGTATTTGGTGTCCGAGATAAATGATGATAAATGTGAACGATAGATTGACAAGGATCCATGTGACCTTATCGAAGTGGGTACATAAACAAAAATGTAGAATAGTAATACAATAGAAATTAAATCAAACAAGTAGATGGATACAAGATTGTGTCACCAAGTGAATACTTTTCTTTCTTAAGATTCATGCATATAACAACATACTTACAGCATAGTAAAATAGTAATATGTGTGTGATTTTATGTTTACACTCATACCTCCTTGACAAGTTGCCAAGCTGATTTGGGACTACCTTTGGTGTAAAAGTTCTAGTTCAATTGGCTTTCATTGGGTGGCCTAGGATGTCTGTTGTCTCCCTCATGATAAAGGTGGCATGGGAATTATTGATGTTTACAAGAAAATCATGACTTTATATTCTAAATGGGTTGTGCGTTGTCTTATAGGAAATCAAGCTTGGAAAATTATGCTTCGGTATTACATTGCTTCTAGTGTTCCTTATGGAAAAAAATGTTGGAACAATATCGGGTTACACACCTTAATTATCACTAAGGTTCTAATCAAGATTTCGGCACCTTTGTTGCCAAAAGCATATGGAAAGATTTTGAATTGGTGAAACCCCTACTACACCTGGATTGGCGATGGATTTTGCACCAAGCTCTATTTCAATTCTCATAATCTATGGTGGTCTCCCATCGTCACTGATGATAGTCTTCCACTTGCTGAAACTCTAGGAATCAAAGCTCTTTGGCTTTCTCACAAAGGGATACATACCATTCAAGATTTCTCTCTCTGGAGAGACTAGGTTCCCTAGTTCGACTTCAAGACAAAATTTAATCTTGCCAATTTAAACCTCTCGTCTATTTGCAGAATTTAAGAATTGATGTCGATGTTATGCTCCACAAACTTGGGCTTAAACCCCCAGATGCTTGGTGGCATGATTGGTGGTGGAATCATGATATTTCCTTTCTTCTGACAACTCCAACACCATTTACTAGTTTTTGAGCCCCATCTCGCATGTCATTGCAAAACTCAACACTGTTAGGGCCTCGCATTCTGCACATTCCACTTGGCTTCACATGCTTTCCCATGCTTGGAACTCCCTTCTTGAGCCTAAATTTAACCATTTTATTTGGTGTATGTGGACACTTGTATTCCGCTTTTGCAATCTTATTGCCAAACGTACACAAATCACTCTCATTCTTGCCAATTCCATTATAATTAGTGATTTTCACTAATTAACTAATGTTTCTTACCACTTTGGCCAATTAACAACACATTGTTGATTACCTAACCTATTTTGCATTCAGGATGCCACTCTATGAAGAATCATAAGTCAAAATCCCTGCTCAAAATAAGTAATTAGCGTTTATTAGCTAATTAAGCCTATTTTGCTCATGTTTTGATCAATATACCCTATTATTGACTCAAACCCCTCTTCCAACCACTCAAAATCTCCCCACTTCTCTCCAAAATGTCTCAACAAGCTTCAAAATCTTATCCTAGCCTCTTAGTTGACCCTAAGTGGTTGATTAAGGCTCTTCACATCTTAATCACACGATAATTCACTAATTATCAAGGCCTTCCCATCGGCCGAACGCCTAAGTCACATTGACATCTTTGAATCCTAAATGCCCTTTTTTGTTCCAAACCTGAATCTTTTAAGAATTTATGTTAATCTTTCCCCCATGTTGAGGCCATCGGTCTTGTATTCATACGTTCTTTCAACCTGTGTTCAATGAAAGATTTTGCAAAGAGCTATGGATATGGGGCAAAACCCCAAAGCTTTGTGCAAAGTCCCTCAATGGACCATATGATAAGAAATGAGCAAGGAATCCTATTTGCATGTATTAAAACTTGAAATAAATAAGAAATCTAACAAATATCATTAACCTCTATTCTTGAAAGCTTAATAAAATATGCCTACTAAAGACTTAAGCAATCGGTTTGTTGTTTACTCCACGAGGGTGAATGAATCTCACTAAATGGCTACATGGCCAAATTTAGATATTCCATTACTAACCTATCATGGGTGCAAGATGAAGCTCTTTTAATGGAGGATAGCCAAGATCAAATGCCTATTAGCTTAGCTAATGCAAATGAGGTCTAATGCCAATATCTCCAAATGTGAGAGAGATTTGTTATGAAAACAAGGTGTAAGGTTGAGAGGGAGGAGTGACCCTTCTATTTATATTTTTTCACTTGGGAGAGTTTAGAATTTGGGTGCATGTGGGACTAAAGCTTTTAGATTAGATTGGGATAAACATGCTTTAGGCTTAGTTAAGCTTGGTTTAGGCTAGTTAAACTTGATTAGCAAGTGATTAGAGACTCATTGAGAGTTGGGAGGGGTCTAGATAACCAATTGTGACTGATAGATAGCCTAGGAAGCCAATAGAAGTGGTCCGAGAGAGAACTAGGAGGTTCGAATGGTCAAAAGGAAGAATGTTTAGCTAATAAGAGAGATATTAGCCAAACAAGTTGATTATAGGAGGAATATGACAGAGAAGGTGTCATGAAATGGGCATCCGAGAATGGAGTGAAGAAGGGTTGATTAACAAAGTGTCGTCAATTGAATGGATTGGATGAAATGCTAAGTGTAAGCATATATTAGGCGTCTACACAACCCTACCACCCTCGGATTCTTTCACTAGTGTCCGGCTTTGTTTTGTGACTTTACTTCGATGGCGTAATTATATTAACACTATGTGAGAATTGTTTAGAACTTGTATTCATTTTCATATATGGAAAGCTCAAAATTATATGTTATTCCATAATGATCAATATGTTTCTTTATTTTCCACTAATGACAAAGTGGTTATATTGTCTACTATGTGCATACAGATTTCAAGCTCAAGATAAGAAAGTTGCCATGGAGTTTGGTCATTTACAAGAGTTGCTCGCACACCTTTGGGGAGTGTGCCATACACGATGAGTCAGTCCTTTCAAACCATTTTCCACCACCACCTTGAACATCTTTATCTCAACGGCCGCAACCTCTAGGACCGCATCACGTGAAGCCGCTCGCAAGCATCACTTTACCTCTTCTCGGGGGTCACCCTTCGGCCTTCATCTTCCACTGGACTAGGGTGGAGCCCTCTTCGAGGGGAAGGGCGTGGCTAGCTCTCTCGAAGTGGGCCTCTTCCCCACCTAGCATGCAAAATCTTGTTGGATCCTCCCCAAGAGTCTCTGCATGCTATCCATCAAATGGAGTGTTCATCCTTCCCCAGATTATCCTCCTCCCGAAGTGACAACATGTGCCTAGTGCTCTCTAGTTTTTATAGTTTTTCATGTTTTCTATTTTCCATATGGGAATTTTTTTGTGGCCTTCATGACATTTTTGAGATTGTGAGTTGTCTTTTTGCCCCTACTAATGTAACTCTCTTTATTTATTAATACAACGACTGCTCCAAGAGTAAATTGGGTCATAAAACACATTTTAAATGCCACTAAAACCTTAGTTTGTATTAAGTTTAAATGTGCCCCTTTAGAGCATGGTCACATGGAGGGCTTCAACTCTTATTTTATTACGTAAGAAGATCCCATGCTTCTTTTTAAAGCCAACTATGTGAAATGATAAAATCTTGTTTAAGTGGCATTTCATTGTCATAGTCATCTTCATTTAAGAAATTTTAATAGTTTTGGTACCATAAATTACAAAAATATGCCGACATAACATCTACAAATCATTCATGTGAATATGGGATGAATCGAGATATGTAACTCCCTGCATGCAAATAATTTATGTGGATATGCTTTTCCCTTCTTTCTTGAAAATTATCCAAGATGGGATACATTTTTACTTGTATACGTAAATTGAATACTTTGACATCTTATTACCATTTCGGATGAATTGAAAAATCTCCAACAAAATAATTGACATATGTTTTTAGTCACAATTCAAAAAAGCAAGGCCAAAGTGGCTTAGTAGAGAAGCGATTTTGAGCCTAATTCCTTTGATCTTTGTAGGTTGTGCGGTAAATTAGAGAAGGTTTTGAAGTTAATGTCGACGTGGGAAAAAAATTGTTGAAGCAGAGCTAATTGTTCATTCGCCATGGGGGACGTTAGAATACATACATGCCAAATGGTTTTTATCGTGCAAAAGAATTACATGCTCGATGAATCGTCGGTCTTAGTCCAAAAGAACAACTGTTAATAGTGTAGACAACATTTGCAGAGCCGATGATTTGTAGTTTGGCATCAATTTATGTACATAAGTTTCAAAGTAAGGGGTTTCGATCACGAGACCTCGTTATTTTCTTTTTCTTTGGTAAACAAGTTGATAGCTCTCAAAAGTAATTTAATTAAAAATTTAAAAAGGACATTAGAGTCCAACAAGAAGGATTTGGATTTGTTAGGGTTTTTTGCAAGCACCGCTCTACCTCTTCTCGGGTTCACCCTTCGATTCATCTTCCACTGGATCGGGTTGGAGCCCTCTTCGAGGGGGAAGGGCGTGGCTAGCTCTCGCAAAGTGGGCCTCTTCCCGCCAGCATGCAGTAATCTTGTTGGCTCCTCCCGAGAGTTTGCATGCTATCCATCAAGTGGCGTGTTCATCCCTCCCTAGGATGATCCTCCTCCTCCTAAAGTGGTGACATGTGCCTAGTGCTCTCTAGTTTTTGTAGTTTTCGTGCTTTTTGTTTGCCATATGGGAATTTTCTCGTGGCCTTCATGACATTTTTGAGACCGTGAGTTCTCTTTTGCCCTCGCTAATGTAACTTTCTTTTATTTATTAATACAACGACTGCTCCAAGAGTAAGTTGGGTCATAAAACACATTTTAAATGCCACTAAAACCTTAGTTTGTATTAAGTTTAAATGAGCCCCTTTAGAGCACGATCACATGGAGGGGCTCCAACTCTTATTTTCTTGCAAAAGAAGATCCCATGCTTCTTTTTAAAGCCAACTACGTGAAATGATAAAATTTTGTTTAAGTGGCATTTCATTGTCATATAACTGCCTTCATTTAAGAAATTTTAATAGTTTTGGTACCATGAATTACAAAAATATGCCGACATAACATCTACAAATCATTCATGTGAATATGGGATTGAATCGATACGAATCGCTACATGCAAATAATTTATGTGGATATGCCTTTCCTTCTTTCTTGAAAATTATCTAGTATGGGATACATTTTTCCTCAGTATAGGCAAATTGTCGAGCGACACTTACAAATACTTTGACATCTTATTACCATCGATGGATTGAAAAATCTCCAAAGATCAAAATAATTGACATATGTTTTTCACCACAATTCAAAATAAGAAGGCCGGTGGCTCCATAGGAAGTGATTTTGAGCCTAATTCCTTTGATCTTTGTAGGTTGTGCGGTAAATTAGAGAAGGTTTTGAAGTTAATGTCGACGCGGAAAAAAATTTGTTAAAGCAGAGCTATTTGTTCATTCGCCATGGGGACGTTAGAATACATACATGCCAAATGGTTTTTATCATACAAAAGAATTACATGCTCGATGAATCGCTTCGGTCTCACCCAAAAGAACAAGGCTGTTAATATTGTAGACAACATTTGCAGAGCCGATGATTTGATCCTGCATCAATTTATGTACATAAGTTTCGAGTAAGGGGTTTTGATCACAAGACTGTTATTTTCTTTTCTTTGGTAAACAAGTTGATAGCTCTCAAAAGTAATTTAATTAAAAATTTAAAAAGGACATTAGAGTCCAACGAGAAGGATTTGGATTTGTTAGGGTTTTCTCACATGATTACACTCGTGTTAGCCTTTGGAATCACATTGTTAGCCTTTTTTGCCTGTTCTTTTCAAGTTTTTCTTGTTATTATTACCATTTTTCACAACGCTTTGGGCATTTATTCCGCCCATTTTGGGCGGTGCTAGCCCTTTAAAATGGCCGCTAACCATTCCAGTTGCAACATCAGTTGCACACGGTGGTGAAGATGGCTCCCAAGCACGCGAGGAAATTCGTCCCAAAAGTGTACGACGAGGTAATGTCTCTTGATTCCCCTAGATGTTACTATTGAGATTTCTTTTGTTGATCCTGTTGTGCAGTTTTACCTTAACAATTGTTTAGTTACGTATTTCTGTGGTCGTATTCCGTCTGAGTCTTATCTTCAAAATTGGATTAAATCCCACTAGGAGTCCACCGACATTTAGGTTACTGGTGTCCGGAACCTCACCAAGGGGTTTTATTTTTTTACTTTTTGTGAGCCTTCGCAAGTTCAATTACTTCTTGAGCGTTCCACTTGTTGGTACCTTGGAAACACTTTACTTGTTTTATCACGATGGAGCCTTGATTTTAACCCAACTAACCAGTCTCTTTTCGAGTTTTGATCTGGGTTGAACTTTTGGGTCTTCCATTACAACTCTGGCCATTTTTGAATGATATTGTCTACCCGCTTGGCTATGTGATTTGTCATGAGCCTGACAGATTTCTTTTATGCTCATCCACATAAACGGGTTTACATCGAGGTTGATTTAGCATTTGATTTGTGGGACCACATTGACATACAAGTTGGGTCCATGTGTATCTCGTAGAAGATTATCTATTTCAACCTTCCTAATACTGCTTTCGTTGCACAAGATCTACATCATAATCATCGTATTCATGATTGTTTGTTGACCCAATGTGCCAAGCCCTCCGTTGCGCATACTTCGTTCTGCTTTTTCAGGAGAAAATGTTAAAGGTTGGACCTAGGTTGCTAACAAGAAGGTGGCGAGTAAGCCCACCTCGACATCTACTCTTCCTTCCCTAAGTATCCCTCAAATCCTCAACCTTCTACTGTTCCTACCAAGCTTGTTCAAGATACCCCTGTCATGCAGAGCCAAATCACTCCGGTTCAACAGATAGTTGGGAATTCGGTTGTTCCGTCGTCTTCACAACGTCGCTCCCGAAGCCCCTCTCAGACTCTATGGGGAACATTAGACCGAACAGGCCTAAGCATTGTCCTAACCTAACAAAGCCACTTGCTTCAGACCAGTCTAGTTTTCTATCAAATTGCTTTGGTATTTTAAATTCGGAGGATATGCTGCAGGATGGACAGGAGGAAGAACATTCCATGTCTATCTTTTCATGAATTGTCTCTCTCTTGGAATGTTAGAGGTCTCACAGAATCCTCTCAAAATATTTTGTGAAGCACGCTTGTCAAATTATTGGTAATATTGATATTGTTTGTTTGCAAGAGGTTAAGATTACTAGTTTTTTGCTTCAAACTTCCTTATCGTGTATTGCTCGAATTTTCTACATTTTTATTCCTCTCATTTGGAAGGCAAAGGTGGTGTTTCTATTTTTGTGTCACCTAGATTTTCTGCCATGATCTCTGCCACGGTCATGATCCTGACAACAAGGCGGTTTGGGTGCTTTTTAATGATAATGGCTTTTCTTTTGGTATTGTTAATCTTTATGCCTCTAATAATGGTCCGGAAAGGATGACGTTATGGCGATGGTTAGGGATAATCTACCTTTTTCTTATTGGTTATTCTATGGTGACTTTAATATGGTGGAACATCCTGATGACAAATTGGGTCTTCTGCCGATGAGATGGTGCATTGGAGAGCGTGAAGCTTGGTTCTATTTCAAAAGTAGGTGGGGCATTAAAGACCCTCTTTTTAAAAGGTGGCGGGACTTTACTTCTCAAAATTGGTTTACTTGGTCCAATTTTCGAGAAGGCTCGCGCGTGTGCTCAAATGGCTTGATCGTGTCATGCTTTCTCAACACCTGGGTTTTACGTTGGCATCCAACAATAATTCTCCTATCACCACGTGGCCTGATATTCTTCTGTCAGATCACGGTCGATATATTTCATGCTTACTTGGGATGGGGCCTCTATTAAAACTCCAAGCACGTAATTTTATATGAATGTATCCTTGTTGCATCATCCGAGGGTTCTGGCATACATTTCCCAAGTCTGGAATATGGTGCCACGTCCTCCTTATGCTGCCAGCTAGATTTCATGGTGGAATGACGTTATTCAATGCACTACCAAGTTTCTTCACCACTTTGGAAAACAGGTGGCACGGGTCCATAAGCATGCTGACGAGGCTCTCCAACAGAGTTCCCACACACGGTCGGTTGCTCGAGCTCCAATCGTTTGACACCACCTGTTCAAGTTCAACCTCGCTAAGCTTCGACATCAGCTCAAGGTTATTGAACAACATAGAGCCAAAGGAGCCCATGCAATGGTTGAAGACTGGTGATAGGGCCTCAAAAGGGTTCTTCAAAATTCTCAGAGCTCGGAATGTCAAGGAGCAAATCAAAGTTGTCTAGCTTTCCCATGCTCGCATCACTGCCCTGCCAAAAATTTCTTTTGCCTTTGTTGACCATTATACTCTTGTCTTTCAAGCGCAGGAGCCTTCTGTTGAAAGCACTACCACTCTGTGTCAATGTATTGAAGTGGTTCCCTATAAGCTTAGCCCACAGGATCGAAAGCATTGTGATGCTTCTCTTTCTTTAGAGGAGCTTCATAATGCCCTTCTTTGTCTTGCGGATGACAAATCTCCAGGTTTGGATGGGTTTCCTTGTGAATTTTACAAGGCAACATGGCACATTGTTGGGCCAAATCTCTTACAGGTTTATCAGGAAGCCCTACAATCACGCAATCCCTTGGGAACTGTATTAATAAAGGTAATATCAAATTCATCCCCAAGGTTGGTAATCCAGGAGCTCATTACCAACTGGCAGCCCATAATGCTTCTTAATGTTTCTATAAGATTTTGGCGAAGGCTCTTGCTCTTTGGGTGGCTTCTTTGCTACCCAAAATTGTTCAACTTGAACAATCTGGTTTTTTCAAAGGCTGTTTCATTTTGGATAATCTTATTGTTGTTTGGGAAGGGTTGGAATGGGCTCACACTTCTCTTCAGAAGGTGGTTTTTCTCAAAATCAATTTTGAAAAAGCTTATGACCATATAGAATGGCCTTTCATTCTTGCCATGCTTAAAGCCTTGGGGTTTGGTGATTTCTTCCTCAATGCGTTAGCACTCTCTTCGTTGATGCCTCATCTTGTCTCACCATCAATGGACACTAGTCTTTTCTTTGTTGGGTTATTTCAATCGATAAGGCAAGGTTGCCCTTTGGCTCGACTCTTTTTGTCCTGGCAGCTGAGATGCTTTTGGTTACCTTCTTTCCAACAAAGCTGCTCAAGGGAGATTAAGAGGCATATATCTACCTAATCATCAATCCCAACTCATCAATGGCCACTTTGTGGATGACTCTTTTCTCACTCTAGTTGAATCGGAACAAAATGTGCAGGAGGCGCTTTCTTGCTTGGATATTTTCTGTAAAGCATCCGGCTCTAAAGTTTAGTTTTCCAAATCATTGGGTTTCCACAAAATTCCTTAGCCTATGCCCGACTGGTTGGTGGCCTATCCCTGGCACTAGATTTAGTGAGGAGAATGATTCTACTTTCTGGGAATTCCTTTTTCCTTCGACAAGTGATTCTTCCACCTTGTGGCAATTTTTGGTTGATCGGGTTGAGCTAGAAAGTGTAGAAATGGATCTCTCGTCCGTTATCTTTGGCCGGGAAGTTCCAGGTTTGCACTAAAATTCTTGCTGCCACTCAGGTCTATTATGCAGCTTGTTGGTGTCCCTCTTGTGCCTCCTTTGAAAAGTTGGCTAAGATCTTATGGGATTTTCTTTGGTCTAGCTCTAAGCAGGGTGGTTTTTATCATGTTGCCTAGGAGGTTTGCACTCTTCCCAAGGATTAGGGTGGCATGGGTGTTTTTGATGTCTATAGGTAGAGTATCTCTCTATGCACTAAGTGGGTTGTTCATTGTATCCAGGGTAACTAAGCTTGATGGTTTTTTTCATGACATTGTATCTCTTGGGAGCACCATATGGTAAAAAATGTTGGAAAAACATAGGATTTCATACTCTACTAATTACTAAAGTTCCAGTTAAAATACCTGGCACCTTTGTGGTCAAAAGCATCTAGAAAGCATTTGAGATGGTTAAACCTTTAATACGGTGGGTTGGTGATGGTTTTCGAATGGTCTCTCTTCAATGAGCACAATCTGTGGTGGTCACCTATTTTCTCTCTTGACGATCTCCCGCTTGCAGAAAAACCCAACATCAAAGTAGTGTGGTTAGCTCATAAAGGCATCTCTACCATCAGGACCTGCCCGGGATTAGCTTCCTTGGCATTATTTGAAACAAAAGTACAACTTGGCTAATTTTGATTGCCTTCAATTTTGGTTATTTAGTCTTTTTTGCCCGATGTTATGCTACACAAGTTGGGCCTTCACCACCCAAGGCTTGGTGGAAAGACTGGCGTTGGAACGTGGACATTCCATTGTTACAATACAATTCAGGAGTTATCTACTCCTTGTTATCTCCTATTTTATCGGCTTTAGATAAGCTCAATACCAGATGGTCATTACATTCTTCTCATGTCACTTGGTTAAAGCATCTCCAATGGGCTGGAACCCCCTATTTGATCCGAAGCTCAATTTCTTTCTTTGGTGTCTGATCTATCAGGGCCTACCATTAGGGGAAAGATTAAGTCATATTGGCATTCCTAATCTAGTCTGTAGTTGTTGTGGTCACCTGAAGTCCTTCAAACATGTCTTTGGTTTTTCCCTCATGTGTAACATGCTTGGCATTGGATTCACTCCCTTTTCAACCATTTCACCCTAATTTTTTTGATTGGAAAGTTGCTTTGTTTGGTGACCATGCTACTTGGCCTTCCTACATTGCTTCCCTTTGGCATTTCTTTCATTTTGTTATTCTGTTTCAGCTAGAAAGCTAGGAATATTGCCTTATTTCAGCATTGTACTCTTTCTGCTGAACTAACCATTAACAAAAAGGTGGTTATCTTGTCTTCTATTCACATGCAGATTCAGGCACAAGCGCAGAAGGTGGCACTAGAGTTTTCTCATCTCCAGCCCATTTACTTGATTACTAGGGCATTGCACCCTATACTATGAGTCGAGTTCCTCCCAATGATGATGATCGGCACCTCCACGCCACCAAGGCACCTCATAGACATCGTGGTCGATCCCGCAATCACTCCAGAAAACCATCGGATTGTAGAACATGAGCAGGTACTAGACAGAACTCACCCATGTTCACACTAAGGGGGTGAATGTTAGAAATTAATGTGTTAGTGTGAACATTAATAATGTTTGTGGAATTATATTATCCAGATGATAATATAATATTGTAATAGTTAAGTGAGTGTGAGATATTATTATATTTTGTGTGTACGTGAGTTGTGAGAACAACTCACTATTAGATAGCTATGAGAAAATAAAGGTGGAGAGAATCATGTTGGAGAGATAAGTGGGGATTGGGTAATTGATATGGTTTGACTCCTTATTCTAAGGATGTCATTTACCTATTTATATGTAATCTCTTCATAATGAAAATCATCCCGTATGAATAAAAATCATTTTTTTCTTGTGTTATATTTTATTGTTTCTACATTTGAATCTGAACCAAAAATAATAAGGTCCTCCTAAAGCTGAAATTCTTGGGTTGTAGTCATCATTTGTTGTTTTGTCCCATTCTTGGGTAATCTGTTATTGCTTTCGCTCTATTATCACGAGTAATCTGTCTTTTCATCTCGATTTATCTACTAATCTTCATTTCTTGGTGACTTATTTGTTGTTCGTGAAGTATTTATAGAAAGAAAGATTCGATTGTCAATTGGGTTTCTTCTTTGTATATTTCTTTAATATTGTGAAGCAAGTGCCATACTACGGGTGCATGGAAAATGTGGAAACATATAAATCCAAGGAATTTAAAAGTAGTATTTACTCTCCATTAATACTTCACAATTATTTATTTTTTGTAAAATCAAGCAAATCGTTGTTTATTATTAACTACCTTTAAATACACTTTTATGACATAACCTTGCTTTGTAGAATCCAAATTGTCAAAAACACTACTATTTTTTTTTGGAATTGGGTGAATGTTGAGGGTGTGGAAAGGACCCACATCCTTGTAGATTTGAGGATTTTTTTGAGAGGATCCACAACCTAGTTCAATGAAGGGAACCACCATTAAGAACCCAATGAAAGCAACCATTAAACCAAACCGAAGATACAATGACAAACGATAACGATCACAAGAAGTGAAACAACAATCGGTAGCAACAACAGTGAAGCGAAGCAATAACCGAGTGGGCTAGAGGCGAAATGCTACCAACTATAGCGATAGAAGAAACCAACATTCTATGACATCAACGAGAAGAGATGCCACATCAAGCGGCGCAAAAGAAACTCGAGAGAGGATTGTGCCTCGGGGATTTGAACATGGGTGGGCAAGGACACTGACCATGTGACTTGACCGCACCACTCCTACCCCATCGACCACTACTATTATTATTAACATATTTTTAGAAATTCATTCATGATTTGTATCATTAAGTGTGTTCTTTTTTGTGCACTATTTATTTTACACTAACAAAAAAAAATTGTATTTAATTACCACAAAGCACTAATGGATGATTTTGCTATGAATAAATAATTATTTTTTTCTTCATGTAATTCATCGTCACAAATGAATGAATCAATCCAATATAGTAACTACTATTATTAGTTTCAATAAAACTAAATTCAAATTTTGATTTAATAAAATACATATTAAGTACAATTATTAGCAATATAATACTTTTAATAAATCCTTCTATATGCCTATCGGCCTCTCACAAGCACCTATGGATGCTTTTGCTAGTATGTGGATGTTTGTGTTCTTTGTAATATTCTCTCATAGTTATGTGACTTTTATTTAATTATGGATAATAGATTGGACTAATCAATTTCATAGTTTTTCACATATTCATTTTTTCCCAAAAAAAAATCGAAAAATACAAAATCAATACATATAGTCTATTATCGATCTTTATTTGTAAGAAATCAAACAAATAAAAAATAAAAAATAAAAAACCAATTACAAATCAAAATCAATAAAATACAACTAAACAAGAAATCAAATAAATCTAAAAAAAGAAATCAAACAAAACTAATTAAAAATCAAAATTAATGAATGTTTCTATTTTATCAATGAGATATGCATATATTTATATTTCATTAATAAGATATTAAGATAATTCTATTATTTATTATTTTATTTACATTCCAAAGTTTCCATTTTCATTTATGTTATATTTGTCATGAATCTCACAAATTTATAATGTATAGTGTCTATTTAATATTTAATTTATTATATATATATATATATATTATGATGGTTAAAATTTGAATATACATGTCATTTTGACATTTAAATTATATATTTGTTTGTCAATCATGACAGTCATATTTTAAAAGTGGTTGTATTTTGATATCTAAAATGACTAAAAACGTTTAAACGCCTTGCAAAATCAAACATTGTGAAGGAGTCGGCGAGGTCAAATTTTGGGATACCCAAACACCCGTAAACACAGACACATGGTCCGACCATGGTAGAGAAGGAAAATGTGAAATTGTAACACATGTCCCAAGGGTGTCACTTTAAATTTGACAACCAAAAATAGAGTAAATAGGAAGACTTCAAGAAGTATCAGTGACATGATTGCAAAAATTTTGGGAAGTAATAACTTTCAAGAATCATCTTAGAATGTTATGAGACAAAGTAATCATTGGAAAGATATTGGAGATAATTTTTAGATGGTTGGGGTCCTAGATTGTTTTATAGCATGTGTGAGGAGAAATTCATGACAAAAGTCTTTAGAATCCATTTTTCACATAGTCTCTAGTATAAACGTGAATTGGTGGCCAAAGTAGAGTCATAGGCACATCTTGAGTCTCAATTGAGTTAGAAAAAACATACATGATTTTACACTTCACTTGCCCAAAAAGAAACACGAATTAGAACATAGAAATGTCGAATTTAGAGCCTTGAGATAATAAAGAAAAGCACCTCTCTTTATTGGCACGATTGCCACTTTGGAATTCTTTCCCAAGTCATTTGAAATCTGAAGTTAAAATCAGTCAGTTACTCATTGGGAGCTCTTTTGATAGTTGTCAGCTGCTCCAAAAGGGACAAGTTGTCTCCTTTCTCCCCAAACTGCTCATGGAGAGTAATGCATAGCTGGTTCCAGTTTTGAATAGAACCTGAGGCAAGGCTTCTAAACCATTGCAAAGCTTTCCCTTTGAATGAGGATGCCAACATTTGGCAATGAACTTGCATCTCATTGATTTCATGAATTACACAAAGGTTGGCAATGTCTTTAACATGATCACCAGGAGTAGTCTGGTTCTCTCCAGTGAAGTATGGAATGTTCTTCAATGCTGCAACTGGGATTGGATGTTGTGCATTGAGAAAGCAAGCAGTTCTTCTGGGTGAAATTGACGTCTGATTCGGTGGTTGCGCCATTCTGATTGGCCTGAGAATCCTTGTTGATTGGATGAAAGGCCTACCAGGTGAAGGTGTTGACAAGGTTCTATTTGGTGGAGATGGAGACCTTTGAATCCTTCTTCCTCTTTGCCTTCTTCTTGGAGATAACTGCAGATATTCAAACAACACCTCTTCTTCTCCAACTCTTGACCTTGTAGTGATTCTTCTCATGAGTTTTCGAGGCTGCACCGCTAAAACCAGCTGATTTTGGAGTCGCGAGATGTGTAATTCATAGCTCTTTTAAGCAAGAAAATTGCAGCAGATGCACATCAACTTTCTGTAATGAAAATGAGACCTCTAATGTCCCACCGGCATGCCAAAGCTGTTAGTGCAAAATCACAAAGCACCCCGGATGTTGATCGATTTCTAGGTTGATCATACTAGCATCCAGTGTGATTGAGACAACATTGAATCCTTTCTCCAAGTGTGGGACTTGCAAAAATGAGAAAGGAATCTCCGAGAGAAGGCGGGTTCCTATTCCTCTGTTTAGATGCACATGGAAAAATGCAGAGGTTTTACTCAAAATCTAATCTAACTTGCCAAGGAGACAGGTAAGAAGATGCACAAAAATAAACCTAAGCTACTGTGAGGTGATGCACCAAGGAATGAAGAACACCTATCTTGCCAATAAACACAAACCATTAAAATGTGATGCGAGATCATGCATAGATAACAAAATTTACAGTGAAAGATCAGGAGGATGCAAATGAACACAGAGAGGGTTGAGAATCATCCACATACATGCATTACTTGCTCCAAAGATTGATACAATACACTACAAAATGCCAAGAGGCAAAATTGCATTACAGTTTTAAATGGGAGGTTTGAACTCCACAAATTCACCGCGCAGGGAAAAAGGGAAGGCAAAACAAGAATCTCCAACGCTTAGAAAGAAGCCCCTCCTTACAATTTATAGGAAGAATGAGAGAGGGAAGAGAGAGGAAATCCAAATCTACCCGAACCACTTCTAGGTTACATTTAATTCATTTCATTATGGTGGTAGGTGAGAACCCTAGCAAAAGCGGACTGTATTTTGCATTTAAGCTGGTTGTTGAAACATCATTTCTAGCCATTACCACGTGCCAGAGATGTTTCTTGATTTTCTCTCTCCAAACTGAACCAAAATGTAAGATTGACCCCAGAATCGTGTAGATAATTTCACCAGCTTTCCATTGATATAAAGAACGCGAAAATCCGAGCTCTGGATCAAAAGTTATGGCGATCTGAAGATTTAGGGCAAAAACAGGCCAAAACGGATCGGCAGGAAAATATTTGAATTTTTCCCATGCTCTGCCACTTGGATGACACGTGTCAGGCTCTGATTCATCTGTGGGTTCATCCTCTGAAAATTCCTTTCGGGCCCTTAAACTTGGACACGTGGCACTATTTTATTGGTTTGGGCCTGAGGGGCGCATTTTTACCTTGCGCCAAACACTTAGCAACTTTTCAACCTTCTGACATGTGGCACGTTCTGATTCGTCCACGGGCCTCCTTGTCTCTTTTCGGCCATTTCACCTTTTCGCGTCCCACGCGTCCCTCGCGTACCTTTGGCTGGATGTCCCGGACGAAAATCTCCTACTTCGGCCGATTCGGGCTTCCTTGTTCCTGTTTGAGGTGAAGACACATGGTGAGATTCCATTCGTTGGCGGCTCTTTCAACTTTTCGCGTCCCTTGCGTACCTTTGGCCCAACTGTCCCAAATCGCCAGGACAAATATCTCGAACCGCTTGCGAAATGGACCGACTTGTGCCAAACCGGCCTTTTCACGTCCTTCGCGTACCTTTGGCCCAACTGTCCCGAATCGCCCAAGACAAATATCTCGAACCGCCCTTAGAAATGGACCGACTAGCAAGACTAAAGGGCCGATCCGTGTCCCACGCGTACCTTTGTCCCAATGTCCCCAAACCGCATGCGAAACAAAAAGACTTAGGCAATTTTTTTCCTCTTTCGGCCGATTCAAACTTTTCGCGTCCCACGCGTCCGACGTCACATCTATCCCGCAAACCGCCTGGACTAGACTTAGCTGATTTTCTTCCTTTTTCGGCCCCAAGCAGTACGACAAACCTCGATCGACCGAACCCTTGAGACCGAAATGCTTCAAAAGCAGTCCTGCAACCTTATTTTTGCATTTCTTCCATTTTCTCAACTTTGTTGGGATTTCTTCTTGGGTGGGGAGTTAAAAAAAAGGCGAGAGAGGACCCCAAAAACATGATTTTGGACCTCGAATCAATCTTACTTGCTCGGGATGAATAATCGATGCATGTTATCAAAATTACCACAGGGGGTGAATTTTGGATAACAACACCATTGTAGATGGTACATCACGATTTGTTCATGTTGTCCCAAATTAGTTCCAATTATATTGATTGTTACGATTGAAATTTATTGTAGGAGATTATATGTATTTAGAATCGAAGGACTATGTATGTAAATGTGAAAATTCTCTGAAGACTTTTGTGAATCAGGTGCTTTGATATGATAAGCTAACTATATGTTCCCCTAGGACATTAGCACCCGAGGAGGACACATGCGCCCAAATGTTGTTGTATGGTGTTGGGTGCTAGTGCATGTGTTGTGATTACGACCCGAGGTTAATTACGAGCCAATGTTATAACTATAACTGTGTCGATCTTGTGCTTTATATTGTGATGTGTTATATCCTTGAGCTATTGTATGGGGTGATTTTTTCACCCAATGTATGCCCCCTCATTTGGGGTATATGTAACATCGGTAGGAGAATGCGGCCCAAAAGAGAGGACCTGATGTTGTGTTGAAGTTGATACCTATAGGGGTAGGGGATGTGCATGGTAGAAACTAAGGCACATGTAAACAAAGTGGCTAGTAATATATGTTAGTAGAAAAAGTAGCTAACATGCAAAAGAAGACAATGTAACAAGCAAGTGTGTATACAAGATAGACCGTGAAAAGTGGGTTTCAAACATGGGACATCACTCACAATGTCATAAGACAATCAGGGCCAAAGTGGCCAAAAGCATACACAAAATGTTTAACCAATATATAGGCAAAGCCCACAAACAATGTCAAGCAAAATGTATCAGACAACCATGGTGGCATATAGTCCTGCAAAGCAAATTCTACACATGAAGCATCCGTTAGAATGTTAGAAAGATAAAAAGTATGTCAAGAGTGTATAAATCAATGAAAAGTAAAATTATTAATGAGATGTAACAATATAACCTATGTAGTATGTGATATTAGAGAAAGTAGATGCCCCCAATAACCTCGGTGGGATTGGTAAGAAGTACAATGTCAAACATCATTGCAGTGTGTAAGAACATGTAAGAGATTTACATTCACAACTAAAGATTGAGTGAACGCACATGTGTATATGATAAAGATAATGACATAATGAGTATCTAGCTAACATAGTAAGCAAAGTGCAACATGTAAGTAGAAAAGATAGCAAGAGTAAATGCAACCAAGATATGAAAATGTTGTGAGTGTGATGAGATGGTATGTAATGTGTGAATATGGTATGTGTAGTGTGCCCCCAACGAATGTGTATGAGATGAGGTTCATTTATAAAATACCCCTCAACAATCAAGAATGAACCATATAACAAGAGTGTGTCATCGAGAAATGGTTTGAGAATGTGTGCTAGAAAGATAAATCATGAAGCATAGAGTGTGAAGAGTGAATGTGGTGAGGTTCATTTCATATTTAGACCCTCAACAGTCGAGTATGAACCATGGAACTAGAGTGTGTCATAGGGTAATGACGATATAAGGTGTGTATCAAGATGTGTAAGAGTATTGAAAAATATTAAGTGTGAAGCACAAAGCGTGATAGTAGATATTATAAACAATTTATGATGTTAGGAGGGGGAAGAAAGCATGATGACCCCCAAGTGTGAGAAGGATAAAAGGCTATCCAATGATAGTGAAGGGCAAGGGCCCTCCACCCGATGTCCGAGGAGATAAAGGCATGTGACAATGCTTTAAGATCAATGTAATATGAGAGTAGTTTCATGCATGTAAAGGAGACCTATGTGGTGAAGGAGGTGGTGAACACCTATGTGAAGGGGCTGCTTGAGTAGGGGACTTAAGTTGACGAGGTGGACTATTGGACTGATGAGGACAACAAGGTCGTGAAGTAGGTCATGTGCGAATAGGAGAACTAGGTGTTGAATGTGCCTTAGATTTTGAGAGGCCTTGGAGGCCTAGATGCTGTAGTTAGTGGAAGAATATCATCAAGACTAGGTTTAGGCAATGGTGTGCATGGTGGAATGCCTTTAATAGTGATAACTTTTTTATTTTGAATGAACTTAAGACACAAATGATTCATGAAGGGAATAACTTGAGCGACGCGGAGCTAAGGAAGACCTAAGAGCATGTCACAACCTTCGATTAAAGATGCCACAGTGAATGACATAAGCATGGTAAGAGGTCCAACTGTAATGGGAAGTCTAGTGTAGCCAAAAGAATTAGGAATTGGATATGTGATTTTAGATATTGGACATTTGATAGCCATACGAAGTGTAATTGAGCACACACTAATAAGAGTCATTAGATAGATCAAGGTGTTATTAACAATGATATACGAACCGATAGAAGCGTTGATGTGTAATGAATCCAAAGTAAATGTAGTGTGATCTAAAAATGAAATGGTTGGTGGTGATGCATCAATAGAAGTGACAAGAAAATCAAGGGCCCCGATGAAGGAGGGGGCACAATGCGATATGTATGATTAGCATAAGAATCAAAAGCTTGTGTGTCATGCTTAGGAAAATAGTCATTAAAGATTTTTAGATTTTTTTATCGTTGACCGACTTAGAAGAAGATGGGTTAGGGAGCTCGACTAAATTCTTGACAATAAGATCTTGAATAAGGTTCTTGAGCTTAAAACAACGATCGATAGAATGTCCAATGCATTGATGATAATCACATTTAGCATTTTCATCATAATTGTGGCCATGGGGCGAGATGGATCAAGATTGAGTGGTGGTGGAAGAGTGATTAGATTACTTTCAAGGAATTTATGTAATAGAAATCAAGGTGCATATGGTAATTTGGTGAAAGTACGCTTTGGAGGTTGTCATTGAAGCTTTTTAGGAGGAGAGACGACATTAACAATTACCTTTGCTTCGGTAGGCTTAGGAGATGGCTTGAATGTTGATTTAGCTTGAAACCTATTAGAAGACGATGAAGGAGTATCTTGATATTTGAGTTTGCCCATATATAGAAGTTTGACTTTGCGTAGTTTAAGCGTATGACATAATTGATCAAATGAAGGAGAGGTCTCAAAGATAACACTCTCTGTAGTGGTGGTAAGAGGATTTGAACAAAAATATCTTGTAATTCCGAAGCAGTAAACACATTGGTCACTTTAGCTAGATTGTTCTTATAACATAAAACATAGTCCACTAGATGTTCATTGGATCTTTGTTTGATTTGAGCGAGTTTTGTATAAGAGATCTTGGTGTCGATATTGATTGAAAAGTGAGCAAGAAATGCATCGACTAGATGCATGAAAGAAGTAGATCAAGTAAAACCAACACATGGCATAATCCCAAGACTCCTAGGAAATAACTTAGCTAGCAATGTATGATCATTCACATAATCGAGACATGCCACGTGAAAATCTTTGAGATGCTCTTGAGGTTCACCATGGCTATTAAAGGTAGGTAACTTAGGGGTGATGAAGTTTAGAGGAAGTGAATATGTAAAAATGACGGGTGTAAAAGGAGCGTGAAGAAGTAAGGAGGATTAAGAAATGGAGAGGCATGAAGTAGCTTGATTATGCGCAACTAATGATTTGAACTTGTAGGTCCTAATATAAGGAAGCTAGGTCTTGAGTGCCAGAAGAAGAGACTTTCCGAGTGTGAGAAATGAGAGGTGGAGTGAAATGGTTGGTAGGAGTAGGAACAAACATGAGAACAATAGAAGTAGGTGGAAGGGTAGAAGAAGGAGGTTGTGTTGCAATAGGAATGGAATCAATATTAGAGGTGGGAGGGTTAAGCTCAGCTAGATTGGTGGCCTCCTCATGAGAAAGTGAATAAAAGCATATCTAGGTCTTGCAGATGTTCAACAAGATGAGCTTGGAGATCATGAAGGTGTTCATTAGTAAAGGGTGGATAAATTTCAGCCATGTTAAGAATATGATAAAATGCCCCAAAGCAAGGTTGGGTTTAAGCGATGGGTTCACCAAATGATTTAATTTAATTTGAATTAAATATAATATTATAGAGTCACTACTGAAATAAATGATATATAAATACTTGAAATACAGAAATGACACAAACAAACTAAGATGTAAATATGAAACCCTAAGCACAAGAGATAGATGAAGAGACTTAGCTGATTTATGCTCGATCTGGGAACTGATTTAGACATGGAGAAGTGATGAACAACCGGGAAGAGTGCCATTAAGTTGCTCACTATAAATTTAGAAATGTAGGAATGAGTTTGGATAGGCGCCCTGGCAGAGACAGGGGCGCTTGGGAGTGAAGACCACATCTAGGCGTTGGTGACTACACAGGAGCTCAGTTTGCTTTTGGTGTGTCGCAAGGTCTTCGTTATTATTCCTTGTTGTTCACCCGATAATCATACTATGATCATCGAGGGTACTGTAACCTACAAAATAAGAGTTCACTTGCACAAGCCCATAAACCACATCAAACCTAAAAGGAAAATACAGAATGGGGAGTCAGACTAACCTTTATGGTCACCTGAGAGTGAACTTACAACCAAGCACTGCACTACATCTCAGACTCCATGTAGTTCTTATGAGTGTGTGTATAAATTGTGCCCTAGGATGCCCTTGTGCAAGTTGTATTTGATAACCGATTTTAGCTAGATGTAGCAACATAATAAAATGTGTGGATGGAATAGAATGAACTTCCCTTCCTATGTAGTGTATGCAGAGTTGATGTGGCCCCTTGTCCTTTACATGGATGCTAGATGGATGCCCTTTAGTGTTTTAGGTACCTTTTAGATGCAAGCTTAGGTGATAGTAGTAATGATTAGTGTTTGGTCCTTGATTTTGAACACATAACTATGTATTTATATGATTCCTTTGTTTGAATTTTGTATTCGACAATTGAAAGGCCGACCCATAAGTGAAAAAGATGCCCAAAAGATAAAAGATACCCAAAAAGAGCGAGTAAGGTAAAAAAAGGTCAGAGGCGCCCAGAGGGTACATGAACGCCTAGACGATGGTGTCTGAAGCCATAAAAGATAAATCAGTAAAATTTCGATTGGGCTGTAGGGTGTGTAAGACCAAATAGAAAACAAGAAACAAAGAAAATAGGCCAAAGATAGTTATCAACTACTAGTTTTCTTGCTTAGGAATCATATAAATGCTAGTATGCTTTTAGGACCTAGAAATGTACCCAAGTGCATGATTTTGTGTCTAAAAGTGGTTATGTGAAGGAGACAGTTACGTTTATAATAATTGTAAAGGTTTTTATTTGGTAGTAATTAATTTTTTAGACAAGTCAAGACTTGAATTGAATTTTGGAAATAAAAGGCGGGAATTAAATACATGCATGTAATGCCGCACACATATTCCACGACTCATATTGTTTTTACCCAAATAATATCCCCTACTTATGCTCCACTTTATCATCTTGATCTAACTAATATTATTAATGTGAATGCAATTTGCACTTAAAGGTACCAAAATAAAAAATGGGGAAAATCCAATAGTCTCTAAGTTGAAACCCAACAACAATGCTTACATCCTGTGCCACTTTTTAGCCACCCTTTCGGTTTTAAGCTCAAGTAAACGTAGGAAAATAGGTCGATGCATAAACAACCATCGATAATTGAGCCCCTCCAATGATTGGTCATATGAGAAAAAGGTGGATTTTATCCTCCAATCGAAAGAGGGTTTTTACTAATAAAACCATCAAAGTGTATTGTGTAATGTCTATGTTGAAAGAGATTCCTTGTTTTCTTAATTTAAGATATGTACTTACTCTAGGTTGAAGCAATTGATTTCTTGCCAATTCTAGCCATGGAATTCGCGAACCTTACGATTTTTGCCAATGCCACATTTGTTTGATCTTTGGTTGTTGATATAACAATGACAAAATCTAGCGAGAATGAGCTTGTTCAATCCACTACAACCCGGAAAAATACCTTCAACATTATCATGAAGAATGCCTAAATGGCCATCAAAAGTCCCCACCTTTAACCTACCATAAATATTCCATGCTTCATACTATACATATGCATGCGTGGAGGCATCTATTCATTGGGCCCCTTTTAGTATAATGTTGATTAATGATCAAATGAGGATGTATGGTCAATCTCATGGACAATCTGCCCTACCATGTAGGAATATTTTTGGGAAATGATACATCCACATTTCGGAGGCCCGTAATGAATGAGTTATGCCCGTATTGTAAAAACAGAAACGAAATCAAAGTCTACAATAACAAACTTTGTTTTTGAACTTATGGGCTTCAAACAATAAAACATTATAAACTTCAAAAAGACATTGTAAAGGGAACAAACTATAACCATCGTTTTCATCATTAAACACCTCTCAATACAATTACTTTTTCAATTTAAAACAAGGACACCTTTTAACACAATTAAACCCTTTCCTTTAAAAAACATGACAAACTCTCATTCGTATTCTCGCACTCATGCATCCCAAAGTGTGACGATTGTAATGACCAATTGTTGCTAATGTTATTGCTAATCACCCTAATCCGACGACCTAGAATCGCATAAATAGTTGTTGCTAACTCCAATCGTGGAATGCATTAATTGCTCGAAATTTTGCTAACGCCATATCCGTCCGATCTTTGGTCATTGATACGATTGTGGTAGAATGGCATCGAGGAAGAAGCTCCTTTGATCCACTTACAATTTGGGAAAATGCCTTCAACGTTATTATATCAACTTTTCACTATAACAATATCAAGTATAATCATAAATTAGGTGTTTTCACTAGTTTTGAAGGACAAAGAAATATACCTTTTAAAATATAAATAAATATTTAATGGTTAGAAATTATATTTAAAATAAAAATTTAAATATATTTTTGCCAAAAATTAAAACTAATTTTTGCAACATGACATATGTAGGACATGTGTTTCAATGTGGTCATCAACATAAAAAATTAAACATGATAATTAATAGAATATACCTACCTTCCACAAGATATTAAGAAAAACTTAATTATTCCTAAATTACTAGAAGTTTAGTTGACCCTTCTTCCCCACCCAAAAAAGTAAAAATAATAATATACGTTTTTAAAAAACATACAAATATTGAAGATAACAACGTATTTATGTGGACACGGGAGGGTCCAATTGCAAAGCACGGAACCGTCAAACAACGATCTCGGTTCAATTCATTCACCCACAATTAGCCGTTAATTAACAGGAAAAATCTCACATCATATCAGCCGTCCATTTCTACAGACCAATCCGACGGTCCAGGATTCTCCCAAGGTGTTACTTATTCATCCTCTTACAGATCCAGCGCATCACAGCCAGCGGGCCTTTTTGGAAGCCATCAATATCATCTGCACCGCATTAGAGTTTTATTGGGACTACATCTGGGCATCTAGGGTTTTCATTTTGCTGTTTGTGGGCCTTCTGCAATTGTTTTTGGAGTTTTCTGATTGAAAAACCAGGTACATATCACTTGTTCTGGGATTTATAGTCCATTAGCGTTTTGGGTCTGTTTTGTTTTTCAATTCCTGAAGTGGGTTTTGTTCCGGTCAGGGTTTTTAGAGTTTTCCGGATTTCCATTCCTCCACTTGTAAAATGGCAGAGCAGTTGACCGAGGACCAGATTGCAGAGTTCAAGGAGGCTTTCAGTCTGTTTGACAAGGATGGTGATGGTAAGCTAACTGGAACTGGAATACCCATGAATGGTTTTGTTTCTTTATTTTCATTCAGGTTTTTGTTATGTTGTTGGATTAAAGAGTACCGTTGTTAAGGATCTGTATTTGCCTTTTGTTTTAGATGTCTTTACTTAGTAACAGGGTTGAAAGTTCTGTGATTTGTCATTTTTTCGTTTATTTGCTGGGTGTAAACTTTTATTTAAGACGTGCATCTGGGTATGCTATGTGAGCCTCCCCAATGGTGAAGGGGGTTGACTTTCTTAGTAACGATCCAGTTTCAATACTAGCTGCGGACATATGACTGCATCTTAAACTTATCAAGCAATTTGATCTAGGGATGTGGACTCACTCATTGGGGTGGCAGGATTGAACTTGGATCATATTTTTTTCTCATGAAAGATGTGTAGTACTTTGAGCTGGGATAGTTGACTGCGTTACAGGTGAGGTGAATTGAACTTACATCATGCTCTTATGAGAATCATCCATCACCATTACATTACAAGTTCTTTGACTAGCAAAACCTGTAAAGTGTACCTGCACATGGCCTCACTTTTGATTTCCTCATCTAATATTTGTTTCGCACTTTTAGGTGGACGAGGAGTGTGAGTTGAATTAAACTTTGATAATCTTGCTATGATTACTCCTTGGATAGTAAGAACATGCTTTAGTGCACATGGCCTTGTTTTTCATTTCCTCATTGAAGATTTGTTTAGCAGTTAGACCTGCCGTTACGATGCACCCCATTGACATTACATTACTGTTCCTTAGACTAGCAAATCTTGTTTGGTGTTCCGGAACATGACCTCACGATTTATTTCCTCATTGTTTATTTCTATACAGACTTACTCGCATGTGTTGAATTGAACTTGGATTGAGGGCTTAAAATTGACCCCTACTTGAGATTCATAATTGAAAGATTTTCTGTTATGTCTTTGCATATTTACCATTGGATATGAAAGATCTGTATTATGTATCTGTGTATGCCACTTTTTCTCTTTTTCTTTGGTTAAGATTTGTTTAAGCATTTTGAGCCGAAGTTATGATCAGCCTTATTGGGGTCAGGGGAATCAAACTACTTGGGCATTGGGGCTGTCTGTATGCAAAACTAAATCATTGTACCTGCGGATAGCCTTATTCCTCTTTTTTATCAGCTGAGATTTGTGTAGCACTTTGAGCTTGGGCATTGGGGCAGGGTTATTTGAACTGGGATCATGTTCCCTGTTATTGTTAAGCTGCAGCTCCCTGGACTTAAAAGAAATTTTCTGTTGCTCCTAGTCTTCTCCCTTTTCCTCTAAATTTCTCTAGCACTTTTGAGATGTGGCATCATTGCCTTGTTGGGTTGGGGCAAGATGAGGCAAACTCGAGTGATGCAATGCTCTTCTTACATTCGTCAGCTGTCATCACAACTGTTTGGATTTTGAAAAGGAAAAACTTATTGTTGTATTTGTAAACGGCCGTATTTTTGTTTTCCTTGGCTGAGATTTATACTGCACTTTAAGTTGGTGTTATTGATTGTCTCAATGGGAGCTAAATCACGCTCTTAATTCAGTGGTCTCAAAGGAATTATCTAGATATTTGTCTCATTTGAGGGTTATATAGCACTTTGTACCTTTGCGTGAAGACAGGGTAATATTGAATTTTAAATTGTACTGCTATGAGATAGCCTGCTAAGAGATGGCTTGTAGGTCACGTGGGGTTTTAGAGGAAATTTTGAATTCTTGCCAACCTAGTGAGAGGCTTCGTTTTTGATTTCTAGTACGAGGCCTTTTGGATTGGCATTTTTATTTTAGTAATTAATTGTGTATTCGAAGAATGTATTGCCTGAATCATGTCCACTTAGTTGAGTCAGTGATATATGAGATAACAAATTTACTTGCATTGCAAATTGAAATCAGCTTGTATAAGTTTATTTGATGATTTCTTTTGGACTTGTACTTTCTTTCAATGGAAAATTCCGTTTAGAGTCTGTACAAACACATGATACAATTTTGCGATCACCGAGCAAGGCTCAACTCAATAGACTACACCGTGGACCCCATACAAACATATACTACAATTTATTGTTCATCACAAGGCACAGCTTAATGGACTACTAGACTCAAGTACAGTAGTGGGGGCTCTGGGGTCTTTAGAGGCAGCCCCCACCTCAAGCTCTGAGTCCTCCCTTCTAAACCAATGAATTTTAATTGGCTTCTTGTAGTGTTTTATATTTTGATTGGTGCTTTTACATGGGATTATTTTGTAAATCCTCATTCTAGAGTTTGTATAAACACATTGTACAACTCAGCAATAACTGTGCAAGGCACAAGACAATGGACTACCTTGATGAATTATTATTAGCTCCTTGTAGTGTCTTATATTTTGATTGGTGCTTTTACATTGGATTATATTGTAGGGGAATTAAGAAATGGAGAGAATATGTTGATAAAGATCTGGATGTGTGCTTGAAAGCCATTTCCAGGGACCATGATTCCTCTCCCTTTCCATGTAAGGGTCCTTTCCAAGCACGGTGACTTGAAGGTCCTTGTTCTTACCATAGCTGAAATTTTTAGCTATCCCTCTATTCATTTAGTTGATCTGTTCTTGTGTTGTTGCAATGGAAACTGGTTGCAATCAATTATCCAATTTGCTTACGAAATTGAATTTATGAGTTTTGTGTCGATTAGCCTTGGACTTCACGAAATTGAATTTATGAGTTTTGTGTCGGTTAGCCATGGACTTCAAGGTCAGATCTAGCTCCAGATTATAGGTATATATATGAAACCATCAAGGCCAGCTGTAGCTCCTGATTATAGGCATCTATAGGATTGCCATCAAGGCCGGCTCTAGCTACAGATTATAGGCACATATATGATGCTATCAAGGCCAATCCAGTGAATCAAATCAAATTTGTCAATCAAACTACTACGAACAACCAGCTGAACAATCTAATCTCCATATTGCTATCCCTAAAATTATGCGAGGATGTGGCAAAGCTGTTCTCAAGTTTTATGATTGCCACAAGTGTAACTTGCAGCCTTTAGCCAATTCACGAGAACTTGAATAAAATAGGTCAAGCCAGCAATGGTTCCAGAATCTGGTCGTACAATTGGAATTAGCCTTGGACTTCACGTCTGAAATTGAATTTATGAGTTTTGTGTCGGTTAGCCATGGACTTCAAGGTCAGATCTAGCTCAGATTATAGGTATATATATGAAACCATCAAGGCCAGCTGTAGCTCCTGATTATAGGCATCTATAGGATTGCCATCAAGGCCGGCTCTAGCTACAGATTATAGGCACATATATGATGCTATCAAGGCCATTGATGAACCAAGGCCAATCCAGTGAATCAAATCAAATTTGTCAATCAAACTACTACGAACAACCAGCTGAACAATCTAATCTCCATATTGCTATCCCTAAAATTATGCGAGGATGTGGCAAAGCTGTTCTCAAGTTTTATGATTGCCACAAGTGTAACTTGCAGCCTTTAGCCAATTCACGAGAACTTGAATAAAATAGGTCAAGCCAGCAATGGTTCCAGAATCTGGTCGTACAATTGGAATTAGCCTTGGACTTCACGAAATTGAATTTATGAGTTTTGTGTCGGTTAGCCATGGACTTCAAGGTCAGATCTAGCTCCAGATTATAGGTATATATATGAAACCATCAAGGCCAGCTGTAGCTCCTGATTATAGGCATCTATAGGATTGCCATCAAGGCCGGCTCTAGCTACAGATTATAGGCACATATATGATGCTATCAAGGCCAATCCAGTGAATCAAATCAAATTTGTCAATCAAACTACTACGAACAACCAGCTGAACAATCTAATCTCCATATTGCTATCCCTAAAATTATGCGAGGATGTGGCAAAGCTGTTCTCAAGTTTTATGATTGCCACAAGTGTAACTTGCAGCCTTTAGCCAATTCACGAGAACTTGAATAAAATAGGTCAAGCCAGCAATGGTTCCAGAATCTGGTCGTACAATTGGAATTAGCCTTGGACTTCACGAAATTGAATTTATGAGTTTTGTGTCGGTTAGCCATGGACTTCAAGGTCAGATCTAGCTCCAGATTATAGGTATATATATGAAACCATCAAGGCCAGCTGTAGCTCCTGATTATAGGCATCTATAGGATTGCCATCAAGGCCGGCTCTAGCTACAGATTATAGGCACATATATGATGCTATCAAGGCCAATCCAGTGAATCAAATCAAATTTGTCAATCAAACTACTACGAACAACCAGCTGAACAATCTAATCTCCATATTGCTATCCCTAAAATTATGCGAGGATGTGGCAAAGCTGTTCTCAAGTTTTATGATTGCCACAAGTGTAACTTGCAGCCTTTAGCCAATTCACGAGAACTTGAATAAAATAGGTCAAGCCAGCAATGGTTCCAGAATCTGGTCGTACAATTGGAATTAAATCATGACAACCAAACAGAGTTTGGATGATTTATTTTAAAACCGGATGACTATATGCACGATCATCTGAATAATGTCTTCTCCATGTTGGTGTCTGATATAATGCTAGGATGTGGCAGAGTGGTCCTTAATAAGGTCAGGATTGCCTGAGTGCAACTTCCCACTTTTAGCCAATGTGTGATAACTTGAAGAAAATACGTCACAATATGACTGGATTAGGAGCCATCTGTCTGAGCTTTCACAATGTCATCATTTGTGCATGCATGAGATCTCTGAAAGTGTGTTAAATTAAGTGTTACGAGCCTTTGTTTGTGAGCTTTCTAAGTTTGAAAGGGAGACAAATTAACAAATAAGGAAATCTGATTTCACAATGTCATCATTTGTGTATGAATGGAATCTGTGAAAATGTGTGAAATCAAGTGTCACGAACCTTTTTCATTGTAGTGGAGCATTAGGGACTACATTTTGATGACAAAGTGCAGTAAAAGCATGAATATAAATATATCAACTGGTGGTGCGTCAACTGAACCCATGAAGCTTGAGAAGGAGGCCCCCAGGTGGAGATTAGGATCACAATGCAGCTATTAATGCCTCATGTTGCTCAATGCTCAAGTACTTGTGAGGTGAAGGGAGAGATCACCAAGGCTCCCGTTAGGAGAACCAGGCACAAACTCCCTCACATGCAAGCATTCAATACACACACCCAGCTAAGAACATGAAATATCCATAATGCCATAATCCATAACAAACACATAAGTTTTCATTCCACATTATTTACTAAAGGATAATCTTGTCTATATTGAATACACAAAAGTATACGTTTCTTTACATAACTGAGGGTACAACTTATACAATGTATATAAGTTGTGTACAATATATGTGCTACAGTAATGTGCAGCATAATACAACTCCTTTCCTTCCTTGAATGCTCCAAACATGCGTCTTCTTTTAAGTGTGCAATGTTCTGCTGTGTTTCAAATGAGGGGTCTATGGGGCTCCCTAAAGGATTCCTGGAAAATCATGGCATGTACTGAGCTGGTGCATAGCTGGGTCTGGCTGTCAACTTTCTGGAAGCTTATAGAGCTTATCTAGAAGCCAGCTTCTGGGAGCCTCTTGAAGCACCCCATCTTCTTCTTGTGTGATTGATCTGAGATTGTACACAGCTTTTTCTTTATCGACCCCCTCCTATCATTATATGTGTAATCTCCTCTTGATCTTCTTGTTCATGCAGTGTTCTTATCTTGATGTCAGCTTCTGGGAGTCTCTAAAAGTACCTGGTGTACTTCCTTTTTCATGATTGATCTGAGACCATCCACAGCTTGTGCTTGATTAACTCCCACCTGTCATTACTGTATGGTCTCTTGGTCTTCTTGCTTGTGCAGAGTTCTTTCGTTGATCATCCTGACCCTCATTCTTCCTTCCTCCTAGGTCTGCATACATATCATGTGCAGCCTGAAAACTACCCTTACTCCAGTGGACAACTAAGTCATCCTTTGGATCAACGTGTGACTCACATGCGAGGGTTTGATACATTAGTTGTTCGTCTGGAGTGTCTTTTGCCCATGCATTTTTGGGGTTTCTATCATATATATTATTTAATACTTTTTTGGTTATAATTGTTACAACTTTACAAGTATTTAATGGGCGCTTCCACATGCCCATGTGCCTGTTGAAGTACCATGGTTGTCAGCTGCCTAAATGTACACATATTATATGTTTTTTGGTAGTGGCAAGACTGATTCATTCATGGTCTGAATTTTTGAAGCTGTGTTATAATACAGGACTATATAGATACCAAAGGTTGTACACCTGTATTTTTGTATTCTATTTTAATACAAAGAGCACATGCTCATGTTCTCAATGAGTATGCTTGTTCAATACAAATATTACTTTTATCTTGTGGAAAATAGAAATTGAATGAATTCCAACCAAAGACAGAATTATATGAGTTTTCCTTGTGAGAAAATGTTGAGCAGAACTGTGATTTATGAATATGTGCAGGATGCATTACGACCAAGGAATTGGGGACTGTCATGCGGTCTCTGGGACAGAATCCAACTGAAGCTGAGCTCCAGGACATGATCAATGAAGTTGATGCTGATGGAAATGGGACAATTGACTTCCCAGAGTTCCTGAATCTCATGGCTAGAAAAATGAAGGCAGGGTTCTGTTGCTTTTCCTCGCCTCTTATAACTTAGGGTTTAGCCGGATCAATTCTTAAATGGAAAGCATCCAAGTTGGAGTGTTTTGTGTATACTTGTTCATGGGCAATCTGTACTTAATTTTAGAATTCAGACAGGTGGCAATCCCCAGCCATTAATAAGTTCAATTTCCATTGAAATGGACACTTGCACTTGCAATATGTTCTCTAAAGCCAGATTTACTGAATATGAGGCAAACTGGCACGGATGTTCTCATGGCAGAGTTGGAGCTTACTTCAGTTTTACTGTTGTTGTAGGATACGGACTCAGAGGAAGAATTGAAGGAGGCCTTCAAGGTTTTTGACAAGGATCAAAATGGTTTTATCTCTGCAGCTGAGGTGAATTTCATTTATTCATCGCACTAGTGGGTGGTTTTCTGTAATGTTGTTGTCAATTATTGCCAAGTTTCCTAGGATTTAATGAAATTGAGAATTGATGTTTGATTCAATGATTTGGTTGCATTTTTACAGCTGCGACATGTGATGACTAACCTGGGGAGAAGCTAACTGATGAGGAGGTGGATGAGATGATTCGTGAAGCTGATGTTGATGGAGATGGTCAAGTAAACTATGAGGAGTTTGTTAGGATGATGTTGGCTAAATGAGATGTATTATAATATACCTCCATGTCTATGGAAGGTTGGAAGGTTGGACATATTATGTTTAATAGGCTGTGGGTGCATGGCTACTTTTTGTTTATTTCTAAGGTTTGTCCTTAGAGGGAAGTAACAATAAGAAGGAGACATTGATGTCATATGTTTTGGTGGTGGTGTTCCAGCACCCATATTTTCTTATGCTAGAATGTTAAGATGTGGTTTATAACCTGAAATCCTACATTACACCAACAATTGCTCCGTTCTGCTTGTTGTGGTGAGTCCCATGCTAAAATACAGATTACTTGCAATATTTACTTTTCATTTTGAATCTTGAAAATCTAGAGCGTGTTCAGTGATGAGAAATTCCTTTTTCTGGTTCTGTATTGGGATTTACATTTTGTCTTGGAAACTTCAAACTCTCGGTGTTATTGTCTAATGAATTGCATTTTTTTAATCGGTGCACTTTCTAGCATCTAGTCTTCAAGAAATAAATTTGCCTAAAATAGGAAAATGTTTTGCTTTATAACTTGAAGTTTGCGAATGTGAATCAAAATATTCATACCATTTGTTGCAAAAACAAAGTAAGATTCTTGTGTACTGTAAAGCTGGTATATACGTCCAGAATGCCTTACAGCAGTACTTCACAGTATTTTAGTTTTCATACCTAAAGCTTAGCAGTCGTATTGTTCTTTATTGTTATAATTCTCGGCAAAAATAAAGTATTATTCTTGAATGTTGGAAACTTCAGCTGCTTGAATGGGTATCGAATTATGAATTCTCTTGAGTGCCAATTGCTTGATGGTATTTTAGTTTTCGGTGGCATTATTAATATTCTTTTTAGGTACAACCAATAGGTTTATGATTCTTCCAAAGTATTATTCTTTACTAATTGAAAGTTAGACATAATTCGAATGCTTCCAGCCTATAAAAATGGGTAAGTATTAAGTATTAAAGCAGTCATTCAATGTTCTTCGATGGTATTTCTTGACATCCTTTTTAGATTAGATTCTTGAATCTTGGCAGACGGAGTGTTTCCACACTTTATCTGAAAGGGCTATAGCCTATCAAAATCAATATTTTTTGATGCAACAAATAGCTTTATGATTGTACTTTTGGCTTTTGAACCAAATGGCCTGACCAATGCACTGTGGATGGACGGTGGACCTATCAAACAACTGTTTTGCATCCGACATGTCAGGTGGAAAGCTGCTCATCCCATTTCCCGCCTGGCCATTCCCTGTCACAGTCTTGAAAGGTTCATAGTTGGATGGTGTTTTTAATGATGAAGTACAACATTAATATCTTTTTAAAAATAAAGCACAGCTCTAAGATTACACGCCGCCATCTAAAACATGTCAAGTTCTGGAAGTTAGATAATAAGTGCGTTTAATAGTAAGGCACAGGATTAATATTTTTGTTATAATAAAGCACAGTTCTAACGTTAGGCGCTACCATTTAAAACATTTTCAAGTTCTATCGTAAGTTATTACGTATCTTTTCAAACTCAACGATCATGATAAATTTCTTTGGTTTGTAGTGGCGGGCAATTTGTGAGAGGCAAAGTGGTTAAGGAAACAATATTCACAAATCAGCAGCAAACTTATGCTCTGCAATAGCTTTTAGTGTATGCTCCATAAGAAACAAACTTGATTTGCACAAATTTTTTTATTGAATCTGAAGCTTGCACTGTTTAGGTGCACAGAGTTCTTAGGTTTAGCTGCCAAGGATGAGTTTCCATTCCGGTCATTCTTATTTATTGGTATCTATTAGGGATAGAAACCTTGGTGGATGGTTAGGCAACACCTTTCACACCATCATACATATAGGTGAAGCACAACCCATTTGATATTTGTGTGACTTTCTTGACAGCTCAAGTGAAAGAAGCTTAATGGGATGTACAAGGTTCTGGGATGTACAAGGTTCTGGTTTCATGAAATATTGTTTCAAATCATGCATCTTATCAAACGTAGACCGTTATTCATGATGGCACATGTTTTGTTAGTATCATTTGTTTTCCCTCAATTGTAATGAGGTCTCTGCGGGCATGTATCTCCTTCTGCAATTGCACAATGAGCTTTTACAATGGTTAACTACTGTATTTATGATAAACCATTAGTTCCCTTTGAGTACCTTGATATCCTTGAGGCTAATGAGGTATTTATGATAAACCATTTGTTCCCTTTGAGTACCTTGTTATCCTCGAGGCTAATGAGGCATTTTGATTCTTTCAAAATTTTCATAGGGTCAAGTCTTCATCTAGTAATTCTTTGTATTAACTTTTGGTCATGCTTTTGAAATGATTTTTTATTATTATGTTGATTTCTGAGTCAAGGTTTTATTTAATCTGAGTAGTTCAACAAACATCAAGGATTTCATGGTATTTGGTGTTTGTATCAAATGAGGACTTTCATCCATGCTGTGAGTTCATGCTTTTTCATTCATGTTGTTTTAGATGTGGTCCTAATGGGATGTATAAATTTTGCTTTCATGAACATCGCTTCAACTCGTGCATTGTATCAAATGTGGATTTCCATTCTTGCTAACACCTATTATGTTAATATCATTTGTTTTCCTCAATTATAATGAGATCTCCGTGGCATGTATCTCATGTTGTTATTGCACAAGCAACTCTTACAATGGTGTACAACCATATATACAATAAATCATTTGTTTTTTTTGAGTACCCATGTTATCCTTAAGCTAACTAGCTGTTTCTATTTTAAGGCATTTTTAGGATAAAGTCTTTATCTAGTAATTCCTTGTTTTAACTTTTGGACATGCTTTTCATTTTATTACTATGTTGAATTCTAAATCTAATATTTGTTTTATCTCGAGTAGTTTAATAAAACATACCGACAAAATCTATCATAATTATGATGCATAGTATTTATACTCATTTGTGAAACCATTGTCACAACTCTAATAGAAAATACATTTTCCCACAATTATTTATTTAGCATTTGAAAACCATAAATGATTGATAAGAGATGAAAGACCTCAAAACCCCATTATTGAAGCAACCTTGAACTCGAACAATTAATATTATTTCCAACAAAAACATCTTCATCATTGACAATATATGCATGTGTAGGTTGATTGCCATAGCGTTCTTAAGTTTATGCATGTCTAATTGTAACTTCTCTTGGGTCTTGTTAACATTATATTTTTTCTAGTTGCGATTATCTATTCGTAACAAGGACATGTTTAGAACTTGCAAAGACAAGTCCACAAGGTATTGAAATTGCTACATTATCTTTGGAGATGACATTGCAAAAGAAATGACATCAACGATTGTATTTCCCTTAAGATGGTCAACCATGATATGAGGGTTCTATTCCAACTCAAATTGTAGTCTCCTCTTATAGATACCATACAACTCATTGCAATGGCATTCTCCAAAAGCGCACTATCTCGCAACATCTATGTCCGTAGCAAATAGGCCTTTGCCACACCCTAGTGATTTATTAATCATTACTTGAACCAAAATAATTATTTACATCATATATATTTTGTGGTCTACGACCATTTAATACATATGTTGAGATATCTAACTTACCTTATTGGTTCTAGTTCTTAAACTTCTTCGATTTCTCATATTGCAATTTTATCTCATTGGCAATTGGACATTGCTTTACTGCTATTTCGAATCAATAACATGCTAACTTATATTCTTGATGTGCACACAAAGTGTGCCCTTGTGAAACAAGGATTTTAGATGTTGGGGATTAATGTCTAATGCTTTATCACAATCTTTCACAACTTGTCTCTATTCCGTCAACTTCAATCTCACATCTTCCTCGTTTGAATAGGAGCACACAAGGGCATCCATTACTTGAACCTTGTCGAAGATCCCCACATTTGACGAACTCGATTTTTTGTGGGCAAGAAAGATCCAAGTCTATGCATTGGGTATAATATTCTATTACCCTTTTCTAATTTTTGATGTCTAAAGCATAGGTTGCCTTTGAAATGCTTGAAAATTGAATTTTTGATCCAACTTTATATTGGCAAGAGATGTTTATACCGACATTGTTGAAGAATGCATTATGTGAATCAGTGTTCTAGAGTTGCAAAATTTCGTGCATGTGACATGTTCGTGGAGCATGGTTGAAAAATATTTGCAAGTATGCTAGGCCGAGATGTGCTTCACAATGACATAATTAACATGATGGGGCAAATTGTGCATAAGAAGGATGCTCCTAAACATTTTTTTCTCTATGTTGAATTATTTTTTTAAAGAATTCCGCAAAAATAACTTTCTTACATATTTCAAAAAAACATTACTTGATGGTGAAGGAAGAACATGTAAGTATTTACTTGACTATTTACTTGAGGTTTATATATTTTTTAAAAACATTTTTTTTGAGATTGAATACTAGTTGTAAAATAATTATCTTTCATCCATGTACATATGTGGTCCACAACTTTTTGAAGGGAAGACTCCCATCTTCATCCATGTACATATGTGGTCCAAAGCTTTTGAAGGAAGACTCCTAAGTGACTACACAAGAAAATATGGAAGAATAATGGATCATCTCCTTTTCACACTCTTGAAAAGAGTGAAGCCCTATTACTAGAACAAGGAATGGTTACAATTATCGAGTTTTCTAAAAAAAATAACCTTAAGAAGGACAAGCATTTAGAGTCATCAATCAATAAGGCTAAGTTAATCCTAGATGACCACGTGAAATTGCATTCCATCAAACCAAACTCTTATCTCGTGCAAAGTCAATCCAAGCCATTTTGTTTCTACAATGTGAGAAATTATTGTGGAAGCTTATTTGTATGTGATTGTCCTTGAGCTACAAGGGAAACACTTGTAAGCATGTGTTGAAAGTAAGCATGTTTTTTGAGGAGCCCGACAAGGAGGATGAGGTTGGTGATGACAGTGATATTGATATTGCCGATGAGATTTACAAAGATGTTGAAATTGGCGGAGGGTTGCTAAAGAAAATATTAACATCCCTGATGAGATCCAGGAGTCAGAGTGAATTAAAGGTTAGGAGCGCCCTAGGCAATAAGTGAAGTGGATGCCCTTCTTACAATTGTAGTCAATAATTTTTTCCCATCAAATAAATAAATAAATGTTATGTACATTATCATATTTTAAAATTTGTATAAGGATAATAACAAATCACTAGTTTAGATAAATTGGTATACAAAAGGAATAAAAATATCCTATAAAATTTTCAAATAAGGACAAGTAATAATCCATGGATGGAGAGAATTAATCACAGGAGGTGCTCGAATGCAACAAATACTATTTTTTATACAAGGTTGGTTACTCGTCTTATTTACCAATATCAAGTGGGTGATGGGACTCAAAACTGAACAAAGCACCATTTTTTTGCAAAACAATAAATTTTTTTAGGTAAATCCCATGGTTTTTTGAAGAGTGGTATCTGGACCAAGCCTACTAATTCCTCCATAAAAAAGAGACATTTCCCCAAAATATTAGGAATAGAGAATAAATAATTTTTTCCTTCAATTATATTTGCCTCTACTAGCTACACCAGTGACATTATAAAAATACATGAACCTTTTTTGAGAAAAAATTACACACTTGAATTATCTAGAGCTACATTAGAGAATGGGTAAAAATACCAACAAAATCGAATGAGCTTAAAAATATACATATTTTTACTTGCAAAAATATTATAGTAACTTTTATGTATATGCGTGATATTCGTATTACTTTATAATAATATCAATAAAAGGGTCAATTAATATGGACTTTAGGTAAAAATAATAATGCTAAATTCTAATAATAATAAAAATATTTAGATTTAGGCGCCCCTTGACTGCTGGCGCCCTAGGCAATTGCCTAGTCTGCCTAAGGCTTAATCCCTCCTTATCGAAGTATGCTACTTTATTCCTAATTTTCAGCTGAATTTTACTATATTCGTTTTACAATGTCATTTATTTTCTTGTTGTGAGTATAGTTCCCTTAATGCATTATTGGTTTATATCATTACTTAAGTCATTCTTTGTTGGAATAATTACAACATTTGTGAAAATGTTGATGTTTTTATCCATGGTAATATGCTTGTTGGATCGCACATGGATAACAATGGTAATGTTGATGAAACCCTTGTTGTGAGAAATGTGGATGTCGATATGGAAATTGAAGATAATATTAGGTGGAAGGAGGAAGTTGAAAACTCATTAAATGTTTGAAGATGGTTGTAAACAACACCCCTCCCCGAAATGATAGTGCATGGACTAGTTGTTGTAGAGGCGGTGGGAAAGATGCAAAGGGAATTTGAATATCATCGTGTTTTTGATTTTTTGTTTCTGCCCGACCCTACCTCAAGTAGAACCTCTACAAAGAGAATTTGAAGTTTCTTAAGTCCTTGGAAGAAGAGGAAGAACACGATGGGTAATTTGCAAGTTGATGTACAAGTTGAGGAGAAACAACCATTTTATTTCCATAGCACAAATAAGAAATGGAGTAAGACAAAGAAGAGTGAAAATACCCATAATTGCCAACATAACCTCGCCATACATATTTGAAAAACTGCAAGGTTTGATGTGTATTGTTTATTACTTTTTGATTTTGTATTAAGTACATTAATGAGCCGCATAAAGATAAATAAATATGTGAATTTGAAGATTACAACATATCCTTTATAACTAATCGCACATGTTTTTTTCGGTTTAGCCACTCAAGTTTTGATTTGGCTCCTCATCATTTTTCATTTGGTTTTTCTCCCTACAAGGACAATGAATGAGGCATCCTTTTTATTAGAATATAGTTGATTTACCATAGATTTGATTTATTTCTCATGGCCTACAATGTTATTGCAATGTTCCTTAGTGCCATGTGTTGGCAATTTTAATGTTGCAAGAGTGTGTGATCTTGATTCACCCAATGGAAGCAACATACAATTTGCAACAGTTAGGGAAGACCATCTATCAACAATGTGATGTTCCAATGTGTTTGAGAGGGTAGCTCCTCGTATCACCCTCGTACGATGATTTTTGTATTTTTGACACTTTAACGGAAAACAAAAAGGGAGTAAAAATGGGAAAAATAAATAAGAAGTGAGAGGAAGGAGAAATCGAGAAACCCACAATAGAATATACACATAAAATTGGTGGGATAACTTAAACGTAAAATAAATTCCACTCTTTCTCACATGAAGGGCATACTATGACAAAAGATGCGAAGCATAAGAACTAGAAGCACAAAGTCTTCACAACTCCATTGCACATAATTATGACACGAAGTCCACATACATAAACATTCAACAAAAATCGAGTATAAGGGCATCACATACACCAAAGGAGATATGAGCATTAAAAATATCATTCAACTATAAACAAGGCACAATTTTATGATTGAAGACCATTAATAACACCATGGGGTAAAGCTGTCAAATTTGCATTGTATTCATATATTCATGGACTTGAGGGACAAACATTTGCATAGAAAGAAACCGACAACAATAATCTATAGAATTTAGAGAAAATAAGACAAGGAGAACCAACCAATCCCTTACAATGAGAAGGCCCCTCTATTTATACTTTTAGATAATAACTACCTTCATACTAAAAATATGACTTTTACAATTTTTTTCACTCACGTCCACACTTAAAGTGAATTTATGAGAGGACCTCCATCCCTTCTGCCCACTCTCCGTTCACACGGTTCCCAAAGCGGAAGGGTAGGCAGCAGGTACCACGAGCCCTCTGTCCCACACATCCATGAGTGAGAAGTGTAGTTCACCGGTTCCACCGAATGCTCCTATCTCTCGGCAAAGATCTGCGTGAGTGTGCGGTGTCCACCGCCCTCGAGCCCAACTATTCTATAGTATAGTAGGCCCTCACCATATCTCTATATAGGGTGTGGTGCATCGAGCCATGTCACCATATAGTTAAGAAAAAAACACTTTTCCTAACGAAGAAATATAAATAGTCACTTGAGTCACTCAAGTGAGTTTATAAAAAGTACTTTCTCAACAAATAAATAGAAAGTCACTTGAATGGAGGAAGAGAATAAGATTAATGAGTTCCAACCATGGAGGTTCCTTGCTTGATACACTTGAGAAATTTCCCCTTCAACACATGCATCACTGATATGAGCACATTCCATGGCCATTATTGTCTTGATGTCCCTGAAGTTCATATCATAAAAAATACCATTACTGATAGGAAATTGTCTTAAATACACTTCAAATTTATGTTTCTATGGTAAGGAGGTCATGGAAAAAGTTTTAATGAGATTCAATGGGTAGAACTCAAAATATGAGCAAAACAAGCTCTTAAAATAAATGAAAAAAACAACACTTGAGAAATGATTCTCATGAAAAATTTATGCCATTAATCCTTGCTTCAATATATTTCTAATGCTTCAAATGACACTCAAAATGGAGTTCACATGAGAAAATTATGGTCAAAACAAAACCGATTCCATTGTTCCATCTCGGAGCGCACCTCGCCTTAACTCATGAACTCATTAAGTAGAACACACTTTTTAACTTTGTTAAAATTTTTGCGTTATTGTAATAATTTCTTGAACCTTGAGCCCCCTTTGAACCTTTTGGGAACCAACTTAAGTCACATGCACACTTATAATGAAAATTTAGAAACAACTTAAGTCATATGTGCCACACTCTCAATGAAATTTTAGAACCAAAAAATGCATGAGCACCCTCTCAATGAAGTTTTAGAACCAACAAGTGCATGGGCACCCTCCTAAAAATAAATTAGAACCAAGAGTGCCTTTGGTGCCCATGAAATGTACAAATGGAACCCATACGGTGTGCCAAACACACGTATAATCCTCATTTGAAACAAAAATGAGCCAAATTGCATTTAATTGCATTTTTAGAACCCCAAAATCTTGGGCACACCTTTTGGTGATCATGGGAACTCTTAAAGTTCCTTGGGAACAATTTTGAAGGACTTCTATAACCTTATAAAGGTGATGCACCCTTATGAGTCTTGTGTGGAACAAAAGTGCCATCCCAACGAAAAATTAGAACTTCTTCCAATGCAAAGCGCCTTTAGAGTACATAATGGAACCAAAACACTCTTGTGAAGATGATGTTGGAACTTATACAAATGAAAAATAAATTCATGAGAGAGGAGGAACTTTGGAACCAAGACAAAAATGTGAGAGTTCTTTCCTACGAGTGCTTATCACACTTCAATGTTGCATGTGATTTGGAAACATATCTTCTTAGTTCATTCCATTTGAGCTCCATGATGACGTACCATGAGAACTAACCAAAAGGGTGAAAATGAAGGTTGACAGGAGGCCAAGAGGTAAAAATGGAAGTGTGTAGGAGAGATCAAACATTGGAACAATGAGAGAAAGAAAACCATGGGATTTCCAAGAGGGAAAACATGTTATCAAGGCAATTTTTTGAAAAATTAGAGGAAATTTGACATGAAATCAACCGGCTTTGATTAGGGACATGGCTTGGATTGGACAAAGTACAAACAATGCATAACTCAAAATCTAGGATCTTGAGGTTTCATGACTGGTGCCTTATACATTGGTCCATGAAGTCAAATCAAAGGGACTCACATCACCGCTACATTTATTGAAAATGCACACGAACACAAACAAGTAAACGGAAAGGGAAACTTGACAAAAAGGAAGAAAATTATGTACAAGGAAAATGAGGGCAATAAACAAATTATATACAAACCCAACACCAGGCTGTGAGAAGTAGGTACCTTTATGGAACAATCGATTGAATGCATGAAATTTTTGAGGACTAAAAGACATCAGTTAACCATAAAACATATCCACGATAGATTTACATTGTTTGAAAAGAAAGATAGAAACAAAAATCCATCCACAAAATGAAAATGAACTTAAAAATTTGCTTGATTTAGATGATGGTCTTACCACATGTTGATGAGGATTTGACAAGACAATCCTTTCACTCTTTTTCTATATGAACACGAGCACTAATTGACATGGATATTCATCACCATTTTTTTGATATATGCAAACTATTTTATCTTGAAAGTTACTATCATGAGAAGATTTGAACACCACAAAACGATCCCCCCATTTCATTTCCATGTTTTCATTGATTCCACACGTGTGTGGGCTAGATCAAGCACCATTACTTACTCCCTCTTGAAGTGAATTGAAAAAAATAATTCATCAATGGCAAGTTCAATCACAACAATAAAGGAATGTGTTCATCATTTACCAAGAGGATCATTATTATCATTTCTATCCTCTTTTAAAACTCTCATTTTAGTGGTAGAAGACACGAGACACCACTTTTCTTGTTAAGGGTACATAGTGCATGCATTACTCTGAATGAAGATTAATCAAAAGTATAACTATGCTCTCACCTTTTATGCTCCACAAAGATCAATTTCGAAGAGTCATGTACCTCTTCATTGCATTTTGGAGTGATATGAGGACCTTCATTAGAATGATGAATGTCAAACACCTCCTTATGAGATGGAGAAACAACAAGGTTCACCTATAAAGTAAGATCGAGAGGAGATGAGATGTTTCATGGAGCAGAAAACTTGATCATTGAATGATCGGTTATCATCATCTTCAATTTTTTTCACTCTGGTGGTTTTTATCTCACTTGTAATGACTATCGGAAGCCATTTTATTGTTTCTACAAAACCAACCTCTTTGCCTTCAACTTATGCTAAGTCATGATCTTCAAATAGAACATGCATGAATGATTTAATTTCAGAATCTTTAAATAGTTCAGCAGCAGTGATACCAAAGAAGGAACAATCAATAAGACTCTCACCAACTCCTTCATCTCCAGTAAGACAGGCTAGAACTTCGTGATACTTGATATTTTCAAAATCCTCATCATCTTCTGTTGTGTTGAATCAAGAAGTAACCTACATACAAACTCATTAATAGCAAGGAGTGTATACACTCTTTCCCAAGGGAATCAACATGATCATCTTCATTATCATCATCTTCTATTCCCATAAGATAGAATTATTCTTGCTAATAACATGGCTACTTTAGAAGAAACAGTCACTTTCTTTTTTATGTATTGAATTTGAAAATAATTCACCAGTAAAATCACCTCCTTCATTCACATGAGTATGTAGTCTTTGTTCACTAAGTGTATCAAAAGGAATGCCAAGCTCTTCAATTTTATTTTCTCTAATTTTGGGTGCTTGTACATCAGATTGAGTATAAAAACAACAAGGAAGTCCTCAATAATCACCTCAAAATATATCTCTTTAATGGTCTTATTTGAAGAGTGGAAATTCATCTTGAGCAAATTCAATAAGAATTGGATCAATCCTCTCCAGACAAATGTCTTCATTTTATTTGTAAGCCATTTTTCAAAAAGCTTTGTCTTAGGTTGAGATGATGTTGTGGAGAACAACTCCATTTCCTTCCTTCCTTTATTATTTTTAGCAATTTCAGTTTCAAAGGTACCAAGTGGTTCACAAAGAATGGACTCACGACAATCAAGATATTGCTTAGGAACAAATAATTCATAGTGTCGAGGATATTCAAGAATTATTTCTGGTAGATTATTGTTCTTTTTCTCCCTCTGAAGTATTTAAAGCTGCTTGAAATTCCTTTGTATAACTTCAATGAAGTGTAAGACTTCGAGATTGAGTCATGGATCTGACATCCATTATGTTATTCTTACAATCATTTCAATATACTATTTATTTAGGGCAGTGATCTCCTCATCCCGATATGTGAGAAATTCATCAATGGGAAGACAAATAAAGGGAAATGTTTTGAGATTCTCACGAGGTCATGAATCATCTAAAATATCATCTCCAATAGATATCTCTTATATCAATTTCACGTTATATGACAACACTTTATCATTATTTATCTCACCAATGGATTCATCTTCGAGATGTTTTGGTATCTTTTGTGTCTGTAGCATTCTATAATTTGTTTTCATTTCCTTCATGAGATTTATAGATCTCTGATCATCACCAGGATTTATCATCATTTTCTTTCCTTCATTAACACTCCTTTAAAATTTTGGAAAGTGGGATTTAATTGTAGGATCATTGGATACAAACAAATTCCTCCACTATGATTTTATTCTTATGCAACATATGCATTTCCTCATTTTCTCCTACAACTTGTAGAGGTATGGAAACAATATTATATTTACTTTGTGATGTATCAAATGTTGGCATGTGTGTCAAAGTGCTCCCGTGAGTTTCGTGGATTGTTATCCCTGCAAAATTGACAAGGGCAATTTGTAGGTAACCATACCAAAAAAATTTGTTTTGGCCCGAAGAAAGTTTGATAACGTTTGAAATAGCCCAAAACTCCCTTTCGAAAATCAATTTTTTTAGAACTTAGCCATTTTCAGCTTTTTTCAACTCGGTGCAAGAAATGTTGTGTCGACATACCAAAATGTGCGCCCTTAGAAAACCCTTTGGCGTGGGAAACATTATGTCGACATCCTTAAAAACGTGCCCACTCTTAAAATCCTTCGGCGCACTCATTGTTGTGTCAACATCAATGAAGTTGCGCCCTTTTGGCGCTGAAATTATCATGACGACATCATAAAACATGTGCCAAGTATGTGCGCTAAGGCACGGAAAATGGTGTGTTGACACCATGAAATGTGCACTAAGGTGCTGAAAGTATTATGTCAACGCTAATAAACTTGTGCCAAGGCACATTTTAACTCGTGTCGACACTCTGAAAGGTGCGCCAAAGAAAGTTGGTGAAACAATAAATGCCAGGTTTTTCCTATAAATAGGCACCGACACCTGTCATTTTCACATTTTGAAAATTGTGAAAAGTGTTTTCTCTACGCCTGTCAGCTATCCTTGTCACCCCCACGTGCCATGTTTTGAGCTTGTGGACCCCAACGTCATCCTTCGTCTTTTATAAAACCGGGTAAGTGGCTTCTGTCATCCTTGTTGTTATGGTTTTTGTTTTTGGTTGTGTTAGGTTTTAGGGTTGTTAAAAAGATTAAATCTAAAAAGAAGAACTTAACAATCTATAACCAACTGGGAACCCCTTTTCCTCTCCTTCCAGATCTACAAATCTGGAAGGCCCCTGCCTCTGAAGAAACCCAAGGCCATTTTTCCCTGCTTATTATCTTGTTGAAACCCTCTCTTTACCATCAGAGATATCCAAAAAGAGAGAAAGAGAAAGAAAGAAAATAAGCTAAGATGTTAAAGCTGAATTTGAAGCATGGCGCACTATCCTTCCCCTGCAACATATTTTGAAATTCCACCTTGGCGCACTGTCCTTTCTTGCAACATGACCCTAACCCGCCCCCAGTTTAATAACACTTTGCAGCTTTTGTAGGTCGCAGGCGCATCCTGCACAACATCAACATAGGATGTTGTGTGCTTCAAATCTGCGCTGAGCACTTTTTCCTTGGCGCATTGATTTCCTTTGCAACATATTTCAAAATTGCACTTTGGCCGCACTTAAAACCCATGCAACACAATCATTTTCAGCACCCAGTCAAAGTAGTTTTCCCTAAGCGCGCAGTGCATTTCCTTAACATCAACATGACATGTTCCATGTTGTGAACCCGTGCCCTGCGCTTTACCCTTTGACACCCAAAATTACATGTCAACACCTAGAAAACCGTGCCTTCCTGCGAGCGCAACTATTCTCCTGTTAACATTGACACAACTTTTTCATGTCAACACCCTAGAAAGTGCGCCCAACATTTTAAAGCCTCTGCAACATGCTGTGAACCTGCGCCTTGCGCCCTAAGCCTTATAATTGCTCATTCTTCTTTCTGCAAGCTTTCATTATGAATAACATGATGGTTGACATGGCTCTTCTGTGTTGGACCTCCTTGATCCTTCTTGCAGAACAAAAATAACCATCCTTGAGCTCACACATGTCTTCATCAAGCAATAAACCAACAAAGTCTAAAGCTAAAGCAAAGCAATCGGAACAATAGATGAAGTGCAAATATCAGAAAGTTAGGATGCGACTCATATGTAGAAAGCAACCTCGACATCGGGGACTCGAGCTGGGGCATATCGATATGGATGACTTTTGGGCATGGACCAACTAGGCAAGCGGTGGCCCGTGGATGAACAAGTTAGTGGGCGATAGATTACACTTTGCAATTTGGGTTGCCAGTAAGTGTTGTAAACAATGAATTTATTATGTTGGTTGCTCGGTGTTATAACAAGGACTCTAGATGTGTCAAAGATAAGGAAGGAAAGATGATCATCGACCTCATAGTCCATCACTTTAACCGACCTCGGACATTCCTCATCACAGGCAATATGTTGCCATAAGTCTAGAAGACTACAAGAAAGCATGGGACGAAAATGAAGATAAATGCATGTAAATGATGAATGAGCTCTATCTAAAAAAACAAGAAGCCAAAGTGAGCAGATAGAAATGCAGACCATCCACCATAGTGACTTCAACGAGGAAATGAGTGATACAATCACCTTCATGAACAAAGTATTTGGGTTTCTGATGCCCATTATTTCCACAAATGGATGCTGAGGTACTTGGAGACCATGAGCAAGAATGTGCCGATCAACATTTTGGCTGGGGTGAAATCATCTGCGACACCATCTCCCAACAACTTCAATAAGTCCTAACAACTGGGAAGTTCTACATGAACTCCTATGTTGTATACGCTGCAACATTAGTAAGAGATTTTGCAGTTTGGCTCAAAATGGGGTATGGCCCCAAGTCAAAATATATGAATTCTACCCAGAGCTAAAGCTTGAGGCCAGCATCTCTTAGTTCTCCAAGATTAATGATGCTTTCTTCTACGAGGTAATCTACTTACTGAGGCCGAATATGAGACATGGTCGAGACCAGCCCGAGCGTGATTGCTGCCACGAAGAAATGGGGAGCATTGTTCACACAATTCCCCACATTCACATACCTCAGAGCGGTGAATTTTGAGGGTGAACTGACCAAGCTACCACGGTATACAGGGCCCAAGCTAATCCTCTTGGAGTTGTCAAGGCAACTGATCACTTACCATGAGAAGTGGGTGAAGATAAAGAAAGGAGGAACTCCATTCCCCCTTACAGTTGGCCGATACACCTGCACCACACTGGCCAAAGCACGAGAAATGTATGCCGAGATGGAATTGCTAAATTTGAAGCACAACTTCCTAGCCAGGCCTACCTTCGATTGTCGAGTTGCTTCCCAAGGGCCAAAATTGATCCCATCCAAGTTCCTGAGATCGAGAACATTTGGATCGACCTGACACATGAAATAGATATCAAGCGAAAAGGATCACTCAAGGTGGCTTTGGAGGAGATCATCCATTATGGCGTGGCCATCATCACAAAGGGATTCCATGAGACTGATCAAAAATATGATCAAGTTTACCTTGACACGGATGGGGACGATTGGCCGTTCGCATAGGTTGACAGATCGAAAGTGCCTAAGACCATTCAGGAAAGGGTTAAGCCCATGTTGCAGCACACTGAACATTGGTGCAAACAGAATGGTATCACCTACCGGGGTAGATTTCTTTCGCTTCTCCTTCCGGAAGAGCACCTCCAAGATCGGCCCAAGTGTCGAAAGAAAAGGGGAAAGACAAGGAGGGAGAATCAAGCAAACAAGAAGAAGCTCCCAAAGCCCTCGTTCCACTTCCGAGAAGCAAGTGGTTGATTGGTGTCTCAAGTAAAGAAGAAGAGACAACAAAAGTTTCAATGGATACATCCACTCAGGATGTTGTCACAAGTACAACCGCTGAGGTACCCAGCATCCCTCCTTCCATTCCTTCCCCTCCTCCTGTCATTGAAGCATCTATTCCTATGGATGTGTCTTCTTCTCTCCCTTCCTCCCTTCCATCTCCCACCTCTTCCATCTTCTCCTCTCTCACGATCTGTCGCCCAGTGTTCCCTCCATCCAATTGCAGATCCCTTCCATTTCCATGTCCTTTTCTTCTCCTATAGTAACTCTAGGCCCCACAAGAAGCAGCGCGTTGGACTCCTTGTTGATGCCACCACCAAGTGTTTCAACGTTCTTCCTCGCGCCTCTACTGATTTGCTTCCCCTTTCACCCCGTTTCTTCTTCTATTCCCTCTACTCCCTCTCCCATAAGTCCTAGCTAAATTTCTGACCATCTAGGATCAGCATAAGAGAAAGGTTCCCATCGCACCCATGGACTTCTCTGTCATTCGAAGAAGGGACCCACGAAGCAAAAAACAATAACTCGCTTTTCAAAATCATTTTGGGGAGAGAGTCATGGAGATTGCATACCTGGATCCCACCAAAGAAAAGAAGGATCTATCTCCCACAGACTTCACAGTGACTCAAGTCACAATGGGAACCTCATCGAAAGCCTACAAGGAGAGGCCTTGTCTACAGTAGATGCTCTTTGCAAGAAGCTTCAAGAAGCTAAAAGAGGAGAAGAGAATACTCAAGGAGCAAAACAAACATCTCCTCCAAGTATTGCAGAGAATGGGCAACGCTCCTCCTGTGACTGCCGCCGAACCCACTGAAGTTCTCAGCGAGGATAAGATAAATGAATATGCTAATATTGGCGAACAAGGCACGGCAGTATCCTCCTGGATTGAGTGAATCCTCAGAGATAGTGAGGAAATGATTAAGAAGTTCACAATACTCTACCAAGATATAGATCAAGCAAATAAGGAGCTACAAGCAGTAGCAAGTTCCCTCTTCGAGGAGTTGGACAAGGCCAGGTTGCAACATGAAACATTCCAAGCAATGGCTATAGCTCAGCTGATGACCTATTGAAGGTCGGCGTCATCGATCACCCGTGGGCACATAATAAAGCTCTTGTTGCATTAGATTACTGGGTTGATCAAATGGAATATATCCTGGAGAGGATAGATAAAATCAAGGATGAAGCTCTGGATGCACGACACAACATGGGAGACGATTCTACATAAAGATGTCTCGGGGATGCTCGGTGAATCATACACCTTGAGGGAAGTGGATGATACATTTCAGTACTTCAAAGCTATAGTCACTCGAGGTTTGGCATCGGAGGTCACTTTCGACCGAGAGTCAATTAATAACCTCTTGGCTCTGCGTGATTTCATTGGATTCTTGATCGATGCATGCGGCGAGTTTGCCGGGTTACTACGACAAGCACAAGAATGAAAAAGAAACTTGTGAATTCATTGGCGACCATTTCAAGGGTCCAGATCATAATCAACTTTAGACAATGATCAACAAGTTTATGGAGTATCGAGCACAGTGTCACATTGACTCTCCTAATCAGAAGCAAGACACTCCGTTTAAGCAAAGAGATGATGAGGAGTAGTTTCTCCTCTTGTGTACGCTTTGATCATTTTGTAAAAATATTTTAAAAGTATGTTGACATTTATGATGAAATCATCCATGTTGCATCATGGGATGTTGCCATCAAAAAATTTCCCAAAGTCAACTTTTGACTTTTTAGATATTTTGTAAATATCTTGTAAGATATTTTGTATAGTGGTTGGTTTGCTTTTGTCTTCTTTCCTCCTCTCCTTGTATAAATACTAGAATACTTGTTGTATTCTAGGTGGACATTTTTGTATGAATAGAGAAGTGAAGAGAGAAAGACTTTGTGCTTTCTTGTAACAGAAGAAATATTAATACATATATTCAGATTTTGTGCTTAATGTGTGTGTTATTTGCATCAGATCTTTCTTGAATTAGATCTATGTTTTTATTCTATTGGATTCATTCCTATTATTGTCATATGTTCATCAGTATTGCTTTAATCATTTATGCAAGTAAGATTGGTTCTATTTACTACCAACCCAAAGCATAAACCTTCTGACCTTTCTGTCTTGGAATTCATTTCTTTTCTTCCTTCAGATTTATCCTCCTCCGTTCCTTCTTTCCTACCTTTCTGTTCCTAGTTAGAACTACCTCTACTGGGATGAGATCCCAAACCCCCTAAAGTTAGAATAGTGTAGATTTACACAGATTCTTGCTTGATAGATTAGCAATAAACCAATTTCACTTTGATGTCTTAAAGAGGGGCTATGCCCTGCACACTGTTGGCCTGTTTCCCCACGACTTGCCTAATCGGCATGATTTTTAGACCAATAGTGACATGGACTAACCGCATCTCGTGGATCCTAACTCTAGTGATTGTAGCAGAGATTAACGCCTGTGGGTTTTGGTCTAACAACAATTGTGGTCCAACAAATGGTATCAGAGTGACAAGTCTCGAGTTTGAAACTCACTCGGGTAACGTTGGGGGATTTTTGGCATGTGCGTTCAACGCTCCCCATGAGTTTTGTGATATGGACTAATTGCCTCTTGTGGATCCTAACTCTGGTGATTTTAGTAGAGATTAACACCTGTGGGTTTTGGTCTAATAGTAATCGTGGTCCAACATAAAAAATTTTGAATGATGGTTCCTCTTCTTCAATGCAAAATGAGTACAATTGTTGTAAAAAATTAAAAATATTCCTACCTTTTGTTTGTTCAATCTGTTGCAAAATTTGAGCCAAAATGGATGATATTATTTTTGCTTTAACATTAATACCTATGTAGAAATATTTTAAGAATTGCAACTTCTCCGGGATCATCTAAAATTTGATTATCATGAAAAGAAGATCATTTTCTCCCTCTTCTCCACTATCATTATAAGACATTAAAACAAGGTGCCAATTTACAAATTTTATCTTCGGATCTATTTAGATACCAACTTCAAACAAATTAGTGAACCTCCATTCTAGGGGGTTCCTTGATATAAAAATTGAATTCACAAGGCACTTCGATCTCCTCGGTGGAGTCACAAAAACTATAGACACTTTTTTGTCGATATGTGTGATCTTGATTCACCCAATTGAAGCAACATAAAATTTGCAATATTTAGGGAAGATCACCTATCGAGAGGGTGATGTTCCTCTACGTTTGTGAGGGGTAGTTCCCTCATATGATCAATTTTTTGGTATTTTTGATGCTTTTAACTGAAAAACACAAAGGAAACAAAATAGGAAAAAGAAAGAAGAAGGGAGAGAGGATGGAGAAAGTGAGAAACCCACAACAAAATAGACATAGAGAACTACTAGGATAACTCAAACGTAAAATAAACCCTCTCTTTCTCAATGAAGGATTTAATATGACAACAAATGTGAAGAATAAGAACTAGAAGCACATGTTTTTCACAACTCTGTAGTACACAAATATAGCACATAGTTCACATACATAAACATTCAACACAAAATTTGAGCATTAGGGCATCACATACAATAAAGGAGAATAAGATCATTAATGATATCATTCAACTATAAACAACAAGACATAGTTTTATGATTGAAGAGAACTAATAACACCATAAAGTAAAAATGTCACATTTGCATTGTATTCATATATGCATGGAATTCAGGTAAAAATTATGCACAACCAACCATTACATGAGAATGGAACCTCTATTTATACTTTCAGCTCGTAGCTACTTGATAACTACCTTCCTAGTAAGAAATTGACTTTTATAATTTACATTTCACTCAAGTCACAACTTAAAGTGACTTTATGACATTTTTTTTTCAAAATGGAGTAACAAAAGTAGTCACTTGAGTCACTTAAGTGATCTCATAAAAATTACTTTCTTCATGGAAAAATAGAAATTCACTTGAATGGAGGAAGAAAATAAGAATAATAAGTTCCAGCCATGGAGGTTCCTTGCTTGATCCACTCAAGCACTTTCACCTTCAACACATGCATCATTGATAGGAGTCCACTTTCCATTGACCATTCTTGTCTTGATGTCACTGAAGTTCATATGATCAAAATTACCATCACCAATGGGAAAATCATCATGAACATAGTTCCAAATTTTAGTGCCATGGTAAGGCTCATTAATAAAGTTTAATGAGATATAGTACATACAAAAAAAAACACAAGGCTTAACACCTAACAAAGCCATGATTGATATAGGACATACAAAAAGACAAGGTTTGACCTTTTGTTATATCCCATGTCAAGTCATTACATGGATTGAGGATCTCACCACCTTTCACATATGACCAATATGAGAAATTGAAGAATGGAAAAGGAGTAGATAAAAGAAAAGAGGAAGAAAAAATAATTCAACTATTAGAGGAATAACACAATATTTAGAATAATGATCTCAATATGCAATTAGAATAGCTTCGCCACTTCGAGGGGCAACCTCAAACCATATAATAAGACTCAAATGCTCAAATGATAATGAAATACTACCTATAATCCCTATATATACTATTCATATCTATGGCCATCACAAGGCCGACCTATTAAGCATGAGAAAGTATAAATGATATAATAAAATGATATGGTAAGCCCAAGTCGGCTACTCATATCCTAATACAAGCAAATAGGTTAAGGGCGTAGCATGCCCTTCCCCTTTAAAACCAAATGTTGTCCTCAACGTTGAATAATCTGGATGTTCTTGCTGAGAAAACCTTCATCCTCCCAGGTGGCGTCTTCTATGCTCAGATTCTTCCACTTGATCAGATATTCCTTAATGTCTCTAGTTCTCAGCCTCTTAGTACGTGTTTGCAGAATCTTCTCTGGCTCCAAAATGATTCTTCCTTCCTCGTCAAGTTCTGGTAACTCTGTCTGGGCTTCAAATTTCTGTCCAATAACCTTCTTCAGGCATGAAACATGGAATACTGGGTGTATGTGTGAAGATGGAGGCAACTCTAGTTTATAAGCAACACTACCAATTTTCTGTAGAACCTGATAAGGGCCATAATATTTAGGAGCAAGTTTGTTTTCCTTTTTTCTATTGCTTTAGGGACATCTGTTTGTAAGGTTGGAGACGTACAAAAACCCAGTCACCAATTTCAAAATGTCTTTCACTACGGTGTTGATCTGCTTGTTGTTTCATCTGTTTTGTGCTAATGCTAAATTCTCCTTCAAACTAGCCAAAAACATGTTGTTGATGTTGAATGTGTTCCTCAACATCTCGACCTTAGTTGCACCCTCAAGGAGGAAGTGATAGAAGGTGGATGGTAACCATATAATGCTAAAAATGGGGTCATTTGAGAAGAGGTATGAAAAGATGTGTTATACCACCATTCTGTCGGTGGTAGCCATTTAATCCACCTTTCTTGCTTATACGATACAAAACAACGTAAATACCCCTCTAAGCATTTGTTGACCACTTCTGTTTGCCCATCAGTTTGAGGATGATAAGATGAACTGTGAGCTAGTTGAGTACCCAAACATGAAAATAATTCCGTCCAAAAATTACTTGTGAAAATAGGATCACGATCACTTCTGATTATCTTTGGGGTTCCATGTAGCCTTTGAAGCTTGTCTCGAAAAAAATAGTTTGCATATTGTATCTTGGCTGCGAAATGGATGTGATAGGGCACAAAAATGGGCATATTTTGTGAGCCTATCCACAATCATGAAAATAACATTCTTACCCTCTGAACAAGGCAATCCGGTGATGAAATCCATGGAGACCTCCTCCCATCTCTGGCTAGGAATTGGTAAGGGTTGCAACAGACCTAGTGTCTTAATTGTTTCCCCTTTGTTCTGTTGGCACACTAAACACTCTGATACAAACTTTTTGTACATCCCCCTTGAGTCCTTCCCAAAAGAATTCTCTTTTTATTCTATGATATGTCTTCAAAAACCCAGAGTGTCCTCCAACAGGTGAGGCATGTAGCTCTGCAAGAATCTTATGCTTCAACTCAGAATCTTTACTCAAGTATAACCTATCCTTGTACCATAGGGCATTACCTTTCCACTCAAATTTGTTAGATGTCATAGATCCTTGCTTGATATTCTGTATTAGAGATTGTGTATCCTTATCTTGATTCCATTCCAATCTTGCTTCATCCACCCAATCGGCCGTCAACATGGACATTCCACATAGTAAGGCATCTGCGGATGTATCCCTTCTGGACAACGCATCAGCTACTACATTTTCTTTACCCTTTTTGTATATGATTTCAAAATCATAACCCAACATTTTTGTTACCCACTTTTGTTGTTCTTCAGATGATAACCTTTGCTCAAAAAGTATTTGAGACTATCATGATCGTTTTTACCTTGAAGTGTCTACCCATGAGATAGGGCCTCCATTGCTTGATTTGCATGAAGAATAGCCATCATTTCTTTCTCATAGACGAGGTTTGAGCAGATCTTTTCCTTTGAATTGGTGACTCTCAAATGTAATTGGTCTTCCTTCTGCATTAGAAGCTGCTCCCGATCCACGATCTGAAGCGTCACATTCAACAATGAAGGTTTTGAGAAGTTGGGAGTAGCCAAAAGCGGGGTCTTGCACATGGCTTCCTTAATTTGCTCAAAGGATTTAGTGGCTACGTTTGTCGATGGAAGGCATCCTTCTTTAGCAATGCGGTGAGTGGGGTTCTTTATTCTACCATATCCCCACACAAATCTTTTGTAGTACCCTATTAGTCTAGGAACCCACGAAGATTTTGAGATTTTGGGCCTTGGCCATTCCACCATAGCTTTGATCTTCGAGGATCAACTTTGACGCCTTCATGGGATCTGATATGACCCAAGTACTCTACCTCTTGTACACCAAAAGAACATTTGGATGGCTTTGCATAGAGTATGTTTCTCCAAAACTTCAACACGTTATTTACATGTTGTAAGTGTTCTTCCCATGTCTTCTTGTAAATCAATATGTCATCAAAGAAAACTAATACAAATTTCCTTAAAAATGGCCTAAAAATAGTGTTCATCAAGCTTTGAAAGGTTGAGGCGCATTTGTAAGACAAAAGGCATTACCAAAAACTCATAATGGCCCTCATGAGTCTGAAAGCCGTTTTATGAACATCTTCCTCTTTTATCCTAATTTGATGGTACCCGAGCGAAGATCTAATTTTGTGAAATAAACAACACCATACGATTCATCAAGTAAATCATCAATTCTTGGAATAGGAAACTTATCTTTGATGGTGTACTTGTTGAGTTCTCGTAATCTGGACACATCCTCCATGTTTCATCCTTCTTACGTACCATGACCCTTTGGTGAAGAATATGCACTCTGGCTATGCACGATGATACTGCCTTGACATTTCCTCCACCATTTTCTCGATCTCACTTTTACGGGAATATGGGGTATCTGTATGGTCGATGTTAGGTGTTTGGCTCCTGGAATCAAGCTGAATGGCATGATCATGATCCCTAGCTGGTGGTAGTCCCTTTGGAATTGCATCAAAAATAGATGAGTGAGCATCCACTGATCTTACGAAGATCGGGTGGCATTGAAGACTACTGTATTTTGTACTTCTATGGAAAATAGCTTTCTTTATAAAGCCATCCACTCCTTTTACGAGAACCTTACGCATCGATGAGAGCTAATAATCTGTGGAGACTTAGCTACCATCCCATTGATTGTATTGTCCTTCCATCTGAATGAAATCGCATGAACAATTCTTGGAAATTCATCTCTATAGTACCTAAGGTTGTGAGCCATTGACCCCAAAACAATATCTGCCCCTCCCATAGAAATAGCAAACATAGGTGAGTCTAACATGTAGTCTCCCATGGAAAGCTTGATCTTATGGCACTTTCTGTGCACTTATTTGTCCCACCATCCATGATCATAACTTGCATTTTAAAGTGGGTAAATAAAACAATTGAGGCGGGTAACTAACTTACTATTTATGAAGTTATGAGTACTCCTGAGTCAATCAACCGTCACCTTCTATTTTTGAGATAGCCGATAACCTTGAGTGTTTGAGGAGTACTAAACACGATGATGCATGGAGAAATTGTAGGTTGGTGATCCTCTACTTCATCTTCTCTTTGGTTCCTCGGCCTCTCCTATAATTTCAGCTTCCTCATCATCCTCATTACCTCCGTCAATATAGAACAACTTCTTCTCAGCACATTTATGTCCCGGTCCATATTTTTATCATAGTTAAAACATAATCCTTTTGCTCTCTTTTCTTCCATTTGTTGAGGAGTCAGTCTAATTGGCCTAGCAAATGAAGGGGAAGAGATACTACGGTCTCTGGTGTTAATGAAAGGTGGCCTCCTACTACAAAGAACTTTTTCCTCTGCACGACGTGCCATGATAATAGAATCAGAAAGCTTGATTGGATTAAACATACGTACCTCATGCTCGATGTGGTCCTTAAGACCCCCAAGAAACAAGTCATTCAGATTCTCTTCTGGAATATTCTCCACCCTTAAGGATAGGTTTTGGAATTGATGCACATAATCTTTGACTGATCTGTTTTTGCCGTAACTTTGCTAATTGACTAAAGTAGTTCTCTGAAACACTGGAACTATAGTGCAATTGCAACTCCTCGGTAAAAACTGTCCAAGTGACACCTAGACCATTCTTCTGCCTCTGAGCACATAACCAACGATACCAAACAAATTGGTTGGGTTCAAGATATAGGGATGCCAATGTCACCTTTTGTCTTGATGGTGTTTGATGTAACTCAAAGAAGTTCTCCATTTGATTTATCGATTCGAGGGATCCTTACCATCAAATTTGTGCATATCCACTTTCGGCATCATGTTAGTGGTTGCGAATAAGTTTGATTACGATGGGTGGAAAAGTGATCGATATGGTTAGTTTGTCCATGATTTTGAAGTGAAGGTCCTCCTTGGTTGATATGGGCTGGATTTGGGCCATATTGGTTACCCTTTACATGTTGCATGATATCATCCAACCGATGATTGATTTGGGCTATGTCTCCTTTAGAGGCCATCTCAGATTGTACATTTCGCAACTCATACTCAAGTTGGCTCACCTTATGATCAACTGAGGTAAACCCTAGTGCTGAGGAATCTGTATTTACCCCTTCTGACTCCATCTCTTCAATCACTACCCCATCTTTATCTGGGGTTTTACCCAGAGTAACCGGATTCTTTTTTGCTCTTGTGGAAGGCCCCGCCATGATGTCAAACCTTAGGGTTTAGGGTTTCGATACAATTTGGTGAACAGGAAAAAACACAGAGAAGATACTAATACTATTTTTTTGAGAGCTTTCCGAAAATGTAAAGAACTTGAAAATTTTCCACAATTTGCACCCTAGGGAGTGATTTTATGAAAAACCCTAAATTTGTAATAACTTTTGCAAAATAAATCAAAAAAGTCTGAAATTTTCAAGGAACCTTACTTGAAATTCTTTTCACAACTCTGGTAAAAATATCTCCCACCAATTCACTCTGGTTCGTAATATGTGGTGGAAACAAAAAAATTAGGGTTTTTGCCCTAATTTTGGCCCGAATCATGACTACGATACCACTTGTAATGAAATTACTTGTATAATTCAGATTAAGAGAAATAATAGAACACCAAATAACACAATATTTCAGAATAATGATCTCAATATGCAATTAGAATAGCTTCGCCACTTCGAGGGCAACCTCGAACCATATAATAAGACTCAAATGCTCAAATGATAATGAAATACTACCTATAATCCCCTATATATACTATTCATATGACCTATTAAGCATGAGAAAGTATAAATGATATAATAAAATGATATGGTAAGCTACCACAAGCAATAGGTTAAAGTCGGCTACTCATATCTAAGAGGCACAATTTTAATGAATTTTTAGAGCCAACTTAAGTCATATGTGCACTCTCAATGAATTTTAGAACCAAAAGTGCATGGTCACCCTCTCAACGAAGTTTTAGAACCAAAAAGTGCATAGGGGATCTGAAAGCAATAAATCAGAACCAAAGTGCCTTGGGCACCCATGCAAAGTGCATATAGAACGCATATGGTGTGCTAGGCACACTTATAAGTCTCATTTTAAACAAAAACAAGCCAAGGTGCACTTCCATTGGATTTTAGAACCCCAAAAGCATAAGCACACTTTTGGGTGATAAATGGGAACTCATAAAGTGACTTGGACACATTTTTGAAGAAATTATGGAACCATGTAAAGGTGAGGCACCCTTATGAATTTTGTGTGGAACAAAAATGCCATCCCAATGACAAGAACTTCTTCCAATGAAAAGTGCCTTTGAAAAGTGCATAATGGAACCAAAACACTTTTGTTAAGATGATTTGAAAATTATACAAATGAAAATCACTTCATGGGAGAGGAGGAACTTTGGAACCAATACAAAAGTTTGAGAGTTCCTTCTATGAGTGATTCTCTTGCTTCAATTTTGCAAGTGATTTGGAAACATATCTTCTTTGTTCATTCCACTTGAGCTCCATGATGGTGTACCATGAGTATTAACCAAAGGGGGCAAGTGAAGGTTGAAAATAGGCAAATAGGTAAAAATGGAAGTGTGAGAGAGATGATCAAACATTGGAACAACGAGAGAGAGAAAATCATGGGAGTTCGAAGAGGGAAAATATGTTATCAAGGAATTTTTTTGAAAATTAGAGGAATATTTGACATGACAACACCATCCACTTATTTTCTAACATTAATTTGAAATTATTTATTTTTTCCATTACCTCCAACTCAACATCAACTTCCACATGTTACTTTGTCTCTTGGAGGTAGTCACAAGCAACATACTTGCACAAGTATGACTCTAGTTGCAAGTAAATACATGTGCTCAACAACTACGCCATTTAACACCTATAATTTGGTCTACATGATCTTATTACTAAGATCATACTAACTATCCTAGTCTCGTGTCAATTTACTACACTACGCTAGTAAATCACCCTTTCTAACCTCTTCTAAACCCCTAAATATGCTAATCCCTCTCTAACCAACTTCTATAAGCTTGTTTCCCTTTAATTAACCTTGTTTAGGTTAATTAACCCTCTTATTGAATTTCTAATGAGAATTTGACTTTCTAAACAAATATCTCACCTTCCAAATAGCCACTTAGCCTTCCAAATCCAGTTCACACCTCCCAATGTGATTTTCTAAAAAATCACCTTTTGACTCCTTTTTAGTCCCACATGCATCCAAAAGACCTTTTTCTCCAAACCAAAAACTATAAATAGAAGGGTACCCCTCCCACCTTTTCATAAGAACTCTCTCTCTCATCTCATTTCTGATTTAGATTATGCTTTAGTCATTTTAGAGTCATTTCATTTCATATTTGAGCTATTTACTTGTTATTTGCTAAATCTTTCAAAGCTTTAGTAAATGGGAGAAGCCATTAATGGTGAGCTTCCATTCTTAAGCTTTTGAGACATCAATAAACACATAATTGATTGCTAGAGCTTTAATAGGTTCATTTATAGATAGCTTTCATGGAGTAGAGAACTAATATAGTCATGTTTAGAGGTTGATTGTTTGTTTCAAGCTTTATGTATGCATGTAAATAGGTAGCTCTTGTTTATCTCTAATATGATGGTGATTTGATTTGTTTGTTCCAAAGATTTTGGGGTTTCTTTAGAGATTCTTACCCCATGTTCATAGCTTTAACAAAATTTTCATTGCACACATTTGGCATGCCCAGTGGGACATACTCCATTGTCCTCTAGGAGCCTTTTCCAAGCTTTTTTAAGTTCACTTTCATGCTTTCTAGGAGAAACAACTTGTTATTTACTTGATTTCATTTTTAAGTAAGCTAAATCATCCTTGTTCATGCATATTTTGTGGGTTTAAACTGGAAATAGGTTTCTTTGACTAACAATTAACTGTTTGATTGTTGAAAATTTTCATTTCATGACTTTTGCATGTTTTTTCAGGGGTGCGTGTAGGTGTCCTAGAGGTGAGTGTCTCCGTCGAAACCCTAGCGCACCCATCGAACTGGTCGTGCACCCATTTAGTCATATTTTTCATTGACAATTCATTTACAAAGGGTCACGTACTATCATCAAACCATAGTATGTCTCCATTGACTATCGAGCGTACCCATGCCTGTTCTAGATGATGCTAGTGTGTTTTTGCATATTGTGTTGATTTTCATTTTGGCTTGCAAGCGTATCCGTGAATCCGTAGTAGCGTCTCATTGCACTGTTAGGTGTATACCCATGCCTCTAGACGTGCTGGTGTATTTTAACATACTTGTGTTGATTTTCATTTTTCTTGCAAGCGTATCCATGAAGTGCAGTGTCTCATTGAAACCCTAGTGTACATGTTCTATTAGGCCCACAGGTGTTAGGCCCCATTGTCAAAATTTTACTTCCATGTCCCCATTGGTTTTGGGGTGTATCCATTGGTGGGGGCGTGCTGCATCATTTTGGATGCATAGGTGTTGAGTTAAAAATTGAATTTTTCTCTTTGAGTTGTAAGATCAATTTGTTTAACTTTTTCTAGTTGTTTTACGAGGCTCTAACAAGTGATTGTAGGTTTCTTTTGGGTTATTTAACTAACGTAGTTTAAGTGTTTCATTTTCTTAGTTAGAAAGAGGTTTTTGAAGTGTGTATGCTCTCTCCTCACACCTTCTAGGTGATCTTGGGGATCAAAAACACTTCTAAAAACCTTTTGTCACTTTCAAAAACACTTATTTTATGCTTCTAATTGGATTAACCTTTCAAAATTGGTTAAAAAGAACTCTATCTTTTGCAAACACACTTAAAAGTATTTTCCATAAAGCTTGTTTTAGTGGAGTTTTCGTGTTGTGTATGCTCTTCCTTCACACCTTTTTTGGTGATCTTAGGAATCAAAACAACACATAAACTCTCTTTCTTGATATCATTATTTGTGGTGGAAAATTACTAACTCCATACATGTAGGGCCTAACACTTGTCAAAGAAAGGAGTCACAAAAAATGAAACCTTCTAATACGTTTTTCATGCAGGTTGCCAAATGGTGTGCTACTTAAACCACATTAAGTTAAGCAAGATAAAAAAACACACCACTCCACATCACACATTGTATTGTAGGTTTGGAAAAGGGTACATCCCTATCCACTCAACTAGAACATAACCCCTTTGGCATAATGCCTTAAGCTATAACAATGGGGGTGGTTCTAGGAACCCTAAAGTAATCCACCATTGAGTAACCTCATGGATGAAACAGGAAGCACTCCGCTTACCCACTTGACTAGATTTTACATTGTAAGTTAGAGTCAGTTTTTCGTATCGTGACCCCAGTGAGAATACACGTGAACACACTAGTTTCTCATCATATTTGAAGGGGGTAAAGTAAAGATGAGATACTCCCAAATTAGTCAGTGTGACTCTTTGGGTAAATCGAGCTCGCATTTAGACAACTTGTGACACCTAGTTGAGTGATCTTATTAGGGAAAGCCATTCTATCTTGGAGCCCACTTTTCTAGTCCATTTTCATCGTCAAGCCATCATGAAGTGATGACTTACTTGGAGTCTAAACTTGTTTTTGAACAAGGAAAAGAGTCCACTTGAGTTAGATCTAAGTGTCTTTCATCATGAAATTAAATGACGTCTCACTTAGCTTAGTTTCTTTCTCACCTTTGGATGAGGTGAAACTCTACCCAAGTGGCGCTTAGTTTATTTTCATCTTTTGATCTATACCCTTGCATTCTCATTGCCCATTTGGGGTGAGAAGGAAGCATACCCCGTGAGTCTTATCAAAGACAATATTCACCACTTTTTTGTTCATTTACGCCCATCCATGTTTGTGGTTGGGTTGTTAAATGTCTAAAGTGTGTAAGTACATTTTCATGTCTTTGATAGTCCTTTGATCTTGATTTCAAGATCATCTTCATCGCTATGATTTAGTTCATCATTATTTCTCCTTAAGTTCTTATTTTTCTCACATTCTAGCCCTACAATTTTGGTACTTACATCGTGTTTTCAATTTTGTGAGAACTTGATATAAGTCCCTTTATTATATGGTTACGTTACACACACAACTAAGAACTTCTTGCTATACTCATACTTAGTTTCAATTCCAATGTCATCTGGGTCTTTTGAGAGTGTCGATATTTGTATATATACTGTGATAACATCATCTTGATACTAACACTTGCTTGCTTCTCGGTTAATGTATCAAGATAGTGTTGTTACACTATACACATTCACAACTTCCATTTTTAAAAAAAACTTAGGTTTCATCGGCATTTAAACTAGTCTTAGTATATCTCGTGGAGAGATCACGTCAATATCACTTTGGTATTTAGGCCTTGTTAGTATTCTAACTTGACCTATATATTAATAGGGTATTGTCACTATCCACTTTGAACCCTTCATTGGAATCATAGTTTAGGGTATAGTCTTGCTAAAAATGATAGTTTGAGTGATTGTTTGATTTGAATATGAGTGTTCTTTGAATGATAAAATGACTGCATAACATTACATCTAGAACACACTGGGATATTTTGGCATTTCATCAAATGACTTACACAACATATGCCTAGATTTCATACAAATTTGAAGGCATTTAGACAAAACCTAGTATCACTTTGACTAGTTATGCCTAAAATCATGAAAATGGCATCTAAACCAAATGAGTGCGACTTAGGAGAAAATCCTTTTGAATCCTTCCCATTTAGTGGAAACAACTTAGCACCTCTCTTTTCATAGGTTAAAGACACAGAGCCATTGATTGATCATAGTGGAGAAGAATCGATTCTTCTGAAGAACAACATCAATTAGACCTAGGTGATTTGATGAGCTCCTTTATTATAATAGAGATCAAGTACTCGCAAGAGTCTTAGAATTAGGGCTAAGCTTCCACAAGAACGTGAAGTGGAGACTAAGTCATTAATCATAAAAAAAGAAGAATGAAAATCCCTCTTAGACATGGATAACCCCTTTGATGTAGGATATGCTTCTACTTCTGGAAACATCACAACACCATTGAAGGAGACCCATCAAAGCCAATTGGTGATCCTGTGATGGCCTTATTACAAGGCTTCATGTAAAGTGAAGATTGAGCATAAGTGCAAAGCCTCACCACCTCCTAAGTTTGATGAAGAAGATGATCCTTTAGTTGAAGAAGAGATCCTTCAAAAGAAAATATTGAAACTAAGTCAAAAATTAGCAAACTTAGGCTCTTCAAGTAGAAATGTGCATAAAGAAAACTCAAAACCAAATCTAGTGAGTTCCACTTTGATCCGTATGATGACACAAATTTTAAAGTGGCTAAGGTAAATAGACCAATATCACCTACCAAAGAAAAACTCATTCAACGGGAATTACAATCAATGAAAGACACACTTACTATGCTATGAAGGAAACATAGGACATAGTAGGAAGTACCTATATGAAGAACTATGCCCTTATCCCTTTGATAAGGACATGTTGTGGAAACCCTTCCCAAAAGCATTTTTCCATTCCTAAGTTGATAAATATAAAAGAAAAGGTGATCCTCGTGATCACATCAAGGAATTTTATATGGCTTGTCAAGAGGTTGCATACAATGATAATTTCTTAATATGACTCTTCCCTCGCATCCTAGGCAGCACGACATTAGAATGGTTCTTTAGTATACCCAAGGGATCCATCACAACATGGCCCCGCCACTAGTGGAAAAATTTGTGTGACATTATTCCTTCAACATGGAGAATGATATCATGATGAATGACTTTGCAAAATGCAAAAAATCCCAATGAGACCTTTGTGAGCTTTTTACAATGATGGTGTGGGTTGGCTAGCTGTTTCCCATGTGCCTTACTAGAAAAATAGCTAGTAAGCATATTCGTTCCTAACCTAAACCGAAGATAGCCTTCCATTTATAAATGCACTGTGGCTCTAACTTCAAAGAAGTTATAGAGAAGGGTAGTCAAATAAAAAAGGCTCTCATCACAAAGGGTACACTTAAACCGGTCATCAAAGAAAACATGAAGAAAAAACCTAGATAAACCAAAATTCTTCAACAAAAAAACATGTCATTGGTGATGGCATTACGGACTCCAAAAGAGTCCAAACCATATAGACTGGTCCACTTTTAAAGCTCTCACAAGGACCTCACCCAAAGGCACCCACCAAATGCATGTTTATGCCACTAACCGAATCACTATCAGCTATACTTAAATAGTTAGACATCGTGAACATGGTGTAGTACCCAACCATGACAATACCATATCCAGAGGATGCTCCAAAACTGGTTGGTTTAAAGAGCATGAGTATTGTGATTTCCATCGTGTTAAGGACACAAAAATATATAGGTTCTTGAGACTATGACATTACATACAAGACCTCATCGAAGAGGGAAAAATCATTGTAGATTCTCCCCCTGACTCGGGACAAGGTCCAAATGAGAAAATGGGTATCTTCAAAGAGCCCTTTCCTAACCATGTGGATAAGAAGAACAAGAAGCTAGATCATGGAAAAACTTCCAATGACTATAGGATTACTTGCCTATGTTTATCCAACTAATGATAGCCCTTTGACTCCCTCATAGGATGTATCCATTCATCTGATGAACATGTCAATACTATTAGGATCTTAGAAAAAAAGTTGTGCAGTAGGGACGTGATGCACTCATTTGATCATACCAGATCCCCCCTACTCCCCTCAAGAAGGTTAGTACAATTTAATAGAATATTTGGAGAAGACACCCGCTAGGATATCGATCTTAGATCTCCTCAAAATATCTACTACCCATAAAAACATATTGTATAAAACGTTGTAGAGTTTGGGAGTCTCCACAGATGTAGATCTCGTGCACCTTCAAGCCATGATTACACACCTTGATTCCAATGATCATATCACTTTTGATCATGCTGCAATCCCACATGTAATGACCCAGAGCACAACTTACCCCTATACTTAGAAGTGGTTGTTACCCATCGTAAGATCAAGAGAGTACTTGTGGATGGTGGATCTGGTCTAAATATTTGTACTTTGAAGCTGGTTAAGCAGCTAGGCCATTCAAAAATGGATCTAGGGGCCAAAACTATTACAATCACAACTTATGATAATGAGGAGTGTGAGTCAAAGCAAGTACTATAGTAGTTCTGATGGAAGTAGGGCTGAACTTGTCATGATACGATGTTCCATGTCCTTGACTTGGATCTTCCATACAACATGCTCTTAGGATGCCCATGGATCCATGCCATGCAAGCCATTCCTTCAACCTTCCATTAGTGTATCAAGATGTGCCATGAAGGATAGATATAGTCACCATTTAGGGTGATCTAGAACCATTCACGCATTGTAGGGCATTGCACACACAGTTTTTCTCGTGTAACTTATGAATGCCCTTATGTACGGATATTGTTGTTCCTTTACAAACAAAAGCTATCAAGGAATGGGTGGATCTAGATTCACTCACTCCTTGTAATCAAAACTTTCCTTCATTGGTAACCCTTTTACATCATGGGAGGAAACATCTACAAAGTATGGCCAGGTGAACAATTCACTCTTCAACAGCCTTATTAATATCAGATCTATCAGTGTATCACCCTAGGACATGTGGTAAACCCTACTTTCAGTTCAAGAGCACTTGGGATAAATGCCCCAAACCACTTGGAGAAAGTTCATCCCTAGTGGTCTCCTATCCGAGGAAAAGATGTTAGAAGATCCCACTAGCCAGAGTACTGAGGGTACCATGGCTTCATGCCATCAGGCCCCACATATATCAAGGGCCACCACATGATGTACATCATGGGTTATAATGGGTTTGGATGTGGTATCAATGTGCAAGGATGATTAGAACCCATTCCTATCCCTCATTTCAAATCTAACAAACATGGTCTTGGAATAAGACCTCATGATGATCCACCCTTTGAGATCGATGCCACCTCTTCCGAACATGAGGATGACTCATCTCATTTAGATAATGACGTAGATTCCCAATGTAGCCTCTACGAGGATCTTGCCTCCACTAACTTATTCCCTGATTTGATTCATGCTGTCCTTACCTTATCCGAATCTAATCCTCAAACCAATTACCAAGTAACCCTTGTATATCCGAACTTGTAGATTGGGATCAAAAATTTCACGTGCCAATCGATTTCTTTGAGAATGATGAGGCATTTGTAGAATTCATGGGACTCAGGGATTTTATTCCAACTGGGGATCACAAGAAAGGATTTACAATTCAACTAGATGCTTATGCATACTTTGGAGAAGAGAAGAGATGTGTGGACACTTGAATAAGAAGGTCATAAGAAAGAGTAAGAATTCTTCAGAGAAGCCTTGGAAAGAATAAATGCAAGTCTCATAGTGACAAAATTTTTTTGAAGCACTAGTAGATAAACAAAATGAAGAACCTATAGATGAAATGGTATATCCATTCAAAGATGATGATGAGCCACCTAAAGAGGTTGATCTTACTCTTCCCCCGATCCTACATGGATGGAGGATGCTTCTAAAATTTGGTTGAAGAAATGATCAATGTCAACATTGGCTCGGAAGAGGAACCTAGAATGATAAAGTTGGGAGCTTCACTCTCAGATCTCAAGAACATAAGGTTTTTGTGGAGTTATTAAGAGAATATATAGATATATTTGCATGGTCATACATGTAGATATGCCTAGTTTGGACCCATACTTGGTCGTGCACAACCTCATTGTGCACCCAAATGCCAAACCCATCAAGAAAAAGTTGAGAAAGATGCACCCTAAAATTGCACTACTTGTCAAAGAAGAACTTGAAAAGTTATTAGTTTGATTTCATTAAACCCATTGACTATTTGGATTGGATATCTAACATAGTCCCAGTTCAGAAGAATCCTCGTTGGCATAAGGATCTACACCAACTTCCATGAACATCAATAAAGCATGTCCCAAAGATGACTTCCCCTTGCCTAATATTGATATGATTGTCGATTCTACCATTGGTTATGAAATGTTATCCTTAATGGATGGTTTTTCAAGTTATAACCAGATCCGAATTATAGAGGAGGATCAACATAAAACAAATTTTATCACCCCTTGGGGGACATTTTGTTACAAGGTCATGCCTTTTGGACTCAAGAATGTTGGGGCCACCTATCAATGTGTGCAATGATAGTCATCTTCCATGACATGATGAATGACATCATGGAGGATTACGTTGATGATATTTTAGCAAAATCTAAAAGTAGAGGAGAGCACCCTAAAGTGCTTGAGACATATTTTTCAATGTCTCCGAGATTACAAAGTACGTTTGAATCCTAAGAAGTGTGTCTTTGGCATTTTGTCAGGGAAGCTCCTAGGTTTCATCATTTCACAGAGAGGAATAGAGGTAGATCCTACAAAGGTTACAACTATCATAAATGCCTCCACCTACAAATCTTAAACAACTAAGAAGTTTACAAGGAAAGATATAAGCAATCCACCATTTTATTTCACAACTTGTGGATAAGTGCCATCCATTTACACATCTCCTCTCAAAAGGATGTTACATTCAACTGGGGACCAGACTGTCAAAAAGCATTTTGCACTGCTTAAATAATACCTTGTCAACCCACCCATACTCATGCCACCTACCCCAAACAAACCTCTCCTATTATACATTTCAGCTACCCAATTTTCTATTGGTGCACTACTTTCCCAATATGACCTAGACCATAGAGAAAGGGAAGTTTATTACCTTAGTCACACCTTGATTTCCTATGAACTAAATTACCCACAAATTGAAAAGGATTTCCTAGAAGTAGTCTTTACCTTTCGAAACTTGCGCCACTATCTCCTTAACAATAAGACCAAGCTAATATCCAAAGTTGACCCTCTCAAATACCTCTTATCCAAACCTGCCCTTACAAGATGAATGGCTAATTGGATCATTCTCCTAAGTGAATTTGATATTGAGTTTGTAAACCAAAAGTCATTGAAAGGACAGGTATTGGCTGATCAGTTAGCAGAAGCTCCTTTACTAGGGATGGAACCTTTGTGTCTGGATCTACCAGATGCATCCATGATGTATGTTGAAGAGTCTATGGAGTGGTAGGTCCATTTTGATGGATCATTCACCTTCCATGGATCTAGAGCAGGAGTGGTGCTCATCACTCCCACATGTGAGGTTATTCCAAGAGCATTCCATTTGGGATTCCCATGCACTAATAACATTAGAATATGAGGCACTCATTTTTGGCCTCAAGTTAGCTATCACTTGGAATATCAGATAGCTACAAGTCATTGGGGACTCCTAACTCATTATTAAACAAGTTAATGATGAGTATAAGGTTAAAGATGAAAAGCTTGTTCCATACAAGAAGTTGGTTGAAACCTTGAAGGAATATTTTACATAGATTATCTTTGAAAAAACCAAGGTCACATAATAGATCAGTAGATGCTATGGCTACAATTGGATCTCTCTTACACATTCCACCTCAGGAAAGTAAAATGCCTTCTTTATAGAGCATTTATGAGTACCCACATATGACATGCCGAATCTTGTTTGGCATGTGAAATTGTTGGTCCATCCTCCCCTTGGTATGACCTATATTTAGATACCTACAAGATGGCACATTTCCCCTAGACATTACCCATTCTGAAAAGAAATCCCTTATTCACGCATATAGCCCATTATACCTCCTAGGAGGCACCCTTTATCATCGTGGCTACGATGGGAATCTACTTCTTTTGTTTGGATGTTACTGAATCATCCATGCTATTAAGGAAGTACATGGAGGTATTTGTGGAGCACACATGAGTGGTATGGTATTGGCTAAGAAGCTCTTAAGAGTGGGTTATTATTGGCCCACCATGGAAGTAGACTATTGTAATTTTGTAAAAAAGTGTGAGCTATGCCAAAAGTATGGAAACTTGATACATGCGCCAGCACAAGCTTTGCACCTATCACACCTTGGCCATTTTCTAAATGGGGCTAGATCTCATAGGAAGCTCCATCCTTCTTCTTCAGATGGCCACACCCACATTATCACCGCCACTAAATATTTTACTAAATGGGTAGAGGTTGTACCTCTCACTTATGTCACTAGTGCACAAATCTCCAAATTCATCATGAATCACCTCATTTTCCATTATGGTATCCCCTCCGCCATTATCACAGATAATGGTAAATCATTCAAGAATAAAATAGTTAAAACATTGTGCCAATGCTTCCATATTCAGCTCAAGTGGTCTACCCCTATTATCCCCAAGGTAATGGAAAGTTGAGGCTACCAATAAAACTCTTGTATGGATCATGGAGAAAATGGTAAGTAAAATTGGCCATAATTGGCACTTACAGATACATCCCACCCTCTGGGCCTATCAAACCTCCATCCACACTCTCTTGGTGTGACCCCATATTCACTAGTCTATGGCACTGAAGCCATCATACCCTTGGAAGTGGAGCTTCCCTCCCTGAGAATATCTCTCTGGGACTATCTTGATAAGGACAAAGACTATAGAGTTGCTCGGCTAGAACAGAGTTAGAGCTATTGGATGAAAAGCATATGAGAGTGCTTAATCACCTAAAGGTTTACTAGAAAAAAGTATCAAGAGGATATAATAAATGGATCATTCATCATGAGTTTGATGTAGGTGATCTTGTTCTGAAAGAAAATCAGAAGAACACTGTTAAGGACAGAGAAAAGAAAGGTAAATTTGAGGCTAACTAGTTAGGGCCTTATGTGGTGGTTACTAAATATGGATCAGGAGCTTACAAAATGGCATACTCAGATGGTGAAGAGCTTCTAGAACCTATGAATGCCATGCATCTCAAGCACTTCTATGCTTAAGCATGGTGCAGATATCATATAAGAACTAAAAAGTAGAAAAACAAAGAAAAACAAGCAAAACATGAGAAAATCAAGAAAATAGTAAAGTAAAGAAAAAAATGTCATCCACATGTGAAAACCACACAATTGTGGTGCAGTGGGTAGGTATTTGGGTGAAAACCAGTTTTCCAACGCTCAAGGAGGATTCATCGGTCATGAGCTACTCTTGCATCTAGATGGGTAACTCTCACCACTATCTAGGATTAGTTTCCTTTGCTAGGTCTAAGAACCCTACCAAATCTATCTTGCAAAGTTGTGATCTGGCTTATTTGTTCTTGTATCTACATGAAGGATGTGCCTTTGTATATTCCCATCTAGCATTGGGGGAACCTTCACATTCCACTTTCTCATACATATCCACATGGCATTCTTCCTTTTGTATATTCCCACATCACGTTGGGGCATCCATGCTTCTTTGTCTTTGTATATTACTTTCGGAACATGACCTTAGAAAATAAAAAACATTCGAAAAAGATACACAAAAATCTAAACATTCAAAAAATTCCCCTTGGAATGAAGCTACACCAAATTCATAACATTGTCTTAGGAAACCCAAAAATAATGTGAACAGTAGCCTTGAAAACTTATCTTCAGATAACCCAAAAACATTAGAAAATATATCAATGTTGTCCCACAAAAACAAGGTAGTGATTTAATTACTTTTAGTTGTTAATTTGTATGGTTTTGATTGTAGGTATCTTTTGGCATTGTATGATTCAAATAATGGTTCATTTTCTTACCTTAGATTGAATCTTGTTTGATTTAATTGTGTGTTGCATTGAGTTCATTTTTAGCATTCATACTTGTAAATATTGTTATGTTTTCATCATCTATTGTATGCATCTATTAGGATTCATTTTACTTAGATTGAACACCAATTTAATATGTTGTTAGAATTTGCATGAGTTCATTTCTAGTTGCATATTGTTGTGCGGTTTTGTATGTGTATATTTGTTTAGTTTTGTTAACCTTTTTTTGTGTGTTTGTTTACTACACATCTGTTTGTTATCACATCTATCATCTATCATTCATCACATATAACATCATCTAATACATCATATTTACAAAAATGCTAAGTTTTACATCATGCATGTATACTAAGCTAATCACCACATATCGTATCATCAATGGGGGCAAGAGGGGTTGTGCATAATCACAAATCTATCCCCCCACACCAATATCATCTAGTATCATCCCAAATGCTAGCATAAAACTAGAATGTCTCATAACCAAAAACATGTGATATCATCTAAGGATATATCATCAATATAAAAACATGTGGTACAACATCGCTAATCTAGCATGAACAGACATAGAATCATACATCATCATGATACTCTCATACAACTATAAACATTAATCATCATCATAAGAGAATATAAAACATGAAAATAAAATAATAAACCATCGAATGTCCATATATACATGTATAAATGCCATGAAGTGTACTTTGAATTACACCTTGAATCTCTCGACCTATCTCAAGGGCACCCACATAGCTTACACCACATGTAAAAAGTTGGTCAATGCTCTATCCCTGGTAATCTATGGCCCCGTATCGAAGTAATTTTTGGCCCCGTGGGCATACCACATGTCTGTCCCGGGTACATGATACCAAACTACCTCCGGCATCGATCCACCCTGTAAATCTCCCACATAAAGTTAAGGTACCTAGCATGAAATTATCAACTATCACCATCTGTGAGCTCTAGGCCATCTCGAGGCCATTGGAAATGTCCGTATGGCCTCCATACTAATACTGACTTGTTATAGCTCATCTAGCTCACAACGGTAATGGTACGAGTCTCCCATGTGTGGTGCACGTCATCTCCAATCGAGAATCTAGCCAATAGTAGAGGGCTCCTACAAAGCTCAAACTCTCAAGTACACCTACTTTGGGTGACCAATAACAATATGGTCCCATGCCCGAATCGTAGAAGCATGACTAGTCCTACCATCTTCTGACGGTAGTATGTGATCAAATGTAAATCCCAGTATAAGTGCACTAGTATGCACTAGCCTCAATAATATGTCTCACCATCGATCAAGCTGTGTATCACTCCAATGAGACCAAGTGGAAATGAAGCTCGGTTTTTTGTCGTGAGTAAAACTTCACTGAAAAACTCCATCAAATATACTATAACCCCATCAAGATCGTGATCCTCTATACACCATGATAGTCGACTATCATCCCATAGTCTTGATATTGCTTTGGAACACCAAATAGCTCAAGGATACACTGATCAATATTAGGTGGTCCTGGAGTCATGAATCAGCTCACCCTAGATATGAACCGCATAATGCACCACACGTCCTCTAATGTAATAGTGATCTCGCCAATAGGAATCCAGAAACATTGACTCTCATTGTGCCCCCTCTCGCCTAAGGTTGTCAAGGAGGTGATGATCCGAGTAATCTATGGCATATCGACCACATACGCTAGCCTTGTAACGTATAAAAGAATATCCAGTATCTTCCGATCCTCCTCGTCAAACTGTGCCTCTATCACAGTAAGATGACCATATCTCTCACGAGTGTGAAGGACGGGTAGTATCCGCTGCGCACAAACAAACAATGCACGCATTAGGGTTACATTTCTATCTACTTCTACCTAGTTTTCTAGTAAAATTCTTCTTTCTTTCATCTAACATGCTAATTTTTACTTTCTTCTACAACAACCTAGTCTATTTTTATCTATACTTGGCTAATTGTTGGCAAGGGTAAATTGTACACTTTCCCTTGGTGCATGCATGCTTACTTCGACACATGCACGCCCATCTTGACATGTACGTGCCCATCGCGTATGCGCCTACACTTTGACACCTACACCTATTCCCCGATGCGTACGCCCACCCCCTTTTTCTATCTAAACACCCTACCTACCTAGGACATACGCATCCAGTTCGACACATGCGCTTTCCCTTCAATGCGCGTGCGTGTGCTTCTCCATTTCCCCCTTCTTATGCATACACGAACCTTTGGCGTATACGCATGCATGTACCCATTTTTAGATTGGTACATGTATGCGTACTAGTATTTTTAACGCATGCACGCACACGCATACATCAAATTTACCTAATCTAGCCTAAAAATGACTAAAAATAACATTAAATGCTTAAAGGACAAAGTAGGGATAGGGCACTCACATAGGGTCCATCCACTGCATCCCGCATGTACTCTTGGATGGGATCTCGCTTGTCTCCTCTTACTCGATAGCCTCACCATCTCACTCTAAGGCTCTCACACTCACTCGTGGTGAAAATTTACAAGAGTTCTACTATAAATGAATTGGTCGTGATTGATTTACCCCCGGGTGGGTATATTAGGCTACCGTGATGCCCCTGGGGCATGTTTTCTCCATTGTGATCACTCTAACACTTCTTCTGCTCACCAAAATGATTATTTTTATATTTAAAATAATTATTTTTACTAATTTTCGCTACGCTAGAGCACTAAGTGCTACCTAGTGGTCATTTCTTTGCCCTAGGGTAATTTACAAATATTCCAGGTGCTATTCTCTATCATTTTCTTCTATTTTTCTTCTATTTTACCCGTCGCGATAATTATTTTATTTAATAATTATTTTTGGCTCGTTCTTCTTCTCGTTGGGGCATTTTTACCGCTATCGACACCCGTTCTCTTCACCTTGGGGCATTTTTGCATGCTTCTAGGAGATCTTCCACTTCCTACATTCTTCTGACCAATCAAAAATTTAAAAATTGTAAAATCATCCAAAAATCCAATAAAATCATGAACACTTTGAAAATGGACTAAAATTGGTCAAACATGTCATTTGTAGCTGAAATATGTGTCTCTCACATGGAACTCATCTCGTATCTTGCTGAAATTTTCACATGTTTTGAAACAACGTCTCACAGATCATTTGAATCTCTAAATAATTTGCAAGAGCTACGCTACTTACTTCATCGATACTTTGGGACATGAATTTTCTGGTATTTTTTTCAGTGTGCACATTACTTTTTCATGGGACCCAAGTGTCCTCCATCCTTTCCCTTGCATATACAACTTGCTTGGAACATCATTTTAAACCCTTGTCATTTATCAAAACATTTGGGATTGTAACTCGATAACAAAATATTTGTGCAACTGCCTTAAACGTTGTTGGTTTGAGTGTGTGTGATTGTACTTATTTCCTATTAAGTGAGTTTGTTTGCTTCTCATATTGCATTACATTCATGTATGTTGCATGGAGTTGGCCATTGTAGAAATGGACAGTTGTTTGTATCTTGGCTTTTCATGTCATCTTACGCTTCGTCGTATGCTGATACTTTAATAAGCACCGATGATGAAGATTACTAATAATATGATGAATAAGAATTGTTTCTATAGAAATGCCTTGTGGATAGCTCAAAGTCCCTTTTTCTTGTTATTTTATCTTCTATCTCCCTTTTCTTTGTGCTATTCTTTCATTCGTTATCTATTTTTTTAATTTTTAATTTTATTTTTCGATCGTCGATTGAGTTCCTCCATCACCCCATCAACACTCAAGGGGGCATCCTTCATCCTACTAATTTTTCTTTTACCCCTTCAAAATTTTCTACTCATTTATGCTTGTCTACTTTCTTTGAAGTGATGTCGCGCACATCAACTCAAAGAGGGGAAAATGTAGAAACCTATAATTTGGTCTACATGATCTTATTACTAAGATCATACTAATTATCCTAGTCTCGTGTTAATTTACTACACTACGCCAGAAAATCATCCTTTCTAACCTCTTCTAAACCCCCTAAATCTACTAATCCCCCTCTAAAACAAATATCTTACCTTCCAAATAGCCACTTGGCCTTCCAAATCCAATTCACACCTCCCAATGTGCTTCTATAAAAATCACCTTTTGCCTCCTTTTTAGTCCCACATGCATCCAAAAGACCTTTTTATCCAAACCAAAAACTATAAATAGAAGGGTACCCCTCCCACCTTTTCATAAGAACTCTCTCTCTCATCTCATTTCTGATTTAGATTATGCTTTAGTCATTTTAGAGTCATTTCATTTCATATTTGAGCTATTTACTTGTTATTTGCTAAATCTTTCAAAGCTTCAAGTAAATGGGAGAAACCATTAATGGTGAGATTCCATTCTTAAGATTTTGAGACATCAATAAACACATAACTGATTGCTAGATCTTTAATAGGTTCATTTATAGATAGCTTTCATGGAGTAGGAACTAATATAGTCATGTTTAAAGGTTGATTGTTTGTTTCAAGCTTTATGTATGCATGCAAATAGGTAGCTCTTATTTATCTCTAATCTGATGGTGATTTGATTTTTTTGTTCCAAAGCTTTTGGGGTTTCTTTAGAGATTCTTACCCCATGTTCATATCTTTATCAAACTTTTCATTGCACATAATTTTGAATTATTCTTGCTCAAAAGGTATTGAATCTTCATATGTTGAGTTTATTCTTATTGATTGATATCAATTCTCGATTCGATCTTGCTTGCTTCATCTATCACTTGAAGAAGAAGATGGCCACAAATACTTTGTTCTAATATAAACTCATTGCACTACAGTTGTGTGGATAATAATCGAGTCTTTGAACAAGTTTAACAACCATACCACACAATAAATTTTTGAATCTCTTATTGCAAACAATCATCATGCTCTCCCTTTATAACAATGTGGTCTTCATTATCATAAAAAGATCATTTATTTGCATCTATTTCATTTGACCTCTTCTACCCACCTCATTCACACACTATTCATCATCATATGTGATAAGCAATTCAGATTCTTTCCATAGTTACCTAAGAGTTCGAGACTTGTGGATGTTGGGATGTAGGGACAAGGTTTTGAGAGGGCAAAACATTTCCTAGATTTTGGGGATGATGAGGGGATGACTATTAAAATAATATATAAATATTAAAAATATACAATGGGTCTCCTAACTCTGGAAAAACACATAAAAGATTATAAATTTTCAGCACCATAGCCAATAATGTTACCAAAGGGATTAAAACCTCTCTTTATCATTTCACTCATATGATTATATCCTCCATTTAAAACAAAATATTTCGGAATAGCAGAGGCCATGCAAACTATATGAAGAGCCATCATAAACAAAATCCTATTAAGGTAACCAAAAAATGCTAAAAATTAAATATAAAAGTGGGTCTTTGGAACATCCTAATATACTAGTAAATCCTTCATTATCATACAAAAAGGCAAAAAGACTTACATAACTTTTTTTTGAAAATAAATGAACCATTAAAAATATGCACGTGAATTCATAGATGCTATTGATATGTATAGGAAAGATTTCTAAATGTAAAATAGAAGCAACCTCTTGTTAGAATATATTATTTTGGAACCTACATAAAACAACAAAAGTCCATTTCTTAGGAAGGTAACTTTGCATGGGAAAAAAACTAACATCTAGTATCACTACACAATGTACTTGTTTTCATTTTCCTCTTTATATATTTTTTTTTTTTAGGATTTTGAGGGCATCCCTTGGCTATCTCAAATATTTCAAGGTATCCTCATTATAGTCCCCAAAGTCTTGAACCACAAGGAATGTCCTGGGTGCATTACCTAAACTCAACAAGCATCCCTAGGACGTCCCCTTCACTTTTGCATTTTGGTGTTGCCTAGGGGGAATTTAATCCCTGTTCCCAAGCACCCAGGATGTCCTGAATGTCCAGGATGACTTACGGATGGGGATGCACGTCCCCACATAACACCTTTTCTTTCCCTTATATCATCCATATCATCCTTTCTATTCTCAATGTTTGCCATGCCCTGTTCTACTTTGTTTCTAATGTTGCATGAGTTCTCTAGTCTACTTTCTTAACATTCACAACAATTTCCTAGATTCTCCCGACTTTATTAAATTTAACCTTTGTTGACCATTTGGAGAAGGGTGTCCTTGTATTTTGACTTCATGTTTCTTATAGAGCCTCTTGTTGGGAACCATCTTGTGGATAAAAACTGTTTCATATCATCCTACATTGCAACTATGAACGTGACTTCACAAGATAAGTCAATATTCAAAAACAAATTTGAAACACCACGACTAGTTTTGATGTGTATCACACACATTATGAATTTTGTTTACTTTGGGAAAGTAATTTGTATTCCTACTCAACAAGATGAAAATATTTTTGGTGGTTGAAGTGAAAACCGTTCCATTTATCAATTTCAATTCTCTCACCGTATCTTGTTTCCAATCTAGTTCAATACCAAAGTGAGGCTTAATAACTTAGGAAAAAGGTAAAAGTTCTTTTATTTTTATAAGAGAGTTTGCATGTCATTTTAAATTGAGCATAGATTTCCTCTCTTTACACCTACTAATTACATAAAAATGCCCAAGGCTTTATCAACTAAAAATAAATATTGCACTCCATGAAACTACTATTCACCGTAAAGTACATCGATGATTAATGAATATGCAGATTTTTACAAAGACCTCCCGCATGATTTGCCATGTAGACAATTAGTAATTCACTACAATTACTTGGGGCCATGCAAATAATAAATAAAAACTATTATAAAGCCAAGAAAAAGGAAATTCATCACACATTAGACCGGTTATCATTATAAATAACAAATGCACTAAAGTACATCATGCACGCAATTTAGATTTACACATCAAAATGAAGAGAATCATTCTCATTCTCGACGTGATATTGTAGAAAAATCCTAGTAATCTTCTAAATGGGTGTACACGATAATTATTTTCTTGAAGTTATACAATTCCTCCTTCAAAATCACTTCAAATATCATGTTGTAAAATAAATAAAATATTTTCAATAATGAAAGAAAGTTCAAAACCATTTTTTTACGTTTTAATTAATATCACTACAATAGGTTGCACAACCTTAGTTAAACAACTTGCAAGCCTTATGGAATTTGGTGTGTGTCATCTTATGATTGTCTTTGGGGCTCAAATTTGTTTTCCTATCATGATTTACTTTGGAAGGATATTCATAACAAATTTTTCCTTTCCACGCTTCTAAAAGTGGTTAACAACACCATTGTTGGTAAACATGAGTATGATATATTTATCAACTAATACATAACAGCCCATTAAGATCTCTCTACTAATGAATAACACATGCATATGATTATAATTCTTGTGTTTGGATTAGGCCACCCATATTTTGCATGTTTTTGGTCTTCCAACATGATATTTATGTCATATTGATCAAACAAACAACCATTCAAGCATATTAGGTGCATCCAAGAATAAATAAGTAGACTAGGGATTTCAAAGATCCTACTAATGGGGTGCCAAAAGAGGACATGGGTGACATATCCATGTGATATTTTTGCAAGAGATAACCCACATAGTTAACACATGATAAGTATTGTAATAAGATAACATATAATAGATTAGGAAGAGATAACTGAATAGTTAACACATGCCAAGGATTGTAATAAGATAATATATAATAGTTTTAGCATTACTTAACGAGCCAAATTTCACCCACATTGTATGAACAAACGAGTGTGTCATTTTTGGTTTACCAACTAGAAGGGATACAATGATTTGCAACACGTTCCCTATTGAATTTATGATAGGAAAATAATGACATCATGTTATACCAAAGTCTAAAGAAGCATAAATAAATCATAGTACTAAAAATTAATATAGGACTACAAGTAGGTTATACTTGAACCATAACACAAATTTTGTCCTTGATATCCTATTCAAGCAACAAATTAACATTAAAATACGACTACAATTCAAAATAAATACATTGGTACTAGACAAACTCTTGTTATGCACATAAAATTCTCACCATGTTTGAAGGAAAACACTTGTGACCTTTCCCATACAAATGTCTAGAAGATGCTCATGTGTTTTATGGAACCATGCAACAAGATTTGTCAAAGTGTTTTCCCAGTGATAGTTAGAGATGCAATTAGATTTTAAGAACATGGAATTGAATAATTAATGGGAATATCCTATTATGTTGAAAGTCCATAAAATTTCAACATAATAACTGTTGGAAGTCCATAAAATTTCTCACATATACCCATATTTCCCTCATCCCTCAAGAAAATGATATCCCTACAACTAACATCCGAGGTGTACTTGTGAATGTATCAAATTCATATAACATTTCTTTAATAGAAATGATGGATACACCTAAAAGCTCAACAATAAATTACATGCACTAATGTATATTTGAAGTTAAACAAAATACATAAGAAGAAAATGAAAAATAGGACATTCATAAGTGTCTCCAAATGGCGCATAAGAAGAAAATGAAAAGTAGGACACTCATAAGTGCCACAAAAATAAAGATTGAGTATTTTACATATTTACATATGTAGTGGTTTTATTGGAAACCACATCATCATGTTGTATTTTTCACTCAACATGAATAATGTATAACAAGTCAAAGCGGTGTAGCATTATCTCGCTTGATCTTTCATTTTTGGTTGTTTACACATAAGTATTTCATTTGATAAGCCTAAATAGCAAAAATATTCCTTTCAAACTAAAATAAACAAGTCCCTATATATATATATATATATATAATAGTGAATAATGTAATGCAAATTATGAGTTTAATAATGATTTATAGTTTCAAATTGTTGGACTCGGAAAAATGGCTAAGTATGAGCCACATGCAAAGGTGCATGTGACAACAAAAGGAAATATCATAAGTGCAAGATAGTGCATGAAGGTGTACTCAAAGGCATGAAGAATGTATTCACAAAGGGTCTGATGCGATAACAATCAAAACAAAATATTGATGTAAAAGCAGAGATCAACTAAAAATAGGAAAAACATGGGTTGGCATGATGAGAAAGACAAAGCTATAATTGGATAAAAGCATGGATAAAGCACATGCCAAGCATTAGATAAAGATAGAATACACATGGATAGATACAATTGAATATAAAATGGTGTACTTGATCAAGTAAGCTATTAATAACATGGATGGAAATAGAAAAACCAGTTGAGGACTAAGGCACAAACTAAAGATACATGCGGGCTAAGTATATGATAGTCTATTAATAGATTAAAGCATTATAAAGTGGTGAAGGACAAGTTCCCACCAACTATATATAGTTGTCATGTATATGTAATTAAGGGTCGTGACAGAAGAGACTAGTGAGTGAGTATGAACGTTATGCCGAGTTTATAAATTTTTTTATATCATGTTATGTGTCTGTAATGGACAATATGATATGGATTTCCAAGATTAGGAGATATGAACGTGGTATTATTGGCATTCAGATCTTGTTGTTGATTATATATGTTGAGGAATGAATGATCAAATCTCCATACTATTATTGTCTTTGTTATGATCTCTATTATATTGTCTTCTATTCTATGTTGTGCAATGTTAAATGCTAACTATACATCTTGAATGATCTAAACAAAGAGGGAAGCTGTTAGGTTGCATGTGCTTCGGTGAGAATTTGGACATCATCCGAGTGATGTTCCAAAATGCCCGACTAAGTAGTGTTAAATTTTAAGACTACATTTTGGTTCCATTGCTGGGACCTCTTTCAACTCCGATCATCAATATGTGGCATGCACATGGCATTCCGACTGTCATTAGAGAATATTGAGCATTAGGTACACGATGACTAGAACAAGTTTTCTTAGAGATACAAAACGGTAAAGCAACTTCAATCCATGTAAGTGGGTATAAGATAATCTATATGATGAACTATATGAGACCTTCTTCAGTTTCTTTCCAAGTGAATTATATGAATGGTTAGTAGCATACTCTTAGGATAAAGTGACTGGATTGGGAAGGAGGTATGCATGGTGCCATGATAAGTACTATCATCACCAACTCGGCACTATGATAATTCTTCACGGGAACTCCTCGTCTTATGATTATTTACTAATGCACAACCTTTAGTTTGGTGGATGTAATATGGAAACAAAACAACAACCAAACACAAGAATACCATCGACTATGATAAGATGAAATGATGACAAATCTGAAATATCAAAGTAAATTATAATATTAACATGAAATTGTTACAATCTCACCCATGAGGTACTTCAACAAGACTATGGGAGAAACTTTACAATTACACCTCTTGATGGCTTCTTCAACACACCTTTAATCGATGGCTTCCTTTGCACACTTCCCTACAATATTTCTCACTACTTCTTTCTATGCTAAATGAGGGGGTGGCCTCTCTATTTATAGAACTTCTAGGCTTATCCATCCTATCTCTAAGATAGGATAAGAAATCCACTACGATGAATCATATTCCATACCTTAACTCTTATCTCGTACATGTAAGCTTATCTCTTAAGATAAGATAAACCTTATCAATTTACATGGGTTCCACATTTTTAGACTTTTTACAAATAAATTACACTGAGAAAATATTTATGACCTCACTCCTTGTCCTTATTACCAATATAATATTTCTAATTCCTAATCATGTAGACCCTACTTCTCTAATTACCCAAACTTTGACATTTTAACATTATCGGACCACTTACGACAAATATTTACTTTTTACAACATTCCTATTGTACTTTGACTGTTACCGTACTCCACATTATTGGTGACACCGTATTGACGGCGCCGTTATCTTCTATCAGACGCTACTACTAATTATACTTAACAACATCCTATTCCTAATACATACATTAATGAAATAGAAATTATGGAGGAAAATTTTAGTGTCGATAAGATTACCAAGCACTCACTAATCTGGATGAACCCCTGGATGTGCACGGTAGATAAGCGATGGGCATGAATTTTGAGTAATTACATGTTGGAGTATGCGATCTCAATGTATTCGTGTCCATAGGAGGAAGAATTTCAGTTCCTTTGTGAACCCAGAGGATCTTATCTATGCACACTCCCATTGGCTATCAAAATTTTAATGGTTGAACTTGAATTGGAGAAGCTCCTATGGAAAGCTAAATCCTTCTTGTGCATAGGGGAAGGGAATGGGATTGGGAAGGATGATGTTGGGCCAAGTGGAAGACACATAAAGAGAAGAGAGACTTCACAAATATGATGATGCACAAGAGAGGGTAGTTGAAGAGGCATTACGACTGAGAGGAATGTGGATGGGCGGAAGTGATGAGAACCCTTTAGAAGGTGATGGACCTTAGGACCATGTCCATCAGATATTGGGGAAGCACAATAGAAGGACCCCCTCAACATTTGATGAAGCTATATAAAAATCTACAATATGCATGAGTAAATTTATCTCAAAATTACCAAATGTGAAATCACATGAAAAAATTGTAATGTGTGTGTCACACCAACACTATGTAGTTAAGGTATCAAACACACCATATGCTACATAATTTCATTCTTACTTTCATAATTATTTTTCCTCCTACTTATGTAAGACCTCATAATGCATTATTTTCTCTAACCCACACACATTCACAATCATCATGCCACATTCATAGAGTCTCGTGACCAAGCGATATAAATCCATTTTAACAAAATCTTTATATTAACACAACAACATGGGGATATAAGTAACTATGTGTTATTTTAATGCTATATTTTTTCAGTTTCATATGTGTTTTAATTCTATAAGCCTCATCTAATCACAATTAGTGCCCCATACATGTATAATATCACAATCAAGGAGGGGGTAAGTGCAGTAAGTTGGTGGACAAAAAGTGGACTTAAAAACCCGAAATTCATGCATGTACCGCAATCGCAGACTATTTTCTATAGGTTTGGGGATTTTTGAACCTAAAATTGCGATCGCGGTCCTTTGAGACAAAAAAATAGACCCACGACCCCTCATTTCCCCCCATTTTCCCCTTGCAAACCACAATTTCTCCTCGATTGTTGGCACTTGAGCTTTGAATACCCCTGTAAATTACTCTTCAAACTTTTGGATCGCAAAATTTTCAATGATGCCACCAAGATGAAGAGGTAAGCCCTCGATTTTGATCAAATTTCTTGCATTTTAGGTTATTTTTTGTGATTTTCAATTTTTTATTTATGTATACAATTTTTTTGTTTTGTCAGTTGTTCGGGAAGCTTGTACTCCGCAAACCATCTAAATATTCCTCAAAACACTCAAAACATTCCTCAAAACCCTCCTCCAAATGGAGATCCGCCTCCTATGGCTCCTTTCGTCCCCACGGAACCAACATGAATAGAAGCCGATATCCTTAGAAGAATCGACAAAATAAAATTTCCATTGAGAGCCTTATTTAGGAAAATAAGACAAAATCATGCCACAAATCTGTCTCGTATGACTTTAGCCAACACATTGCAAACATTGACTGACGAAGTTGACTTCGTAACCAACCAAATAGACAAATGAAATACCTTTAGAGGTGATTATAGGTGGTGGTATGCAGATAAATTATCCCATGCGGTCGTAAAAGACAAAAAATTGCAAAAGACCACATTTGCACATTATTTATCGACCTAAGAACCAATGCCCCCGCAGAACTACTTGAAAATAGTTCCCAATCCATTGGTGCCATGATGACTCGAATTAAGAACAATTTTTGGGACCGATGGTGGATGGTTTTGATTATCCACTATGCAACAACAATGAGGTTCCTATCTATTTTTGAAGAAATTATATTGTGAGTTCATTCTTAATGAGGTCACAACTTATTTTGAATTTTATGAGTTTTATGGGCAAGGAGGTGGCTCTGCATGTAGAGTAGACCTGGTGCATGCGTTGGTCAACCAAGGATCCCCCATGCCACAAAACCTCCACCACCTTCATTTATCCCTCCTACAGTGAAGGAGGTTGTGGAGATTAACACACTACATGCATTAAGAGAGATCACTGACACTCTGACCAAACATAGTGACCAGATTTCATCTGGTGATGTTGGTGGAGGCACTAAGTTCTAGTGCACCACACCACTGTGGATCATGTGGTGCCGTATGCATTGCGGGTGAGACATCATTTGCTAGATCACATGATTTATTTTCTCTAGATGAGATGATGGCAAATGTTTTTGGAACTGGTGCAAATGATCTTGGTCTTTCATGTAAATGTCAAATAAATATTTAATATATATACAATAGTTTAATTCATTTGAGATTTTAATATATATGTATTTGATTACGTCATGTACATACACATAAAAACTAATATTATTTTGATTTTAAACAACAAGAGCCGATGAAGGACACATTCGATGTCGACATGCTAGCTACTACAGCTGGGCATGTTACAAACGTAAGTTTCAAGTTACTTACATTTCAAATTTCATTTGATTGCACTTTTATTATTAAATACACATTTTTAATGTTTGTGTATAATGTTTCACGTGTACATGTACATATTAATATGTTTTTATTTTATACGCAGGAGCCTAATGGGTCATCATTTGCTCTGGGCACTGAGGCTATTGACACGCCTCACGTGAATTTTACATGTTAGTTTCTCTTTACACTTTGTTTCTAATTATGGAAGTTCAGTTGTGTATCTACTCTTGTAGGAATTTTGGAGACTCGAGTAACATCGAAGCTTCCCTAAGATCATTAAACCTAGATTCCTACTCTTCCAGGAGGTCATATGACAATAAGCAATATTATTAACCTAAAATGGAGGATTATTGGGAAGATTGTGTCAACAAGATTAATGTTTATTACCGATACTTCTATAGAATGACATTACAACAAATAACAGACTTTCATCTCTAATGGGTCATAGAGGACATAGAATATGATGCTAATGAGTTGTTCAAAATGGGATACCTGGAGTCGATTCACTTCACACCTATCCCTCATGTAGATAGGTCATTTGTGAAGCCTATTAATACACTAACTCATACTACAAAAGTCCTCCAAAGATTAAAAAAGTGGTTCATTCAGAATATGCATGAACTCAACTATACTACTTTTCCTACTTATAGACAATCCCCCCTAAAAAAAATTTAGCTTCCTGAACAATATATTTCAAGTACCCAACTTCTTAGTGATACAAGTTCAATCATTTCCATTATTGAAATAAAATGATGTTTTAGTACCATGGCTTTGAGCCATGTTCCACATTGTAAACTAACTTCTTGTAGATTAAAGAATTATAAAATAGACATGTTGAAATTGATATCTTTCAAGACAAGTTGACTATACTAGACACATTCAAAATTTTCAAATACTTGGCCAAAAATAGTCTCAATAAGGTGATTGACTTCCATATCTCACTAAATGTGTAGACTTATTATTTTCATGCATAAATAATTATGATCCAAATTCTTGGGAAGTGAGAAAGGATTCACGTACTCCATTAGCACAACTAAGCAAAGACTCTATTGATACTTCAAAATCCATGTTTGTGAGGTTTACAATGACTTGAGCATTAATGGTGTGTTAACTTACTAGGAAAATCATCAAGAATAGTCTCTAAAGGAAATTAATTTGTCATGGCTCCAATTTTACAAATAGGGTAGATCCTAAGTCTATGAGAGACTCCAAAAGTATGATTTCAATGATGTTATTTTTAATGTCATCACATTTGTAATTTAAGTAAAAGGAGATAAGGTGATATGGTGTTTTGAGCCTTAAATATCTAGGTCATTTCCACCATCAGTAATGAGACATAATTCATGTTAGTGCAAATCAGCAACACCCTCTGGATGTTCTATCAGATTTCTAGTTTGACATTTTAGCATCCAGTGTGATTGCACAACATTGAATCTTTTCCCCAAGTGTGGGACTTGTAAAAAGTGGGAAAAGAATCTCTAGATTAGAGGTTGGTTCCTCAACTCCTCTGTTCAAGTGTGCATGACATTTTGCAGAGGGTTTACCTATAACTTAATCAAACTTTGCCAAGGAGACAGGGTTGAGAAAATACAAAAATAAACCTGATCTAAATAAGGTGATGCACCAAAGGAGTATTAGACACCTGCTGCTACAAAACATACACAATCCACAAGAAAATACAACATAAAACATGCACAAATTTCCAAAATGTAATGAAATATCAGGAAACAATGATAAACATATGAAAGGATTGAGAAGATTTAATCACAGAGCATATATCATCATTCTAGGTCCAATACAGTGCATTACAATGACCAAGAGGCAAAAAGAAGTGTAGTATTTGCATGGAAAGGTAAAAAAACTCCACAAATCTACCTGATTAGGAAGAAAAGGGAAGTTGCAGAGCTAAAAGAATGTCTCAACTTTTTAAAATGAGCCCATTCTGGCTTTTTACAATGCCCATTCGAGCTCAAGAGAGAGAAACACGGAAAACATGAGAAAACTTTCAACCACTAACCAAATTCATAATAAATAACATGGGTTCCCTTACAAATCCACTTCCCAACTTTTTTGACCATGCTGGGAGAGAATGCGAGCCATACTGCATTAAAAATGGTGGTTGAAATGTTAGTTTTGTTCATTTCCATGTGCCAGAGGTGTTTTCAAAATTTCTCTCTCAAAACTCCACCAAAACACAAAATTGAGCTTGGAATCATTTAGAGAATTTTCCAGCTTTCCATTGATATAAAGAACGCAAAAACCGAGCTCTGGATCGAAAGTTATGCCCCTCGAAAATTTAGGGCAAAACAGGGCTGAAAATGGTTGGCGGGACAAAATTTTAAAATTTTCCCACTTTTTGCATTTGGAAAATTTCCCCAAAAATCTCCACACCCCACCGGTTTGGTGCCACGTGGCATGTTCTGATTGGTTTCGGGCTTTTCCTGCTTCATTTTCCACCATTTCGGCCTTTGGAAAATTTTCCAAAATTCTCCACCGGCCAAATGACCCGAGGACATGTGGCATGCTATGATTCATCGTGGGCCCTTCCTCTTGATATTTCTGTCACTTTTGATCACCTTCCCTGTGTTGGACACGTGGTAGAACCCTATTGGATGCAGGATTTTCCCTTTTCGTGTTCTTTGCGGACTGCCTTGTATTTTTTGCCACCACGTGGACACATGGCATGATTTGATTGGCTCGGGTCTTGGGGCGGGCTCTCCCTTCTAATATTTCCTTTGATTTTTCTTTGGGAAAAATTCCCAACTTTTCCCCACACTCCACTGGTCTTGGGACATGTGGCCTCCTCCTATTGGCTCGGGCCTTGGGGGGAGGGCTTTCTTTTATTTTTGATTTTTTACACTTGGGCGAAAATGAAAAAATCCTTTCGCAACTCCAACCCCTGACGCTGCGGTGACACATGGCGCGATCTGATTGGTCGGTGGGCCTATAGGAAAAAATTTCTTCTTCACGCCCCCACCAAACACTTTGGAAAAATTTTCAGTTGACTCCGCCCCCCGCCACTTTTTGCTGACGTGGCGTGCTCCCATTCGTCGCGGGACTTCCATGGAAAATTTTCCCATTGTACAATACTTGGTAAAATTTTAAAATTTTCCCCCACCTCCACGTCCCGAGGACACATGGCCTCCTCTTACTAGCTCGGGCTTTTCTAGGCAAAATTTCCCACAAAACCTCCACCGAGCCATAACTTCAAAAATACATGGAGTTAGGAAGAAAACTTTACCTTTTTGGAAAGCTGAGAAAGAGCTCTATCCAATGGTGCCACTTCCAGAAGGTTTTGATTGCCTGAAAAGTAAAAATTCTGACTGAGGCACAAAGGAGGAATGAAATGAAGGGAGTTAGCCCAAAATGAGCAAGGGGCTCATTTTGGATAACAATTTTGGTGACTCAAAGGGGTCATCTCGCACTGTTGGATGAAGTTACCAATTGCTCGAAGTGATCCATTAGGCATGGAGTCATCAAATTCTCTCGCTTGGTACCCCAACCGATTAAAACAATGCAAGGAAGAAGATGGAGGGAAGTACACCATCCGATTGGGCAAGGCCTACAAGATACATCTCCTGGAACAACAAGCTTGTGCCAAAGCACTTAGGGAAAGCAAAGCTAATCTACAACAAAACAATGTGCATAAGCACTTGGAGGAATGAAAACCTAAGCTAATATGTACAAGGTGGAGGATTTCCTTCAGTAGCAATGCTTTAGATGGATTCCATTGACTGGAATCTATAATTCTTCACCATCCAATGTGGACAATTAGAAGGCATTGCTATCCTTACACTTTGTGACCATGTAGGGGCCACTCCAAATGGCATCAAATTTTGAATGCCTCCTTGGTTTGCTCTATCTGCATCCCATTTTAACACTAGATCTCCAACTTGGAAAGATCTATCCTTGGCCTTTCTATCAAAGGTCTTCTTGATCAAGGCTTGATCTTTCTCCATTGCTTGGGATGCCTGATTTCTGATTTCTTGGAGCTCCATCAATTCTGCATACCTAACCTCCATGGGTCCAAACTCCAACAACTCCAACTGCTTCATGAGTTCCAATGTTGGCAACTCAAGTGACATGGGCAAAATTATCTCTCTCCATAAACAAGCTTGAATGGAGAATTACCTGTAGATCTCTTGGGGGTTATCCTATCAGCCCACAAGGATGATTTCAATTTAGTATGCCAAGACCTCTGATTTTCATCAAGAGTCCTCTTGATGATCCTTAACAAGTTCTTGTTTGTAGATTCAGCTTGGCCATTACCCTGAGGATAATAATTTGATGAAGTGCTTAGGTAGATCCCATTCTTGACATCCCATTCAGTTACCTTGGACCCAATGAATGCCAATGCATTATCTGATATTATTGTAGTGGGTATTCCAAATCTGGTCGCTTATCCCTTCATAGAAGTCTAGGATGCTAGATTCATTTACTTCCTCGAGTGCTACCGCTTGAGTCCACTTGGTGAAGTAGTTGCATTCTGTCATTAGAATCCACTTGTGTCCTTGGCTTGAATTTAGATTAATGAATCCAATGAAGTCCAAACCCCATTGCATGAATGGCTGGCCAACTAAAATTAGATGCAATGGAAGGGCAGCTAGTCTCTCCTTACCTGTGAAGAATGCACAATTCTTGCACCTCTTGATCCATGCATAACAATCACTAAAAATATTGGGCCAATAATAGCCAACCCTCATGATCTTGAGAGCTATCACTCTTGGTGCAAAATGACCACCAGCTGATCCACCATGGAACTCTTCCAACACTCTGTGAATCTGATTTGTACCAATGCATCTCAGCAGCACTCCATTCACATCCCTTTTGAATAAAACACCATCAACAAGGGCATATGGGACAGCCTGCAATCTGAAGTGTCTCCTTTTGGTTTTGTTCATCTCTAGAGGGCATAGGCCTGTGTGTAGGAAGTGCATTATGTCTTGGGTCTAGCAAGGAGTGAGGACATTATCATTTTCTTCTTGAGTGCTTCCTTGCTCATGGCTGTCTTGTAACGCCAAAACAACCTCTTTCTCATTGCATGCTTCCTTTTGTTTGTTCAAGACTAGCTGCTCACACAATCCTTTTCCTCTGACCAACTTGGTGACTTTGATCTCAATGTCATACTCCATGACACGAGTAATCCACCCTGCTCTCTTTTCATTCAGGTCTTTATTGAGGAGCAAGTCTTTAACTCCCACATGAGAAACCAGCAGTTGAACCTTGTTGTTCGAAACTAGATGCTTAAATTTATTGAAGCTCCTAATTACTAAAATAACATGCTTCTCAATGAAAGAATATCTCACCTCATAGTCCTCCAGGCTTTGGCTGAAGAAAGCAATTGGCTATTCATCATTATCTTTGTTCTATTGTACCAAAATTGTAGAAATAGTATCATCACCTCCAAATGCATAGAGGATGAAATCCTTGGAGAAATATGGGTTAATGAGAGTTGGAGCCTGTGAGATGGCCTCTTTGATTGATTCAAAACTTGCCTTGCCTTTTACTGTCCATTTGAAAGCTATGCTTTTCTTTAACATCTTGGTGATAGGCTTGACTAGGGTTGTAAAATTTGGGACAAACCTCTCGAACAAAATTTATTCCTTCCTAAGAAAATTTGGAGGGCCTTGTTGTGGCTTAGCAACGGTAGTGCTCTTATGGATTCAACTCTTTCCAAGTCAATTGCTAATCCTTCTTTGGAGACAATGTGGCCAAGGAGCTTTCTTTCATGAGCTAGAAAAATACACTTTTTGGGATTCAAAAATACCTAAATCTTCTCGCACCTTTGGAATACTTGTCTCAAATGAAAGAGATGGTCTGCTGCATTTTCTTAAAAAACAGTGATATCATCAAGATATATCAGCACCATGTTGTTAATCAAATCCTTGAACACCATGTCCATTGCCCTTTGGAATGTAGCTCCAGCGTTGGACAACCCAAATGACATTTTTCTATATGCATAAGTACCCCATTTGGTTGTGAAGGCTGTCTTGAACTGATCCTCTTCCTTCACCGTAATATGATTGTACCTTGAATAGCCATCAAGCAATGAAAACCTTTCAGAGCCAAAGCAACAACTTGTAAAATATGCTCCATAGAAGGAAGTGGGTAGTGATCCTTGAGAGATGCTCTATTCAAATATCTACGAAGTCAACACACAATCTGATCTCTCCACTCTTCTTTCTAATTGGAACCAAGTTGGCTACCCAACTAGAATGCTTGATAGGGAATATGATACTTGCTTCTATCAACTTATTCAATTATTTTCTCATGAGGGGCTCTATGTGTGGATTGGTGGCCTTTGTTTTTCCCTGATGGGTTTAGCACTTGGGTCCAATTCAATAGTGTGTTGAGCTAACTTGGGATTGAAACCTTTCAAATCTTCATAGCTCCAAGAAAACACATTAGGAAATTCTTGACAAAGCTGTATGAACTCATACCTTTCTTGCTCAGTTGTCATTTTACCAATTTGGAGTGATCTACCTTCTCCCACCAAGATGGGCACTGAATCTTCTCCCTTGACTTGGATGTTTGCTTTCTCCTTCCTAAACTGATCATTAGGATTGAAAATGGACTCCAAAGTGACAAGTCCCTTTGGTAGTTTGTTGGTTCTCGGTTGTACCACTTGATCACCCATCGCTGCTTTGTTCTAACTTTTCTTGATTTTTAGCCGAGAAGTCAGCCTCTTCTTAAGAAATGGATGATTTGTTGATCATTTTCAAACACTTGCCAACTTACATTGTTGTCTAGCACTAAAGGCCTTACAATCACATGAATTCTTGGCTGTACTTTGTCTTTCTTGATGATTTCAACAACATCAAAGGCTGCTCCAATTGTTGTAAGCTGTCGCTGACAGCTTGGCTCTCTTTCCTAGGGATGGACTTGATGTTAAAGCCCTCAAAATATTCAATGAGGTCCCACACCCTATTTTTTAGCACTTGAGAAGATCATTCTTGGTAGCATGCTGCCCCTCAACTTGGTTGACAATCAGCTCACTGTCACAAAAAACTTGCAAGTTCTTTATTCCTCTCTTGATTGACCAATGCAATCCTTGTATCAAAGCTTCATATTCAACAGTGTTATTAGAACATGCAAATTGAAATCTAAAAGCTGAATAATACTTAAATCCTTGAGGTGAAACAAACATAGCTCCCCCTCCTACACCTTTTCTACTTCTTGTTCCATAAAAGAAAAATTGCCATACCTCATTGTCATCCTTGTGGTCTGGCTTGGTGATGCTAGGGATAGGCTGATTTTCTTCATGCATGTAATAGATTCCTAGCTTAGATTATTCTATTTCTTGATAAGGATCAAAAGCATGCACCTTGCTTGCCCATTCATCAAGAGTCAAATCTGGGATGCTTCCAACCTTGGTGTCAGCTTCATCAATGCTTGGATAATCCTCTTGATCAAACGCTGAACAATTGGTATTGATTTGGCTTTGAGTGTGAGGCTCAATGTGAAAGTTTGCAATAGGCTCAGATCTGATTGTGGCTTTAGTTCCATATCTTGTTTTGAACAACATGTGTGACCAATCAACAGATAAGTAACCTCCAATCTTAGCTATGAAATCCCTTGACAAACATAGGGAAAAGAGTGGTGGAAGATCTATCACCGAGACATCTTGCAAAACAACAACGTTGGGGCATGCATGTAAAGTGAGACTCAAGTTTTTAATCACATTTATTATTGTTACTACCGTCCCATCCAATTGCACTACCCCTTTGGATATGACTTCATATTGAAGCCCCAACTGATCAACTATTTTCTTAGGCATTATTGAACTACTTGCTCTGGAATCAATCATGCAGTTGTGTACTAATTGGTTTCCAATGATCAATGAAACATAGAATGGAGGGGGCTTCAACATTTTACCTTGCTGTCCTCCATGATTCCCTTCAAGGTTGGGCAGCATTTTTGAGTACCTTCTCTTGCATTTGGACTGTTGATTTGAAGTTGACCAGTCCTTCATGGCAGCTTGTAGCAAATCTCTTTGGCCTGGGATGGATAGTGATTCCCAAATTGATATGTTTACATTTGTCTTCTTCATCTGATCAATGATGTTGAATGGAGATGAAGCATCTCTCTGCTATCCTTTGGCCTGCACATTCATCCCTTGCACATGGGCAACAACAATGGTATCTCGAGTTGGTCTAGGAGCTAGTTTGGGCAGTCCTTACTTGTTGAAAGCGTATTTTGTTTGCCAACAGTTTGTGGAGTGATAGAAGGTTGTGGATTACTTGGAGCCAATGGTTGTACTTCACCCAAATTTCTCTTTTTGACCTTGTGTTGGCTGCAACACTCGAGACGTTGTTTGATTTATTCCACAAAAGTCTTACGCCTGCAGTTACAAGTGTGGTGTCATTTGGGCCCGATTGTTGTTGGGATGTTTCTTTGTTGATTATTTCCTTGACTCTCTTCACCCTCCACACCGATTATTGTTACCATTAAGGCTTGATTTAGAGCAATATTGAAACACATAGACTTGTTGTGAGGTTCATTGCATGGGAAACACCGGTCATACTCTTGAGCTATGTTGTTTTGTATTGACACCAGTGCTTTAGAGGTAGATGTAGCATTGGGATTATAGGGCTGAAATGGTCTGCATTTCGTAGGAGGTATTTCCTGATTTTGATTTGCAGTTGGATTGGGTAGTCTTTGAGGCTGATATGGATACCTGTTAAGCTGAGCTTGAGGCTGATATGAAGGCCTGAAACTTTGGGCTTCCTACCTCTTGAGTGTAACCAACTCATTACCTAAACTTTGCAAATGCTTCATGACTTCTTGAAGTTCATTTGAGGAACTAGAAGATTAAGTAGAAGCTTCACTTGAATTCTGATTTCTAGGAGTGGGAGTAGGAGCTAAATTAGGCACTCGACTAGTGCTTGGACTTTCTAAATTTGGGTATAATGGCATGGGATGCCTAGGAGATAGCTTGCCAACTTGAATCAAACAATTTTCAGCTCTAATGACAATGCTATAAGTAGCATGGATAGTTGTGCCTCCCATGGATTGAATTAACATAGAAATACCAGAATTTAAAGCTTTAAGGTAATATAGAAAATCACCTTCTATTGTTGGCTTCACTGCCATTAGAATTCTCTACCAAGTACTTTGAAATCTAAAGTTGAAGTCAGTCAGCTGCTCATTGGGAGCTCTCTTGATAGTTGTCAATTGTTCCAAAAGGGACAAGTTATCCCCTTTTCTCCAAAGCTGCTCATGGAGGGCTATACATAATGGTTCCAATTTTCAATGGAGCTGAAGCAAGGCTCCTGAACCATTGCAAGGCTTTCCCTTTGAATGAAGATGCCAACAATTTGACAACAACTTGCATCTCATCAATCTCATGGATTGCACAAATATTAGCAATATCCTTGACATGATCACCGAGTAGTCGATTCTCTCCCTGTGAAGTATGGAATGTTCTTCAATGCTGCAACTGGGATTGGATTTTGTGCATTGAGAGCAAGTGGGCTGCTGCCAGTGAAGTTGACATATGGGTTGTGTTGTGCCATTCTGATTGGCCTTAGAAACCTTGTTGATTGGATGAAAGGTCTACCAGGTGGAGGAGTTGATAGAGTTCTGTTTGGTGGAGATAGAGACCTTTGAATTCTCCTCCCTCGTTGTCTTCTTCTTGGAGATAGCTGCAGATACTCAAACAACACTTCTTCTTCTCCAACTCTTGACCTTGTAAGATTAAGCTCATGAGTTTTTAGGTTTGAACTGCTAAAACTAGTTGATCCTTCTTCTTTGGAGTCACCGGATGTGTAATTTAGGGATCTTTTAAGTAAGAAAATTGCAACAATTACACATCTATTTTTTGTAATGAAGATGAAGACCTCTAAGGTCCCACCGGGCATGCCAAAACTATTAGTGCAAATCAGCAGCACCCTCTGGATGTTCTATCAGATTTCTAGTTTGACATTTTAGCATCCAGTGTGATTGCACAACATTGAATCTTTCCCCAAGTGTGGGACTTGTAAAAGTGGGAAAAGAATCTCTAGATTAGAGGCTGGTTCCTCAACTCCTCTGTTCAAGTGTGCATGACATTCTATAGAGGGTTTACCTATAACTTAATCAAACTTTGCCAAGGAGACAGGGTTGAGAAAATGCAAAAAAAAAAACCTGATCTAAATAAGGTGATGCACCAAAGGAGTATTAGACACTGCTGTTGCAAAACATACACAATCCACAAGAAAATACAACATAAAACATGCACAAATTGCCAAAATGTAATGAAAGATCAGGAAACAATGATAAACATATGAAAGGATTGAGAAGATTTAATCACAGAGCATATATCATCATTCCAAGTCCAATACAGTGCATTACAATGACCAAGAGGCAAAAAAAAGTGTAGTATTTGCATAGAAAGGTAATATAACTCCACAAATTTTCCCGAGGAGGAAGAAAAGGGAAGTTGCAGAGCGGAAGAATGTCTCCACTTTTAAAATGAGCCCATTTTGGCTTTTTACAATGCCCATTCGAGCTCAAGAGAGAGAAACATGGGAAAACATGAGAAATATTTCGACCACCCCAACATTTTTGACCATGCTAGGAGAGAATGTGAGCCATACTGCATTAAAAATGGTGGTTGAAATGTCAGTTTTGTTCATTTCCACATGCTAGAGGAGTTTTCCAATTTTCTCTCTCCAAACTCCACCAAAACACAAAATTGAGCTTGGAATCATGTAGATAATTTTACCATCTTTCCATTGATATAAAGAATGCAAAAACCGAGCTCTGGATCAAAAGTTATGCCCCTCTGAAAATTTAGGGCAAAACAGGGCCGAAAATGGTTGGCGGGACAAAATTTTAAAATTTTCCCACTTTTTGCATTTGGGAAAATTTCCCCAAAAATCTCTCGTGCCCCACCGGTTCAGTGCCATGTGGCATGTTCTAACTGGTTGCGGGCTTTTTCTTGCTTCATTTTCCACCATTTCGGCCTTTGAAAAATTTTCCAAAATTCTCCGCCGGCCAAATGACCCGAGGACACGTGGCATGTTGTGATTCGTCGCAGCCCTTCCTCTCAATATTTCCGTCACTTTTGATCACCTTCCCCGAGTTGGACATGTGGTAGAACCCTATTGGATGTGGGATTTTCCCTTTTTGTGTTCTTTGCGGACTGCCTTGTATTTTTGCCACCACGTGGACACGTGGCATGATTTGATTGGCTCGGGTTTTGGGGCGGGCTCTCCCTTCCAATATTTCCTTTGATTTTGCTTTGGGAAAAATTCCCAACTTTTCCCCGCACTCCGCTGGTCTTGGGACACGTGGTCTTGGGACACGTGGTCTCGGGCCTTGGGGGAGGGATTTCTTTTTGATTTTTTACACTTGGGCAAAAATGAAAAAATCCTTTCGCAACTCCGAGCCCCGATGCCGCGGTGACACATGGGGTGATCTGATTGGTCGGCGGGCCTACGAGCCAAAATTTCTTCTTCGTGCCCCCGCCAAACACTTTGGCAAAATTTTCAGTTGACTTCGCCCCCCGCCACTTTTTGCTGATGTGGCGTGCTCCCATTCATCGCGGGCCTTCCATGGGAAATTTTCCCATTGCACAATACTTGGTAAAATTTTAAAATTTTCCCCCACCTCCACGTCCAGGACACGTGGCCTCCTCTTATTGGCTCGGGCTTTTCTAGGGAAAATTTCCCACAAAACCTTCGCCGAACCATAACTTCAAAAATACATTGAGTTAGGAAGAAAACTTTACCTTTCTAGAAAGCTGAGAAAGAGATCTATCCAATGGTGCCACTTCCAAAAGGTTTTAAGTGCCTAAAAAGTAAAAATTCTGACTGAGGCACAAGGGAGGAATGAAATGAAGGATTTAGCCCAAAATGAGCAAGGGGCTCATTTTGGATAACAATTCATAGATTGGGGAAAGATAATCAATGATAAAGCTCGTAAGAAACTAGTGGACCTCCCTCGAGCTCAAACATTATTTATGCCTTCTAACCTTATCTATTGCATTGTCAATCTTAGACATTGTTGGTATGTAAAATTTCTCCGCATTTTACTAGACAACCCAGTCAAAGTTGTGAAATTGTCTCTTTTCAAAGATCAACTTGTATGGAAGGTTTTGCAAGCCTCGGGTGGTTTCAAAATACTAGGTTATATTAATTGGGAAGGTATATAATTCTACTTCATGATAATATGCAATAAGAAAGGCATTAAGAGCATTGCACTAGTCTTGGGAACACATTCACTTCTGACACTTTTTGTAGAAAAATTGTACTCTCAATCGTAAAAGGAAAATAAACTTGGGAAGAAGATATTAAGAGCCTTGGTTGGTTTCTATTAGCAAATTAATACATTGGTCTGTTATGTGTCAATTATGCTTTGGGTCTGTTATGTGGCAATCATGTAGATTAATATTGATATGTACATGTTTTTTTGTATAACTTATGACTGCCAGAGAGACTCCACCCTCTATGCACACTGTGGAGGTTGTTGTAGATGCTGCCATAACGTCTGCAGATCCACTAACTCAGGTACAATTTTTCAAATTTGTTAAATTTTGGAGGAATTTTTCTTATTACTTATCTACAATATCAAATTTTGTACATGAAATATTTAATTTGAACTATTTATTTGTATGTAGCCTACCCCTTGTGAGTCTACCATTGACCATGTAATGTGTCGACGACAAATTGATAGAGATCATGAGATTGCGGTAAGATTTCACATGCATTATAAATTCTAAGTTTCTAAAATTTGAATGTATTTTAAAAATTTGGGTGTTAAAAACTTGTTGTTTATGAATGTGCAGGGTAGGTTGCAGGCCTTCTTAGAGATGCCTAGGACCACACAGATGAAATTCATAGTGGCATCTCCCTCCACTACATCCATAGGTCGTGGACATGCTTCTTCTATCGGGTGAAGAGAGGGAATATTTTTCATGATTAGATTCATAGGACTTGGATGTATAGATATATATGCCATCTAGTCCTAGTTCATGATTCTTCATATAGTCCATGTATATAGCCTTATGCGACCACATGTGGTCCTATATGTATGAAACACTTAGTTCGATACATTATGAACTTATATTTTTAGAGACACGTGGCACACTTAGTTTGATACATTATATCCATGTTGGTTTTCATAACGATATTACTTCTATGTTTGATTTGATTTCATTACACATGATATACTTCTATGTATGTTTTCATAACCATATTAGTTCTATGTTTGATTTGATTTGATGGCCTCAATTATGTGACCATTATCCATATGATATATATGATATATGATGTTATGTTATATAATGGTTTTGAAGGTTCTTGGGTGCAAGATCATTTTTTTCAAGAGATTCAAGTGTGGACTTATATCAATTTTCTTATTTTAAGCACATGGTTAACACACTCCAAAGTGGGAAAAAATGTACACAATTAAAAATGGTCTTGAGGGATTTATTACAAGTCATTTTATATGTTTTTAGTGTACTTACAATTTATTTGTTAAGTATTAGTCCAAATTAAGTGTTATTGATGTGTGTAACAATAAGGTCCTAATTTGAATTCACTTGTTTAAAAAAATATAGAAACATTGTAGTTTAGTTGGCACAAGATATGTAAAAATATTCTTAACACTCTATTGTGTATTAACATGCTTTAAAAAGAGATCAAACAATCATTAGAGTATTTACATGGTAATGTGTTAACCTTGTTGCAATCTCATTGATGTGAGCCGAGTAGTGAGAAGTCATGCCCCAGGACGTCGTGGGAGAAAAATGTCACCACCAATGCATCGATTAGGGGTTATATGCCTTTGGGTGCTATGGCGGGCTCTAGGGAGGCCGGTTTGGAGTCAGACCACCCGATTCGAGCCAAGAACCCCTTCCCTATTAATCCCAATTCACGTTTTTAGCGGAAACTTATGATGATCACAACTTGGCGCTCGATCATCCAAACCAAGAACCGTCTAAGCCAAAACTTGAGTGAAGGAGTTCTCTAGTTGCACCCAAGAATTTAGGGTCATGGCATTCCTTGAGCCTTCGTGGCATAATTGTTTACAAACTACCTTTTCTAGGTAGTCCTAGGAAATGAACGGAGGTGAGTAGTGAGAATTCATGCCTCGGGACGTCATGGCACCAAACTGAATGTGCCAACACGTGGGTGGCTAGGTAAACAATAGAGGAAGCGTCATTTTGGTGCGGGACAACATCGTTGCTTCTAGGCTACTTCATTCGGGCGTAGTCCCTTAAGAGCCCTAAGACCAAAGATCTGTTCAACTTCAACGGATGATTATTAGGTCTCCGTAGCACCTAGAGATGTCTTGTTATATCCAACACCTTGGTGTAGGGACCCTCTACAATAGCATGTTTGAGTTCTTTCCGTATCCAAACGGTGATCTCTTTGCCCTATTGTTTACAAACACGCGAAATAGTGCAGTTTGAGCTAGTGTAAGGCTATCAAACACTATATTTTGTAAGAGGTGGGTCGTGGCACCGAACCGAATACGCCAACACATTAGGGTGGCCAAGTAAACCCTAGATGAGACATCATTTTGGTGTGGAAAAAGGTCTTTGCTTCTAGGCTACTTCATTTGAGCGTAGTCCCTTAAGAGCCCTGAGACCAAAAAACTGTTCAACTTCGACAAGTGATTACTCGATAACCGTGGCACTTAAAGACATCTAGTTAGATCCTACACCTGGCGTAGGGACCCTCTAAAATATAATGTCTCAGTTCTTTTCGTCTCAATGGTGCTCTCTACCCTATTGTTTGCAAACACATGAAATAATGTAGTTTGAGCCAATGTAAGATTGTTAAATGGTATATTTTGAAAACTATGGGTCGTGGTACCAAACCGAATGTGCCAACACATCAAGGTGGCCAGGTAAACACTAGAGGAGGCATCTTTTTGGTGCGAGACAACATCATTGCTTTTGGGCTACTTCGTTCGGGCGTAGTCCCTTAAGAGCCATGCGACCAAAAAACCGTTCAAATTTGATGGGTGATTACTCGATTTGTGGCACCTAGAGATGTCTCGTTGGATCCTACACCTCAGCATAGGGACCCTATACAATATACTATCTCATTTTTTCCATCTCCAATCGGTGCTCTCGCTGCCCTATTGTTTGCAAACGCGCGAAATAGTGCAGTTTGAGCCAGTGTAAGGTTGTTAAACACTATATTTTGCAAACAATGGGTCGTGGCACCAAACCAAATGTGCCAACATGTCTATGTGGCTAGGTGAACTCTATCGAGAGATGTCATTTTGGTGTGTGACAACGTCGTTGCTTCTGGGCTACTTCGTTCGAGCGTAGTCCCTTAAGAGCCATGAGACCAAGAAACCGTTCAACTTTGACAAGTGATTACTCGGTATCTGTGGCACCTAGAGACATCTATTTAGATCCTACACCTTGGCGTAGGGACCCTATACAATATTCTGTCTCGGTTCTTTCCATCTCTAATTGGTGCTCTCGCTGCCCTATTGTTTGCAAACACACAAAATAGTGCAGTTTAAGCCAGTGTAAGGCTGTCAAACACTATATTTTGTAAACGGTGGGTTATGGCACCAAACCAATTGTGCCAACACATTAGGGTGGTTAGTTAAACACTAGAAGAGGTGTCATTCCAATTGAGACACTTTGTCATTGCTTCGGGCTACTTCGTTCAGCGTAGTCCCTTAAGAGCCCTGAGACCAAAAAAATGTTCAACTTCGACGGGTGATTGCTCGGTATCCATGGCACCTAGAGATGTCTCGTTGGATCCTAAACCTTAGCATATGGACCCTCTATAATAATATGTATCGAGTTCTTTCCATCTCCAATTGGTGCTCTCGTTGCCCTATTGTTTGTGAACAGTGAAATAGTGTAGTTTGAGCCAGTGTAAGACTATCAAACGCTATATTTTACAAATGATGGGTCATGGTACTGAAATGATTGCGCCAATATGTCGGGGTGGATATGTAAACACTAGAGGAGGCATCATTTTTGTGTGGGGCGATGTCATTGCTTCCAGGCTACTTCGTTCGGGCGTAGTCCCTTAAGAGCCTTGAGACCAAAAAATTGTTCAACTTCGATGGGTGATTACTTGGTCTCCGTGGCACCTAGAGATGTCTTGTTAGATCCTACACCTCGATGTAGGGACCCTCTACAATAGTATGTCTCATTTTTTCCATCTCCAATCGGTGCTCTCGTTGCCTTATTGTTTACAAACGCATGAAATAGTGTAATTTAAGCCGAGTGTAAATTTAAACGCTATATTTTGCAAAGCGATGGCTCATGGCACCAAACCAAATGTGAAAAAACTTCCAAGTGGCCAATTAAATGCTAGAGGAGGTTTCATTTTGGTGTGGGACAATGTTTTGCTTCCAGGCTACTTCGTTTGGGCGTAGTCCCTTAAGAGCCCTAAGACCAAAAAACCGTTCAAATTCGATGAGTGATTACTCGGTCTCTGTGGCACCTAGAGACATCTCGTCAGATCCTACACCATGGTGTAGGGACCCTCTACAATATCCTATCTCAGTTATTTCTGTCTCCAATCGGTTCTCTCGGTGCCTTATTGTTTGCAAATGCATGAAATAATGTAGTTTGAGCTAGTGTAAGGGAGTCAAACACTATATTTTACAAACAGTGGATCGTGGAATTGAATCGATTACACCAACATGTCTGGGTGGCTAGGTGAACACTAGAGGAGGCATCTTTTTGGTGCGGAACAACATCGTTGCTTCCGGGCTACTCCATTCGGGCGTAGTCCCTTAAGAGCCTTGCGACCAAAAACCGTTCAACTTCAACGGGTGATTATTCGGTCTCTGTGGCACCTAGAGATGTCTCGTTGGATCCTACACCTCGGTGTAGGGACCCTATACAATATATGTATTGATTATTTCTGTTTCCAATTGGTACTCTCGCTGTCCTATTGTTTGCAAACACGTAAAATAGTGTTTGAGCCAATGTATTCTTTGTCAAACGCTATATTTTGTAAACGGTGGGTCGTGGCACCAAAATGAATACCGCAACACATCCACATGGCTAGATGAATACTAGAGGAGGTGTCATTTTGGTGTGGGAAAATGTCATTGCTTTTGGGTTACTTCGTTCGGGTGTAGTTCCTTAAGAGCCATGAGACCAAAAAATCGTTCAACTTCAACGGGTGATTACTCGGTCTTCGTGGCACCTAGAGACGTCTCGTTAGATCCTACACCTTGATGTAGGGACCCTCTAAAATATCATATCTCATTTATTTCCATCTCCAATCAGTGCTCTCGCTGCCCTATTGTTTGGAAATGTGCAAAATAGTGTAGTTTGAGCCAGTGTAAGGCTGTCAAACAATATATTTTACAAACGGTGGCTCGTGGCACCAAAGCGATCGCGCCAATACATCAAGGTGGATAGGTAAACACTCGAAGAAGATTTCATTTTGGTGTGGGACAACGTCGTTGTTTATGCCGGGATACTTCATTCGGGCGCAGTCCCTTAAGAGCCTTGAGACCAAAAAAATAGTTCAACTTGATGGGTGATTAATCGAGACTCCTTGGCACCTAGAGACATCTTGTTAGATCCTACACCTTTGTGTAGGGACCCTCTACAATCATCTATCTCAGTTTTTTCCATCTTCAATTGGTGCTCTTGTTGCCCTATTGTTTACAAACACGTGAAATAATGAATTTTTTTAATTAAATTTCAACATTCGACTTGTTTGCGTAATCAAAATTGTTTTTTTGTTGATTCACTTACAAAACTAGTAGAAGTACATGACACACAATATTACTATCCCTTGTGCATATCTTGACACCAACAATGTGATATGCATCGTAGGAAGGTTTTCAACAATTGTAGAGGTTTGACCATGTATATTAGATTTTGTCAATCCTAAGGTGTTTAATGTAAGTCTTATTTTAATCAATTTCATCAAACTGACCAATAACTAACATCTTTGGGAATCATTTAAAATTTCAAAATGATTATCCCAAATTTCAAAGTGGCTTTTCTTCTGATTTGTTGTTCAGAAAGTTTGTTAGACATTGGTTTCAAAATGTTCTCATCAATTTCAATAAAATAATTAGGTTTCTTACATAAAATCCTAGGAGGTGTTTTTGTCAAATTTTGCTTGTCTATGATTTCAACTGAATTTCCTGATTCACATTTTCATTGTCTCCTTCAATTTCAACATCAGCTACATCACGAGTATTTAATTTTTCTTCAACATTGATAGTAAAAACATCTTCATCATGAGTATTTAATTCATCTTCAACATTGACAATAGAAACATTACCTGGTTCCTCATTGCTTACAATAGTAGGGGTTGAAGATGAACCTCTTCTTGATTCACAAAGATTTTGCATTCGCTCAGCATTTTGAAATATTTTTGCCTCTAATTCATCTGGTGTTTTTTACTTATTGAATTCCTTTTTGACTTCGTTTCTTGTCTCCCATGATGTTTTTCTTCTGGTGATAAGAAAAACATGTAGAAAGTGACAAAATTTCAAAGTAATTCGTACAGTAATGCCAAATAGTAAAAATCACATGGTAATTCAAACGTTGGGATGCGTGTAAATATGATTTAATAACCACGATCATGGTTTATAAAGTGTGATCACGGTTCTATTGTATCATCAAATCCGACCCTCAAGGCTCGGGAAATATTTGTTTTTCCCCAACCAGAGCTATGAGAGGTCATTATGGCGTGTAAAAGGTCAAAACTTCAAATTTTCTCTTTCGTAGACTTGAACCATGCTGAAAAATTGAAAACATCTCACAAAAATGGTACCATTGCATAGGGGAGACTATTAGCTTCGTAGAAATAATGATTTTAAAGTGAATAGAATAAGATAAATATCATTTTATAATTTTTTACTAATGTAGGTCTTTAAGACATTGTTTTCCCGTGAATGTTCATGTCTACATTTAAGACTGAAAACTTTTGTTTCGCTTATCAAAATGTGATAAAATCTATACCATTCCAAGCATGGAAACATTCTATACACATTTAAAAAATATTTGATTTTGATATTTTTTGATATAGGTATGGTGGGAAAACGGAAAGTGCTCCGTTTTCTAACTTTTTTTAGACCATTTTCACGGAAAAAACATTAAAAAAATATTGCTCGAAAAAATACAAAATAAAATCCATTCCAAGATAGATAACGATATCTAACTTTTCACCAAAGGGAAAAAAATAACAAGATTTTCTCATCCAAATTGCGGGCAAACAGACTACAATCTTATAGGTTTTTTTGAAAAAAAAACCAAGTCATATAATTTTGAGTGTTTAATATAGCTAAACTTGTTTGTTTTTTAAAAATTAGTAGTTTAGAAACTAGATTCTGGATGCTACGATTCATATTTATATAATTTTTCTAATTTTGAGTGCGCATGTTCTTTAATAATCCCTACAAGTTGAGATTTTGTTATTTTTTGCAATATGACATCCACTTATGACCCCTTTTTGGTCCACCAACTTGTTGCACTTACCCGAAGAAACAACTTATTTTCACACAATGTTTCAATGTCATTTTGGAAAACAAGGTAGTTGTATTGCCCAAGATTTTTGACCTAAAAACACATCTAACTATTCGATAAAAATTGGGACATTTTTTTGTAACATTCGTTAAAATCCACATGTGATTAAAACAAATATATTCCAGTCAACAACTCCACTAAGGATGTATTGAATTGATTACGGAAATACATATTCCACAATACCATTGTACGTGTTATTAGGATTAACTAAGTTAAATCTCAACCCCCGCCATCAAGAGGGTAACCAATCCTCATTGAGTGTTTTGAGACTTAAATAGGTGCACTAACACTAGTATTTAATTGTTCCAAGGAGGGGGTAAAGATAGACTATTAACTCCTCGATAACTTCACCAAGAAGTAAGACATATAAACCATGTGGCAATAGGCAAGATGCACGGTCAATCCCAATTACATTGCTAAACCAAGTGGACATTTAAATCGACACCATCTAATAGGGTCGAAGGTTTATCTAAACGTTATAATATTATTGCATTTCCATACCAAGGGGCTAACTAGGGATATGTTTAACTAAGGTTTTATATCATGCCCTTGTACCCATACCCATTTTAAGTTTATTATTATTCCCTTTTTATTCACCCAACATACAAAATCAACTCTAAATGCCCCAGTTGGACAAGGGGACAAAATATTGGTTTAATTGAAGCCTTAGGATCAATGAGATCTCCACAATTGATCTTAGGTGTTATTTAAGAACCCTAATATATTTTTAGCCTCATTATATTTTTGTTTTCTTTTCAATCCTTGCATTTCTCTCCTTGTTTTTTTATAGGATTATTAATGGAGCTTCCATTTTCTTATTTTATTTCGATTTATTCATTTCCATTCTTATATTTAAGCTGTGCATGATCATATAAGAGTTTAGAGAGTAGATTGATATGTATATGTGCACATACCATGTGTGTGTGTGTGTGTATTATTCATAAAAACATATATCCCACATGAAACGAGTTTAGGAGGTCGATCGGGGTTTAACAACCTGTGTGCACAAGGGAATGATGTGGAGGAGGTGGTCTTCCCATTGGCCAAATGACTAGGTCGAGTACCCAAGGGCTATGATCGAGAAGAAAAAAATAGGGGCTGTATGACCTGTTTGATTCCTGAGATCACTTATCTCCATATATCTTCCCTAAAATTCCTTGGATAACATCATGAATCTCCTTCACAACTTGTGTGTTATTTTGGATGTGTCCAAAGGATAATCAATCCTCTCCAAACCCACTTGCATTGTTGTGATACAAAATTCCGTGATCACCACATCATTTTCCATTTATGGAGATAACATTACACATTGTCTTGAAAGCACGTTTACCTACAACCAACTTACAAATCACATAATAAACCACGATGCCCCTTTTTCATCATTCATGCATAGAATTTCCTCCATCTAAACAATCTCTATAATCCTCTTCCTTGCAAAGGCATAACTTGCTATGAGTAAATATCATCAATGGAAAATCTAGGAAAATTAAATGCAACCTAATTTTGGAAGAATTACATTGAAAAAGGACATAAGAACAAATACAAGCCTATATAGTAGTATGATGCAAGGCCACAACATGTCATTCCCATCCACATCTTTAATTTTATTGTCTAAAACACCATGGCTATGTTCAAGGCTAAGATTTCTATTCAAACCACTCATTTGTAACTATAACCATCCCCTCCTTGAAACCATGTGTGTGTCTTTGTGTAAAACCCAAATAAATTTGTTTTATTCCAACATAGTCCCAATAAAATAGATCCCTATATATTAGAACACAACCATCGTCATGTTGTGCACCCCATCTATTGTGTTCTTGACTCATACCAAATATTAGAAAAAATCAAATGCATGCTTTAGATAGATCTCGAGACTAAAAGCATTTGTGACACATTGATGAAAGGAAGGCATTGAAAAATGTGGATGTAAAAATCAACACCAATGTGGATGGTTGTGATGAGGCCGCGCATCAATGACCAAATTTCTCTAACACATGCCATAATTAGCCACCTTGTCTCGAGTTCGGGAAAATGACGTAATAATATTGATTCCAAAGGTGACATTGTAGATTGAGGTTTAAATTGAAGTCCAACTATGTTTGTCAAACAATTTTTAGGTGACGATAAATTTTTAATATTGCTCAAAAAAAAAACACAATGTTATTTTACACTACGATAAAATATATTGAATATTAATCTATGTTTATTTACTATTGGAACTGCCCATTATATTAAAAAAATTAAATGAGAGTTACAAGAGCAAGGGCAACCAAAATAATCACGGTCCCACAAAAAATCCACGAGGGAAACACAAAATGCCTAAAGGGACAACAAAGAACGCCATAAGGGAAAACATAAAAACTACATAAAACAAGAAAACCTTAAGCACATGCCGTTGCTCTATGAGGAGGAGGAGGATCATCCTAAGGAGGGATGAAAGCTCCACTTGGCTTAGCTGAAGGAGGATCCACTTGCCAACCATCTTGATCAAGCATTTGCATTTGCAGAGGTACCATAATTCCCCAACCAGGGGGTGAAGAGCCATCAAAATTCTATACTCCATGCGGAGGAAAGGTCCATCACGAGAGAACCTACCACTTCCTTCCACCTTGAAGGAGGACTCCAACCCAGCCCAAAAGAGGATGAAGCTGAAGGGTGAACTTGAGGAGAGGTAGAGAGGTGACTGCGTGAGAGCGATTTCTATAATGCGGTCTTTGCGAAGGTCACCAATGTGTTGGAGATGACCAAGGTGGTGATAGAAAAGGGTCAAGAGGGACATGACTCATCGTGCAAGGAGCACTCCCCTAGTGTGCAAGTAATTCCTGTAGATGGTAAAAATCCAAAACAACTTTTTTAGCTTGAGCTTGAATTTATATGCGCACAACATACAAAATAGCCAATTTATCATTAGTGGAAAATAAAACAACAAAATGATCACTCTGTAATATACCAAATTACGAGATTTTAGAATCTGAAAGAGAATACATGCTCTAAACAAATGCCACAGAGTATCAATATAAGTCGGACAAGAAATAAAGTTTAAAAAAATTCACACACAAATGAAAGAATTCAAAGTGGTAGGGTTGAAATAGCGTATGGATATAAGACCAAAAGGATTGAGCATGAGGACAAGACCAAAATGAATGTTTAAAAGATTTAGATCGAGAACAAAGGGGCATTTAGGATTAGGTAGGATAATGTGACCAAAATGCTCCCCAACAATAAGACACTCGATAAATAAGGCACCATAAAAATGGTTGATTTTAGGTTCTAGTAATGTGTTTTAAGAATGAGAAAGTTGACAAAGCCAAGTAGTTGGGGAAGATTACGAGACCCTAACAAGCATTCGGTTTGGAAATGGCGGTGAAATAGGACTCAAAAGATGGTAAATTGTGCCAGAATTATAGTGAAGAAAGGCTATGTTATGATTCCAATGCCAGTCTCGCCACCATGCATTTAGAGGTTTAAGTCCTAGTTTGTAAAGCATGACATCTAGCATTAACTCTTGAATTCTGCAGATATATGGAAGGTATAAATGGAAAAGATTAAATATCATCTTGATCTCAGGCCATGAAATCTAGGCTCTGTGGGAAACCAAATCTTGAATAGTGGGGATCCCTTTTCGAGATAAATGGAGAGCTTTACCGCCCAGAGTTTTAGCCAGTGGGATACTATCTTCCGTGATAACGGATACCACCAAATATTCTTGGAATTGAAGGAAATCCTAGTGTGAAATCCATCTCCAATCCAACAAAGCAACATATTCAAAATTTCAAAGGCCTTCCATATGCTCTAGGTGATGAACGTGCTAGTAATCTTAATAGGTGCCTTGGTGATAATTAAGGAATGTAACCCTATATTAGCCGAACATCTTTTTCTATAAGGAGAACCTAATGTAATGCAATGGTGATGCAAAATTTTCCAAGCTTGATTACCAGAGAGGCATAACACCACCCATTTAGAACATAAGGTGATGCTTTTCCTGTAGACATCAATTATACCCATGCCACCTTGATCACGAGGGAGACAACAAACCTCCCAAGTGACCCGATGAAAGCCAACTGAACCATAAATTTTACACCAGAGGTAATCTCGAGAGCAGCTTGGCAAGTTTGGAAAAGGAATCCCGAGATGGACACCAACAAGTAGAATAGTAAACATGGGTGGCCACAAGAATCTTGGTACACACCTGAAATTTACCGGCCAAGGAGAGAGATTTGGAAGACTAGCGAGAGACTTTGTGGTTAACTCTGTCTAGCCACATAGTGCCATAGAGTAATAGAATCACTATCAAAGGAAAAATGTATGCCCAAAAATTTAAATTTTTCTCTGCACCAAATACACCTCCATGGGTAGGCTTTTAGCCAGTTAGGCATTGGCTAATAGCTTTTTTGATAACCCAAAGTTTTATCCATATGAATTTTGGATCCTAAAGCAAGACAAAAGGTGTTAATACAATCAAGAGCTTTCACAAAATTCTACTCATTTTCAACAAGGGTAAGAAAAGAATCATCGAGAAAGTGCCCATTAATGTGACCCTATTCAACACTCCTAGCAATGTGATATCCAAGAACATTAACGAATAGAAAAAGAGAAGGCACAAGAGGGCACCCCTGTCGATGGATCGGAAAAGGCCAATTGTGGAGGACTGTTGATCATTGATAGCGAGGCAAGTAGAAACACTATAAAATAAAGTGTGGACCGCCAAGGTAAAGAAATTACCAAAGTCTAAGCCTATGAGAATTTTTAGAATAAAAGACCATTCAATACGATCGTAATCCTTTTCAATATCTATTTTAAGGAATAGAGGTTATTACTGAGAGAAAAATGATCCCATTCCATTCCTTCCCAGAATGCAATGAGATTATCCAGTATATAGCGTCCTTTGACAAATCCCATTTTCTCGGGTCGAATTATCTTAGGCAATAGATAGACAATGCAAAGCACAAGGGCCTTAGTAAGAATTTTATAAGAAACAATCAATGGAGTGATAGGACGCCAACTAGTAATCAACTCGGGATTGCTAGCATTTGGGATAAACTTAATGTTACTGTTAATGCAAAATCACAACACCCCCAAATGAGTTATGGATCTACTTTTCTAAGGTAGGGTCATTTGGTGTGATTTGCATAACATAGGACCATCTCTCAAGCTGTGGGACTTGCAGACTTGAGATGGCCCTTTGGAGAAAGCCGACTTCTTCTTCCTAATGACTTCTTCTTCCTAATCCTAATGCTAAACTACTTCTAGGGAAGGAAATGCGACTATCTACTCCTAATCTAACAATTCCAAGGAACCAAGGAGAGAGAGAAAGTGCATAAATAGGGAAATCCTACATTAACAAGGTGATAACACCAAGAAAAGGGAATTGTTGATCATCTGTCAAAAAGGCCATGAAATAAAGGGAGGTGAGGTGAGAAATTGAGAGGATGAACAATAACATCACAAACCAAATGTCAGATTCACACAGAACTCCATTTCCGATCCCCACAAACACAACTCCCAAATCTACAAATGAAACGTCCAAAACATGCACAAAATACTCTAGAATGATGAGAGGCAAGAAGATGCAATGAAAACAAGCAAAGGATGGACAAACACATCACAAAAATGAGTTTTATTGCTTCAGAAATTTGCATAGAGCATCATACATGAGCAAGAGGTAAAAACACCATTTTACAGAGCAGGAGGAGATTCAAACTCCATTTTCGACCCTAGGAAGAAATAAGAGGGGATGTAGAGAAGAAGAATGAACAATAACCTTTACGATGAATCCTAACCCCTGTATTTATAGATTTGATCGAGAGAGAAAGAGAGAGAGAAACGAGAAAAGTGAGTAGAAGCTCAACCACTTTTATTAATGCTTCTGATAAAATCTAACCCCAAATCTATCTTTACTACATCGATCCTTGATTCGGCACCTTGAAGGAAGAGGAAATGGCGGAAACAGATTGAATCCAATCTTGTTGTTGAGATAGATGGATCATGTATTGAAGATTTGAAGATGTTTCCTCCATCTAGTTGGTGAGGCCAAGATCCTTCTAATGGCATCGATTTTCAATATTTCGAGCCACGATCCGAAAGATATGCTCCTTCAAAGTTTGTATTGGGTCCATACAGGAGGGCGGGAAAATAACTTGAAAAATGGGTACCCTTTTGATATGGGATATGTGACAATTTGGATGGAACAAAAATCGGGCCTGCGGGTTCAAAATTTATCTTTTCCCCTTTTCCATGAGAATCACAAAATCTAGAAAACTCCTGTGGCCCCACAGCTCCACTAGGATAGGTGGCACCCTTTGGTTAGGCTGGGGATGCGCTCAAGTATTTTCCTTTGTGCCATTTGTCAAAAGAAAAATTTGCACCTTTTCCTTTGACTCCGCTTTGGCTTGACTCGGGCTCAAACTTTCACTTTTTCCCCCTTTTAATTTTATCCGAGTTTGACAAACAATCTGCCTCCTTGTTCTGCTGCAAGTGGTCTACCTCCTCCATGGTGCCTTCCTGATTTGCAACTTGAGCACCATGGCTCCCTTCACTCTCAAACATGAAGTTTGAAAGATCAAACTCTTCTTCAACATCAAATCTTGAAGGGGATGAAGTGGGAGGAAGAAGCCCGAAGGTTTTCCCGTGGCTCGCTTTACACTTGGAGCCTATGAAACTATATGGTCCTCTTCCATCATGGGTTCATCAATCAAATCAGGCCCTTGAAATGAAAGAAAAAAATCTTCAATGATGCCTTCTTCATTGAGTGGCCTCAACACTGATTTGATCTCTCCCAGCTGCTCCTCTTGTTCTTGCTCTTCTTCTATTGCAAACTCGGCCTCAACCACCATTGGTTCTTCAATCTTGACCTCCTCTATTGGCTTGGCCATCAAGGGGACCTTTGTAAACCCAAATTTGGCAGCCCAACTCTTCATATTTTCTATCATTTATTTTTGTTGGGATCCTCTTCTTGTTGTTCTCCTTGACTAGATTTTTGAGTCTCTTCCCAACATGGGTTGGAAAATCAAGAGGTGTGGCAGGTTAGGATTCAACTAGCTTTGCAATTATTTGTGGTGGGAAGGGAGGTGCAACTTCTTGTTTTTTTGGAGGGGATGGTTGTTTGGAAGAGAAAATGACAGAAGAATTGAGATGAGGTGGAAGACTAGGGGATGGAGAAATGGATTTCACACTTGGGGCAACATTCAATGGGAAGCTTGGAAATTGAAATCCAAATTGAGATGGTCTTTGCTTGAGGAGTAGAGAGAAAATTACCAGATAATGGTGTATGATTTACCCATTGATAAGGCTATTTGACACCAAGTTTATAGGCCTCTATCTCCACTTTGTCCATTGTGCAAGTTGGGGTAGCATTTCAATCATGAAGTCTAGCTTCTCCTGAGGGTTGTAGTGTCTTGGAAAAGGGCCTTCCCATGGACAAGGTACCCTGTAACCAATATTGGATGCCTTCATTTGAGCTATTTCCCTTGAATGCACCATGCTAGCCTCTATTTTTCGAATCTTCTCCAGTAAACCAACATCCTCTGCATAACTATCACCATTATATGTGTCCCCTTGTCCTTGATAAGATCCATGACCAAATTTTTTTTGACACTGCTCATATGGGTAAGCATAATGGTTCTGGATCTGATCATAATGTTGATATAGAGGAGTTGGGAAATACATTGGAGGTAGATTGTATTGCTGTAAGTGTGAGTTCCATGAAGGTAATGAAGTCATGATTGCACAACCTCATGTAATGGGAGAAAATGAAAGAGATGGAAGAAGAAATGGATGAAATGAGTGGAAATGGATGGAAAAGGTCTACAACTCAGAGAATGGGTTTTTGACCAAAGGAGTCGCCAGATGTGCTTGAAAGTGCCTCCAAAGGCTGAAATCTTCACCAAGAGCACATCAAACCTGTTGAAGTGAAGTGGTAAGGTGCTTCAGACTTGTCCCACCATGCGTGTGAAAACTGTTAATGTAAAATCATAGCACCGCCAAATGAGTTATGGATATGATTTTCTAAGGCGGGGTCATCATCGGTGTGATTTGCATAACATGGGACCATCTCTCAAGCTGTGGGACTTGCGAACTTGAGATGGCCCTCCAGAGAAAGCTAGCTTCTTCTTCCTAATCCTAATGCTAAACTACTTCTAAGGAAGGAAATGTGACTATCTACTCCTAATCTAACAATTCTAAGGAACCAAGGAGAGAGAGAAAGTGCATAAAGAGGGAAATCCTACACTAACGAGGTGATAGCACCAAGAAAAGGGAAGTGTTGATCATCTATCAAAATGACCATGAAATGAAGGGAGGTGAGGTGAGCAATGGAGAGGATGGACAACAACATCATAGACCAAATGTCATATTCACACAAAACTCCATTTTCGATCCCCATGAACACAGCTCCCAGATCTATAAATGAAACGTCCAAAACATGCACATAATACTCGTAACGATGAGAGGCAAGAAGATGCAATGAAAAAAGTGAAGGATGGAAAAACACATCACAAAAATCAAGTTTTATTGCTTCAAAAATTTTCATAGAGCATCATACACGAGCAAGAGGCAAAAATGCCATTTTACGAGAAGCGGGGAGGAGATTCAAACTCCATTTTGACCCTGGGGAAGAAAAGAAGAGGGGAGGCAAAGAAGAAGAATGAAAAACAACATTTTACAATGAATCCTGCCCCTGTATTTATAGATTTGATCAGAGAGAAGAAAGAGAGAGAGAAATGGGAAAAGTGCGTAGAAGCTCAACCACCGCTTTATTAATGCTTTTGATAAAATCGACCCCAAATCCATCTTTTTGCATCGATCCTTGGTTCGACACCTTGAAGGAAGAGGAAGCGGTGCAAACAGATCGAATCAATTTGGTTGTTGAGATAGATGGATCCTACTTTGAAGGCTCGAAGATGTTTCCTCCATCGAAAAATTAAATTTTACACCTCCATGTGTTGGTGAGGTGAGATCCTTCCAACGACATCGATTTGCAATATTTTGAGCCCCGAGTGAAAGATATGCTCCTTCGAAGTTTGTATCGGGTCCGTACGGGAGGCGGGAAAACAACTTGAAAAATGGGTCCAATGTTGATATGGGATACGTGGCGGCCAGATTGGAACAAAAATTGGGCTCTGTAGGTTCAAAATTTATCTTTTCCCCTTTTTCGTGAGAATCACAAAATCTAGAAAACTCCCGCGGTCCCGTGGCTCCGCTTAGATACGTAGCACCCTTTGGTTAGCTAGGGGATGCGCTCCAATATTTTCCTTTGTGCCATTTTTCAAAAGGAAAATTTTCACCTTTTCCTGCGACTCCCCACTTTGGCTTGACTCGGGTTCAAACTTTGAATTTTTCCCCTTTTTTATTTTACCCAAGTCTATCAAATAGATTTAAGACACAGATTCACATGACATAGCCATTTATTTTCTTTCTTCTTGCACAAGGTCATGGCCGATCCAATATTTTCCGGGGGTGAAATATGGATAAAAATTTGGTGACTCACGGGGACATCTGCCTGCTAGATGAAGAGACCAATGGCCTTGAAGCATCCATTGGGCATGGAGTCTCCTTATAAACTGATTCTAATCTGAACTCTGAAATTTTGACCTTTGAGCCTCTTGGAAACCCGCTGAAACTTGAAGTTGAACTTCACCAAAAGCCAACTGAATGCATTGTGCAAGAGCAATACAACAACACCAAAAACTATGTACAAACTGAAAATCATACATGCTCTAAATGGAACATGTAGAGTGTGCAAAAGCACTTCTTCTACTGAAAACAAACCTACCTACTCTACTCTAACCAAGAGCAAAGGGAACTCAAACAAAACCTACAACTGGTAGGGAGAAATAACTTCCCTTCCTCAAAAATGGCAGCCATGCAACTGATTTGGCACTGAACATGGCTGGTTGGATGAGTGAAAAACTGACAATAAGCCAGTCCTCCACCCAAATCATCAAGGTATCAACATTAATGGAAAATACCTCCTCAAGCTGACTTACATCGGACTTCGGAGGTGTTGATGGTGACCCTTGGTACTTTGATGCTCATCCTCATGCCCTGAAGTAGGCATGACTGGTTTTGGTTTCTCCTTTGGCTCTAATGAAGCCAAGTACCTGATTGGGCATGGTTTGATCCTTTGGATGTGCCCATTTCTCTGAAATTCAACTCCAAAAATGGAGTCTTCTTGTGGACCTTCTTGGATGAATGGTGTGAGAGAGATGATGACATCCTCCTGCCTTTTCTCTTCCTCCTCCTGTGAAGAACATGGGAGAGTCATGTCTTCCAATCTTGGTTCCAGAGGGCTGCTATAAGGTGTAGACTGTTGTTCCTAAATGTTCTCCTCCATGGCAGCAGGCTCATGTGCGTGGAAGATGGATGGAGGAGCGAATGATGTAATTTCTTCATCAAAGCAATCTCTCAAGTTTGATAGACAGTCTGCCTCCTTGTTCTGCTGCAAGTGCTCTACCTCCTCCATGGTGCCTTCCTAATCTGCAACTTGATCACCATGGCTCCCTTCACTCTCAAACATGAAGTTTGAAAGATCAAACTCTTCTTCAACATCATAGCTTGAAGGGGATGAAGTGGGAGGAAGAACTAAAGGTTTTCCTGTGGCCTACTTTACACTTGGAGCCTTTGAAACTATATGGTCCTCTTCCATCATGGGTTCATCAATCATATCAGGCCCTTGAAATGAAAGCAAAAAATATTCAATGATGCCTTCTTCATTGAGTGGCCTCAACACTGATTTGATCTCTCCCAGTTACTCCTCTTATTCTTGCTCTTCTTTTGCTACAAACTCAGCCTCAGCCACCACTGGTTCTTCAATCTTGACCTCCTCTATTGGCTTGACCATCTTTGTAAGGGGCCCAACTCTTGATTTTTATCATTTCTTTTTTTGGGAAACCCAACATGGGCTTTTGGCAAGTTGGGATTCAACCAACTCTTGATTGTTTGTGGTGGGAAGGGAGGTGTAACTTCTTGTTTGTTTAGAGGGGATGGTTGTTTGGAAGGGAAAAGGATAGAAGAACTGAGATGAGGTGGAAGACTAGGGGATGGAGAAATGGATTTCACACTTGGGGCAACATTCAATGGGAAGCTTGGAAATTGAAACCCAAATTGAGATGGTGTTGCTTGAGGAGTAGAGAGAAAATTACTAGATAATGGTGTAGGATTTACCCATTGACAAGGTTGTATGGCACCAAGTTTATAGGCCTCTATCTCCACTGTCCATTGTGCAAGTTGGGGTAGCATTTCAATCATGAAGTCTAGCTTCTCCTGAGGGTTGTAGTGTCTTGGAAAAGGGCCTTCCCATGGACAAGGTGCCCTGCAACCAATCTTGAATGCCTTCATTTGAGTTGTTGCCCTTGAATGCACCATGCTAGCCTCTATTTTTGAATTTCTCCAGTAAACCAACATCCTCTGCATAACTATTGCCATTATATGCATCCCCTTGTCCTTGATAAGCTCCATGGCCAAACTAATTTTGACTTTGCTCATATGGGTAAGCATAATGGTTTTGGATCTGATCATAATGTTGATACGGAGGAGTTGGGAAATACATTGGAGGTGGACTGCATTTTAAGTGTGAGTTCCATGAAGGGAATGAAGTCATGCTTGATTGACAACCTCATGGAATGGGAGAAAATGAAAGAGATGGAAGAAGAAATGGATGAAATGAGTGGAAATGGATGGAAAAGGTCTACAACTCGAGAATGGGGTTTTGATTGATGGAGTCACTAGATGTGCTTGAAAGTGCCTCCAAAGGCTGAAATATTCACCAAGAGCACATCAAACTGATGAAGTGAAGTGGTAAGGTGCTTCAGACTTGTCCCACCGGCATGTGTGAAAACTGTTAATGCAAAATCACAGCACCCCCAAATGAGTTATGGATCTTCTTTTCTAAGGCAGGGTCATCTGGTGTGATTTGCATAACATGGGACCATCTCTCAAGTTGTGGGACTTGCGAACTTGAGATGGCCCTCCAGAGAAAGCTGGCTTCTTCTTCCTAATCCTAATGCTAAACTAATTCTAAGGAAGGAAATGTGACTATCTACTCCTAATCTAACAATTCTAAGGAACCAAGGAGAGAGAGAAAGTGCATAAAGAGGGAAATCCTACACTAACGAGGTGATAGCACTAAGAAAAGGGAAGTGTTGATCATCTATCAAAATGACCATGAAATGAAGGGAGGTGAGGTGAGAAATGGAGAGGATGGACAACAACATCACAGACCAAATGTTAGATTCACACATAATTCAATTTTGATCCCCATGAACACAACTCCCAGATCTACAAATGAAACATCCAAAACATGCACATAATACTCTAGAATGATGAGAGGTAAGAAGATGCAATGAAAACAAGTGAAGGATGGAAAAACACATCACAAAAACAAGTTTTATTGCTTCATAAATTTACACAGAGCATCATACACAAGCAAGAGGCAAAAAAGCCATTTTATAGAGCAGGGGAGGAGATTCAAACTCCATTTTTGACCCTAGGGAAGAAAAGAAGAGGGGAGGCAGAGAAGAAGAATGAACAACAACCTTTTACAATGAATCCTGCCCCTGTATTTATAGATTTGATCAGAGAGAAGAAAGAGAGAGAAACGGGAAAAGTGTGTAGAAGCTCAACAACTGCTTTTAATGCTTCTGATAAAATATGCCCCCAAATCCGTCTTTATTGCATCGATCCTTGGTTTATTGCCTTGAAGGAAGAGGAAACGGTGGAAACAGATCAAATCCGATCTAGTTGTTGAGACAGATGGATCTTGCATTGAAGGACCGAAGATGTTTCCTTCATCTGGTTGGTGAGGCCGAGATCCTTCCAACGACATCAGATTTGCAATATTTCAAGTCCTGAGCCAAAAGATATGATCCTTTAAAGTTTGTATGGGGTAAAGTATAAGAGGGTGGGAAAATAGCTTGAAAAATGGGTCCCCTTTTGATGTGGGATACATGGCAGCCAAATTGGAACAAAAATCAGGCTTGCGGGTTCAAAATTTATCTTTTCCCCTTTTCGCGAGAATCACAAAATCCATAAAACTCCCGCGGCCCCGTATCTCCGCTTGGATACGTGGCACCCTTTGGTTAGCTGGGGGATGCGCTCCAATATTTTCCTTTGTGCCATTTGTCAAAAGGAAAATTTGTACCTTTTCCTCCAACTCCCGCTTTGGCTTGACTCAAGCTCAAACTTTGACTTTTCCCCTTTTTAATTTTATTGAGTCATCAAATAGATTTAAGACATAGATTGCATGTGAGCCATTTCTTCTCTTTCTTATCGCATAGGGTCATGGCTGATCCAATATTTTTCCCGGGGTGAAATATGGATAATAGTTACCTTGATTGATGAATCTCCCTAAAGAATTGGATTGGAGAGCTTCATTATTTATTTGAAGCAAGTTTGGACCAAAAAAACCAAGTGGATTTGTATAATTCAAACAAAAATCCGTCCAATCTAGGAGATTTATCATCAACAAGACACAACAAAGTAACATATAGCTCATCTAAATAAGGAGGGGTATTATAGCGCTCATGATATTTAGAAGAGATCTTGATAGAACACTTCAATACATTGCTATAAAGAAACATCTCTCTCATTGGCACCCTCTTACGCTTGGAAAACTAATTGATAATGTTCCACAAAAGTGTTAGTGATCTCGGGAAAATCTGTGAGAGGACTATGAGTCACTTGAATGGATTTAATATGTTGAAGAGCATGCTTGGCAAAAAAGGGACTTGAATAAGTTTCTAGACGCTTTGTTTCCCACCTTGAGCAATGCGACTCAATCAAATTTGAGCACCACAAATCGAGTGAGATTCCATGAGTTTGAGCTTATGTCAAATACTAGCGGCCTATAGTTGAAACAAGGTGTCGAAAGGATTGGACTCAAAGAGCACAAATAACCTCCAAAATTATTTTTGCGAGAGAAGAGTCTTCTTGCTTATGCACCCAAGCAACCTTCTTACCAAATTGGTAGAGGAATGGGGTGGTAAGCTGAATTGTCGCTTCCCACCACTCAATCCAAGTGGTAGAAAAAGGTAGACATGGCACCATGTTCCAAAATTTAGCAATAAGAGGGACCACCTCCATGTGACTCAACAAAGAAACATTAAGAAAGAATTGATTCGATGGGACTTTGAGATGGGCCCCAAACCAATTAATATTAAATGAGATCGGATGGTGATCTGAAAAAGAACATTTGAACACATAGTGATAAGGCAGAGGCCTTGCTTGTCAAAATCAAATATTTTTTGCTAAGAGAGAAGTACATGATCGAGCCTTTTAAATACCCGATCACATCCTTCTCGAAGATTGGTCTAAGTATACCAAGCTTGAGACTTAAATTCTTGCCACCGTCAGAGAAAAGAATCATAAATCCCCTAATGGATTTTGAAGTAATACCATGTCACACGCTCACCGATACACTATCACATAAGGAGGAATCCGAGTTTTTCATCTAGATGTTTAATCATATTAAAGTTGCCACAAACCAACTAATAAGAAAAAGGAAAGTTATCACTTAACCATTTCCATAACACCATTCTTTCCGTGCCATCATTAGGAGCATAAACATTAAGAATAACAAAATAAAGATCATTAATCGCCATAATGACCCACACGACCCGATTTGAAGGATCTTGGCCTGAGCGAGGTGATTAAGGCATAAATTTTTAGGGCAATGGAAATACTAACACCAAATTTTCCATCAATATGCTGAGTATGAAAATGCAAAAAGCACGAGCAATACAAGTAAGTGTATTCTGAAGCAAAAAGCCATAAATTTTGATTTGCTATAAACAAATGATATCCAAACCGCTAAAGCGTTGGTAGGCTAACCGAACCGAATACTTTAGAGAGGGATATGTGAGACCCCTAACATTCCAAGAAATGAAATTCATGAAAAATCATACATATCAAACTCCTCCTGATCGATAAATCCAGTATGCCATCCTAAGGATTGCAAAATTATTAGCAAGCAAGATATATTAGAGTTACATGGCTTATTTGAATTTCCAAATATATATTTATATAGTTTACATATAAATTAATATAAAATGAAATATATTCTAAATTATATTAAAGTCATACATGATGGTTATTTCTAAAATTTGTAAGTATCGACTAAAATCATGAAAAACATTTAAATGGTCATCAAATTTAACTCTTGCTCTGATTAAACATGTCCACACCAAAAAATGAATTGCGATGTCATATAATGCACTATATAATAATCAACATGCAATCTTATTAAACATGAGGTTAAAATTATGAATGCATGCTACTGAGGAGATTCAAAAATGCACAATGGATGAAAGAGAAGATATACTCTTGGTGATGACAATAAGAAAATCAAATGAATGGAGATGTTAGAGATCTGAATGAAGAAAAATTACCACAATGTACGGGTAAAAATATGTTAGAGATTTGAATGGATATGTTTGAGAGTTGAAAAATATAAATTTGTGTGCACCTGTGAGAGGAAAAAAATATGAGAGCCTCTCCTCTATCTCTCTCACCCCCATTTTTTTCATCATCAATTCCATGAAATTAGATGCAGTTAAGGTTAATATAAATTCCAAGACATTGTTGGCAGATTTTTTTGACACTTTGTGGGCTAATTGTACTCTGTCATTGTTGAGAAGACCATGAATTACAACTTCCCTCTTTGGATTTTTTTCCTACATAAGCAAGGGAAACCATTTGAGTGGAGGTGGATTATGTTTTCCATCCAAAAACATAACTTGTATGCAAACTATAAATGGGTGGAAAAGATAAGGATGTTGAACTATCGATCTCAAGTGTGGATGTGATTGTATTCCACCAAGTTGATAAGGGTGACTACTGATTACGATGCCACATCTTTCTACCTACGTTTCCCTTCCGGTTTATTGAATTTTCTTGACATGTATTTGGATGTACAATGCCCATGTTATAATTACTCTCTAATGAGTGGAAAAGATAACCATTTTTTCCATGACCAAAAACATACATCTAACCCTCCCACATTTCTCCACGTCGGTAAAGATGTTGGGAGGTGTCTAAAGACAATCAATCCTCTCTAGACCTACTTGCACAAAAAGGATACAAAATGTATGTTTACGAATAGAATAATCTAACATGTATAGGCCCGTGATCATCACATCATTTTCCATTTACTGAGAGATAACATTACACATTATCTTGTAGAGCATGTTTATCAATAACCAACTTGAAAAACACATAATAAACCATAATACCCTCTCGTTAAGAGTCGTGCATTGAATTCTCTCCATCTGGACCATCTCTGCAATCCTCTTGCCTTTACAAAGGCATAGCTACCGCTACAAGTAAATATCATGAATGAAAAATATAGGAAAATTAAAGGCAACCCGGTTTGAGAGGATGTACATCGAAAAAGGAGATAGGCATAAGTGCAACCTATATAACAATATGATGCAAGGTCGTGACATGCCATTCTAATCCCCTATTTAATTTCATTATCTTGAACATGAGGGTTAGGTTCAAGGCTAAGATTTATATTCAAATTGTTGGGATTTGTAAACATAATCATCCCCTCCTTAAAACCATGTATGTGGATTTGTGTAAAATCCAAGCGACTACGTTCTAGTTCAACTCAATCCCACAAAAGGAGAAACATTGTATATAAGAACACAACCATCATTGTGTCATCCACTCCATGGATCATAGTCTCGACCCATATCAACTCTTCGGGAAAAAATAAATGCATGTTTTAGATAGCCCTAACATTGCAAACACTTGTGACCCATTGATGAAAGTAAGGCATCGACAGATGCGGGATTCAAAATTGACACCAAGGTGCAAGGTGTAGAAACCTAAAATCCACTTACGTAGTTTTAATACTTAAATTTCACTATTAACCTTCTTATCTTCTCATTAGGTCAAATAACGACAAATCATTATCTAACTATGATTATATTCACTCAGAATACCAATTAACGACACTTCGTTAGTTGTAATCCTCTTAATTAACTTTTATATGTTAATTAAGCCTCTTATCTTGCATTTAACCAATAAACCTTCTTATTGGCTAAATCCCACTTCCAAAACATCTAAAATCTATCAAAACCCCTTCCAGATGCTCTCAGAAAGCTTCCTAAGCCTACTTAGGATCCTTAATTAATCCTAAAAGATTAATTAGCTCCTAATCTAATCAAAAAGTGCATTGACTTGTAAAAGTCTATTTTGGGCTTACCTTTTGTCCCACATGCACTAGGATTCTAAACTTTCCCAAATGGAAACCTATAAATACAATCCTAGTGCATCCCTTTCAATTTTACACCTTGACTCTTTGGAAATATATGAGATCTCATTTGTATTAGCTAAAGCTATAGACATTTGATCTTGAGCCATTCTCCATTGTAGTAGCTTCTCCATCTTGCATCCATTCCTTCAAGCTTGGTTAGTAGGAGAATATCTAAACATGGCCTTGTAGCCATTTTAGAGAGATCTCTTCACCATATTGAAGCAAACAACACAAATATGATTGCTTTAGGATCTAAATAGGTTCATTTTATGTTAGCAATCTAAAGAAGTAGAGATAACCGGGGATAATTTTAGCGGCGAATATTCGTAATATGGCGAAAATTTCATTTTAGGAAAATTTGAAAAGGCGAATTATTCGGAGTGGGTCGGTGTCCTGTTCGCCTAAAATATAAAGTATATTTTTTTGAAAGTCGGCCGCCTTCATTTGAAAACATCTCCTATAAAAACCTATTTGATTCGTAGGGTAGTATACCTCAAGTAGCTTACCAAATTACCAATCTTGTGAAATTTGAACTCGCATACCCTTTGCAGAGATTCAGTATTCATTGTTATCTCGTGATTGTTGACGCGACAAATGCATTATTGACGCGTGACAAGAGAAAATCTCGACGCGCGACTTGGGCTAATGAGAGGAAGGCTTGACGCGGCGGCGAGGAAGGCCCAGACGCGCGAGAGGAGGAAGGCTTGGCGCTGCGAGAGGAAGGCTTGCGCGGCGAGAGGAAGGCGGCGCAGCGAAGAGGAAGGCTTGGCGCGCAGGATGAAGGCTTGACGCGCGACACTGGCGATGTTGACGCGCGACATCGGCGAGTTCACGCGCGACAAGACCTCGAGAGAGCATGAGTCGCTTCTTGGTTCTTTTCGGCGCACTTTACGACTCTTTCGAGAATAATGGAAGGTGCCAGCTCAAAGAATACGAATAACCTAAAAGTAAGTAAGAAATCTCAGAAATCACTCTTCAAGTATTTTGGAAACTCTGCGGATACAGATAATGTAAATACCAATCATATAGATGCCACCAAAAAGAATCAGAATACTGACTGTGTGGAAGGCATTATTGAGGTGGACATGCATTCTGCACAGTATCACAGTCAAACAAATGAAACCTACGATAATATGCCAGATCTTGAAGATATTGTTCCTGTTGGGGTGCAACCAGAAGTGCAGCTAGATATCACAGATACAAACACTGAGCAAAATGGAAGACAGAAATCAATATCAAACTCTGGTCCAAGAAAGAGGAAACCAGGTGATTGCGATATTGCTCAAAATTCGACTCAAAAAAGTAAAGCATTGAAAACAAACAAGAATATGTGGACCATTGGCAGGACATACAAGTTTGATTGGGCAGCTAAATTTCCATTTATTGAACCTGTACAATCATCAAATTCTGAAGAAATCCCATGTGAATGTACATGTACAATATGTACGTGGAAATTGGGAAAGCAACAAAAAATGCAACTGAAGCTGGACACAATAGAAAAACATTGTGGAAAACAATATTTAACTGTAACAGGGGCGGATGGCCAGAAAATCAAAACACATAGGTGGAAAACTGAAAAGGAGTGCATGCATGTCAGATACGCAGCGGAATATGAGGCAGAGCAGAAAAAACACAGACATCTGTTGGAAAAGGGAGGAACAATCACATCACATATTGGTAAGATGAAAGAAACAAATCTACATGCAAAATTCATACAATTCTCTACTCTTTTTCAAATACTTAAAAAAGGAAGGGCGATGTCAGATTTCCTTGATTTCAAAGTTTTGTATCAATTTAACGGAATGCTGAATGTACCTCAGTCTCATTGGTCTGAGAGTAGTGGATGGGAAATGGCAAAATGCCTCTCGATGATAGAGAAGGAAGATTTGAAAGAGAATGTAAAAAAAGCAAACTTTATCTCTGTTTCAATTGATGAAGTGACAGCAGTCGACAACACCGCATGGGTATGTATCCACATCTATACATTAGAAAATCATATAAGGACACCTCATCTATTGGGTGTTATGAAAATGGTTGAAAACTGCAATGCTGAAAACCTATACAAAATAGTTGTTTCTCATTTGAAAGATGTTGCTGGTATGACTGATTATGAAATTGCTACGAAGTTGGTATGCGTTGGAGCAGATGGTGCATCTGTCATGCAGGGTCACCGAACAGGGCTCTGTGTTAGATTACAAACAACAGTGGCCCCATATATGCTACCAATTCACTGCATGGCTCACAGAATGAATTTAGCGTATAAAATGGTAAGCAACCATGAAAATGTTGCTAAATTAGAAGACATAATAAGAGAACTCCATGCCTATATGTCAAGCAGCCCAAAACGTTTTCTGGAGTTCCAAAAATTTGCAATTGGAATTACAGACGGCAAAAAACTTCTGAAGGATGTGGAGACTAGATGGATCTCTTTGTATGAACCAGCATGCAGAGTTCGTGAGGAGTATCCTTCATTGGTTGGTTTCATGCACAAATACCGTCATGAAGTTGATAGAGGCGAGGACCCGTTGTTCCGCTTTAAGCGATTTGGAGACTTTGCTTACATTGCTTGGTATTCTTCCAATGTTAAAGGAGATCAATACTGCTTGATGAAGCATGCAGTAGGCGATTGATCTATATTGTGGATTTTATAAGGATGAGGAAAATGGTATGTCAAAGTCTTGATATATTGTATTGTTCGCAGGATAGTTTTGATGCACCTGTTTTTAAAAATTGGAGAGATTTATTAGATCTTAAAAATCCTAACACCTATTTGAGATTTAATATTCACGATCACCTATGCATCTCTGTTAATGGGAAGGAAATACCTATGCACATTTTGCAAAGACGTCAAGATATTACAGGTTCGGAGCGAGAAGATGTTCCTGTAACACGTAATTTGTTTGAGTCTGTGATAGTTGAAACCAGAATAAAGCTTAAAAAATTTGAAACCTTGTCGCCGAAATTAGGGAACGTTTCGTAAAGATAAAATTTCGGAAGCCATGGGTGTGATGAATCAATTTTTGGAATACAGAAGGTGGTAGACTTTGTCGATAAGCATTTCCATAAATCAATGGGTACAATAATGGAACAATTTACTAAGGCAATGAGCTCAAGGGTATGGAAATCAAAGGTATCTTTGAATGCCGATTTATTAAAGTTTGATCAACCAATTTTGCAACAACAATGAGGAACCAATATAAGAATTTAGATCAACCTTTAAAGTGGTGCTATTACAAGGTGTGGAGAGGAATCTATCAAAGTTCTATCTTACAAGAAGATATCGGTGAGTATTTCAGACTATATGAATTATGCCGAGACAATGATTTTGGGTGTCTCATGGAGGATGAAAGAGTTTTCAGTGCATTGTCATTTATAAAATCAAAGCGAGAAACAAAGTTGGATAAAAATGCGAAAGTTGCATGAGGTGTTACGTTTCACGATACTCCTCGAAACCTTTCCGTTTGTGATGAGCAAATTGCGCCTTTGGAATTCCCTTTGCGAAAGAAGAGGTGTAAATAATAACTACAAGTACAAATATACCCAACCTTGAGAGTGTAATTGGCTCTTCGTCACATTCTCTGAGAAGACAACATCGACTTTGTGAAGCTATTGATAATGGATTGTTTCAACTTTAAGTAGGTATCTTCTTTATCTATCTTTTATCTTTATCATTTAAGATGTTACAGGTCTATATACTAAAAATATCAGGCGATTCACCCATCTATCTACTAATCCATTTCACGTGTTGGATTCTTTTAAATCACAGATCTAGCTCATTACCAATGGCAGTGATGATTTCAACTTTAAGCAAGTATCTTTTTCCCCTTAACCTTGAGAGTGTAGTTGGCTCTTCGTCACATTCTACAGAAGACAACATCGACTTTGATGAAGCTACTGATAATGGATTGTTTCAACTTTAAGTAGGTATCTTCTTTATCTATCTTTTATCTTTATCATTAAAGATGTTAAGCAGAGTCTATATACTAAAAATGAGGCAATTCACCCATCTATCTACTAATCCATTTCGTGTTGGATTTTTTTAAAACAAAGATCTATATATTACTGGGTAAAGCGGTGATGATTTCAACTTTAAGCAGGTATCTTTTTCCCCTTAATCTTATTGTTTGTTACTATTCATTTTTTCAACTCTGGTTATAATTAAAAATGTTACAGGTGTATGTATTTACATTTAGTTAAATACAAAATTTTTATTTTTTGAAAACGTGGGTTGACATCCGTCCGAGGAAGCTTTTACTTCTCGGGACTGACAACGTCAGGCAACTCACCCATCTATCTACTAATCAATTTTTTGTGTTGAATTTTTTAAGACAAAGATCTAGCACATTACCGTTGATGATTTCAATTTTAAATAGGTATCTTCTTCAACATAATATTTATATTTACTTGACCTTTAAAGATATTGTTGGTCTATATATTTAAAGATGTTGCTGGCACTTCTCAGGACTGACAATGTCAAGCAACTCACCCCTCCATCTACAATGTCATGTGAAACAAAGATCTAGCACGTTACCCTTGATGATTTCACAGCAATCTAATACGCAAGAGGTAAGCTAAATCCTAGCATATTTGCAATTATGTTTAATTTCTTACCAGTGATGATTCTTTCTTGATTTCTTAGAATTATATTTTATTTATTTTTAATATATTTTATCTTCCTGTAGACCAAGGATTTTTTTTCTATTTACTATCTCTTTATTCTCCATTTGTTGGTGAGTGGTAGCTTCCCAAAAAATAGATATTCCTGCCACCTGATAGGATAAGGATACCTAAAATAACAAAAAATTAAATTGGAAAGTGATGTCGAAACATGTCACAATACTACCAAATTCAATATTCACATTTCCCTGATTCAAACCACAAGAGCCTTGGGTAGAGTCACCTCCAGTTAATATTAAAGTACATTGATCAGAATTCTTCCCTCCTGCTTGATTTGCATCAAGTTTGGGAACATCAATTAATTTCCCCTTCTTGGTTCCATCAGTTTTCTTAAGATCTTTTTTTTGTTTAAACTTTTCCACTGCACTCCTCAGGTCAAACAAAGTTACAAAGCTCATCTTAGATTGACCATACACCATGAATCTTCTTGTCTTGGAAGAAGCTGTTTCCAATTACCACTTATACCACTTTTAGAGAATTTTCATCACCAACTAGGTGAGTCACCAAGCTTGTGAGTAACTTGCATTTGATTGAGCTTTACCAACTAGATAAGAGATGATTGCTAGACCTTAGCATCATTGACTTGGCTATCTTTATTTTAGGTGATAAAGGTCATTCATAAAATCCAAACACACTTTGTGGAAAAGTCCTCAACACGTTGAAAAATCATATACAAATGAGAGATTCTTAACCTATCAACCTTAAGTCTACTTTCATGACAGGTATAACCCCACAGATACAATTAAAGTCCCACGACATAATTTTAAAGATAATTAAAGTCCCACAAGATATTCAGGCACTAAATTTTAGATTATACACATTAAATCGATCATCGTATTTCATCATCATCTATCATTGATTATCAATTGTCATCATTCATCATCTACGTCCACATACTATTCATGACAATGCAAGTAAACAAGAAACATACATATAATTCATGATAATCACCATCTAATCACCATATAATTAAATTCAAATAGCATAGTACAAACTCAATAGTTGAAGTTTTCAAATTCAATATTAAAAGTTTAGTCAATAATAAAAGTTTCTAATTTTCACAACCATCTAATGTAATCAAAATTTAAGATTGTATATAATTAAATTCAAATACCATACTCAATATTAGAAGTTTTCAAACTCAATATTTATAGTTTCCCCAATAATAATAAAAGTTTCTAGTTTTCAACCCTCTTTTTCTTTATCCAGTTGTACAACTCTGCTCCCTTCCCCAACGGCTTCTTCCACTATGGTTGTAACCCTTTCCCCAACAGCAGAAATAACCCCTGAACTTATAAGATCTTCTGCAGCACTGTCCAGATTTTTTATAATTCTTTCTTCTTGATTTGTTGCATCTCCATGAGACAGCAAATTTGGATCAGCAACTGCTTTGGCTTTGAACAAGATGTCAGGGTCGAGACCGTGCTCTTTAATGATCCGCTTTAGTGTATTGTTTTGTTTGTTAACCAAAACAATATTTTGCTTCAAATTTTTTGCTGCGGATAAGCTGTTCTTTGCTGTTTCCAAGTGAACTTGCAAAACCTTCGCCTGACTCTTCAAATTTTCATATTTCAACTGCACAAAAAGAGTAACGTCAATTCAAAGTATTAATGTAAATTCAAAATTTCAAATTAACAAAAATGATTGTTAGAATGTAATAGTACTTACAACCGCTCTATCTCTTTTCGGCATTTGCGATTGATACCAAATCCTTGTCCTTTGACCATTTGTTAAAATATGCAGGCCTCGCACTAATATTTTCCAATCTTTAGTGCTTTATCTAAAATGCCATCTTTATAGTCGTTGTTAAAAGTGACGGTCCACATTTTACTTGGGTAAGTAGGGAATCCATCTTTGCGGAGTTGATTCTGGATCACAGCGTATAAACTATCCCTTTGCCAATAATTTTCATAACGACTAATAATCTCATTGATAAGAATTTTAGCCCTTTTTCCCATTCTATAAGTTTGCATTTGAGGAATTATAAACTCACCGACATGGGATTGACAATCATTACCAATTAGGTTCTCGAAGGAAAATGTGGAAACTCTTCGGAATCGAATGCGAGAAGATCTTCTTTGGAGAAGAGTGGGGGCTTTCACCATGACCAAGATCAAGCGCTCCTTGTTTCGTCTTTGGTGGGCTGATCCTGTTGTTGAAAAAAATAAATCAAGATTTAGATAAATAAATTTGAAAACCGAATATTTAGATTTAGATAAATCGAATGTAATTAAAATTGTAAAGAATATTAAAATTGAAATTTAAGACATTGAAGTATACCTTTGGCCTTGAATCATCTATGGTATCGAAAAAACCGGTTGGGTCATTCTTATCAATGCCCAAATAATCTTCATCTAAATTTATATTGTTCAAAACAGATATGCCGTTGGGATTTGGGCAAGCCACCAAGTGAGAGAGATGGAATTCAAACGAGGAGTCAAGGTTGATGTCCCACTAGGGGCCGGAGCAAAAGGCATTCGTTTACCAATGGTCTTTTTCACTTTGTTCTCTGGTTGGCATTTTAAAAATTAATGGTTGAGTGGGTGTCGGTGCCGTGGCTTGCTCATAGACTGACATGTGCTGAAAAGTACAAGAAAAATTAAAAATATTAAAACATTTCATAAACTAAAACTACGAAATTAAACGTTATCTATACAAAAATTGTACCTTGTTGTCGAGGGTTGTTTTTTTCGGTCACGGGTGGCCTTGTAGGAGTTGTACTCGGTGGTCATTACGAAGATATCAATGCATGGGACCGTATTGAGTGAGTTGGGGAAGAAGGTTCCATAGTCCCCGCTATTCATCAATATTAAGTGTTGTCAATTCAGTTTGATAAAATTTAAATTGAAAAATAAATGCAACTTTGGAATTTGTAATTAATATATGAGAATGTATTACTTCTGCGGCGTTTAACGAGTTCAAATTGTTGAGGGTCCGGAGAGGAGTGAGCTTCCATTTCGAATGGGAGTCCCAAGCCTCCGCGTGTAGTTGGCCTCTTCCTCTCGACATCTTTTTTTTTTTTTGGGAATGGCTTCAAGATATCTTCTCTGCGAAAACATTAAAATTTAAGTTTTAATAACTTCCATCAGCTGTAATGAAGAAAATTGTAATACAATTTACAAACTAAAAGTTTTATACCTGTTGTTCGCAAATGGAATTGAGAATTTCATCAAAGCCTCATCGAGCAAGTAGGAATTTCTTTAGCTTTTAAATTTAAAAGTGCCTCATAGTAGAAGGCCAGGAGATAGTTGGTTGAATAAATGAAAGGTTTTTCGACATTTTCGAATTTGATATGTCACTCTAATTTTTTTGATATAAATGTGCACCAATCGAATTGTTGTTTTGAGATAGTGGCACAAATGTCTAATGGCCCAATTTGGGATATGTTTGGCGACCACTTTAAATATTACGGCGAAAAAAATGCAATAAGTGCAGCAAGAAAGTGGTGTGCAATTGATTGTGTATCTACACCACGCTGGATTTATTGACATGGGCTAAATGCTAAAGCAGTGAAAATTAGCATCAATTTATAACAGCAAATTGTATCGAGAATAAAAAAGCGAGAATCAGAATAAAAAAGCAGAATAAATTACTTACAATCAACATGGAAACCGTACTTTGATTAAATTTCTTGTTTTCTTCCACGAGTGTTGCTTTGGTTGTAACATTTGGTAAGTTTCGATAGGAAGGCAGTCAGAAACCGATGTATGTCATTCGGATCGATAGAGAATTGGAACATGTGGCCATCGTTGAGTCACATAAAATATACCGATCCTTCGAATTGTAGCATGATGAAGGTAATTCAAAATATCGGGATCTCTGCATTTAAATGGGGCATATTAACTAACCCGGTAAATCCACACTCTTCTATTATACCTTGATATTCTGGAGACATCCTTAAAGCCGTATGGATGTGAGGGCATAAGGGATTCCTGTAGGTTATCTTGGAAATCGATTGACTTGGATTCTCTTCATTTTCTTGCTGAACTTGCAATTGGGAGGCATGTGAAGTCGACATTGTAGCTGAAATTGCGTCTTTGAAGAAGATTTCGACCTGCAAAAATTCAAGAATAGGAAAACGTAAACGAGAAAATGAGCGGAATAAGGGTATTTATAACCTAGATATAGGCGTCACTGCCCCTATTGACGCGCGTCATTTGCTTCAAATGACGCGCGTCAATAGGAAGCAGTGTCGTGCGTCATTTGATTATAGTGTCGCGCGTCAATAGATTGCTTTGGCGCGCCAATAGGTTGCTATGTCGTGCGTCATTTCTTCATAGTGTCGCGCGTCAATTGGTTATAGTGTCGCGCGTCATTTGTCTAGAGTGTCGCGCGTCATTTGATTACAGTGTCGCGCGTCATTTGATTACAATGTCGCGCGTCAATTGTTTACAATGTCGCGCGTCAATTGTTTACAATGTCGCGCGTCATTTGTTTACAATGTCGCGCGTCATTTGTTTACAATGTCGCGCGTCATTTGTTTACAATGTCGCGCGTCATTTTGTGACTGTGTCGCGCGTCATTTGTTTACAATGTCGCGCGTCATTACGATCTAGTGTCGCTCCAGTGTCGCACGTCATTAGGAGCTATTGTCGCGCCTGTGACGTGCGTCTTTAAGGATTCTGATTTAGCCTTGAAAAACCAGGCGAAAATTTTGTTTTTTAATATCACAAATTAAGCCTTTCATTTGAAAGTGGTTACGGGGATATTCGCGGGTATTTTCCACCTTCAATTTTATAGGGGTGTCTTAAAATGAACCACGGAGATAACTTAGTAATGTTAGTTTGTTTCTTGCAAATTTTCATGCATTATAGAAGAATTTCATTTCATTAAGCTCTTATCATGATGTTCATGATAGATTTAGTTATATGGTGGAACTACTAGGTGTTAGTTTCATTTATACTTGCATAACTAATCTTTTCATGCATACATTTGGCATGCCCAGTGGGACGGATCCTTAGTCCTTTGCTTTCATTTCAAGATTTGTAGATTTGTTTCAAGTTTTTGGCATGCTAACCCTTTTTTTTGCAAATTTAGATAAATATGAGGTTTTTCTAACTTGTTTAGTTAGGATTGTTTCATTTTTATGCTCTTTGTAGGAACAAAGGAGGGGAGGTGCTGCCAAATTTTGTCCAAATTGCTAAAATTTTAAGCTTTTAAAGATTTTTCTTGAAAATTCCCGTGTTTTTAGTCACCTACTACAGAAAGACCCACGCATATGCTATAAAGGGCACCCATACGGCTCTTTGGCCGCGCATATGCTTAATTTACTGTGTTTTTTTTGTCAGGGGCACACATGTAATAAAAAGGAAACACAGGTGCTAAAAAGGGCACGTATATGCTAAAAAGGGTGTGTATATGTTAAAAATGGTGCATATATGTCAAAAAGAGCACACATATGTCATCGGGAGTGCGTATACGTTGATCTTTATGCATAATCAATATTCCAGAGGCCATAAATTTTGCTCCCGAACTCAAAACGACTCCATTTTTTTGTGTTGGAAATGTATTGAAGTGAACTATGCAATGCAAACATAATATTATGATTTTTACTTATAGAAAATTTATGGTTTCCTTTATTAGAAAACTAGTCATTTTCTAACATGTTTAAATGCTTTGTAAAATTTTGTCTTTGATATTTCTAACATCTTGCAGGGTTTCTTAAGGCTAACTATTGATTTGCAGGGTATATTAGATCATGCTTTGTGCTAACTTGTTTGGATAAGTTAATGAATGTCACATTTTCATTTATAAGGATAAGATCGCGTATGCTCTTCCCTCGCACCTTCTAGGTGATCTTGGGAATCAAAACGATTTTATACCTTTCTTATGCTTTCAAAAATATTTCATTAAGCTTAAGGGAAAGAACAAACAACTTGGTTAAAAATAATTTCTTATGCACTTAGGTTACGAAGTTTTCCATTTCACAATATAGTAGGATTCCTCGTTGCGTATGCTCTTCTTGTGCATCTTAAGACGATCTCAAGAATCAGAAACAACGTTTTATCCTCTTTTTATGATGTTTTGATCGTTTGGAGAATGAATAATATTTTCCCGAAGGACCAAGAATATTCTTGCGAAAAAATCGAGATCTAAACAAAAACCAACACATTTTTTGTAGGTTGCCAACGGTGTGCAAAACCTCATTTCATAATCCAAAATATAAAAAAAAACCACTATTCAAAACATTATATATGCAAGTTTGGTTAAGAGCTACGAGATAAATCCGCTTTGAGTCGGGAGAAGTCCCTTTGGCATAAGCCTTAAAATCGCAAAAGGATGCTCCTAGGAACCCCAAAGTAGTCCATGTAAGAGGGAACCTTGTGGACGAAACATAAAGCACCTCACTTACCTACTTGTCTAGTACACACTTATGAGAATAGAGTCAAAATTATCTTTATGTGACCCCAAAGTATGAATACAAGTTGAATGCATTTATTTTCATTGTATTGAAGGGGGTAAAGTAAATTCAGGATACTCCAAGGTTTATTCATTGCAACTTCCTTGGCAAACCAAGCTCGTAGAGATAGTTTGTGACACCTAGTTGATGGAACCAAATAGGAAGCCATTTCATCTTGAGGCCAACTTGAAGGACTAAAAGCCAATTGTGTTCTAAAGAAATCTCTTGAAGTAAGAACTTTTTCAGAGTTGAAACCTTGTTGATCGAACAAGGGGAGAGTCCATCAAAACTTTGAACTAAGCATCATTCATCACGAAATTTTCAAGGTGCTACTTTGTCTTAGTTTTTCACTTGCCATAAGATGAGGTGAAACTTTTCCAAAGTGACGCCAAGTATTTTCCACCCCCACTTGGTTTACTCCTTTGCTCTCTTGTTGATATTTTTGATCAAAAGAGGGGAAACATATGTGTGCTATTGATTGATTGTGTCCACCACTTTTGCACCCATTTACATTTGTCCTTGCTTGAGACTGGATGGTAAACATTGAAAGTGTGTTGGTATGTCTTCTCATCTTGATAGCCATTTGATCTTGATACCCAAGTCAATATTTTCATTGTAGCTAGACTTGATTCATCATTGATCTTCCTTTGAAGTGTTACGTTGATCATATCGCCTCGGCAAAATTTCTATACTTACGTATCGTTTCTCACAAACGTGATATAAGTGTCTAGATTGGAACGTTCGCTGCCCGCATCCTAATAATTCCTTATTATACTTTGGCATTGTTTTCTTTCAAACATTACCTCAACCTTGAAGAGTGTTGTTACCTTGTTTGTGTTGTATCAATACTATTTCGATACTAATATCTCTCTTTTCGCAAATCTTGGTTAACATATCTAAGTGGTATTATTACACAACTCACATTTGTAACCTCCACCTTTTGGGATTTGGGTGTGTTTGTCTCTAAACTCGTTATAGTATAATTTGATTGGAAATCACACCAACCCCTTGCTAGTATTTATGCCTTGTTCATCTTGAACTTGACTTAAGTATTGACATTGTGTTGATCATTTGGCGTGAAAATACTATTGATAAGCAATTTCTTAGGGAGTATTTCCTTATAGATTGGATTGGTTTTCCAAACTTGTGTGATTGTTCCTTGTGATCATTCATCTTTTAGACTTGTTTTTCTAAGGACAATCCTTTTGATCCTTTGATCCTTTGCACTCACAACTTATTGTCAAACCTTGTTGGATTATCGAAATTATGTCATCACGATGTATGTTTTCCTTATATTCCCTTCGGAAAATCACACGAACATCTCCATACTTACAAAATGTATAGTTAGTTGCTGCTATGCTACTTGAATAAACATAAAAATTTCTTCTATTTGAAAGAGTTCAATCAAATATATCTAAGTCTAAGCATTTGGACCCAACGATGCCAAACATGATTGATTATCGTAGAGTTCCTTATACTTACGACGATAAGGAACCTAGGTTTAGGCATTCACATCAAAGGAGGCCCATCGCAACTAAACCATGTTTGGTTCTTTGTGCTAGAGAAACCGTTCAATTACCCCTTTTCCCACCTTCATATCATAGTCGATTGGTATATGTATCGATGCTTTTAATCCAAACTATTCTTCTTATTCCTCTCGATCTTTAGATGATTCTAATTTGAACTATCTTTTAGATTTTTCCTAGTATCCTAAATGAAATTTTCTTCCTCTATATTTGTGTCATCACAAATTCATCATTCTTCTAATTTGACCCCTAAGTCACGGTCCTCCCTTTCTTCACAGGACCCCCTTTATCAGTCACCTCGACAACATATTCCTCCATTGAAGATATACACAAATCAAGATTCCTCTAATCAATCATCTAAGTCGACTCTTACATCGCAATCTATGGACTTTTTATGCAATCATCTTTATTTCTTGACACTTTATGTCATCTTCTAGGAAAGCCAATACCAACCAATTTCAAATCTACATCTTCTTCTACTCACAAGACATCTGAATCCAAACCTACTTCGTCTCTTGAGTCATTATCTTCTAAGTCTTCCACACCGGTTGGACCTCTTTCTTCTAATCAAGTATACTATGGTCAAGAAACAAAAACATATACCAATCGATTTCTTTTAGAATGAAGAAGTGATCAAAGAATTCATGGGGTTACATGATGACGTGCCTCTAGAGGACCATGAGCAAGGATTATCTTTAGACCTTGATGTGTTTGCACATTCATGGGGAAAGAGGTTGATTCATTTTTCAGAAAATAGAGGAAGACCCTAGGATCATCGAAATTGATCCTCCTCTTATTCTTCCATCTTCTCATTCTTCATTACATGATGAAATGCCTGGGTCTAGTATTGATCCATGGCCTATCTTCTCATCACTCAATCAGTCTTTATCTATCATGATTCCTCAATTCAATATCACTTTGGGTCACCACCGGTAGCCCATCGTATTCTTTTTATATATGGGCCACCTCCTAGTAGCCCATCTTCATATTCTCTTGGGTCATGTCTTAGTATCCCATTATCTTCAATATGTGGCTCACCTCTCGGGAAGCCCATCATCTTCTATACTTGGAACACATCCTAACAACCTTTTATCTTCTATTTGTGGATCACTCCGGGTATCCCATCCTCTTCTATACTTGGGCCACATCCTAGTAGCCCTTCATCTTTAGTCTATGGGACACCTCTTGGTAGCCCGTCCTCTTCTATACTTGGGCCACATCCTAGTAGCCCCTTCATCTTTAGTCTATGGGACACCTCCTAGTATCCCATCCTCTTCAATTCTTGGATCGTATCCTTTTTGTCCATCACATTATCCTTCTATCAATGATTGTGGAAATCCCACCGTCATTTCTCACATCAATTCTAAACATCCACTTTCTTCTCCCACTTCTCGGGATCAGAAAAGTCACGTATTAGCTTATAGAAACCCAAAAAATTCTTTATCAAGCTAAGATCAAAAATTCCAAGAGCTCCAAAGCTCCCAACAATTTAAATAATCATAAAGTTCAAAATCAAATGTGATTTAAGAATACACACCAATGCAACCATCAAGTATGGCGTAAAGTGCATAAACCTATGGATAAGGAACTCAAGCTCCCGTATACAAAATTCATGTTTTAGGATAAATCACAGTCATTTGTTGAGTATGAGCTCACCACGATCATCGAGATCGGAGATAATATGAATCTTGATAAGAAAACACACCTAGTATTCCTTATCAAGGAAATCACTAACATTGTTATTGGATATTGTTATGTTGAGTGACATTGTTGGTCCTAGTTTAAAAAAAAATTAAAAATACAAAAAAATGAGAAAACATTAAAACATTACAAAAAATAAACCAAAATCACAAAGATCAAACATTGTAATGATCAGTGTATTGTATACACATGGATATTTTTTCTTCCCTTTCTTTTCATTCCTCTGCAAGGAATCTACCATTTTCATCCCTTCGATGGTATTTTGGTTAGTCTATTCGCACGTATTTTGCGACATTTATCTCTATGGTGTCCGTTTAACCTGGTATTTCATCACCTTGGTAAATTAAAGAACGTCCTGGTCTCGTAGAGATATTATCACAATCAACATTTAATAACCTTGTTGTGAAGAATTTTTAGACATATTTGTTGACACTAGCCAATGTTGTCATCACAATCACTTCCACATCCTTCCATCAAGCCATAAGTGATTCTTAACCCCTCATCAAAACAATCAAGAGAGCTGAAATAAATTTTAGAAAGTAAAAAATCAATCAAAAATCAAAAGCAAAAAAGCAAATTGATATATAAATCTCTCTTGGGGTATTTCCAATATCTCTACTAGGGCTATGGATGCCTAGTGAAGAGAGAAATGTTGCGATTAGAATCAAATACATCTCTGTCGGGGCTATGGACACTGGTGGCAAAGTGGAGCAATGTACGACTCTCCTTCCACCATCCATTCACAAATCAACTTTGAAAATAAATCATTCCTACACATTGGATAGGGTGTCTTCTTCATTTATCTATCAAATATTCCCTCCAAGAGGTAATAAATTTCCACGTGCACACACTGGATCTCTATGAGAAAACATGATTAATATGTTACCAAGTGTCTTTTTTGGACCTTGTTCAGACTCTTGCTTTAGTCCATATCTTGTCTCACAATTTGTGCCTTTGGCTAATCATTTTTTCATCGCTAATCTTCTAACTACATTTTCCATGTCCTTGCATGGCATTTACATTGTTCTTCTACTTCATTTAGAACATCCATGTGTATAAGATTTCATTTTTACTATGTTTGAGGGATTTTTCCCCCTTATTTATATAATACAATCTTCTACTTCTTTCTATCATCTTCTTCTGGTCAGCTTACACTAGGGGCATGCTCGCTCCTTATTAACACTTCATTAACTTGCATTCATCATCATGTTGAACATATCATATTGGCCTTGATCCTACTTCTATTTGTGAAGATTTGGCCTTTATATATTCCTATCTAGTGCTAGGGTCATCTTCACATATTCACTATCTTGAACATACACGTGGTATTCTTCCTCAGACATCCCATCTATTCTTTGGGGGCATCCATGTTCATTTTCCTTCATGTACATAGTTTCGAAATCCTTCAAAAATACCAAAAACATTCAAAAATGTTTAGAAAATCACAAAAACATTCATATAACTTTCAAAATACCCTAAACATTTGAAAAATTCACAAAAATCCTAAACATTGTAAAGTTCATTTTTTTAAAAAATTGGTAAAAGGCATGCACGCAATGAACCCCGCATCAAATGCATTATACTCAAACAACAAAAATTTCCTACAAAACATCTTTCTTGGATTCTTTTCTATTCTTGTGCACGACTTGTGGATAATTTGGATCTACCCTCCATTAACAAAAGTTGGTTTGCTTGTTTTGTATGCCTTCCCTTGCACGAACGCATTGCTTGGGGAAGTTTCATAGTGCACAATTGCTTTTTCATGGGACCCCTGCATCCTCCATATATTCCCCTCACATGTATCCTTTCTTGGGGCACCATCATTAACCCTTTTCGTTAATTCACACATGTCGAATTGAAGCTTGATGATAAAAAATTTTTGTACAACTGTCTTGAACATTATTTTTTGAGTATGTGTGTTTGTACTTGTTTTCCCTATTAGGTTAGCTTGTTTACTTTCTCGTATTGCATTGCATTATGTATGTTGCATTGAGTTAAGAATTTTTAGCAATGAAAAAATGTTCATATTATGGATTTTCATGTCATCTTACACTTTTGTTGTATGCGTATACATTTTTAATAAGGACCGATGATGTAGATCATTAGTAATATGATGAAATAAAGTTGTTTACATTAGTTGGATGCAAGCTATTTCCATTCTCTTCATCTTCATTTTCCTCCCCTATCATTCTCTTCTATCCTACACTATTCTTCCAAATCACTTGGGAAATGGGGATCACCTTCTATCCCCCCTCTCCCCTTCATTTCTTCTATCCATTTTCCTTCATCTTTTCAATCAATCGTCGATCAACCTCTTTCATCACCCCATCGACACTCGAGGGGGCATCCTTCATTCTACTAATTTTTCTTCTACCCCTTCAATTTTTTTATTTTTTTATGCTTGTCCACTATCTTTGAAGTGGCGTCACTTATGCCACCCCAAAGAAGGGAAAATGTAGACACTTAAAATCTACTTACGTATTTTTAATTCTTGAATTTAAGTAACAACTTTCTTATCTTCTCATTAGGTCAAATAACGACACTTCATTATCTAACCATGCTTCTATCCACTCAGGATGCCAATTAACGACACTTTGTTAGTTGTAATCCTCTTGATTAACTTTTATATGTTAATTAAGCCTCTTATCTTGCATTTAACCAATAAACTTCTTATTGGCTAAATCTCACTTCCAAAACATCCAAAATCTATCAAAATCCCTTCCAGGATGCCCAAAAAGCTTCTCAAGCCTACTTAGAATTCTTAATTAATCCTAATAGATTAATTAGCTCCTAATCTAATCAAAAAGTGCATTGACTTGTAAAAGTATATTTTGGCTTACCTTTTGTCCCACATGCACTAGGATTCTAAACTTTCCCAAATGGAAACCTATAAATACAAGCCTAGTGCATCCCTTTCAATTTTACACCTTGATACTTTGGAAATATATGAGATCTCATTTGTATTAGTTAAAGCTATAGACATTTGATCTTGAGCCATTCTCCATTGTAGTAGATTCTCCATCTTGCATCCATTCCTTCAAACTTGGTTAGTAGTAGAATATCTAAACATGGCCTTGTAGCCATTTTAGAGAGATCTCTTCACCATATTGAAGCAAACAACACAAATATGATTGCTTTAGGATCTAAATAGGTTCATTTTATGTTAGCAATCTAGAGAAGTAGAGATAACTTAGTAATGTTAGTTTGATTCTTGCAAAGTTTCATGCATTATTGAAGAAGTTCATTTCATTAAGCTCTCATCTTGATGTTTATGATAGATCTAGTTATGTTTTGGAACTATTAGGTGTTAGTTTCATTTCTATTTGCATAGCTAATCTTTTCATGCATACAAAAGGTTATGATGATGTCATATCAATGATCAAATCCATCGTGGTCATTCATGTCTCGACACGTTAGAAATAGTCACGTTGTCTCAAGTTTGAGAAAATAAAATAATAATATTGATTCCAAAGTTGAAGTTGTAGATCATGGGTTAAATTTGATGGCCACCTTCTTGGTAATTAGGAAGGATACACAACAAACAAATAATATTCTCTCTATATCCCATATCTTGAATCTTGAATACATTTTATAGTTTAAGCTTCTCCTATAAACAAGGAGGTAGCTCTATCTATTTTTCTATACACGTAAGTTGTTAAAACAACTCATAAAAATATAATTGTCTACCTATAATAAAACTTAACGGAGCACTAATATAGTGATTTCCTAACATTTCCCCCTTAGTGCGAACATGAGGAAAACCTATCTTTGTACTTGCACCTGTTTTCATGATTAGGTGATTTTTACTGTAGGATGATCAAAAACCTATTGTATGGTTTTCAAATGGTTGACCACGAACTGAAAATGGTGGTTTTACAACTGGAGTACCACAAACCAAAAATGAAGGTTTTCAAGTGGTTTACCTACAACCACATCATGATGTGCCAAGTACTATTATCAGCCCTCTTCACATTTCATTACAAGGGATAACATAGGAAAATATGCTCACACATTACAACTGAAAACTAGAAATGGAACATTGGATCATGTTTCCCCCTCAATGTGAAATTTCCACTTATTGAAAACAGGAACACTACAAATTACAACACACCACACACAACTGAAACAAAACATGCCACCAAATCTTCATGCGGCCACGTCGTTGCTAAGCGATGAGAGGTCGTTGATTGACCTCCAACCTCTATTTTCTTTCGTCCTCCGGTTCTACTTAAAAAAAAAAAATCGTCGAAATATAGCTACATTCTTCTTTCATGGGTTCTTCCTCTGCGATTATATTAGCTTCATTTGCTTTAAGTTTTCCACTGAGCAAATCTTTAGCTCTAATTCTGCAAAGTATGTGGAAGTATGTCTCTTTTTCTTGCAATAGTAACACACAACTTCCTCTTCATTTTTAGAGGAATTTTTATATTTCTTTTTCACATACATGGCAATTTCTTCTTCTACATCTTCTTTGGTCCTTTTTTCTTCAGCTAGAAGAGCTGAAATCATATCTTCAAGACCTTGTGACGGAATTTGTCCAAGAGTAAACACAACATTATTGTACTTGGGTGGTAGGCTATTTAATAAAATAGCTTTTGCATCTTCATCTTTTACTAGAGCTTTGACTTCTGCAAGTTGTCTCAAAAGAGATCTCAAATCGTTGATGTGACTAGACATTGTAACTCCATCACTCATTTTGAGTTTGAACAACTAAAGTTTTAGAGAAAACTTCACATTGAATGCTTTGGATCCAAACAATTTATTCAGAGTATCCCACATTTCCTTTGATGTTTTCTCAAGATCAACATAATGCAATTCTGAATTTGAGAGAGCAAGGCCAATAATGGCTTTGGCTTTATCATCTCTCGTTTCCCATTCTGCCAATTTGGTCGGATCTGTAGGTGCTGGTTCTTTTCCATCTACTATCCTCCAAAGATTTTTGTTCATCAACTACATTTGGATCTTCACTTTCCAAGTGTGAAAATTGAGCCCATTGAATTTTTCTAGTGGGACTTCCATTATGAGATGGAGACAAAAAGACAAAAGCGAAAAAAATTCTGACAACACTTTTGACGACAATTAACTTGATGATACACATGAACTATAACTCGAGACGATAGATCTAAGACTTAAGATTTGATAAGAACCATTAAAGAGACTAGACCCAAAGTTTTGTCAAAACTAAATATTAAAAACTTTGGACGAATTGCTTTTAGGCATTGAATTTCACGGATTTTCAGACTATAACAGAATGACACACCTTTTGATAACAGTTATCTATGTAATATTTGCATTGAATTCTCCAACAGCATTAACACGTTCCACTACTATGGCAGTATTGGCAGAGATAGAAAGAAGTACGACTAAAATCTTTATATTGACATCGAACTCAGGAGGAACCGAGGATTAAGCTGAAACGCCTGATAAATACGTGGCCAAATGGAGGACTGCAGTCAAAAATCTTTAATGACGCATATTGAAATTTGAATGACATTTGATCTACATACGGACTGTCCAAAAGATCTCTCTTTCGCAGGCTGAACGCATTCACATTGATGCATATATCGACCAAACATTTGTATTGCTCCTTAAACTATGCGATTGGACCAATGAAGCAGCATTCTAAGCTGATTCCGTGCTGAGAATGCGTTGAACACCTCACTCAGGTGGATCTACAATGCGCCAAACTGGGAAGTGCATACAGTGATCTGCAGGAACGAAATTGTGACCTCTTAAAATACTTTTATTCCCGGCGCCAAGATTATAGATTGGAAATCATACGCTACAGCTGGAGATGCACTGATTGCTTCCACTCTTAGCTTGACCCTGGATGCACGTAGCCTCAACATTAGTGATGGGATGGCACGTATATGGAGAAAGCAGTCCTAAAAAATGGAGATGCGTATGTCTGTATAGTCATCCAAACACATACAGATCTATCATGATCAGAAGAGAATTTTTGACTCTCATTAACCCAACCTGCTCTGATACCAAATCTTGGTAATCAGGAAGCATACTCAGCAAACAAATAATCTTCTCTCTATATTTCATACGGAATGTTGGATATATTTTTAGTTTGAGCTTCTCCTATAAACAAGGAGGTAGCTCTAACTATTTTTCGTTGTTTCAACTCATAACAATATAATTGTCTACCCATAATAAAATTTAACCGAGCATTAATATAGTGATTGCCTAACACACCTATGTCTGTCAAGCAATTTTTAAGTGACATAATTTTTCAATATTACCCTTCAATAATACAAAAAGATGTTATTTTACATCACTAATAAAATATATAGAATATCAATCTTTGTTTATTTGAATTTTTGAATATATATTTTTCTAATTTCCATATAAACTAATATAAAAAATGGTGCATATATTTTAAATATGCTAGTTATACATAATAATTATTTCTACATAGAGACCATAACTCACTCCCAATTACTTGGAACTCTGATTCAAATCAATTGCGGAAGAAATTTCATTTCTCCAACAAAGACCTACTTCATGATGAAGAAGATGTCAAAGTTATACTTATCAGTTTTCAAGGCATCATATTTACAACATTTGATGAATTAAACTCGTGGTTTCAAACATCGTTTCAAATAATTGCTTATGCAATTTATCTGAACACTTGTCTCTTAAGCACTATGGATTGTGGAAGCTTGAAGTCTCCAAACATTAATGTCATTTCAGAGACACTATATGCAAGTATAGAAAAAGTCACCCTCAAGAGACAAATCTCTTAACGAGGAAGCTTTTAGATATGGTACAACAATTGGGGACACCAACCTTATTCTTCACTCTAAGTCTTGCCGCAAGCACTAAATGGCCAAATCTCCACAATATTATGTTTGGTGCAAGCCCTCATCGATCCTCGAGTGGACATTGTTGGAGAACCCTTAACATTGTCTCTAACCCTAATCAAGCATCAACATACCGCATCACATGATTCACAATATTTTGTGAAGAAATATTACTGAAGGAACTTGGAGCAAAGTAGACTTTTGGTACAAATAATACATCTAATTTTTCATAAGATTTTTCCAAACTACATAACTAATATTTATGTTCCCTCATCTCACACGGTATGAATGGCAACATAGAGGCTCCACACATGTCCACGATTTATGTGTCTTGAGAACGCCCTAAATTTGATGCAATGGAATGGACGGATACAACAATTACTAAGGCAACAAACAATACTTTAATAAGTTTGTGTATTCTTGGAACGCGTCGCTCGAATTACAACCGGTTGGATTTTGTTCGCGGCCATTGCTAGATGACCCTTGCTTTGCAGATACAACAAAATTCTATCATCCTACCCACTTGCGGACCTTGAAGAAGCGCTTAATCATGTTCTCGCACCACACTAAATGTTCAGAGAAAACATGCCTGCGTAGAAAGCAATCATAGTTGTAGTGCAGGTACAATACCCCCTGGGCCACGTAACCTACTTCATCCTTGCTCATTGAAAGTGATGGGAAAATTAAGTACCTCCCTTCGAGAAATGATGATAGATTGAACATCCAAAATCAAACTATGATATCCATATGGAGAGAAAATGTCGATTTCCAACCAATACTTTCCCGCCATGTAGTTCTTAAGTATATTGCAAAATATGCTTCAAAAGTAGAGAAACATTTAGAAACCTATCACCAAATGTTATCCAGATTTTCAAGAGATGTTGACACGGATTCTCTAGCACATATTGCGATCCACAAAATGCTCATAGAAAGCATTGTTGAACATGACATAAGCGCACAAGAAACATGCCACATGCTCCAAAAATTTCCACTTGTTATGTGCAGCCGTTCATTTGTATCATTAAATGTTGGCAATTTTTTTGAGACATGTCGTTGAAAGTGACGCCGATGTACAAGAAACAACCATTTTCTTGGATGCATATAGAGTTCACCCTGCAAGCATGGAACACCTACCTCTTATTCAAGTTTCTGATATTGGAGCTACAACAAGAACCGTAAAGGTGATAAATGGAAACTGCGATCGAGCTAAGTAATTGTTTGGGTCCACTTGAGATTTGTGAATGTCCCACCAAGATTTAACGTCCGATGACCTTTTTGTTGGTCAAAACTCCTTTTATACAAGCCTTTCGAAATATTGTCTCCGAATTTGGCTCAACCCCACATGACATCAATGGCACTTGGGACTTGTTCAAGCACAACTACAAATTGTGGCATGTTTTATGCACTACCGCAGACACATGACATGTTACAGATGTTAGTTCTGACTCTGAGGTTGAATGCAGTATTCAACAAGAACCATTTCATGAATGACATGTTTTCACACAACTTCATCTAGGAAACAACATAGGTCTTGACAATCTTGAAATGCTGGGGAAACAAGATTTTGACATACACAATAATTAGAACATATATGACATCCCACATAATTTGTAGATAACTAGTTCAACATTCATCGAGAGGGTAAAGGTAGACACAATTAACACCAACATGTAGGCCACACCACCATGTTCCACACTTCCTTTGTCTTCAGAACAACAACTAGCTCTTGATACCATACTACACCATTCAACAAACAAATCCCTTCTACCTCCACTAAGATTTATAATTCAAGGAACAAATGGCACAGGAAAATCATTTCTAATAAATAAAATTCAGAATTCATTCACATCAAAGCATCAACCACATCTCCCTCACCTCTCCTTCTACTCGCCCCTGTTTCAACATTCAACATCTTTGCATCCACAATCCATGCAGCCCTTCGTATTCCAATCAACATATCCGTATTCTTATTGATGAAATGAGTTTCATCGGCCCAAATTCACTAAGAAAAATTGACAACAAACTACGTGAGACTTTCCCATATTCAAAAAAATCTAAATTTGGGAACATATCTGTCATCCTCCTTGGTGACCTCGACCAATTACCACCGGTTTTGGACAGTCCTCTTTATGCAAGTAATTCATATGGAGCTAGCCTTTGGAAGGGATTCCATTCTTCCATTACATTGCAAACAATATTTTGACAAGAAGGAACAACCAATGCACAAGTTTCATTCTAGAATATACTGCTCCACATGCGAGATTCAAATTTGCTCTTATTAAGGAATGGGAACTCATAATGTCTCGCACCTACTCACACCTAACTAGCCATGACCTCAACATTTTTAAGGACACACCACATTTGTTTACAAAAATGATCTCATGAACTCCCACAACCTTTAGATGTTGAAAGCATTGAACATTCCAATTGCCCAATCCATTCTTTGAAAGTAATAGGCGAGATCTGAGATGCAATGGGAGATCCCGATGATGATCAATTGAAGCACAAAGTTTTGCTATGCCAACAACAAAAAATCATGCTTATTGCTAATTTATGGGTTGACGCAGGCCTCGTAAATGGTGATACAGGAACAATCATCGACATTGTCTATGACACATCAATGCCATCACGAGCATTACCTTTATTTTTTGTTATCAAATTTGATACATAAAATGACCCATGTTGGGATCCCTCCAACCCGTTACATATTTTGATACCCCCTATTTCGAGAGGGAATTGAAGACAATTGCCAATTAAAATGGCCTGGGGATTAACTATCCACAAGTCCTAGAGTCTTACTTTACATAGAGAAACTATTGACATTGGAACCATTGAAAGGCAAGGTTTGACATTCACAACTTTCTCTAGAGTTCCCTCACTTGCAAATCTGCGCATTTCCCCTCCTTTTTCATTCGAAAGGTACTCAAAAATGGTGCACGTACCAACACTTGGAGTAAGAAGAAAGGAAGATTCAAGACTACTATCACTCAACCTATCGTAAATACTACCCTCTACTTTGATAGCACCTCCAATACTACTTTACTCAACACTTCTTGTATCCAAAGCGATAATGCCATTCAAGGGGCATCAAATGTATTCATACTTAGTGCAAATAAAATTAACCACAAAAGGATACCACTAATGATATAAAATCTGCAAATGTATGAAGGTCTTCATGTATTCATGTTTAGTTCAGATCTCATGATATAAGATTTGCAAATGTATATGTATAAATTTGTAACAAATTTTAAATGTACACATAGAACCTTTCAATGTAATGTTTCATCTATATTCCTACACTTCCACTATCAATCACACCCCTTATCAACATGTTATCGATAATACAAAAAAAGGCTACCACTCATGATATAAAATATGCAAATGTACGGAAGTCTTCATGTATTCATGTTTAGTTCAAATAAAATAGTCCGCAAAATGCTACCACTCATGATATAAGATTTGCAAATGTATATGTACAAATTTGTAACAAATTTGAAATGTACAAATAGAACCTTTTAATGTAATGCTTCATCTATATTCCTACACTTACAAAATCAATCACACCCCTAATCAACATCAACTACAAAAGTAATAACTATCCCACTAAATCAAATAACATATACCGTGCGGCGTTCACATTGCATTATACACATGCAACTCGCTAGTATAAAAAATGGTGCATATATTTTAAATATGTTAGTCATAAATAATAATTATTTATAAAATTGGTAAATATTTTACTGCTAAAATCATGAAAAACATATAAAAAGACATCAAATTTAACCCTTGTTACAAATTAAACATGCCCAAACCAAAAAAGAACTGCTATATCATAAAACACATAACAATAAAATATTCAATATATTTCTCATTTTTCTATTTTTGGTTTCTTCTCTCACCCACATATCGGTCATGCTTAAACCAAGCCCATACATTGAGTAAATGTAATCACCCAAAATGACATCACATTTGTGTAGGTGCCAACATGCATAAATAAATGAAATAGGTTAGATGAACATGTAGGACCATGCATATAGTATGTGTTTCAAGCAAAATCATATATCCAATAACATATGTTAATTAATAACTTTCTTCCATTGAATAAGCTGGTGTGTTTATACTATGTAATTCCACAATTCCGTTGAAATGCATCACCCAAAATGTTATGAAAATAAAGCACCTCAATGTCGTCCGTTATAAATAAATAATTAAAGCCAATTACTACATGAATTTAAATAAATTAGGGGAATATGAAAGTCATTAATCTTGAAACTTCGACTCTGCTTAGGGTTTTTATGCGTTCGCTTATGATACCCCACGCTTGAATCGTGTGCCCCTTTAGCCTTTCTAGGTTCTCCCTTCAGTCCTATCATAGTGCAAATCGACTATTTTCCCACCGTTAAGCGGTCAATTGCCTATAAATGGAAAACTCTTCTTCCATTACAACGACTATTGCAACTAGTTGTGAAAATGGCTCCCACATGCGCGCGGAAGTTTGTGCCGAAAGTCTATGACGAGGTATGGATTCTGAATCATCCCCGAATGTTGTTATTTCTGATGAATGTTTAGACCCTGTGGTCAAATGGTATTGTAACAATTGCCTTATTGCTTATTTTTGTGGCCGCATTCCCTCATAAGCCTACCTGTAGAATTGGATAAAGAACCATTGGGAGTCCAATGATATCCTAGTTTCAGGTATCCATAACCTCACCAAAGGGTTTTATTTCTTTACCTTTCACGAGCCTTCTCATCTCCAAGCCATTCTCCTTAAGGCGACTTGTTGGTAATTAGGGAATACCCTTTAAGTGATTTCTTAGTGGACTCGAATTTTAGCCCCACTAGCCAAGTTTTGTTGAAAATTCCAGTTTGGATTGAACTCATGGCCTTCCTGTTCATCTCTGGTCTTTCCTTCAGAGAAAGTTAAACCCATTGACAAGGTGATATGCCATGAACAAGAGCATTTTTACCCTCGCCCCAACAAGTGAGTGTGTGTTGAATTTTACCTCACGAAAGATTTGTGGGACCACATGGATATTCAAGTTGGGTCCCTGTGTATCTCTCAAAAGGTGGTTTATTTCAACCTCCCCAACACGTTCTTTCGTTGTCAAGCCCTAGACCTCTGCATTTGCAAGCATTGTCCTTTTACTAGCTCATTCCAAGCTAGTGGTGACATAACCCATGGTTTCCAAACCAAAAGTGACCCGCCAATGATGGTTGGAATATAGTTGGGAATAAGAAGGGCTTTGGTGCAAAACCCACTCCTGTGGTGACGCCTACCCCCTCTCTTTCCCCTTTCTCTACAAGGATGAGTCGGGATCAGATCCACCCCACTCATCACTTTCCATTCCTTCCAAACCCTCGTATATTCGGGTTTTCCTTCATGATCAGAGAATACTAGGAATATCGCTTCAACTTCTCTTCCTCTGCGACACTCTCGCAGTCCACCCCGGGAGGTGTCCCAGGACGTGCAAGGAGATAATGGGGAAAATGCCATTCCATTCATGTTGAGATTTCTAATTTAGACCAAATAGTAATAATTTTTCCATTCTTGGCTCGGAGGATAGCGTACTAGATGGGCGGGGAACTTGACATGTTTGATTTTTCATGAGTTTTATATCCTGGAATGTTAGGGAACTTCAAAATCCCTCTCACAAATATTTTGTTTGATTAGATTGTCGGTTTTTCAATCACCTTGATGTTATTTGTCTTGAAATTAAAATTTCTGGTTTTTTCCTTTAGAATACGTTAACTTGTATTGCTCTTGTGTTTTTGTATTTTCATACTCAACATATTAATGGAAAAGGTGGTGCTAGTATTTCCATTACCTTGAAATTCTTGGCCTTAATCATCTCCTCGAGCCAAGATCCTTCAAATCGGGTCGTGTGGGTGATTATGGCAATTAATGATCTTTCTTTTAGTATTCTTAATATTTATGCTCCTAATGATGGCTCTAAAAGAACAACATTATGGAAATGGTTAGGTGATAACTTACCCTTAGCTTATTGGTTGGTGTGTGGTGACTTTAATATGATAGAACATCCAGATGATAAAATCGGTGCCCTCCCTATGTCTTTGGTGTGTCTCGTGAGTGTGTGGTTTGGTATTTCCTTAAAATCCATTGGGGAATTTTCGATCCTTTTCTTAGATGATAACATGAATTTAGGAATCAAACTTGGTATACTTGGACCAATCTTTGAGGAGGATGCGATCGGGTTTTTAAAAGGCTTGATCGTGCACTTCTCTCTTAGTACCTTATTTTTATTTTGACATGCAAGGCTCTTCCCTGTCATGGTGTGGTCAAATGTGATTTTTTAAAATCATCTTTTGATTTCTTTTAAGATTATTTAGCGTGGGGCCCCTTTCAAAGTCCCATCTAAACAATTCCTTATTAATGTTTCCTTGCTGAGTCACCTAGGTGTGGTCCCACTTATTTTTAAGTTTGGAACATGGTGCCACGTCCGCCTTTTACTTCTAGCTAAAAGCGAGTGGTGGGAAGTGGCAATTTAGCGCACCATCCGATTATTCCGGTTCGGTAAGTAGGTTTCTAAAGGGCGTAAATAGACGGACTTGACTTTGCACAAAGAATTCAAAAGGATTTATGTTCTTCTTGAGTCCAATCCCTTTGATATACCTCTTCATTTACAGTGTTGATACTTCGCATAAAATCAAGCTCATGGAATATCACTCGGCATGTGGTGTGCAGATCCAATCGAGGTTGTATTGGCTCAAGGTGGGAGACAAAGTGTCAAAGCACTTTTTCAAATCCCTCCGGCCAAACATGCTCGTCAACAAATCAAAGCTATTCAAATTTCTCAATAGTGGCTTAAGGATTTTCCTGAGATCTCAAACACCTTTGTTGAGAATTATCGGTTAGTTTTCCAAGCTCAAGAGGCTATGAATGAGTGAGTTGTTACCTTACAACAATGTATTGAGGTGGTTCTGGTCAATATTTCTCCCAAAGATCGTGACATATGCATTTCTCCTCTTTCTTTGGATGAGCTTTATGATGCTCTGCTATGCCTAGACGATGATAAATCTTTAGGATTAGATGGATTTCCTTGCGAATTCTATAAAGCGACATGGTCATTTTTTGGTCCTGACCTTCTTCAGTCTATAATGAAGCTTTCTAATCCAATTCTCTTAGGAGTTTCATCAATCAAGGCAACATCAAGTTCATTCCTAAGGTTGGTGATCCAGAGCAGATTACTAGTGTTGGAAATCACAAACACCGAGAGGAGGGGTGAATCGGTGCTTCTTTAAAATTTGGAGAAAAATTCAATAGATTTACTTTGTCATGAAGAAATAACCACAACAATAATAAGAAATTAGCAAGTGAACACATAGGAAGAAAAATTTAATGTGGGAAACCCTTGAAGGAGAAAAACCCATTGAAACCAATGCACTATGATTGAAAATTTGTCTAATGAAAAATTACAAATATTTCACATGTTTTGAACACCACTCAACTTGAAGCACGAACTCCAAAATCAGATCAAGCACCTACTTGACCATTTTTGCAAGCTACAACTTACATGGAAGCACATACTCCCAAATTTGCTAAGCACCTACTTAGAATTTTCAAAATTTTGATCACATTCACTTGGCCTAGTTTCTTAAACAACAAATTTGTGATCACTAAATCAGCTCATACATTCTCATGCTCACTCTTCATGTACCTTCACTCACCTATTTGTACTAGTCCTCATACATAATCAATTATGTCTTCAACAACAGATTATACATGCACACAAAGATGTTTAAATCTTTAAGAGAGACAAACTCTTGCACTTCTTACACTTCAACTCAAAAAAACTCTTCACCTACTTGGTCTTTAACTCGCATAAAGGAGGAGCTAGTTGACATTAACAAAACTACAAATATATAATCATTACACCTGAATAAGTGTCAGCTTCATGTACAGACCTTAAATAAACTTTCAAGATGCTTCTAAAACCTATAATGAACAAGGAAGCTCTTTTGAACAACTTGACCTTCTGATTCACTTGCAAACATTCCAATCTTGCCTCTGCGGTCCTCCGATTTGTAATGGTCAAACTTGTTTGTCTTCATCTTTGGAAAGAATTATGTCTTATAGAAAATGAGGACTCAATGAAAAGTGTTGTGAGCATGCAAGCACATTACACAAACCTCCTTATTTCTCTATAACTCCTTGACATGCTTCATATCTCGCCATTTCATTGTCAAGACACCATTTGGACTCATATGCACAACTAGGTGCAAGTGCTTCACACAACAATCTTCAACTTGGGTGTATTATAAACTCAAGTCTTGTAATGCATTTAGGAGGAATGAATATTCAAGAGGTATATACCAACACCATGAGCTTGGAGATCAACAGGTCAAAGCATGGAGCCTTCATTTCAACTCTTCTTCACAACTTTCCACACACAGTCATGGAGGCCTAAAATCCAGTCATAGAAATGCTTCAATAACATCAATGCACCAGTATTCATAACTTTTCAATGCTTGTACACAATGGTATGTGATCTCTAGATCACCTTCAAATGCAAGGAGCGAGTCTTCCACCTTCATTCAGTCAAAGAGACACTGATTTGGACAAGGCACTAATAGGATTTCAAGAACAAAAATTAGTCTTCATAGAGTGAGTTGTTTCATGCATTCAAACTCATGTTCATATCTCCAAAGCCACATTTATGGACAAATCTATGTCTTATGTATCTCACCAAGTCCACGTATTGCTTCATCTCAGGGAAAGAGATCAAATATGCTTGAATATCAGGGACAACTCAAACTGGTTCACAAGCTCCAAAAACTAGTCTTGCTTTAGCTTGCATCTAACATACCAAAAATCACTTTCATGACCAAAGAGTTTCATGTACATTTCAATAGGGACCTCTACTCCATCTTCAAGCATTCTTTTGCATGGGTTGTGTGGTGAAATTCATGTTTGCATGCCCATTTCATAGACCTTCTTGACTGTCCTTAAAAGGCAATTTTGGACCATTAGGACTAGTATACAAAAACACTTCACCACACCATGTCACGGGATTAAGCAAGTTGTATTGGACCTCTAACACTTGTTCATGCTCATATTGAATTTAAAAGCATGCCATTTCATCAAGACTCTCTCAAACCCAAATGACTGGTTTTGGCTTGTTTGGCTTTTAGCAGTAGGCTACTTTGATTGACATGGTTCACCTAAATTTTGCACAGAACTCACCTAGATATTTTGATGGACATCAAGGAAACTTCCTATACAAGCTTCCACATCAAGATTTTCATCTTAACCTCTGTCATGCATGACTGTACTAAAAATTTCCTTCAAAACAAGAGTAAATTTGTACTTGAATAGATGACTGGAACATGCCACCAAGGCACAAATGTACAAGGAGTCCTTTACAAGCCCAAATGATCACTTTGGCATTTTCATGAAATTTGAGGACCAAATACATCATATTTTTCCTATCGCTTCAGAATGAGGGTTTGGGAGGGTTTGGAGCAACTTGACTTGTTAAAGTTCGTTCATAAAGCTTAATGAATCATTTAAACTCATTCCACTTGCCAAGTGATCTAGACTCCATGCTCCAACACTGATGAAAAGCTTAGGGAACCATGCACAAGTTTAACGTACCTTTGAGTACTTCAAAGTTGACCCTCGAGTTAGGAAAGAACATTCTGGGAGTTCTGGTAGAGCCAAAAACATCACAACTTGAAAAATCTTATTCACATTTGCCTGAAAATTGGTCCACAACACTAGAGAAATCTCATTCACATGTTCTAAAGCTTGTTTTCTCATAAATAGGATTGTACCTTCTTGACCAACATCATTTGTACCTACTAATCTTGCTTGTCCTCAAGGACAATCATAAAGAAGACCTTGAATCTGCCTTTCCCAACTGATCATTGACTTTAAATGCCTTCCACACCCTCTCTAGCATGTCTTAACACACTCCTCTTGCTTGGATTGACCTGTCATAGCTTGTTTTTGCATCATATACCCATCCAAGCTTACACTAGGTCCTTGAACTAGGCCTAAATGAGCTTGTTTCAACCATGATTCATAATGCCTATCATGTTTTTCACTATTAAATCCCTTTCTCATCCTTGAAACAACTATTGAGACATGTAAGAAACCTTTTGAGTCCACACCAAGCACCTCCATGCACCTAGTGGCTTGTTAAGGCATCAACCATGCACCTAGACCTTGTGCACACACCATGACTTCTCAAGAAACCTCACCAAATCACTCCAAACATGCATTTGAGGACTGAAGAAGGCACTACCAATCAACCTTCATGCTCCTGAAGGGTTGACATCTCATCACTCACTCTTTTCCATCAATGCATCATGTCATCAATGATAACACCAACAAGACAGGGTTTAACAACTTGTTGGAGGCCTATCACCTTGTTGAATGTCTCATACAAAATTCTTGCTAAGGCTATGGATCTTCACATTTCCGATCTTCTTTCTAAGATTATTCACCCAAACAGACGGGTTTTTCATCAATTACATTCTAGATAATATCATAGCGAGTTTGGGAAGGAATGGAATGGGCTCGATTGTCTCTGCAACAACCCTTATTTCTCAAAATTGACTTTGAAAAGGCTTATGATCATATCGAATGGCCATTTATTTTGGCTATGCTCACAACCTTAGGATTTGGGGATTTTTTCACCTCGGCAGTCCGAACTATGTTCTCCAATGCATCTACTTTCCTTACCATCAATGGGCATAATTCCGCCTCGATTGGCCTTTTCCGCTCTATCAGATAGGGATGTTGTCTTGCGCTAGCCCTATTTGTATTAGCCACTGATGTCTTAGGCTATCTTATTGCTCGACGTGCTGATCAATGCACTGCATTTGGGGATTTTTTTTACTTGATCATGCGACACAACTCATTAATGGTCATTTTGTCGATGACTCCTTTCTTACCCTTATTGAATCTGAGTAGAATGTGTCTGATGAGTTTGATTGCCTTGAAATTTTTGTCTTGCTTTAGGATCCAACATTCAGATGGCTAAGATGTTGGGATATCGAAAATTTTTCTTGAAGTGGATAGGACGCGGAGAACAATTCAAATTTTTGGGAATTCCTTTTGCCTTTGATAGTGATTAAGTCACTCTAAAGCAGTATGTGATCGACGGAGTTCAAGAGAAAGTATCTCAGTGGTCTTCTAAAACTCTTTCCTTGGTCGGTAAATTCCAGGTGTGCACGAAGATTCTTGTTGCCACCCATTTTTATTACTTTGTATGTTGGTGCCCCTCCCAGGATTACTTCACCAAGATTTCCAAGCTGCTTCAGGACTAACTTTGGTGTAAAAGTTATGGTTCAGTTCGCTTTCATCATGTGGCCTAGGAATTTTGTTGTTTACCCCTGTGATCAAGGTGGAATGGGAATTATTGATGTTTACAAACAAAGCGTGGCTTTATGTTCTAAATGGGTTGTGAGATGTCTTTCAAGCAGTTAGGCATGGAAAATTCTGCTTCAACATTGCATTGCTTATGGTGCTCCTTAGGACAAAAATGTTGGAATAATATAGGGTTGCACACCTTAATTATCACCAGGGTTCCTGTCAATATTTCGGCACCTTCGTCGCCAAAAGCATATGGAAAGCTTTTAAAAGCTGTTAAACCCTCGCTGCATTAGATTGACGATGAATTTCACACTAGGCTTTCCTTTAACTCTCATAATATCTAGTGGTCTCCCATCATCTCTGATGATAGTCTTCCGCTTCTGAGAAAACTCTGGGAATCAAAGCTCTTCGGCTTTCTCACAAAGGAATCCACACCATTCCGATTTTGGTCTCCCGCAGAATGGATTCCCGGCTCGATCTCAAGACAAAGTTTAATCCTACCAATTTGGACCTTCCATCTATCTCGCATAATTCGGGAATTAATGTCAGATGTCATGCTTCACAAACTTGGGCTTAAGCCTCTGGACGTATGGCGGTGCGATTGGCGATGGAATCACAATATTGATTTCTTCTGCTATAATGGTAACACCACATACGCTATTGAGCCCCATCTAGCCCTGTCATTACCAAACTTAACGCTTTGTTGGGGCTGCGGTTTCCATGCAGTCTACATGGCTTCATAGGTTTCTCGTCTTGGAACTCCTTACTCGAGCCTAAAGTTAACGATTTTCTTTGGTGCCTTCTTTGTTAGGACCTTCTGTGCCGACAAATGTCTAAGTCACATCGACATTCCCAATCCTAAACGTTTGTTCATTATAGACTGAATCTTTTAAGCATCTATTTTGGTCTTATCCTTGTGCTTAGGCCCTTTGGTCTTGGATTCATTCGCTCTTTCAACCCTAACACCTGAATTCTTTGCTAGCGTTTGGCTTTGTTTGGAGATTTCAGCCCTTGGCCTAATTATATTGATAATCTATGGCAATTTTTTAGAGCTTGTATTCTATTTCATATTTGGAAAGCTTGAAATTCTATGTTATTCCAGAATGATCAATCTGTTGTTTTATTCTCCACTAATGAAAAAGTGGTTATATTGTCTATCTGTGCGCATACAGATTCAAGCTCAAGTAGAAAAAGTTTCTATGGAATTTTCTCATTTGCAGGAGTTACTCACACATTGGGGGAGTGCACCGTGATTTATGAGTTAGGTCCCTTTGGAACCTTTATCTCCGCCACCTCGGCCATCTCCGCCTCAATGACATCCTCCTCTAAGTCTGTGTGCACAAGCCATTCTCGTAGCCACCGCTCCGCCTCTCCTGGATCCGCCCTTGACTCCTTCCTCTTGCGGATCAAGCTAGAGCCCGCCCTGCGAGGAGGAAGGCCATGGTAGGTTCTCCATCTTTGCACCTCTCCTCCACCCGGTGTTTAGACGCTTGTTGGCTCTTTGTCCCTGGTTGGGGAATTATTGTGACTTTACAAATGTAGATGCATGATCAGGATGGTTAGCAGGTTGATCCTCCTTCGACTTAGCCGTCGGGTAGAGCTTTCTTCCCTCGGGATGATCCTCCTCTTGGGGCGCGACTTCGCCAAGTGCTATATGATTTTATGTAATTGTTGTGTTTTCTGCTTGCTCTTTTCAGCGTTTTGTGGTGCCTACATGGCATTTTGTGGGACCAAGTGAGTTTTGGTCGCCCTACTCTTCTAACTCTCTTTTACTTTTATTAATATAAAGGAAATTTCCAATAGTAAATGAATTAGGGATTTATTTTTGGGTGAATCCAAATCTACCCATGCACAATATTTGACTAATCTAGCAGAGTCATTCTCTAGAATCATATGTAACCATAATTGTTCCATATCTCTGAGACTCATCAACAACGAAACCTATGTACGTTAATGACCAATGAAACTTGTGTCATCCAATTTCTACCCTTTGTTAGAGTTTACAACATTTTCTCCCCTTTGGAAGAATGTCTTCGACGCAATGAGAGAGACTCTTCAGAATATTTTGATAGTTGGGGAAACTTTCTTTGATCTAGAGAAAGAGTAATTATTTTGGAGTTGTGGTGGTTGTAGATGGATGATGCTCGATAGTCCTCATCAAATTTTTATTTATTTATTCTTAATCTTATGTCGTTTGATAAGAACTCGTGGATGGAAAAGGAGGTGGATTCCATTTGGGACGACCACTATCGATATGATATTGATCAATGTTATCCATATCTAGTGATAATCATGCTAAAATAAAAGAAGAGTGCTTGAAATATATCAAAATGAAGGGAATTTTTTTGATATTGATGCTCCTTATAAATGCATTGAGTTGAAGATCATTACAATTTTGGAATCATATGACAAGTGTTATCACTAATTTTGACTTCACAAAATTAATAAGCATTAAAATTTTGAAAATTTTCAAAAGTATTCTTTTGCGTGTTTTATCACCCTCGTCGCGATTGTCTCGTTCTTGTGATCATTCCGGTCTTCGTTTCATTCATTTCAGGCGAGAACTCCTTCCGCAGTCACAAAATGTGTTAATAATTAATTAATTAATATTTAATAATTTATTACCCGTTATTTGATAAAATCAATTTTATTGATTTTTGGGTTTTTAATTAAATAAATATTGATATAATATTTATTAAAGTTCAATTGACAAGATTTATTTTTAATTGCGAGGAAAGTAAGCCTCGCTTCGATTCTTTGGGGATGCCAAATTTGTTTCCTCGTACCGGATTTCCCCTTTCTTGGCAAATACTTTTTATTTCCCGCTTGTGGGATTTCTTCTACTAATTGCCAATCCAACCAGTTGGCAAATGGGCAAAAATCTCCGGATCTCCCACATGGGGAAATAGGGTGGGGATTGCCAGCCTGCCTTGTCATTTCCGTTGGCAAATGGATATCTTTTTCCCATTTTCCCTTGGCAATTAATGCCACTACCCAGAGAAAGAGGAAGTTGTTTATTTTAACGGGATGAAGAAGAAACAGTTATGAGGAAGCTTCTTAAATCCTCATAATTTTCTTCCGTTAAAATCTGTGGAAAAGTCGATGCGAAAGTAATTAAGAAGCTTGGAGGATTTTTATTTCCAACTTCTTATTATTTCCTCTATGTGAAAATGTTTGACGATTTGAAAGATTCATTTTCATCACAGGTTTTGAAGAAATAAAGAATACCAGTTTACTGTGAACACAAAGGCAAGAAGGACCACGTACCATCTATTTGTATTGATCACGCATTGGCCACATAGAGGGAGGAAAGAAATAACATTGTTCACGAAGAAAAGAACAAAGACCACGTAGGCCATAGCTAGAACACCACGCCAGGGAGAAGAGCTTCCACGCATTGGTGAAGAGGACAGGTAAAAGCCACGCAGGTGAAAGGAGGTCTACACAATCAAAGGTGAAACCATTACACGCACAGGCCAAATAAAAACCAGTCAACGCAAGAATTAGACAAAAAGCTACTATCCACGCCAAGAGCAAAGAAAAACTATTCCACGCCTTGGAGAATTTTCAACGCCAATGACAAGGAGGAGGAAAATATTTTAATGTAGGTTATAAAGGAAAGAATTTCCATGCATTTTTCAAGAAAGAGCAGTCCAAAGCATATGTTTTTGTTTTGTTGGGGAGGCCAAAGCTAGAAAATAATCCTCCACGCAGCCAAAGATACATTCCACGCAGCCAAGGATAGTAGTCTACACAGGGGAAAGAGATAGTTTCCACGCATACCCAAAAACAATAACAACAAAATCCAAAATAGTCCAAGATAAATTCCAACACATTTTTCAGGAAAAAGCATTGCTGTCACGCAAGGGAGAAGAAGATAGCATTTTCCACGCAGGTTAAATTTTTTTCTCACGTGCCCAAACAGTAGCAAAGGCCACACATTTGCAGAAGGAAGAGTCCATGCAATTTAAAGAACTGTTTCTACGCATTCACTTATAATCACACCACTCATAGGGAATGCCACACATTTACAAAAAAATCCACACGCCCAAGGAGGAAATATGCCTGGGTAAAGCCTTTTTTAATTCACTTTGTCAAAGCGTTGGAAGAAGAACAAAGCCACAGGCAATAAGCTCTCACGAAGCCCATGCATTGATCAAAAGTCCGCAAGGAAGGAGGAAAGCCCAAAGTATGCATTCATAAGTTCAGGCAATAGGCAACGCGAAGAAAAAATAAGAATAATATATATATATATATATATATATATATATATATATATATATATATATATATATATATAAAATTGTTGTCGCCAGATTCAAAACTCGAGCCTAGTCTCGGTGTGATGTATTGACATTTTAAAAAAAAATTAAACCGGGATCGATTATTATTATTATTATTATTTTTAAAATAACAACAATAATAATAATATTATTATTAAGATGAGCTATATTCTTTTTGCATAAACGGTGTGTCGGAGACTGAGACCCGACACCGTTTACATTGTGTTGTGTGCCTGAGTCATTTTTTTGTAAAATTCATAATGGCCGAAAAATCTAATAAATTTGCAAGAAGATCGAGGAAGCCAGTGGAGAAATTGAATAAGTCTCGTGCTCAAGTACGAATTCCAAGGAATCATTCCTCCTCAGTTCCATCAAGTCAACATACGACAATATCACCGATACAAATCTGGGTCACATCAATGTGCAACAATTTTATGATTAGGTGAAAGCTGAAGGCAAAACCATATTCTCGGATAGGCTTTATCATAGTAGTCTACCCCAAGCGGCCGACATTTTGGTCTCGGTCAATGCCCAAAGTTGGTTATCGTTTGGCTTGAGCATTATGATCCTGAGAGATGAGGAATTTATAAAGATGATCGTGAGCCTTTCCTATTAATCACACCGGAGCACAATGAGAAATTGCTCAGTATACCTGACTTCCCTGAGAATGCGAACATCACTCGAAAGTCATCACAAGAATTTTGGGATGAAGAACCCCTCAGGTGGAGCAAGATGGTTAATAACAACTGGTTAGTGACTAAGAGGCCTCGAGTTGACTGGCTTCCTTAAGAAGCGCACCGCGTTGAGTTCGTGGAAAAAATCGGGGACATGATTACTCTTCTGAGTCGAGTCTTCGGTTTACCCTCTGCCAGGATTTTCCACCCATGGATGTATCAGTTTATCTTGTATCATCCTTGCCAAGAGAGAGTTTGTGGATTGGGCCACCATCATCAGTGATACCCTTCACAAACAATTGATTGAAGTGAAGATGATTGGATGTTTCTACATGACATCATACCTGACTTATGCAGTGGCTAGAAGAAAGCTATTTTCGGGCCTCGAAACGAGAGGAGTCATGGGTCCATCAAATAATGTCTTCCATTATTATCCGCAACTAAGTTTAAAAATAGCTCTCATCGAGTTCAGAAGATTTAACAATGCATTCACCTTCCGCGTGATTTGAAACCTGAATCGGAATACAGAGGAAAGAATTTTCAAGACGCCATGGATGTCATTTCCCAATGGGGAACATGGTTTATTCAATTTTCATCCTTTTCCTACATTCATGTAAGCGGCTTTGCGGGTACTCCATGGAAGCTTCCTAAGTACGTCAATGACAAGTGGGCATTAATGGAGCTTGCGTGACAACTATTCCAAGTTCACTGTCTTCTCAATGACAAACATCGTTCATGAATTCATTTCTCAATCCAAATTGGGGAATACCAATGTCCAAATCTGGGAATCTCTTCAGTGCACAATTCATGGAGAAAGAGTTTTCCCTCGTCACTATTCATCCATATGTGAAGAGATCCCAGTTTGATATCAATGGCTATATGCAAAAGACTCTTGGAGCAAAGTATCAACATAACCCTACCATTGAAGATTTTGGGCTGCCTGTTCAGACGAACATGAAGTAAGAAGACAAGAGTTTTCCCACCTAACCCTTGCTCAGATCAAGGCCTTTCGCATTAGGACCCCTCAGATTCATTTGTAGATGATGATGAAGATGTTATTGATCCCTCATATGATGCAATTGCTTTTACCCCATTGCCACGAATTGATTGGACCAAAAGAGATGAATTTTCTCTTGATAGCAAGAATCAACCGATTCTCGAAAGAAGCATATCCTGGTATGAAAGAGAACTTGCCAAATTACAATCAATTCAAGATCATACCTCAGGATTACAAAAATTGCCAACTCGAGGAGGTCTCCAGTCAACCAAAGCTTCTTCTCAATCAACCTCCGTGCCATCTAGTCATACACAACAAGAAAGAAAGGAGTGGTTTCCAAAATCCACTTCACCGAAGAATGTGTCACGAGGTGAAAAATCTAAGGGTCCTAGCCCTAGTGAAGGAAGAGAGTGTGTATCGGGATTTTCCACTTCAAGTAGATTCTTCTACTCACATTGTTGATAGTTCTTAGAATCTCATAACAAACAATCCTCAGCCATGCCTTGCACAAGAGTCCACTCAGGTGCAAGTAGTCCAAATATCGAACACTTCGAACCTATAGTTCACGAAGATATTTCTCAAAATCTCCCAAATGATCAAGAGGTAGATATCGAGGTTATTTCTCCAAAAATTGAGGTCATGGAAAGGATTCTTGTAGAATCTAATGATGTTGAGAACAATGAGAATGTTGCTTTGGGCTCCAGGCTTCTGTATGTGGAAGTAGTGAATGATACTCCTTTTTGGGTTGATTGCGAAATCAAGAAAAGGAAGAGAGTTGTCAAGGCAATTGACATTGACTTTGATGCCCTTTTCAAACTTTTGAATGACATCATTCCCAAGAAACCTAAAGTGCTCTCCCGAATAATGGTGGATGATGACAAAAACATATTTGCAGATCTTGCCATCCCACAAGTTGACAAGGAGCGTAATGCCATGACATCTGCTGATTATGAAGTTTCTAGACTTGGACTTGGGAATTCCACATTGGAAAGTGACATGGCAATGGCCCGAGATTCAATTGATATCGTGCTAAAGAGACTTGAGAAATATAAGTCTCAGAACTCTCATCTCAAGGCTGAAAAGAATCAATTGGTGGAATATGTTCAACATCTAATAAATCCCATATCATCCACTTTCCCAATACCCAATGCAGTGGCTGCCCTTGATGAAGAAACTCTCAATTTATCAAAAGAAATAAACACATTGGGCCATGTCACTAAAACTTGGCTTTCAGAGATTCTCGTTTTAGGCCAAGAGACGATCAAAACAACCGTTAAGCTCCATGAAGATATTAGTGCATATCTTGATCCAATTCTTTCTTTCAAGGAAACTTTTGTTTCCCATTCTCTTCAACACACTCATTCTTTAAACAAAAACCTTCGAGAATACTCGATACCACTCGATCAATACACACACACAATGCTCGATACCAATCTAAACATTCATCAATATCTAAAATAACTCTGCTGTAAACTCAAAAGTATACATATGTAGAATGCATATATCTTGGTCTCAGAAAAGCTCATGAACAATACTCACAACTATATCAAAAACATCTTCACTTTCATAGTATTCCTCAAATTCAGAAAAACATTCTATAATAATCAACTTATGATCTCGTTTGTTATAATAACACAAACTATGTATCAAACATAATGAACTTACTTGAAAATCCTTAGCTTTACGGACTCGAACATACTACAATTTGGACTTTACAGATCTTTCTCCTTATATCTTGAGAATTCCTTCGGCCTTTTAGCTATCCAATCCTTTAGATGTCTCGGATCTTTTGCATCTTCGGATGTTTCTTCTCTTTTGGATGTAGTGAATGAGATGAAAGAGCTCTATATATAGAATTCTTTCAAGGCTTTTCACCCGAAAACCGGAAGGGGAACCGGACCAAGAGGTAAGGTAAGATGCTCTTTTAGACCCATCACCATGAGTACACGCCACTCATGAAAGCGAAAAAGAGAAAGGACCCACCACGCCGACTATAGATAAGATCGAATCTTATCTTTATTAAACGGCAACATGAGCTGCCGTAATGGTAAACAATAAAAGCGAGATGCACAAACCTAAAGCAAAAAAAGAAAAAGAAGAAACTACGGATTGTCGAAGGCGAGATGGTCCTTGACATCATTCTTCTTGTCTTCGTCGAGGTAGTGCTATCACATCGCACTGGAGCTGCCTCGAGATTCCTTTCAAGTCTTTCAAGCCACGTTCTGGACATATGAGCAGTTCCATCATTGTCGGGTTGCAGATGATGACGAGTCGGAAACAAATAATGATCCAAGATTTTAAGATCTTGGCCTGGGACAGGTGGACGGACGACCATCGTATGGTGTAGCAAGATACGGCGCCAAAGTGTAGCATTAGGGCGCTCTACCAAATTCCTGACAGTGTTAGTTTTTATATAATAATGCACCTTGACAAACCAAGGTATTTTACACTGTATTAACACATTTCTAGCTACATCAGGATGTACATTTAAAAGCGGAGAATCAGAAAGCTTTGAAGGAAGAAATTTTGTAAGAAAAATTTGAAATGAGAGGAGATGTACTTCTGTCTCGATGGCGGGTGTTACTGTTCCATAAGTAAATGCTTGAAGAGGGTGTTCTTGAGTCCACGGTCTAGAGAATTCAAATCTCCAGTGTATTAGTCCTTGGGACTAAGCGTCTCGACATGAGACCTTCTACGGGAAAATGATCGGGCATTTCACAGGTGTATAAGCGAGATCTCCATTGCCAATGTAAACAACACTTAACCATAGGATCTGTATGGTGTGGAAAACTCTGCTGGTATTTACGGATCGAAAGCTTGCACTCAATTTACGACATACCATATTCTTGTGCAGAAATATAGTCTCTGGAAAGCGAGAAAAATCGTGCTTCTTGGATATACGATCATTATTGATTTGTAATGTCTCAATCTGTCTTTGCGATGTATCGTGATCCCAGAATGGTTTCTTGAGGCTCATGCACTATCTCGAGTTACATTATGATCTTGGAAGAATTGAGTTGCATTTGATCGCGAAATCAACTAATGAATTTGCCTTTCACGAAATATGTTCTCTCGAGAAATCAAAATTGTCAAACCACAAGACCCCATCTCTCGTAGTACATTGAATGCAGATTTATTTCTTTGGATCACCTCCATCAAGTCTTCTCTTAAAATCTTTCAAATCGATACGAGTATGAAAGATTCATTTTGCACGAAGAATAAAAAGGCTTTTATGGCCTTTTTGGCGGCTAACAATTCTTTATGAGAAGAATGATAATTCAATTCAGATCTTGAAAGCTTTGAGGCGTATCTGCATATTTTCTCTTTATTATCTTGGGATTTCTCCTTGAGAACAGACTCCGAGTATAAATCACCGCGTCACACTCAATGATTTTCTTTCCTGCTCCCAGGAGACACATAGGTGGTAAATCAAGAACTTGCTTCTTGATTCTTTGACTGCTTCACTTGGTCATTTGAGGCTCATTGGGAGCATTTTTCTTGAGTCGCTTGTTCGTGATATACGATCGGCGTGCAATATTTTTGTAAAATCTGCTATGTAATTGACCTGACCCAAAAATCTCTGCATTGTTGTTTGTCAATGAGAATATCTCGGAAAATTCTGGATTTTACTTACTACATGTTTCTGCATTTCTATATTGCTGAATTGATCTTGATTCCTAAAAATCAATATCTTCCTTGAAGACTTCAATCTTTGAAGGGAAAGACATATCCCATTTTTATAGACAACTTCATAGAACCTATTTAAATGCTCAACATGCTCTTTAGGTGATTTTGAAAATATAAGAATATCATCTATGTAGATGATAAGGAAATCAGCTAACTCACCAAATATCTTGTCCATTATCTTCTGGAATATGGACGGAGCAGTCTTGAGACCAAATGGAAGAACCTTCCATTCATATTGTCCTCGGGGATGATAAAAGCTGTCTTGTACATGTCTTGAGGATGGAGGAATACTTGCGAGAATCCACTTTTCAAGTCGAACTTGCTATAAAATTTTGAATTTCTGATTCGCAGGAGATCATCTCTTCTTTGGAATTGGATCCGCATGCAACAATATACTTGTTCGTGGTTTATAATCAACCACAAGTCTCTTTTTATTTCTGATTTGTTCACTCCTTTTATTTACATAAAAGGCAGCACACGACCATGGCGAATTTGATTCTTGTATGAAGCCTCCTTTGAGAAGCTTCTGTATTTCTTCATGACACTCTTTGCGTTCTGAGGGAACCATGCCTCTGTGGTGTGCTTTGAATTTAGGAATAATTTCATTCCCTTCTGCATCTTTGATCAACTGAAGATCAAGTGAACAACTGTGCTTTTTCCTGTGCACAAATGCATGAGGATTGTCATTGCAAACATTCTTTTTAATTTTAGAAACAATATCCTCAATCTTTAATGATGAATATTGGCTATGGATTTATGAATCCATAAATTGTTGATGGCTTTAGACCTTTTCTTTGGCAAAGGTACTATTATGCGAAATGAGTACCGTCTTGGAATATTTATAGGAGGATTGAACAAAGATATGCAATCTTTTGATATTTGAAAGTATGGCAATCTCTTAGAAAATCAACTCCTAATAGACAATCATAATTTTCCATATTGTCTTTGATAAAAATCTATCTTTTTGAAACACCTTCTATATCAATGAGAATTGAAGCCATATTATAACAAGTAACTTCTCTTTTGTCAAATCTTATCTTAGTGTTGGTTTTGGACCTTGAACGGTCGAGAATGGCTAATTCTCTTAGTAGGCTAATCTAAAGACTGTGTCAATCATTGCATCTAGAATGTATGGTTTGATATTGGGAATACGAGATAGTAATTGCAATGAATGGATTCTATGTACAACTAATTGTACATACCTCTGCACTTTCTTTTCCTTCGATCATGATATTTAAATAAGTATCTTCGGGCTTTCTTACGGACTCTGTTTATCCTTTTCTTCTTCGATAGAAGTCTGGTGTATTCATACGTGGCATTTCTATGACCTTTTCCAAGAGCTCTATTCTTTTCTTTCTCCGGGCTTTATAAACTTCTATTGAATTTGGGTCATTTGATGATTCTGCAGGATCTTTGTATGCTTTCTTCGAGAAACAAGAATGAAAATGTTACGGAAGGATTGTTACCTCTTCCTCTGCCTCGCCAAGATCCCCGCACGTCCTCTAGTAGGGACTTGTCTTTGCGACTCTGTTGGAAAGGAGGTCATTTGGAAAACTTTGAAAAGGTTCATGGTGATCTTCTTGGAAAGCTTGTTCTGCAATACTGCTCGCTCTGCTTCCTTTTTGTCGATATACTTATCTTTCATTTTCTCGAGCATTTTGCTCGGTGACATCTTTGTCGAGCATACCGGTAAACATGGCGAAGCATTTCCTAGTACCTCTTACATTTGAGAGTGATGAACAAGATTTGATCAATCTTTCTCAAATCTTTTCGTGAATTCAGATATTGATGTTGTAGATGAGTCTAGTCCTACTCCAGAATGGAAATTACCCAAAAATCATATAATGAAGTATATTCTAAAATCAGTAAATTTCATTTGTTAGCCTCTCTTTGTCTTTAAAACCGGAGAGTCCGTTATTCGGGTTGCCAGGACTAATAATTGTGAATACAATATACCATTGATAGATAAGTCAGATGTCAAAAGTCTTAAGAAGCAAAGTACTACAAGTTTGCACACGTAGGTTGTGTACAAATAGGAATAACCCCATTATTTCGTCGAGGACTTAATGCCTCTATCCTATGTTGTTTAATGGATCTTAGATTTGACAATTTTAAAGACTCCCTTTTGGCTGCTATCCAAATAGGTTTACACTGATGGCCCTATATCTTTTGAGGTCTACCCAAATTATCCTGTGTCTCTTACTAAGGAAGATTTATTACGAGGATGTGTTAAAGTTACATTTAGCCACCACTTTGGTCTAAACATGAGAAATGGTTCTTGCCCTTTGGCCATTCACTATAAGGTCATATCTGATTAGTAAATACCATGTACCCAGTAGTGAAACATGGTGTGTCCAAAGGCGACAGCGTGGTGGCGCACGTAAATTTAGAAAGTCAAAAATCGAACTGAACTAATCTCATGGTCGAGATTAAGGTTCCCAAGCAATGGACATTGTCCAAGAAATTTGTCAAACAGATAAACCCGAGAATAGAGAATGCAATGCAATTTGTTTGAGAAAATAAGAACAATGTAACACTCGGTTTAGGAGTAATTCCGGTATTGATATGTCGGAAAAATTTCATCCGGGAATAATTACGTATCTTCAAATACGTCTTACTTCACAATAGGTGAAAGTTCAAATACTCGAAGAAAGAGGAGCAGAATAAAGAGAAAACTTTTCTCGTAGTCATAGCTCATTAGTTCATGATCCGTCAATGATTTCTTGTGGTGTTCGATTGCGAAAAATTAGTCGGTCGGAAGTATGCTCCAACTAATGGACACGCCATAAATATGGCTTCCACTAGTTCATCTTCATTCCCACTCGACGAGAATCTCATGAGCTCATATCTCACGATAAGACTCAAAAGTAGTTTTCGGTATCGAGAGAACTATAGATAAACGACTTGAACCTTGAGAGAGTTCAAAAATGTTAAAGCTGGACAAACAAAGCGGTGAAAGCGTTACATGAAGAAAAGTTTGCTCATTCGGAAAAAATAGCCTCTATGGAAAGAATACTAAAGGCTATAGAATTAAGAAGAAATGGTGATTCTTGACTGCATTGAGATTGTTAAATGATAAAGTTGACATTTATAGATAAGTCGAGTTAAGAAAGTAGAAGCTTTAGTTCAAGAGAATCATAAAGTACTTTCTTCGATCTCGCTTAAGCTATAACTTTCGAGAAAATGACCGATTTAATTCACCATTAGTAGATCACACTACCGAGTGTCAAAGTGTTGTCTCAACACGGTTATCTCATACACATGAGTTGATTGAATCCAGTATATCCCATCTTCATGAAGATAATGAAAAGACGCATCAAAAGATTGAAGAAATTCAAGAATGTCTTTCTAATGAACTTCCTAGAATACTCCCGAGTTGCAGGCAATTGATAAAAAGGTTTCGAGGCCCACGAAGAAGGTGATTGGAGTAAAGCGGTGTCTTGGTCGGAAGTCACTCGAGTTGGCTATAACTTCCTCCAAACAACCTCACAAAGAGATTCTAGAGGAATATAAGCCTTTGTTCTTTAGAGATAGAAATATCAATATGCTTAAAATAGAAGCACCTCGGTATGAGTCGCCCTGATTTGATGAACATATGGGTGAACCATCGACACTGACAATTGGACCCGGTCCAATGTAAGAACCTTTGCATGGCATGACAAGAGTACAAACTCTTGACCTAATTTCTACAAGGTTGAATGTAGAGAAATTCATGAAATAAAGGAAGTTGTCCATGGGATGATAGGATGGGGTAACACACAACTAGAGACTTATGGCGAAGTCCTAGAAATATTGCAGCTACCATAGCGAAAGCGGTTTTGTAGGGATATTAAAGGAATGGTGGGATTTACTTCCCAACAAAGAAGCTATCCTACAAGTGGTTATACTATACCTTAACACAGGCAGTCATCAAAGAATTCACTGGAAATATAGCGATGACAAGATGATGAACACAGCCATGTTTCTTAGAGCTAGATTGTGTGACATGTCTTGTGTCAAAGAGTATCGGTGTTTTATGCAAAGATTGTATTACAACTGACAGAAATATTAATGATGAGACTATGCGTCTCAGATACATTGAATCATTTCCTCCATACTTTGCCACACAATATAAAAAAGCTATGCATGGTTTAAGAAGCTGAGAATTGAGTTTTGGCGCTATAAATCAAATCATCAATCAAACAAATGCCAAACTCTGCAAGGAGAAATGGGAGCGCAAGCAAGCGCTCAAGCATCAGAGAGCTTTAGGTGCATTTACGTGAGCAAGTATGCACTAGAGCCATTTGGTTGTCCTGACCTGGAAATATCTCCTCATCAACGCAAATCCTCTTGCAAGGATTGCTCATTTTCAAAGGGGGAGGATATGCCGTACAAAAAGAAAAAGAAGTACAAAAAATACAAAAGGTCAAAATTTCAATCTTTGAATGTACCCGAAGAAAAGTTTAAGTTCAGAAAATACAAGCATATAGGTAAGCATAAAAGATTCAAGCCTACATGCTATATCTGCAAAGGAGAGCACTATGCTAATAAGTGCCCTCAGAGAATTCAGACAGAGGTAAAGCAAAAATCAATGCTTTATCTATAAAAGGTATAAATGAAGAAGATTATGCATTTGTATCGATTGGATAGTTTTTCATCGACATATCTTATATATCTCTGGATGGTGAAAGCGTAATTTGATTCAAGCCATGTATGGATGAAAGTGATAGTACGAGAGAATGATAGTGGATATGATACAATGCCATCTTTTACAAATTTTGCTATTAACATGGTGTCTAATTTTGCTCACCCCATGATACCACAAGTGCGAGAATTATTGAGAAAGCGGCTTGAATGCTTTGAGTGAGTATGACAGTTGTCCCCCATGGGACACAAAGAAGAAAAGATGTCAGGCAAAAGCGCTCGGAGAAATGAAAGATAAGTATATCGCAGACAAAGGAAGCGAGAGCGAGCAGTTGCAAGAACAAGCTTTCCAAGAAGATCGATCGATGAACCTTTTGAAAGTTTTCCGATCAGACCTCCTTTCAACGAGAGAGTCGAGGCAAAGACAAGTCCTACTCGGGCGTGCGGGATCTTGGCGAGGAGGAGAGGAAGAGGTAACAATCCTTCCAGAACATTTTCATTCTTGTTTCTGAAGAAAGCATCGACATCTGCCAGAATCATCAAATGACCCGGCTTGATAGAAGTTTATAAAGCACGGAGAAAGAAAAGAATAGAGCTCTTGGAAAGGTCATAGCAAATGCCACGAGATGAATACACAGGACTTCTATCGAGAAGAAGAAAAAGATAAACAGAGTCGAGAAGAAATCACGGAAGATACTTATTTAAATATTGCATTAGAAGGAAAAGAAAGTGCGGAGGTATGTACAATTAGTTGTACACAGAATCCATTCATTGCCATAACTATATGCATACCCAATATCAAACCATATGTGCTAGATGCGATGATTGACACGAGTCTTTGAGATTAGCCTACTAAGAGAATTAGCCATTCTGCCGACTATTGGTCCAAAACCAACACTAAGATAAGATTTGACAAAGAGAAGTTACTTGTTAGAATATGGCTTGATTCTCATTGATATAGAAGGTGTTTCAAAAAGATAGATTTTTATCAACACAATATGGAAAATTATGATTGCCTGTTAGGAGTTGATTTTCTAAGAGATTGCCATACTTTCGGCATATAAAAAGATTGCATATCTTTGTTCAATCCTCCTATAAATATTCTAAAGACGGTACTCATTTGAGACAATAGTACCTTTGCGCCAAAGAAAAAGGTCTAAAGCCATCAACAATTTATGGATTCATAAATCCATAGCCAATATTGATCCAAGCATTGAGGATATTGTTTCTAAAATTAAAAAGAATGTTTGCATGTAATGACAATCCTCATGCATTTGTGCACGAGGAAAAGCACGATTGTTCACTTGATCTTGATTGATCAAAGATGCGAAGGAATGAAATTATTCCTAAATTCAAAGCACACCACGAGAGGCATGGTTCCCTCGGAGCACGCAAAGAGTGTCATGAAGAAATACAGAAGCTTCTCAAAGGTGGCTTCATACAAGAATCAAATTCTCCATGGTCATGTACTGCCTTTTATGTAAATAAAAGGAGTGAACAACTCAGAAATAAGAAAAGACTAGTGGTTGATTATAAACCTTTGAACAAGTATATTGCTTTGCGATGCGGCATCAATTCAAAGCAAGAGATGATCTCTAAGCGAATCAGAAATTCAAAAGTTTATAGCAAGTTCGAGCTTGAAAAGTGGATTACGGCAAGTCTTCCTCCATTCTGAAGATATGTACAAGACAGCTTTTATTGTCCCAGGAGGACAATATGAATGGAAGGTTCTTCCATTTGGTCTCAAGCTTTGCTCGAGTCCATATTCCGGAAGATAATGGACAAGATATTTGGTGAGTTAGTGATTTCCTTATCATCTACATAGATGATATTTGTTATTTTCAAAATCACCTAAAGAGCATGTTGAGCATTTAAATAGATTCTATGAAGTTGTCTATAAAATGGGATATGTCTTTCCCCTTCAAAGATTGAAGTCTTGAGGAAGATATTGATTTTTAGGAATCAAGATCAATTCGAGCAATATAGAAATGCGAGAAACATGTAGTAAGTAAAATCCAAAATTTTCCGGATATTCTCATTGACAAACAACGATTGCGAGAGATTTTTGGGTTGTGTCGATTACATAGCAGGATTTTACAAAAATATTGCCGCATGATCGTATATTCTTTGAACAAGCGACTCAAGGAAAATGCTCCCATTTGAGCCTTGAAATGGCCCAGGCGATCCAAAGAATCAAGAAGCAAGTTCTTGATTTACCACCTATGTGTCTCCACTGGAGCAGAAAGAAAATCATTGAGTGTGGCGCGATGATTTATCTGGGAGTTTGTTCTCAAGGAGAAATCCCAAGATAATAAAGAGAAAATATGCGAGATCGCCTCGAGTGCGTTTGAGGATCGAATTGAATTATCATTCTTCTCATAAAGAATTGTTAGCCGCAAGAAGGCCATAAAAGCATTCTTATTCTTTGTTCAAAATGAATCTTTCATACTCGGATCAGATTTGAAAGATTTTAAGAGAAGACTTGATGGAGGTGATCAACAAATAAATGCGCATTGACGGACTACGAGAGATGGGAGTCGTGGTTTGACAATTTTGATTTCTCTGTAGAACATATTTGGGAAAGGCAAATTCATTAGCGATTGATTTCACAAGCGATCGCGAACTCAATTCTTCAAGGCTATTAATATAACTCGAGATAGTGCATGAGCCTCAAGAAACCATTTGGGATCACAGACACTGCGAAAAAGGCAGTTGAGACATTACTGAATCAATAATGATCGTATATCAAGTGAAGCCTGATTTTTACGCTTTCCGAGAGACTATATTTACATCGCTGAATATGGTATGTCGAGAAATTGAGTGCAAGCTTTCGATCCGAAATACCAGTGCGAGTTTTCCACACCATACAGGATCCATGGTTAAGTGTTGTTTACATTGGCAATGGAGATCTGCTTATACTGTGAAATGCACGATCATTTGCCCGTAGAAGGTCTGCTGTGGTGAGCGATTAGTCCCGAGGACTAATACACTCTGGAGATTTGAATACTCTAGACTATGGGTGAAGAGCACCCTCTTGATCGACTTATGAGCAGAACACCGCCATTGGAGACGGGAAGTACATCTCCTCTCATTTCAAATTTTCTTACAAAAATTTCTTCCTTCAAAGCTTTCGATTCTCCGCTTTTGAATGTACATCTCGATGTGGCTAGAAATGTATTAATACAGTGTAAAATACCTTGGTTTGTCAAGGTACATTATTATGTAAAAACTAACAACTTTGTCGGGAACTTGGTAGAGCGCCTAATGCTACACGTGGCGCCGTATCTTTGCTACACCATACTATGGTCGTCAAATCCACTTTGCCCATCGAGCCAAGATCTCAAAATCTTGGATCATTATTTGTTTTTCGACTCGTCATCATCTGCAACCCGACAATGATGGAACTACTCATATGTCGAGCGTGGCTTGAAAAGCGAGAGCGGAATCTCGAGGCAGCTCCCAATGACGATGTGATAGCACTACCTGCGGCGAAGACAAAGCGAATGATCTTTGAAGGACCATCTGTCGGCTTCGACGATCCGTAGTTTCTTCTTTTGCTTTTGCTTTAGGTTAGTGCGTCTGCCTTTTGTCGGCCATTACGGCAGGCCTGTTGCCGTTTGTCAATAAAGATAAGATTCGATCTTATCTTAGTCGGTGCGTGGTGGGTCCTTTCTTTTTTTCGCTTTCATGAGTGGCGTGTACTCATGGTGATGGGTCTAAAGAGCATCTTACCAGTTACCTCTTGGTCGGTTCCCGGTTTCGGTTTTCGGGTGAAAAGCCTTGAAAGAATTCTATATATAGAGCTCTTTCATCTCATTCACACTACATCCAGAAAGAAGAAAAATCCGAAGATGCAAAGATCGAGACATCTAAAGGATTGGATAGCTAAAAGGCCGAAGGAATTCGAAGATATAAAGGAGAAAGATACTGCAGCAAAGTTCGGTTGTAGTATGTTGAGTGCGTAAAAAAGCTAAGGATTTTCGGTAAGTTCATTATGTTTGATACGGTTTGTGTTATTATAGCGTAAACGGAGATCATAAGTTGATTATTATAGAATGTTTTTACGAATTTGAGGAATACTTATGAAAGTGAAGATGTTTTTGATATAGTTGTGAGTATTGTTCATGAGCTTTTCGGAGACCAAGATATATGCATTCTACATATGTATACTTTTTGAGTTTACGAATGAGTTATTTTAGATGTTGAAGAATGTTTAGATTGGTATCGAGCATTGTGTGTATGTATTGATCGAGTGGTATCGAGTATTTTGAAGGTTTTGTTTAAAGAATGAGTTTGTATACCATTCTCTTCAACACACTCATTCTTTAAACAAAAACCTTGAGAATGCTCGATACCACTCGATCAATACACACACACAATGCTCGATACCAATCTAAACATTCATCAACATCTAAAATAACTCATTGTAAACTCAAAAAGTATACATATGTAGAATGCATATATCTTGGTCTCCTAAAAGCTCATGAACAATACTCACAACTATATCGAATACATCTTCACTTTCATAATATTCTCAAATTGAAAAACATTCTATAATAATCAACTTATGATCTCGTTCTGATTATAATAACACAAAGCGTATCAAACATAATGAACTTCTCGAAAATCCTTAGCTTTTTGCAGACTCAACATACTACAACCGAACTTTGCAGATCTTTCTCCTTTATATCTTCAGAATTCTTCGACCTTTTAGCTATCAATCCTTTAGATGTCTCCATCTTTGCATCTTCGGATGTTTCTTCTCTTTCGGATGTAGTGAATGAAATGAAAGAGTTCTATATATAGACTTCTTTCAAAGCTTTTCACCCAAAACCTGGAAACCAGAACCGACCAAGAGGTAAGCAAGATGCTCTTTTAGACCCATCACCATGAGTACACACCACTCATGAAAGTGATAAAGAGAAAGGACCCACCACGCACCGACTAAGATAAGATCGAATCTTATCTTTATTGACAAACGGCAACAGGCCTGCCGTAATGGCCGACAAAAGCAGACGCACTAACAAAAGCAAAAGCAAAAGAAGAAACTACGGACTCGAAAAGCGGCGATGATGGTCCTTCAATCATTCTGGCTGTCTTCGTCGAGGTAGTGCTATCATCGTAAATCGGGAGCTGCCTCGAGATTCCGTTCGATCTTTCAAGCCACGTTCGAACATATGAGTAGTTCCATCATTGTCGAGTTGCAGATGATGACGAGTGGAAACAAATAATGATCAAGATTTTGAGATCTTGGCACTGGGGCAGAGGATTTACGACCATAGTATGGTGTAGCAAGATACGGCGCCACGTCTGTAGCATTGGCGCTCTACCAAGTTCCCCGGCGATGTTAGTTTTACATAATAATTAACCTTGACAAACCAAGGTATCTTACATTTGTATTAACACATTTCTAGCCACATCGGGAGATGTACATTTAAAGTGGAGAATCGAAAGCTTTGAAGGAAGAAATTTTGTAAGAAAAATTTGAAATGAGAGGAGATGTACTTCTGTCTCCAATGGCGGTGTTCTTCCATAAGTCATCTTGAAGAGGGTGTTCTTCGTCCACGATCTAGAGAATTCAAATCTCAGCAGTGTATTAGTCCTTGGGACTAATCTGTCTCAAACCAGGCACCTCTACGGCAAATGATCGAGGCATTTCACGGTATAAGCAGATCTCCATTGCAATGTAAACAACACTTAACCATAGGATCCTGTATGGTGTGGAAAACTCTGCGGTATTTCTCGGGATCGAAAAGCTTGCACTCAATTTCGACATACCATATTCACTGACAGAAATATAGTCTCTGGAAAGCGAAAAATCGTGCTTCGCTGGATATACGATCATTATTGATTTGTAATGTCTCAATCTGTCTTTTGCAGTGTCTGTGATCCCAAATGGTTTCTTGAGGCTCATGCACTATCTGAGTTACATTAACAGTCTTGGAAGAATTGAGTTCGCATCAAGCGAAATCAGCTAATGAATTTGCCTTTCCCGAAATATGTTCTACTGAGAAATCAAAATTGTCAAACCACAAACCCCATCTCCGTAGTGTACGGTGAATGCAGATTTATTTCCGGATCACCTCCATCAAGTCTTTCTTAAAATCTTTCAAATCTGATCTTAGTATGAAAGATTCATTTTGAACAAAGAATAAAAAGGCTTTTATGGCCTTCTTGGCATTAACAATTCTTTATGAGAAGAATGATAATTCAATTTGAATCCTGAAACGCACCCGAGGCGATGTCTCGCATATTTTCTCTTTATTATCTTGGGATTTCTCTGAGAAATGACTCCCCAAAGATAAATCGCGGCGTCACACTCAATGATTTTCTTTCTGCTCGGCGGGAGACACATAGGTGGTAAATCAAGAACTTGCTTCTTGATTCTTTGGACTTAAATCATCTCAAGGCTCGGTGGGAGCATTTTTCTTGAAGTCGCTTTGTTCAACAATATACGATCAAGCGGCGATATTTTTGTAAAATCTCTGCTATGTAATTGACACAACCCAAAAATCTCTCGCTAGAATCGTTGTTTGTCAATGAGAATATCTCGGAAAGTTCTGGATTTTACTTACAACATGTTTTCGCATTTCTATATTGCTCGAATTGATCTTAATTCCTAAAAATCAATATCTTCCTTGAAGACTTCAATTTTTGAAGGGGAAAGACATATCCCATTTTTATAGACAACTTCATAAAATCTTTCTAAATGCTCAACATGCTCCTTAGGTGATTTTGAAAATATAAGAATATCATCTATATAGATGATAAGGAAATCAGCTAACTCACCAAATATCTTGTCCATAATCTTCTGGAAAATGGACGGAGCAGTCTTGAGACCAAATGGAAGAACCTTCCATTCATATTGTCCTCCTGGGACGATAAAGGCTGTCTTGTACATGTCTTCAGGATGCAGGAAGATTTGCCAGAATCCACTTTTCAAGTCGAACTTGCTATAAACTTTTGAATTTGATTCGCTAGGAGATCATCTTCTTTGGAATTGGATGCCGCACCGCATGCAATATACTTGTTGAGTGGTTTATAATCAACCACTAGTCTCTTTTATTTCTAAGCGATTCACTCCTTTTATTTACATAAAAGGCAAAGACACCGACCATGGCGAATTTGATTCTTGTATGAAACCTCCTTTGAGAAGCTTCTGTATTTCTTCATGACACTCTTTGCGTTCTAAGGGAACCATGCCTCACGTGGTGTGCTTTGAATTTAGGAATAATTTCATTCCCTTCGCATCTTTGATCAATCAAGATCAAGTGAACAAGCGTGCTTTTTCTGTGCACAAATGCATGAGGATTGTCATTGCAAACATTCTTTTTAATTTTAGAAACAATATCCTCAATCGTGGATCAATATTGGCTATGGATTTATGAATCCATAAATTGTTAATGGCTTTAGACCTTTTTCTTTGGCAAAGGTACTATTATGCGAAATGAGTACCGTCTTGGAATATTTATAGGAGGATTGAACAAAGATATGCAATCTTTGATATCTTTGAAAGTATGGCAATCTCTTAGAAAATCAACTCCTAATAGACAATCATAATTTTCCATATTGTGCTGATAAAAATCTATCTTTCTTGAAACACCTTCTATATCAATGAGAATTGAAGCCATATTATAACAAGTAACTTCTCTTTGTCAAATCTTATCTTAGTGTTGGTTTTGGACCAACAATCGGCAGGAATGGCTAATTCTCTTAGTAGGCTAATCTCTTTTTGTGTCGATCATTGCATCTAGAATATATGGTTTGATATTGGGAATGCAGATAGTAATTGCAATGAATGGATTCTGTGTACAACTAATTGTACATACCTCTGCACTTTCTTTTCCTTCTGATGCAATATTTAAATAAGTATCTTCCGAGGCTTTCTTACGGACTCTGTTTATCTTTTTCTTCTTCAGATAGAAGTCTGGTGTATTCATCTGTGGCATTTGCTATGACCTTTTCCAATAGCTCTATTCTTTTCTTTCTCAGGAAGCTTTATAAACTTCTATTGAATTTGGGTCATTTGATGATTCTGCAGATGATCTTTGTATGCTTTCTTCAGGAAACAAGAATGAAAATGTTCTGGAGGGATTGTTACCTCTTCCTCTGCCTCGCCAAGATCCTGCACGTCCTCTAGTAGGGACTTGTCTTTGCCTGACTCTCTGTTGGAAAGGAGGTCTAACTGGAAAACTTTCAAAAGGTTCATCGACCGATCTTCTTGGAAAGCTTGTTCTTGCAATCTCTCTCGCCTCGCTTCCTTTTTGTCGATATACTTATCTTTCATTTCTCTCGAGCGTTTTGCTCATTGACATCTTTATTCTTGTGTCCCATGGGGACAATGTCATACTCACTCTGAAAGCATTCAAGCTGCTTTCTCAATAATTCTGCACTTGGTGGTATCATGGGGTGAGCAAAATTAGACACCATATTAATAGCAAAATTTGTAAAAGATGGCATTGTATCATATCCACTATCATTCTCTCTTGTTATCACTTATCATGTTACTTGCTTTGAATCAAATTACGATTTTCACCATCCAGAGATATATAAGATATGTCGATGAAAACTATCTCGAATACGACTACAAATGCATAATCTTCTTCATTTATGCCTCTTATGGATAAAGCATTTATTTTTGCTTTACCCTCATGCAATTCCTACGAGGGCACTTATTGGCATAGTGCTCTTCTTTGCGAGATATAGCATGTAGGCTTGAATCTTTTATGCTTACCTATATGCTTATATTTTCGAACTTAAACTTTTCTTTGGCCATCTGAAAGATTGAAATTTTGACCTTTTGTATTTTTGTACTTCTTTTTCTTTTTTGTCGGCATATCCTCCCCTTTGAAAATGAGCAATCCTGCAAGAGGATTTGCGTTGATGAGGAGATATTTCAGTCGGGACAACCAAATGGCTCTAGTGCATCATTGTTCACGAGCAAGACCTAAAGCTCTCACGATGCTTTAGCGCTTTCTTGCGCTCCCATTTGTCTTTGCAGAGTTTGGCATTTGTTTGATTGATGATTTGATTTATAGGCAAAACTCAATTTCAGATTCTTAAACCATGCATAGCTTTTTTATATTGTGTGGCAAAGTATGGAGGAAAAGATTCAATGTAACGGAGACGCATAGTCTCATCATTGATATTTCTGAGCGTAATACAATCTTTGCATAAAACACTTGATACTCTTTGACAAGAGACATGTCACACAATCTAGCTCTTAAGAACATGTAGGTGTGTTCATCATCTTGTCATCATCTATATTTCGATGAATTCCTTGATGGCTAACTGCTTTGTTAAAAGGTGTATAACTTTGACTTGTAGGATAGCTTCTTTGTTGGGAAGTAAATCCCACCATTCCTTTAATATCCCTACAAAACCATTTGCTATGGTAGCTGCAATATTTCTAGGACTTCTGCCATAAGTCTCTAGTTGTGTGTTACCCCATCCTATCATCCCATGGACAACTTCCTTTATTTCATGAATTTCTCTACATTCAACCTTGTAGAAATTAGGTGAAGAGTTTGTACTCTTGTCATGCCATGCGAAAGGTTCTTGCATTGGACCGGGTCCAATTGCGTGCTGATGGTTCACCCATATGTTCATCAAATTGGGGTGACTCATCGAGGTGCTTCTATTTTAAGCATATTGATATTTCTATCTCGAAGAACAAAGGCTTATATTCCTCTAGAATTTCTTTGTGAGGTTGTTTGGAGGAAGTTCTAGCCAACTCGGTGACTTCGACCAAGACACTTGCTTTACTCCAATCACCTTCTTCAGGGCACGAAACCTTTTTATCAATTACTGCAATTGGGAGTATTCTAGGAAGTTCATTAGAAAGACATTCTTGAATTTCTTCAATCTTTTGATGCGTCTTTTCATTATCTTCATGAAGATGGGATATCTTGGATTCAATCATCTCATGTGTATGAGATAAGCGTGTTGAGACAACACTTTTGACACGGTAGTGTGATCTACTAATGGCTGAATTAAATCAGTCATTTTACGTGTTATAGCACGGTAGATCGGAAGAAAGTACTTTATGATTCTCTTGAACTAGAGCTTCTACTTTCTTAAGCTGACTTATCTATAGTGTCAACTTTATCATTTAACAATCTCAATGCGGTGAAGAATCACCATTTCTTCTTAATTCTATAGCCTTTAATATTTTTTCCATAGAGGCTATTTTCTCGAATGAGCGTGTAACTTCTTCATGTACTTGCTTTCTTGCTTTGTTTGTCATTTAACATTTTGAACTCTCTCTGAAGGTTCAAGTTTGTTTATCTATAGTTCTCTAATACCGTAAAAGCTGCTTTTGAGTCGATCGAGAGATATGAGCTCATGAGATTCGTCGATTGGGAATGAAGATGAACTAGTGGAAGCCATATTTATGGCGAGTCCATTAGTTGGAGCATACTTCGACTAACTAATTTTTCGATGAACACCACAAGAAATCATTGACGGATCATGAACTAATGAGCTATGGCTACAGAGAGAAAAGTTTCTCTTTATTATGTTCCTCTTTCTTTTGATTATTTGAACTTTCACCTCTTTGTGAAGTAAGAAGATACGAGTAATTATTCTGGATAAACTTTTACGGACATATCAATCTGGAATTACTCCTGAAAACCAGTGTTACATTGTTCTTATTTTCAAGCAATTGTTGCATTCTCTATGCAGGGTTTATCTGTTTGGACAAATTTCTTGGACAATGTCCATTGCTTGGGAACCTTAATCTCGACCATGAGATTAGTTCAGTTCGATTTTTGACTTTCTAAATTTACGTGCGTCACCACGCTGCTGCCTTTGGACACACCGTGTTTCACGGCTGGGTACATGGTATTTACTAATCTGTATATGACCTTATAGTGAATGGCCAAAGGGCAAGAACCATTTCTCATGTTTAGACATGATGGTGGCTAAATGTAACTTTAACACATCTTGTAATAAATCATCCTTAGTAAGAGAAACAGGATAATTTGGGTAGACTTCAAAAGATATAGGGCCATTGTGTAAACTGTTTGGATAGCAGCCAAAAGGGAGTCTTTAAAATTGTCAAATCTAAGATCCATTAAACAAAGATAGGATAGAGGCATTAAGACCTCGACGAAATAATGGCGTTATGCCTATTTGTACACAACCTACGTGTGCAAACTTATAGGTACTTTGCTTCTTAAGACTTTTGACATCAGACTTATCTATCAATGGTATATTATATTCACAATTAGTAGTAAGGGCAACTGAATAACAGAGACTCTCTGGTTTTAAAAAAGCAGGTAGAGGCTAACAAATGAAATTTCTTGACTTTGGAATATACTTCATTATATGATTTTTGGGCAATTTCCACTCTGGTGTAGGACTAGACTCATCTACTGACATCAATATCGAATTCACGTAAAAGATTTGAGAAAGATTGATCAAATCTTGTTCATCACTCTCAGCGGAAGAGGTACTTAGGAAATGCTTGCCATGTTTACTGATGGGCTTCGACAAGCAAGTGAGCAGAGGTTAAATAAATCGGGCATCAACCTAACACTGCGCCTAACACACGGCGACTTACATAAACGGGAGCCTCACCAATTAACCTTGAAGTTTGCTATATGAACTCGTCTTGAGATGACGAAACACTCATAAACCAAATCGAAGTTTATAACAAAACAAAATCCAACCTTTTTCTCAATTCTATTTTCTCGGCTCGATAGATTCCTAAGATCTTTTATTCTCTCTGTCCCTAAGATCTTTACTCGGCTATGAAATAAAACAAGCTCCGAGACATCTAAAGGATTGGATAGCTAAAAGGCCGAAGGAATTCGAGAAGATATAAAGGAGAAAGATCGTCAAAGTTCGGTTGTAGTATGTTTGAGTCCGCAAAAGCTAAGGATTTTGGTAAGTTCATTATGTTTGATACGGTTTGTGTTATTATAAGCGTAAACGGAGATCATAAGTTGATTATTATAGAATGTTTTTCTCGAATTTGAGGAATACTATGAAAGTGAAGATGTTTTTGATATAGTTGTGAGTATTGTTCATGAGCTTTTCGGAGACCAAGATATATGCATTCTACATATGTATACTTTTTGAGTTTACAAATGTGAGTTATTTTAGATGTTGATGAATGTTTAGATTGGTATCGAGCATTGTGTGTGTGTATTGATCAGTGGTATTAGAGCATTAAGAAGGTTTTGTTTAAAGAATGAGTGTGTTGAAGAGAATGGTATCAGAGCCGAGTAAAAGATCTTAGGACAGAGCTAAGTAAAAGATCTTAGGAATATTTGAGCCAAGTAATCGAGGGTGAAACAGTGTTTCAGAAAGATTTTGTTGAGAAAAGATTTTGTTCTAAAGCGGTTTGAAATTTGAAAGATCGTGTTTGATCATCTCGTGATAACAAGTTCACATAATGCAGCGAAAGGTTAATTGGTGAGGCTCCGTTTATGTAAGACGCCGTGTGTCGCGCACTTTTAGGTTGAAGCCCGATTTATTTAGCCTCTGCTCACTTGCTTGTTAATGCAGATTAAAATGGCCGAGTCGGATCCTAGAGTCTCTTTGTTGAAAATGATGATCAAGACTTGATAAATCTTTACGAAGTCTTTGTCGTTAATCTCGATATAGATATAGTTGATGAATCTAGTCCTACGCCGAATGGCGATTGCCTAAAAAATCCTATAATGAAGTCTACTCTAAAATTAGTAAGTTTCATTTGTTAGCCTCTACTGTTTTTAAAACTAGAGAGTCTGTGATACAAGTTTCATGATCCCGATAATTGTGAATACAATATCCCTTTGATAAACCAAGCCGATATTAGAAGTTTAAAGCGTCAGTCTACTTATAAATTTGCCCATGTAGGTTGTGTGCAAATAGGGATCACTCCACTTTTCCGTCGCGGACTAAATGCTTCTATATTATGTTGTCTAATGGATCTTAGATTTGATAACTTCAAAGATTCCTTGTTAAGCGACCATCAGCTGGTTTACATAATGGCCCTATATCTTTTGAGGTCTACCCCAATTATCCAGTATCCCTCACTAAGGATGATTTATTACAAGATGTGCTAAAATTGCATTTAGCCACCACTGGATTGAATATGAGATCAGGTTCTTGTCCTCTAGCCATACACTATAAGATTATCTATAGGTTGGTCAATACTATGTACCCAGCCGTCAAACACGGTGTGTCCAAAGGCAGCAGCGTGGTGACACATGTCAATCTTGAGAGTCAGAAAATAGAGCCAGAACTAATATCCTGGTCTGAGATTAAGGTTCCAAAAGAATGGACCTTATCTAAAAAGTTTGTCCGATCGAGAAACCCGAGACTTGAAAATGCTACATTTATTACTGAAAATAAGAACAATGTAACATTAAGCTTCGGGGAAAAATTCAGGTATTAATGCATCTAGAAAAGAATTGTCTAGAAGTAATTCTGTGTCTTCAAATACATCATACTTCTCAGTTGGAGAAAGTTCAAACACGAGAAAAAGAAGGAGAAAATAAAGAAAAAACATTTCTCTGTAGTCACAGTTCACTTGTGCATGATCCATCAACTGATTTCTTATGGTGCTCTGACTGTGAGAAATTGGTAAGTCAGAGATATGCTCCATCAAATGGACCTACTATTAATATGGCATCAACTAGTTCTAGTAGTTTGCCGAGACGAGATCCACATGAATTAATATCTCGATCAAACCCGTAGCGGTTTTACGGGTACCAAAGAACAATTGATAAACGGCTTGAGCCTTGAAAGCTCAAAAATGTTAAAAACTGGACAAATAAAGCTGTAAAAAGCGTACATGATGAAGTAGCGCACAGAATGAGAAAATTACCTCTATAGAAAAGGTATTGAGAGCTATAGAAATGAGAAAAAAGGTGATACTACGGGAGCTTTGAAAATATTAAATGATAGAATAGATATTCTAGACAAATCAAGTAAAGAAGATAGAAACTATAGTACAACATAATCACAAAGTAGTTTCTACAGAGCTTCCTAAGTCATTACTCGGAAGATCACCGATTTAATTCAGCCCCTTGTAGATCATACTACTAGTGTTAAAAGAAATCTTATTACAACTCACTAAATTTGTCTCATACGCATGAGTTGATTGAATCAAGTGTATCTCATCTGCATGATGAAAATGAAAAGGCATTGCATAAGATTGATGAAATCCAAGAATGTCTTCTCGAAGAACTTCTAAGCATACTTCCAAAATTGCGGCAGAGATAGATAAGAAGGTTTCAGGGACCGGAGAAGGTGATTGGTCTAGAGAAGCGTTATCTTGGTCACAAAGTTACAGATCTTGCCGGATCTTCCAATAGCAACCTCACACGAGGAGATTCTTGAAGAGTATAAGCCTTTATTCTTCAAGGATAAGAATATTAATATGCTTAAAATAGAAGGAGTCCCATCTCCATCCACTTCTCCTCGGTTTGATGAAGCCATGTATGAACCACAAGCTTTTGAGCCAAGTCACACAAGAACCTTTACTGAGGAATGACAAGGTTCAAACTCTCACCTAACTTTTATAAGTTAGAATGTAGAGAAATTCATGAGATCAAGGAAGTTGTCCATAGTATGATAGGTTGGGGTAATACCCAATTAGAAACATATGGCAGAAGTCCTAGAAATATTGCTGCAACTATAGCCAATGGTTTTGTTGGCATATTAAAAGAATGGTGGGATTTACTTCCCAACAAAGAAGCCATTCTACAAGCTGGTTATACTGACTGCAGCAATCATCAAGGAATTCATTGGAAATATTGATGATGATAAGATGATGAATACAACCATGTTCTTAAGAGCTAGATTGTGTGACATGACTCGTGTAAAAGAGTATCAATGTTTTATGCAGAAATTGTATTACAGCTCAGGAAATATTAATGATGAGACTATGCGTCTCAGATACATTGAATCTTTTCCACCATACTTTGCAACACAATACAAGAAAGCCATGCATGGACTCGAAGCTGCAGAGAATTGAGCTTTGGCGCTATAAATCAAATCATTAATCAGACTAATGCCAAACTCTGCAAAGAAAAATGGGAGCGCAAGCAAGCGCTTAAGCATCAAAAGGCACGAGGAGATGACAAGTATGGAGTCCTCAACTTTAGCCATTGAAGGAATTCTCGAATTTGAATGTCAAGGACACGTTTTCTTTGGTGTATGCATCTCAAATCAAGAAAGACACTTCTCGAGGATTCTATGATCCATTATGAGAGCATATGCAATGAAGCCTTCACTTCACTCGCCTTGATTCAAGAATTCATAGTTGAGATCCCTTGCGATCTCATAAATGAGCAAAATCAAAGGTATTCATTAGAACATGTGGAGGAGCAATTTTCACATTTTTAAGAACATGTATACTCCGGCGTCAATTTTTCTCCGGCTTCAATGGAACGTTGCATCAAATTAAAAAAACTTGTTTGAGAATGTTCAATCAAAGATGGCCGATCTGAATGATATGAGTGGTAGGATCTTGGGAGTTGCGGGTATTTTGTGAGGCTAGTCTACGAGCAAATGAACCTCCAGAAGAAGAAAATATGTTCGAAACATTGGGAAGGTTCAAATCCTTTCAATTGGCGAAGGCTACTGAGATCTTGATTTCACCGATGGGACAAGGAGATAGTTTTTCTTGGTATCTGAAGAAGTGGGAGAGTCCATTTCTCATACGATTGAGATAGGCGGGCCCCATTTCAATGGATAAGGCATTGGTTATTGTCGTATGTTTTAAAAGTGGAATTTTTAAAAAAGATGTTATTATTGAGTTTACTTTTGGAAAACTGTGGATAACTTAAGTGATTTCTATTTTTAGTTGTTTTTAATAAAGTTGGTTGAAAAAGTCAAAGTCACTTAAGTGCCCTATTTAATGATCATGTAAACCCTAACTACTTTGTAACCAACTTTTGGGTTATAAAAGGATGTTAAGGGCTCATTTGTAAGGGTGACTTTGAGAGAGGAGAAGAAAATAATTTTGTATGCAAGCTTTACTTCAAAGAAAGAAACTGTGTTCTTTTGAGAAAACATTTTGGAGTTAATGAAATATGAATTTTGTGTCCCATTCATTGTCTCTTATAGCATTTGATGTTCTTATGTTCATTAAATGTTAGTGTTTGAATCTTGCATGCAAATATTGTCGTGGATCTTATTGTCAACGCTACTAATATGTTGTTATAGTTCATAGTGATCAAACTCTGATTATCTACTTGCTCACGTGTGTTCCCTTTTACCTATTCTCGTTTAGTTGATACAAACTCGCTTTATTTGTGTCAGATTATTTATCGTTCTTCTCCATGCAATATTATGATTTACTTTTACCTAACTCTTGCATGTTCCTTCCATTCATTACTTTCCATTATTTTCCTTCATTCCATTCCATCTCCTTCATTGATTTTTCTTTCCGTTGATGTTCCAAAACACCCCCACATACAATTTTGAATGTACTGAGATGTAAATACAATTTTGGTTTTCAATAAAGACAACCTCACCTTCATTGAGGAGGGGCTTCGTTCCCACACTATTGCATGTCATTTACATACGTGCAAATCCATATGCTAACAGACAATGATACATTTTCTTAAAAAAATCTATATGTTTCCTCTCACAAGTGACAATGATTAGTTGTTTTAATCAATTTATTACATTATTATAATTTTAATGTAATATCTAATTAAATAAAAAATTATTTCACTTATTTCTAGTGCTTGAACATATGAAAGTAATTGGAGTGATTATACATTCATGAATTTAATGAAACCCAATAAGTTAGAAAGTGAAAAGGAAAATGATCTTATCTATATTCACTCAAACATGTCTTTTTCTCGAGCTTGATTGAATAAGGATTAAGTTTATTTAAGATGAGGGATTATTGGGGCTCGTTGTATGTTGAAAAGATGGTCTACAAATTGAGGTGCTTGAGGATTATGCAAACGATATTTTGGAGTCAAAGGTGGAATGCAACGTTCTTAGGCAAGAAGGACAAGGTATTATACACATTGGGTTAGATTCCACCTTGAACGTAATCGAGTCCAACTATGATTAAATATTATATATTTTTTATTATCTTTAGATGATATTTAATTTTATTTATGTATCCAATGATCATACCAAATGATATATTTTTATAAGCCCATTACAAATTCATATTATGTTGATCAATGAAGGTGGTTACAAATAATTTTGGCATCGTACATGCACTTTCTTACCTTTATAAAATATAATGTTTAGACATGCTAATTTTTTCATGCACTAACCTCTGCAAAACATCGATGTGCGCATGTGGAAATTATTTCTAACTTGTCCTTATGTGACCTCAATTAAAGTTTACTTTTCATCATGTTGTCATTTTTGTCACATTTATCATATCTTGTTTATGATAGCATTATTTGGTTGTGAATGTCGATTTAAGGCGTGACCAAACAAGCTTCTATGGAAAGCCTTAAGCGATAGTTCACCAACATGAACATAGTTTCCAAGAGAAGCAACAAAGTTTGCAAGATGTAAGCAAGGAATTCCATATCCATAAAATAATGAGAACATATGCATGAGAAAACCATGAGGATAATATACTAATGAAGACCTTAGAAACTCAATGTTGGCCATTTATGAAATTATAATTAGACCAAAAGTTAAATGAAATAGTCTCGAAGAGATAAAGCATGAACTTTTCTTTATAAGTTTCATATTGTATTCATTATTATAACTATTTTTTATTGAAATCTGGTAGGTCTACTGATTATTATAACTATTTGACTAGTGGTAATAATGGAAAAATGAAGAGGTTCATTCAAAGGTCTGATTTCACTACAAATTTTAAACATATTCTAGTATTATTCGAACTAGAAATGAAAACATGAAATTCATTAGTAAGTATAGAATCGTCATCGGTAGAAGAATGCAAACTCGCTACTTCATTCGGTGTTTTCATATCTTTAAAAAACCAAACAAAATGACTAATAATTTATATGCTTTGATATTTTCCATAAATTCCACATTATTGAGATCATATAAATATGTGTCATTCATGATGCGTTGATCCATTCTTCATACATAAATTATGAAATAAGATAACAAGAACAAGACTAAGAATATCATACAAGAGAAAAAACTTGATGGACCCATGAACAATCAAAACTCGGGTTATAGTGGTGAGAATATATGAAACCCTAAAAGAGAACCTTATGTTGTGCAATCAAGGAGATACCGGTTCACTAATATATTTTATCTAATTTAAACACAAGTTCCTTATCTAGATAAAACAAAGTTCTAGTGAGACCCTTAAATAATTAAAGAAATAATAGTTTTAAATTAGAAATTAAAAAATGCAGAAAAAAGGTACATATAATTGAAAATAGCAATTGATATTTGAATAGAATAATCCAGGACAGAGTCCTACCATAGATTGACATAACTAAAAACTAGCAATTGCACCCCTAGGTACGATGGACACACCGATAGGGGTGTGGAAAAATAATTCGAAGCTGCGGTGGAACGAAACATCGCCCAGAAGGCAAAAGGAGATAAATACAGAAGGCAGAAGGAGACAAAATCAGTTTATTAAATGTTTTCTTGGAAGCGCAGGTACTCATTTATGGGAAGAATCTGATTAGGGACGGGTTAATCTCAAGAAGTCACAGATCAGAAATTGGATTCCTTTCGGGGAAACAAAAGGCATTCATTGGTGTAAAGGATCAAAGGCACCTACAAAAATTCGTGCCCCACATAAAAACCGGGGACAGTGTATAGCCCACTATACAATGACTCAAATACTTTTTTCTCACAATGGGAGTCCCATACAATCAATTAGAATTTCGCTTGGTGGTGACCTAAATAACTACCTTTACTTGTACTTAGAATGGCAGCTTCAAAAAATAAAAAAAATTAAAATTTGAGAAAATGATAAATAAAAGCGAAATAACAGGATTTACAAGGAATCTCATGTTAGTATTTTTTAGATCTGAACCTGTGCTATTTCAGGGAACTTTATGATACGAGATCTTCTCCACATATTTTCCAAATACTATCAATACCAATCTGTAAAGAAAATCATTTCTTTGCACTTGTCTTTTCTTTGAGCCGAGAATCATTTTAGTGCCATTTTAATTCATAAGAGCCTTTCATTTATGAGTGGTTTAAGATATGAATATGAAATTACGAACAATGAAAGTGTATCTAACCATTCAACCAATGTTAGTACTTGCGTGTATTTGAACCAATTAACACTTGGATCACGTGACAACTGTAAATCATAAATCTCAGATATTTAATTCACACCAAACAAAACCTTAGCGTACGTAGTATTTAAAGATCAAAGAAGATAAAATCAACTACCAAATCCTGCCCTAGTGAAGTCATCATATCCACATAAACTTTGAATAGTTGCGAAAAACATTTAGAAGACTCTTCAAGGTACCTGAAAGACCAAACTATTCCAGTTATGTACAATCAAGAGAAAATAATGGAGAAGAAAACAGTTGTGGTGGCTGGTTCGATCCCAGGAATCCAGCCATGTGGAAAGTCGAGACACTTTCAGTGAGCAAGGCATATGTTTGTAGCAAAAAATAAGGCAAAAAATTGTATGCACGGCTGGTAGTTGCCTACATATAGAACAAAAAATCAAGTCAAACCATAATGCACCTTAGTCGGAGCACACAAAAAAATGGATCATTCCATTCTAAATGAAGAAGGCAGTAGAAAATTATTTTTACCTATTTTTGATGAACCATATGTTGTCTTTGATCAAGTCCTCATCAAAACAACATTCTTGTAAAGCAAGAGGAGCCGATAGGGGAGAGACACCAATAGTGGTGCACCCTATGTTAGGGGGCCACAAAATAAATTCTATAAAATGTGGGAACCTGATTTTTTCACCAACACGTAGTTCAAAAAAAATTTAAATTACATAAAAAAAATTGAGTGTTGAATTGGAGGGAAAGATATATTTTGAATTTATTTAAAATAGTAAATTTTAGTTACACTACATTTTGATTGGGACCCATATTTGATCATGGGTGATAATGGTTGAACATTTAAAATTTTAAAAAGGTAAATCTTACATGGCATGATGACATTGGGTGTTGTCATGTCAAAAATGACTAATCACCAAGTACTTTTATGACAACTATTGGGTGTTGTGTATTCAAGACACTATATCCACAATTAGACCCTGCTCAACTATTGGTGTCTCTCCCCTACAATCGAGGCCTCTTTTTACATTTCAGTGGCCATGTCGATCGGCATTGAAGCTGAGTAAATTAATCTCGGAAGCAATCACCTTAGCGGCAGCACCCATGTTGATTTGACCGTAAAAGAAGCAATGTTTGCATAGGAAAAATATTGCAGCACTTGGAAGACATAAATGAAGAGCAACAAATACTCACTTTGTTGGAATGAGAGGGCCTAAATGACATCCTCGAGATTTGGTCTTCTCTTGTGTTCGTTCTAAACTGAAATCCAAAAGAATTTTTAGAATTGAAACCTTCGAAATTCAAAATATTAAAGTAGAAGCTCTAAAAGTACTAACCCGTTTCTTCTCACCATATGTCTGCTTTACATAGTAGCAAGCGATTTATTATTAACGTAAGCAACATCTTGTGTCAAGAAGTAACCTTGGAGATGAATACCCCGAGTGTTGCCATGAACTTTTTTATTAACTTTTATGTAAAGCCTGAAACAAAAACAAGCCTTTTTGTTAATCCATATGAACTCGAAAAGAAGTTAAATTCGTAAATATGTAATTATTGATTAAGACCAAGAATACCTATAAGAATGCCACTGTAGTTTACATATTTGCACAAAAGTGCTGCGGTGCAAGTTGTATTTGCTATATAGAATGCAAGCCCTGGAAACAAGATGCAGATACCCATTTATCCAAATGAAATTTGTCAGGCTAAAAATATTGTCATCTCAACTGTATTGGTCGGATTCCATGTTTTACTTAAACATATAATAGAAAGCGGCAAGATGAAGGCAGGCAATAACTACCAACCATTGGGAGGATGTGTCAAATAGCTCTGTCCAACCAGCATGTCATGAGAGCAACTATGAGGACCTGCATACCAAGGAGAGCAAGGTCTCAACAACTCAAGGCTCGATGATCAGATAAAGTAGTATTGGAAAACATGTCGAATATCACACAACTTATAACTTGGCAATTCCGCCTATTGTAACCAGCAATTCATTTACCAAGCATGGCTTCAAATAGCACACCAACATTGGATAACAAACCAAATAACAAGTAGCGGCATTTATTCAAGTACAAGCGCAAGTTTTGAGAATCAACAAAAGGATCATGTATATATATATTTTGAGCAAATCTAAGGACAAATTTGTGAATTAAGAAACGATTGTCCATATATAAAGGAAAATTAGTTAATCTTCAACAGTGATTATAGAGGGAAACAATTGGCAACTTGTGTAAAGATGTAATTGGTTAAAAAAACACATTCTTGTACAAAAAAATAAAGAAATGAACCCAGCGAATGCATTCCTTGGGTTGCAATGCCACACCAGCTTTGAATTTTCCAATCACTCAAGACCAACTAACTAGATCATATGATGAAGAATAACGACCAGAAGGATATTGGTGGTGATGACGCAGTAGTTGATGACAGCTTAGACCGAATCCAGAATTCTTCAACAAGGCACACCAGATTATTCACATCCTTATGTTGGCATAGGCTCCTCAAACTCTTCCAAGTTTTTATATTCAAAACACAACACGTTCTTGAATTCATATAAACTCTTTTCAAGTTAAGGATATGCAATTTATGACTATTAGGATTAGATTGAATCACTCTTAAACTGAGCTCTTAAAACATTCAATCTTTGTGGTTTCTGAGGAAACCTTGAAAACGGAGTTAGAGTTGGACTGAATTGAGATCTTCTCAAGTTAAGAGCTCCTTCAAAACACATATCTTCCCATGCAGTAATACTGTGTTTATGGTATCAAATAATCTTGTCACAGGAGGTCTAGCTGGAGTGGCTAAGCTCTAATCCCCAAAAATTAGATTCTTTATTAAAGGAGAGGGTTTACATAATTCAATCACAATACCATTAAAACCTTAACAAAACCTATACAAAATCTTGGAAAATTCTTATAAGAGTTGTAACAAATAAAAACAAAAACAGAAAACAAAACCTACTCTCCTAGATAGATCAGGTAGCCACATGGGGACACGACTAGTCTTGAGGAAACTGCCCATCACTGTGTCAACTTGGTCTTCATTGCTTTACACAACCTTTCAGCCACGACTATGTAAAATAACACAATAGGACTGTTTAAAAAACGTGATATAGACTGTAAACCATATTTTTCCATCAGAAGTTGGGAATCAGATTCAGTTAAACTGGACAAATGTTCCCTATAATTGATTGGTACACAAAGTTTTTCAATTGCGTCCAGTCGATTTTTATTTTTCTACATCTTCTTCTGCAAGTGAAAACGAAAACAACTTCAATTTGTGCCCTATCAAGACTTCCTCAAACTGTCCTACACTCTTGTACCCGCCAAGGGTTTTGTCAGGCTCTGATACCAACGTTGGCAGGGAAATAACTGAAAAAGGAAAGAAGAACAAATCTGCACACTGCCCAGAATGGACGTGACAGAGTATATTTATTATAGAGAGGTGGTTACATTCAGTTTTCAGTTTTCATACAGTTAGAGGCAGTTCCCAACTGTCTAACTGATGGCTTTTAGTATAAATATTCAATGGTTTGAAAGAGACAAATCAATGCTTTCTACACTAAAAGACTTCTTACGAAACAGGTTTCGAGATATGAAGGAAAAAAATTACCAATGAACAATATCATCTACCTTCAACGCCAATGTCTGGTACATGTAAATTAACAATGACAGAGTTTTGAAATTTGATAGAATGCTGACACTCATATCCTCGATGGATAATAGTGTTTATATGATTAGAGAGCAAGTTCTGGATAAAACTGTGTCGGTCGTTTTTGACTGACGTTTATCCTCAAGGGATTACAGTGTTTATGTGATTAGAGAGAGAGTTTTGGAAAGGTCTATGCAGGTTTTTTTAGGAAATTTTGAATCACATACTGTGATCCATCATTAGAAAGACTTGGCAGTAATGAATCCTTCCCAAAAATCCGAGGACAGAAAATATAATGGTAGATTCTAAGCAAATAATCTACAAAAACAAGAATATTTGTCCGCAACATACTAAACAACACTCTCCACTGAAAGACCTTGCAAGAATTAGCATTGCGCAAGAACGTCCGAATTCAAGAGCAATGTATAGTATATGAAGAACAATAATGACAGATTTGAAATGTAATGTGTACAAAAAGAAACGTGTACGTTCAAAACTTTTCAGAGGCCCGTTTCAGTAACGTCATCATTTAGTCACTTAACAGAATCATGCAAACAGGAATATATTTGCATAACATCTAATCCAATTCTCCTTTTAATGTGATTTGCAGCATGTTCAAGCCCAAAAACATAAAAAACAATACAGATATGTACAAGATTCTCCAAAAGCTGAGAAAATTTGTTCACCCAGTTAGTGCAAGCATAATTCGCTCCTGCCAAGTTGAATTTACAAGCTATTTATCCACAAAACTTATATCTAGCCAGATATTTACATTTGATCCCACTTTGAGTTAGAAAATGAACATCAGGCTCTTGCAAGAGTAAAAGCGACATATATTAGATTAACTATTGGAACCCATTACTTTATGGGAAGAATCTGATTAAAGATGATATATAATCTCAAGATGTCGCAGATCAGAAATTGGATTCCTTTCACGTGAAATACAGCTGACCGTAATTTCCATAATAACAATGGAAGAATGATGGAAATGAATTCTAGGGCATCCTCATGATGATAACAATCTCCAGCTCCAAAATCTCTGGAAAAGAGCCACTAAAACCCCTCCAAAACATTGCCTGAAAACCCTAGGTAAGTCACCCCACTTGTGGGAGTCACACAACTGCCCCAAACTGCAAAATAATGAATACCTAGATGATGGTTGGCTGTCCTCTCCTCTATACCTAAACCTCTGATCAAAACAACCAATATATCTCTGATCTCTGCTCTATGTCTGCAAGTCTGAATCCAAATTTGAATGATCCAAGCAAGCTAGGGATATGGGCTGGAAACCCTCACCGAAGAATGCTCTACCATCTAGAGATAGATCTCTCACCACCGAAGCTAGGGTTCCTATAGAATTTGACCTCCACAAGTAAAGTGGTTGCAAATAATAATAGCTCCAAAAGTTTGAATGTCTGAATGAATGCCCAAATGACCACAAGGGGAAAATATATAGAAAAGAGTCACTAAAACCCCTCCAAAACGTTGCCTAAAAACATAAGTCACCCCACCTATGGGAGTCACACCGTTGCCCAAAATTGGAAAAAATAGATACTTAGATGATAGTTGGTTGTCCTCTCCTCTATACCTGAACCTCGATCAAAACGACCAATATATCTTTGATCTGCTCTATGTCTGCAAGTCTGAATCCAAATCTGAATGGTGCAAACAACAAGCTAGGGATATGGGTTGGAAACCCTCACCAAAGAATGCTCTACCAGCTAGGGATGGATCTCTCACCACCGAAGCTAGGGTTCTGTAGAATTTGACCTCCACAAGCAAAATGGTTGCAAATAACAATAGCTCCAAAAGTTTGAATGTCTGAATGAATGCCCAAATGACCACAAGGGGAAAATATATAACTTTTTCCTCAAACAAACCCTAATCGCCCCCTTTGGGTATTTTCTCATGTGAAATAATATAACTTAAGTTACTTTATTGTGCACATGCCAAAAAAGTACACTTAAGTCACCCAACGAAGAAATAGAACAAATGTTACCACCTAGTTGCCCAACACTAAAGTCAACGACAAAATATAAAATAAAGCGAAGGTGGTAACCAAAAATCCATACCCAATAGCCTCCCTAGGGTTCTGTAGAATTTGACCTCCACAAGTAAAGTGATTGCAAATAACAATAGCTCCAAAAGTTTGAATGTCTGAATGAATGCCCAAATGACCACAAGGGGAAAATATATAACTTTTTCCTCCAATAAACCCTAATCGCCCCCTTTGGGTATTTTCTCATGTGAAATAATATAACTTAAGTTACTTTATTGTGCACATGCCAAAAAAGTACACTTAAGTCACCCCAACGAAGAAATAGAACAAATGTTACCACCTAGTCGCCCAACACTAAAGTCAATGACAAAATATAACATAAAGTGAAGGTGGTAACCAAAAATCCATACCCAATAGCCTCCAATGTCTCTAGCCCCTCGGGTATGACCAAGGCTGAGACTGAAATAAGCCATTAGGCCTCATGTGTAGGAATGGGGACATTACTGATCCAATAGGCATTTTAGCCAAATTGCCTCTTGGTAAACATGATAGGCAGCTACATATTCGGCCTCAGTAGTTGACAATGATACAGTAATTGTTTGAAGCTTTGACATCCAACTAATAGGTCCACCTACAAGTGTAAAAACATAACCAGAAGTTGATCTTCTTTTGTCCAAATCACCTGCAAAATCTGAATCAACATATCCACAAATAGAATCACCAAAGTATTATTATAGGTGATGCAATAATCACTGTGCCTCGTAGGTAGCAAAACACCTACTTCACTATAGACCAATGTTGTCTACCTGGATTTTCCATAAATCTACTGACATCTCCAACTCCATGTGAAATGTCCGACCTTGTACATACCATAACATACATTAAACTTTGTCTTTGCACTAACATATGGCACATAAACTTGAAGAAAATTTGAAGTGGGAAGCAAAAGGGATTCTAACTAGTTTCACATCTTTCATACCAAATCTGGTTAGTATGTTTTCCAGATACCTATGCTATGATAACCAAATCTTACCATTTATCATGTCTCTATGTATCTCCATGCCTAAGATTTGTTTTGCAGCTCCTAGATCTTTCATATCAAATGTCCTAGACAAATGAACCTTTAAATTTTTATTTCTGCCATGCTTTTGCTTGCAACAAGATATCATCAACATATAATACTAATATAATGAATAATCCATTGTCCAAAAACTTGAAATAAACACAATGGTCATACTCACTCCTTAGAAAATTTTGGCTCATCATGAAAGCATCAAACTTCTTGTACCATTGCAGGTGATTTGTTTGGGACATCTGATGATTTCTTGAGCTTGCAAACAAATACTTTTTGCTATTTTGTACAAATCCTTCAAGTTGTTCCATATATATATCCTCTTCCAAATCTCCATGTAAGAATGTTGTTTTAACATCTAATTGCTCCAACTCCAAATCAAGTAAAACAACTAGTGTTAAGACTACCTAAATTGAAACAAGTTTAACAATTGGTGAAAAGATTTCATGAAAATCAATACCTTCTTTCTGTGCAAATCCTTTTGCTATCAGTCTATCCCTGAACCTTTCAACTTTTTCATCAACACCTATCTTCCATTTGTAAACCCATTTGCAGCCAACAAGTTTTCTACCTTTTGGAAGTTCTACTAGGTCCCATGACCTATTCTTTTCCAAGGCATCCATCTCCTCCTGCATTTCCCTTTTCCATTTGGCACTATCCACATCTTCTAATGCTTCCTGATAACAATTAGGTTCCCCATCATTAGAAATCAAAGCAATTGAAATATTGGGATTGTACTTACTAGGAGGATGCCTAACACGTGTAGATCTCCAAATTGGTTGTGGAGGTGTTTCCTCATGTTGTTGTGACCTCCATACTAAATGCTCAAGTGTTTCCTCAAGCTGTTGTGAATCTTCAACATCTGCAAATGATTGTTTTTCTTCCTTTTCAGTATCTAAAGATGGTTGAATTTCAACCTTCACATGTTCATGTTTAGGTTCTTGTTCTTCTTTGATTTCAGCATCTGATTTTAGGAGAGGAGACTCCTCAAACTCTACATCTCTACTAATGATGATTTTTGGGTAGTATGATCCCACACTCTATATCCCTTAACACCATTTACTTCACCATACCCAACAAAGATGTAGTTCTTTGATCTTGGGTCTAATTTTGAATGCTGATTTTTATTAGTAAGAGCATAAGCATTACAACCAAAAATTTCAAGTTTGAATAATCACATGGATGACCTATCCATACCTCTTCAAGAATCTTGCAGTCTATTGCAATTGATGGTGAGCGATTTATTAGATAAAAAGTTGTACAAACTGCTTCTACCCATAAACATTGATCCAAATTTGCATTGTTGAGCATGCTCCTTGCTCTCTCTAAAAGAGTCATATTCATGCATTCAACAACCCCATTTTGTTGTGGAGTATAGCTGGTGGTTTTATGCCTTTCAATCCCAACTTCCTTGCAATAGTTCGAAACTCCAAGGATGTGAACTCACCTCCATTATCTGTTCTTAAACATTTGATAAACTTGTTAGTGCGCTTTTCAACCAAAGCTCTAAATTGCTTAAATGTACTGAAAACATCATATTTTCTCTTAAGAAAGTAGACCCATACTTTCTGGAGTAATCATCTATAAAAGTAACAAAATACAATGTTCCACCATATGAAATTAAAGGTGTTGGACCCCAAAGATCAGAATGAATATAATCAAGAATACCTTTACTTACATGACTTCAGCTTTAAACTTTTGTCTACATTGTTTCCCAAAAACACAATGCTTGCAAAAATTTAAGTCTAGAAACTTTAAATCAGGGAGTAACTTATGATCTTTCAGAACCTTTAATCCTTTCTCGCTCATGTTCCCCAAACGTAGATGCCATAAACGAGTAGAATCTTTTGTTGTTTTACATACCATAGTTTCTTGACTGATATTTGTACTCCCTTGTAATATGTAAAGATTCCCTACTTTTATAGCCTTCATTACAACTAAGGCACCTTTAGAGCTCCACCTTGACTTGTGAACTTATAACCACTAGAGTCTAATTCACTCAAGGAAATCAAATTTCTTTGTAGTTCTGGTACATGTCTTACTTTTATTAGAGTCCTTACTATACCATCAAACATTTTTATCTTGATGCTACCAATCCCTTTAGTTTTACAAGAAACATTATTTCCCAAAAGAACAGAACTACTGTCAAGGGTTGGTAAGAAGAAAACCAACCTCTATGTGGACACATGTGATGTGTAGCACCAGAATCCAACCATTCATGATGATAAGAGGAAACATTACAAATAGATAAAACTTCATTAGTCATACCTTCACTTGTTTCTACTTGATTTGCTTCCTTGGTGACATCTTCCTTCTTTTCCGATTCTTTCCTCTTTAACAATCCCTTAAGATTGCTTTTCCATGGTGCTAGTTCCTTGCCTTAATCTTCCCGCCTTGTGACTTAGATCTAGATGTACCTCTTGAGCTTTGACCTCTTTCTTTAGATCTGCCTCTAGCAAACATGGCTTCAGGTGTAGAGATCTCTCCAGTAGATTTTCTTCTCATTTCCTCAGCCAACAATGCTCCCACAACATAATCATAGTCAAGGTCATCAGCAGTACTAAAACTAATAGAAGTTACTATATGATCCCAAGAATCCAATAAAGTACATAACAAGGTGACTACCTTGTCTTCATCCTCCACTTTCACATCAATACTAGTCAACTGGCATAACAGAGTATTGAAAATATTTAAATGATCAACAATTTTCATACCTTCTTTCATTCGCAATGTATACAACTACCTTTTAGAGAAATACGATTTGTTACAGATTTCTTCATGTAAAGACTTTCTAATCTAGTCCATAAACATGTTGTTTTCTTTTCTCTAACTATATTAAAGAGAACCTCATCTGCTAAACATAACCGTATTGCACTGAGAGCTTTCATAGCCAGCTCTTCCAAATTATCATCATCCATTTGCACTTGTTGAAGCAGTTAAGACAACAAGGAAACCGAGAAATTGAGGTAACAAACTAACATGGCCAACTCCAATGGATGTCGAGACAAACTATGTAAACTTTGACATAGATTCTACAGGGGATTTTTCTTGACCATTGACAAGGATAGAATTAGTTGATATCATGACAAGGAGGGACGTGCGGTTGCTAAGTTTGTAGCAAAAGAGAAGTGCATCTTAAGTATAAATTAAGGTGTTGTAGACACCTATAGTTTGATCAAAGCAATCTTATTCTTAATATTGCACTAACTATTCTACTCCTCGCAAAGTGACGACACCTCGTCAATTAGGCCTCTCTAACTCTCCTTTTACAAACATCATTTTGGTCATATCCCTCTTATATCCGACTAATATAGCCTCTTATAAGATAAAGCCTCTTCTAATCTCCTTCTAAACCACTTCTACTAGCTTCTAGATTATCGGTCCATTTTATTGGATTGAGTAACTCTATCACAACTCTCTCAGAGCTCCTAATTCCACACTAATCGGGATTAATTATCCCAAACTTAGATTAACTAGCCTAAGGCGTGTTTAACCTCTTTTAAGTCTAATTGAATCTTACTCTGACTCACTAAAAGGGTTTTTTGGCTTATTCATTTGTCCCACATGCACCCAAACCTAGATTAACTAACCTAAGGCATGTTTAACCTCTTTTAAGCCTAATCAAATCTTACTCTGACTCACTAAAAGGGTTTTTGGCTTATTCATTTGTCCCACATGCACCCAAACCTAGATTAACTAACCTAAGACATGTTTAACCTCTTTTAAGCCTAATCAAATCTTATTTTGACTCACTAAAAGTGTTTTTAGGTTATTCATTTGTCCCACATGAACCCAAATCATTTCATTTTTGAAATTAGAAACCTATAAATAGAATTAGACCCCCTCACTTTTCTAAGAACACTTTCTCTTTTTTTATCATAAACTATAGTATTTTTGTTTAGAATTAAGAGTTTTATTCATTGTTTATTGAGCTAACTACTTTGCTTTGTTATTTCATTCAAGCTTTGGGTAAATGGGAAGAACCATATGGCTTTTTAGCCATTAATGGTGAGCTATCATTCTAAAAACCTTCAAAATCACATAATCACAACTGATTGTTAGGAGTCTTAATAGGTTCATTTTCATAGCTTTCAAAGAGTAGAGAATATCTAGACATGTTAGGTTTGTTTATTTCAAGTTAATGCATGCAAAGTAATGGTTTCTTCTTATCATGATGGTCCATTGATTTGTTGTTTAAAGCTTTGGGGCTTCTTAAGTGTTCTTGCCTCATTTAATAGATTTTGCAATTTTTTCTTGTTCGCTTTTGCAATTTTTTTTTTTGTGAACAAGGAAAAGTTGCAAAAGTTATGAAAATGGGGTAAGAACACTTAAGAAACCCAAAGCTTTAAACAAACAAATCAATGGACCATCATGATAAGAAATAAACAAGGATTCATTACTTTGCATGCATTAATCTTGAAGTAAACAAACAAACCTAACATGTCTAGTTATCCTCTATTCTTGAAAGTTTTTGTAAATGAGCCTAATAAAGATTCTAAACAATCAGTTTGTGATTATGAAAATGAGAGCTCACTATTAATGGCTACAAAGCCATATGGTTCTTCCCATTTACTCAAAGCTTGAGTGTGTAGTGCAATAGCAAAGCAAACAACTCAATAACAATGAAGAAAACTCTTAATCCTAAACAAAAATATTATAGTTTATGCTAGAAAGGAGAATGTGTTCTTAGAAAAGTGAGGGGGTCTAGTGCTTATTTATAGGTTTTTAATTTCATAAATGAAATGATTTAGTGCACATGCGGGACAAATGATAAGCCAAAAATATTTTTAGTGAGTCAAAGTAAGATTTGATCACGCTAAAAGAGGTTAAACACGCCTTAGGCTAGTTAATCTAGCTTTAGGCTAATTAATCGATTAGTGAGGAATTAGGAGCTTGAGAGAGTTGTGAGAGAATTCACGCAATCCAATGAAATGGATTGACAATCTAGGCGTTAGCGAGAAGTGGTTTAGAAACATATTAGAAGAGGGTTTAGCTAATAAGAGGCTATATTAGCCCGATTAATCGTTATAAGAGGATAAGACCAAAAGGATGTTTGTAAAAGGAGAGTTAGAGAGGCCTAATTGACGAGATGTCGTCAATTTGAGTAGAATAATTAGTATAATATTAAGAATAAGATTGCTTTGATCAAACTATAGGTGTCTACATTCGCCCCTCTTTGGGGTGGCATAAGCTACGCCACTTCAAAGAAAGTAGTCAAACATAAACGACTACAAATTTTTTGGAGTGGAAGAAAAATTAGTAAGGTGAATGATGCCCCCTCGAGTGTCGATAGGATGATGAAAGAGGGCGATCAACAATCGAAAAGAAGAAGAGAATAGAAGAATGAGAATGAGTTGACATGAAAAGACAAGAATAAGGAATAAAAAAGAAAATAACGAGGAGAGAATGAGCTATCTATGACTTTGCCTTGCATTAGATAATGTTTGTTACATCATATTGCTAAGAATCTTCGTGTCGGTCCTTATTTAAAATATAAGCATACGATATGAGTGTAGAATGACATGAAAAGCCATAAGGCGAACAATTATCCCTTGCTAAAATTGTTAACTCCATACAACATACAAAATGTAATGCAATACGAGAAGTAAACAAGCTGATTTAGCAAGGAAATAAGTACAAAGCAACAACGTTTAAGATAGTTGCACACAAATATTTTGTTATCGAGCTTTAGTCCCAAATGTTTTTGATTAACAAAAAGGGTAAAAATGATGCCCCAAGCAAATTGTACATGTGAGGAGAAGAATGGAGGACATTTGGGACCTATGAAAAGTAGTGTTCACCACTTAAAAAAGATACTAGGCGACTTGTTGTGCCCCCAGTACAAACAAAGTAAGTAGCGTAGCTTTTGTAAATGATTGTAGATCCAGATGATCCCTCTATCGTTGTTTCAAAACATGTGAAATGCCAGCAAGATACGAGATGAGTGTTATGTGAGAGACAAATTTCAGTGCGTATGAGCTTGTTTACTAACTTTTGTCAATTTTTTGGATTTTTTTACAATGTTTTGGATTTTGGAGTGATTTTATGATTTTGTAATTTTTAACATTTTTGATCAATCGGAAGAATTTAGAAAATAGAAAATCTCCTAAAAGCACGTGGAAATGCTCTAGGGAAGAAATGGACGTCGGTAGCAAAAATATGCCCACGAAGAGAAGAAAATGAGTCTAAAAATTATTATTTGAATAACAATAATCATGACAAGTAAATAGAAGAAGATAGAAGAAAAATATGGCTTGGAAATATTATTTTTAAAAAATCCTAGGGAGAAAAGCGATCACTAAGCAGCACTTAGTGCCCAAAGATAATGAAAAATTAGTAAAAATAATTAGTTAATAAAAATAATTATTACGGTGAGCAGAAGAACGTGTGAGAATGACCATGGCGGTCAAATTAAGCACTTCGGCCATCACGACGGGTGAGAGGGCATTGCGATAGGTCAAAAATAACCCTATATATCCCTCCCCGGAGGATAAATCATCACGGTTAGTTCATTTGTTACGGACCTCTTGTGAATTTTCACCACGAGTGACTTGTCAGCTGCGAGAGAGATGGCGAGAGTTTAGAGGTGAAGCGAGACGTGCGAGACCGGGTTCGAGAGTACCTACGGGATGAGGACGAAGGATCCTATGTGAGTGCCCTATCCCCGCCTGTCAATTTTTGCATTTAATGTCCTTTTTATAGCATTTAGGGTAGATTTAGGGTACGATTCGAAGGCGTATGCATGCCTTAGCGGCACGTAAACATCATTCAAATTGCAGCGTACGCAGTGGGAAAATGGGTATGTGCATGCGTAAGCGTTTGAGGGGACACGTATGCGTCAAATGGAAATATGCGGATGCGCATGTTCGCACATGGCCCAGGCGCGCGAGGCATCATACTAGACACGTATGCGTTGGGGTAGGGGTTAGACTAGGTGGGAAATTACTTAGGGGTGTATGCGTAAGAAGGATGCATAAAGCGGCAAGGACACGTACATGCCTTAGGTGCGTATGCATTAGGATACGCGCGCAGCATCCATAGAGCGCATATATGCGAGGAAGAAGAAAAGACTTAGCCAATTTTTTAAGAAAAATAGGATAAGTAAAAAAGGATGTAGTTTTAGAATTTTGTAGAAGAAAGTTGAAAGTAGCACTTAAAAGAATAAAATAGAAGAATGTAAATAGAATTAGATATTTTGCGAGAGATGATGACCGCCACCGTGTCATGCACTAGAGAGCGGTATGGCCGCTTGGCTGCAATAGAGGTGAATTTCGATGAGGACATGGGGCTTTTGGACATCCTTGTATATATTACTGGATTAGATCACGTGGCCACTATGCCACAAATTACTCTGGATCATGGCCTCCTCACAGCCTTAGCAGAGAGGTGGCATAGTGATAGTCGGTGTTTTGACTCCCGACCAGCGAGATCACTATCACGCTGGAGGATATAGAGGATTTTACGGGTTCCCATCCAGGGTCAGCTTATTGAGTATACAAGTCACCAGACTGATATCACAACTTGTTTATTTGAGCTCTTCGGAGTTGAGGATATACCTTGCCGAGGTATGGCCATTTCGACTGATTCGGTATATAGCAGACCCGAGTTAGATCGGGTGGCGGTTTACTTGATGGCCTTTGTCGATGGCGTTCTACTTATTTCATTACTAACCTATGAAGAACTAAAGGATTATGAAGCTTTTGAAGTTTATTTGCTTATCTCTTATCATGATGATTATTGAGTAATTTGGTGCAAACTTTAGGCTACTAGGTGTTAGTCTACTTCTCATAGTTTTCCAAGTTTTCTTTAATACATTTGGCATGCCCGGTGAGACTCTTAGTCCACACTCCATTAATGGAGATCTTTCAAGCTTTTCATTTCTATTTCTAACCATTTTCATGTTTTTTTGGGTTAAATAGTTTGTTTTCTAAACAGTTTACTAATTTAAGTGGGCTAAATCTCCCTTCTACATGATTATTTAGTGGGTTCAAGTTAGAAATATATTTAAATGATGAAAAACTAACATGTTAGTATTTTTAGATTTTTCGTTTCCGTGGTTTTTCGTGATTTTCGGGCCACGTGTAAGTGTTCTAGGACGGGCGTGCACACCATCATTTTGGGCACACAATGAAAGAGTTTTTGTGATAATCGAATCGGAAAACTATGCACCACGAGGTAGTTACACTTCAACAAAATCATAATGGCTCCAGTAATCGCATGAATCGATCAACAAAGGAAGAACTAGCAACAGAAACAAAGCTTGCTCGTAGATGAAAGACAACGGAGTGTCTTAGCATGCTCATAAATCAATTATGAATGGGTACATATAGGGTCTTTGAGTAACCCTAGTGCAAGACTCATAAACCCTAACCCTAAAGGCGATGACATCACCCATGTGAGATGTCCAACCACATGTGAGTGGAGGACACATGGATTTCTCACACCAACACCCCCTTCATCGAAGTTAGGATGGAGGCTATGATGAGTCATAACTAAAAAAGAAGACACTCCTAAACAACTAAGAAAAGATGTGTCAATGGGGCCCGACAACTAAAGGCCTGATAAGGTGCCCATAAACAAACATCTTCCTAGAAAGATGAAGAGGAGGACTATATAGCCCTAAGAAGATGAGCAAGCTACAAGCAGACCTCACCCCAAGAAGAGACCGATTGAAGAAACTTCGCCTCGGTGAAGGGCTTGGGGAATATGTTTGCAAACCGATCGGTTATCTCGAATATATTATATGTCAATGATGCCTTCATGTATTAGCTCCCGTATGAAGTTCATGTGGATCTCAATGTGCTTCGCCCACTGATGCTGAACTGGATTTCTGCAAATCGAGGTAGTATTCATATTGTCACACTAGATAATGGTAGGCGCTTAGAAAGTGGATGCCAAACTCGTCAAGATACCCTGTAACCAAACAGCTTCTATGGCAACGTTAATCTGCTCCTCTCGTATTCTCGCCTCTTAGAAGATATCACAATAGCGTTTAGCTTCTTGCTAGACCAACTAATAGGACCCGAACCAAGAGAAAAATGTAGCTTGAGGTAGATTTCCGATGATCTAAATCACCGGCCCAATCAGAATCTCTAAACCCAACCAAGTCAATATCCACCCTCCAAGATAGTGAATGCCGTAGTGTAAGTGCCATGAACATAGTGAAGGATCCGCCTACTGCTTTCCGATACAACTCGTGTGCCTCCTGCATAAATCTAGACACGATTCCAACAACATAGGATAGATCCGGTCAAGTGTGAGTAAGGTAAATCAAGCTCCCCACCAACTATCGATAAAGGGTAGCATCAACCAAGGGAGTAGAGCAATCAGAAACCAACTTAACCCTGGATATATGAAACCGAGCAAGCAAATCAAGAGCATACTTAGGTTGCGAAATCATAATTCTCGAGTCGATTGTGAAATCTGGAGCAGAAGAAAGTAATGAAGCAATTGTTAGCATAATTTAGCATAGGCATATTTATTGCATTTTATTGCATTGTCTTTTATTTAATAATGTGCAACATGTGCACTCTAGTCTAGTGACTTGCATTCAATATTGTTATGTTGGATAACATTCAATATTGGTATTAGTAGTAATTACATGTGCATGTGAGATGGGTCTTATCATCTCGTAGTTGGTGTCTGCTAGGGTGTCATGTCTATCCATATGAGGTTGTCTAATATCTATAAATATTCTGCTCTTGCATTGTAATGTAATCTGATTTCATGATCAATAATATTTGTGAGGCTTCAGTCCCTCTTTGGTCATTGCAATCTTATTCTATTCTATCATTTGGTATCTAAGCTATACCATTATTATCATTTGGTATCAGAGCAGGTTCTATCCAAGCAAGGTTGAAGAGGAGCACTATTGGAGAGGATCCATTGGAGAAGAAGATCTGCATCAAAGGAGAGCCATTGAAGCATCCCCATGACCTCCATTCCTCCCAAGCATCCATCAACTAAAATTTGACCTATCCACTTATTTGGAAGGTAAATTTTTTTATTAGTCATTGGCATAGCCAATTGATCTAACATATTGGCGGAATATTTCAGATTTGGAGATCTTTAAAAAAAAAAAAGGAGAAAGATCTTGGAAAAAATTGCAGATCTAAAAAAAAAAAAAAAAGATTTGTGAAAAAAAAAAAAAAAAAAAAAAAAAAAAGGAGAGATCTTGAAAAAAATTGCAGATCAAAAGAAAAAAAAAAAGATCAGATCTAAAAAAAAAAAAATCAGATCTGAAAGTGGAGGTGTGAAGAATTCGGGAGCAAAGGTTGAAGCAGTCCCGTCAACAAAATTCCAGCAGATAGCTCTTAGAAAAAAGGACGTAACTTTTTCATACAATGTCAGATTGATGTGCCGTTTTTTTTGCTGGAAAGATAAGAAGGCGCACAACTTTATAGTTTACATCATCTTCAGATTTGGCCTCTACATATGACGAAAAGTCTATGCAAGTCGGATCATTTTTTCTAAAAAAATCAGATCTAGCTGGTAAATTGGTAAGATCTCAAAAACTAAGATTCCGATTCTTCTGAAATTTTGTGGGTTTCAAGAAAAATATTGTATGATACTGCTGTCAAAATTTTAGAAAAACCCTAGATCACGGTTTGTGAGAAAAGGTGAAAACAATATTCAGATTGTTTGTTTGGATCTTGGGAACAAACAGGTCAGCGGTTCAATTCCCACTCTCTCCATATTTTTTCTTAAATTATTTTTTTGGAAAATTTGGAGAAATTAATAAATTTTGGGAGATTTCTAAATTTAGAAGCTCACCAAACACATTTAGAGCCACCGCTAAATTTAGCGGAAAAACACCTATTGGGGGTAAAAAAATATTTTTGGCCTAAATTGTGTATTTTGTGATTCTAGACCCTTTTTTGTAAAGAGGGGGGACACAAAAACTTCATTTTGATGTACTTTGAGAGGATGTTGTACTAATCTTGGTGCATAAAGTGAAAAAAAAAAAGTGCACATTTTTTATTTTATGTTTGGTTCTATCACACGAGATCTTTGATCTCATAGCAGCGTTCGGTATATACGGTGCCTCTGGGAAGCGCTTACGGGTGATGCCGTCGTGACTACTACTGCACTTAACGCCTAACACAGTTGCCTAAACGTCGTCTAGGCATCGACCCTATAAAATTTATGGGGAGTAATAAGGACACAATACACACACATTTGAGCCCTCCCATCCGTTTGTGCTTGCACAAACCCCTCTCCATACTGTCTAAGTACCACGTACTAAATTCTTTCACGTGCGTTAACACCTCTTTCGTACTGACGGGTATATTGAAAGGGTGATCTTCTTCCACGTATCGACGGGTATATCGGAAGGGAGCGTATATAGAAAGGTTTGGTATATCGGCTCGACGGTATATTGAGAGGAGACCATAAACCCTGAAGTGATAAGAGCCTTACCCTTTGTCGAAATTGAGTTTTGTAAAGAAATTCAGATTGCAGAAATGGGTGCACAAGCACCAAAGTTCTTCTTGCGATTCGCAATTGCTTAGAGAGGAGACAACTATGTTGCATGGAAACCGAAGATCAAGATGTTACTTGAGTTTGAAGACCTATGGACACGGTTGTAGATGGACAAACAAGATCACTTGATGATGGAAGACAACAAGTTCAATTTGACAGGCCAATCAAAAGGCCAAGTTGATCATCTTGTTTAGCGTAACAAACGATGTGCAACCCCACATTAGAGATGCCACATCGGCCAAGGATGCATGGGATAAGTTGAGCACAGTCTATGAGGCAAAAAACAAGAATGTCATCCTCAACCTACTATCACAACTGCATACTCTCAAGTTCAAGCACAATGAGAAGGTTGAAGTTTTTTTGAGACGAGTTGCTACTTTGAGGGCATCTCTATTGGCATTGGGAAAAGAGATAAGTGATGAAGACCTCGTACCAATTGTGTTGCGAGCACTTCCTCCTTTCTCTGAGAATCTTTGTGACAACTATCAATATGAGTGAACACACGAGTCACCTTTGAGAAGTTGGTCAATCTACTCCAACAAGAAGAAGAAATGATGAACAAGCAAAGATCATGAAGATGAGCAAGCACTATCTTCCAATCATAAAGGAAATGGGAGATTTAGGTCTAATAACAAGAAGTCCCAACAAAACCAAAGTCAACGAGATAACACCAAGAAGTGTCCCATTTGCGATAGAGGGGACATGACATCAAAGATTGTTGGTACAATTCCTACAAAAAGGGTTCATCAAGCAATTCAAAACCCAATAACCAACAGGGTAACAATAATTCAAATAAAGGGAAGTCCAACAACAACAATCAAGGGCAGAAAAATGGTAATTGGCAAAGAAAACCCAAACAACAAGGGTACATTGCTGAACATGAGGATGATTCAGATGAAGGACACCACATGTATTCTGCTCAATTTGATGAAGAAACCAAGTCCACACAAGATATCTGGTATGTTGACTCGGGTGCAACTCGACACATGACTGGACGCAAGGATTGGTTCTACACACTACGTGACTCACCTAACAAGAACCATGTGTCATTAGGTGATGACTCATCATACAGTGTCAAGGGGATTGGAAACATTTCACTACCTCTTGGAAAGCATGACTGCAAAATCACAAATGTATTGTATGTACCTAGGTTGACCAAGAATTTGTTATCAGTTAGTCAACTCCTTGATCACAACTTGAAGTTAGATTTTGACAGTAATAATGGAGAAAAAGTGTGCTTGATAAGAGATAAGTCAAGAGGTTCCAAGATTGTAGCAAGAGCCTCTAATGTGGGACGCATGTTCCAACTTGATTTTGTCCACAAGGATGATCAAGCTCTAGTGGCCAAAGACATGCAATCTGCAGAACTATGGCATCGTAGATATGGTCACATCAGTTTTGGCTATCTCAAACACTTCAAAAGGGCAACATGGTGAAAGGATTGCCTACACTCAAGCACAACAGCGACAAGTGTCACAATTGCCTAATTGGAAAGCAACACACAGTACCCTTCCAAAAGAACACATATAGAGCTAAGGAAAGCTTGATTTGGTGCACACCGATCTTTGTGGCCCATGCAACCAAGTCATTACGGATGTCAATACTTCATGCTTTGTGTTGATGACTACTCAAGAAAGATGTGGATATATTGTCTAAGAAACAAAAGTCAAGCCTTTGAGACATTTGAAGTTCAAAGCACTTGTTGAGAATGAAGTTGGTCATGCAAGATCAAAACTCTCGCTCGAGATCGAGGGGGAATTCACAAGCAATGAGTTCAAGACTTACCGGAAGCTCATGGGATTCATAGACAAATGCCTCCTACTCACACACCACAACGAGAATGGTATAGTTGAGAGAAGGAATCATCTATCATGGAAATGGTGCGATGTATGATTGATGACTCGGAGTTTAACAAAGACATTTTGGGCGAGAAAGCTGCAAGAGCTGCAGATCTATTTGTTGAACAGAGTGCCCACAGTAGCTCTTGAAGGAGTGACACCTCAAGAAGCATGGTCAAATCGGAAACCATCAATTACACACCTAAGAGTATTTGGGTGTAAAGCTAGCATGCACATACCCAGAAGAATAGGAACAAGTTGGATATGAAAGTTGAGAAACTGATATTCATTGGATACAGTGAAGAAGCACTTGGGTATAGATTATGGTATCCGAAAGCAAAGAAAGTATACACAAGTAGGGATGTTGAGTTCTTTGAGAAGAAACAAGCGAGATGCTCCACTCAACGACTCAACAAACATGCGAGAATACACCTTTGTGAAGACAGAATTTGATGTTTCCCTTGAAGATGATAGTGATGAATTGGATGATGGTGATCCACCACAATCCAATGGAGCAGCTAATAAGTTACCTAAATGGTATACTCAATTAATAAGAGATGCAAATTTGGATGAAGCACGAGCACATCATCCAATCCTGGACCTAGAACTCATGATCAAGCTCGTGAAGAGGTCAATTATGCCCTAATGAGCGAGTTGTTGAAAGCAGTTGAGCCATCTGATTCGGGAAGCCCTACAATCAAAAGCTTTGAAAGATGCCATGGATTCAGAGTATCAGTCAGTGATGAAGAACAACACATGGCAACTTGTCGACCTTCCACTAGGGAAGAAACCCATTGGATGCAGATGGATATTCAAGACTAAGTACAAATCAGATGGGACTATTGACAAGTATAAAGCAAGGCTTGTAAAGAAAGGGTATGCACAACAAGAAGGCATTGATTATGAGGAGACATTTGCTCCCACAGCCAAGATCAAGACAATCAGGATGATCTTTGCTCTAGTTGCACAATTTGGTTGGAAAGTCCACCAAATGGATGTGAAAAGTGTCTTTCTTAATGGAGATTTGCAAGAAGAAGTCTATATGACTCGGCCCAGGAGAGGGTTATGTAATACCGGGAAAAGAGATGATGGTATGCGAGACTCATAAAATCTCTATATGGCCTAAAAGCAGGCACCGGGCATGGTACATCAAAATTGATGAGCATCTCATAAGTCATGGATTCGAAAGGAATCCTTATGACCACAATCTCTACCTCAAAAAGAAAGGGGGGGAGATTGTCATTGTGGTTGTTTATGTCGACGATCTAGTCATTACAGGTAGTTCTGTGAAGATGATCTATGCAAAAAAGAAGGATTTTAATCGATTGTTCGACATGACAGATCTCGGGCTTATGCACTATTGTCTTGGGTTGGAAGTATGGCAAAAAGAGAATCATATCTTTGTGTCGTAGTTGAAATACACCAAGACAACGCTCAAGAAATTCAGGATGATGGACTGCACTCCTATTGCTACACCTATGGAAGCGAGACTTCAGTTATCTCGTTCTGATCCATCACCACCGGTGAATGCAACTCTCTATCGGCAATTGATCGGGAGTCTCATTTACCTGACATATACTAGACCAGATATCAGCTTTGCAGTCAGCTATTTATCACGCTTCATGCAAGAACCAAAAATATGTCATTGGAAAGCAAAAAGAGAAATCTTGAGATATCTAAAGTACAGTTGACCTTGGTCTAGAGTACAAGAAGAATGACAATTTCTTCTTGACAGGATATTCAGATTCAGATCATGCAGGAAACATGGATGATAGGAAGTCAACATCGAGGCTTCGTCTTCTTTATGGGATGGACGGACCGATATCATGGGGAAGCGAAAGCAGAACTTTGTTTCTCGCTCTTCTACTGAAGAGTATCGAGTGCAGTGAATCTGTTTGTGAAGCAATATGGCTACGCCGAATACTGGAAGGAATTGGTCTACCACAACAGAAATCTACTCCAGTATATGTTGATAATGAAGGAGTTCTAAAGCTTGTTCGCAATCCAGTATTTCATGAGAGAACCAAGCATATTGAAGTACAGGTTCATTTCATACGCGAGCATGTCTTAAAGCACAACATACAGCTCCATTTTTGTCCTACAGCTGAATAGAAGGCAGATGTTTTCACTAAGTCACTTGCACGTGACAAATTCACACTGTTCAGAGAGTTCCTCTCCACTTCATTGGAAACTATACAAAATTAAGGGGGGGAATGTTAGCATAATTTAGCATAGGCATATTTATTGCATTTTATTGCATTGTCTTTTATTTAATAATGTGCAACATGTGCACTCTAGTCTAGTGACTTGCATTCAATATTGTTATGTTGGATAACATTCAATATTAGTATTAGTAGTAATTACATGTGCATGTGAGATGGGTCTTATCATCTCGTAGTTGGTGTCTGCTAGGGTGTCATGTCTATCCATATGAGGCTGTCTAATATCTATAAATATTACAGCTCTTGCATTGTAATGTAATCTGATTTCATGATCAATAATATTTGTGAGGCTTCCGTCCCTCTTTGGTCATTGCTGATCTTATTCTATTCTATCATTTGGTATCTAAGCTATACCATTATTATCAGGAATCCTAAGTCGGGCATGGAGAAATTGTTGGCCAAGGCAATCACAGAATCAATGATAGAGGAAGAGCTTCCTGTGATCAACAAGTCATCAACATAGAGAACAAGGATGAGTATGGAGTCATCTTGTCGTAGAATGTAAACATTTGGGTCAGAGTGACACCAAGTGAACCTTGATGTAAGTAAAAAGGAGTCCATCTTGGCATACCAAGCTCGAGGGGCTTGTTTAAGGCCATAAAGAGACTTCTTTAAATTATAAACGAGGGAGGGATCATGGACACAACCTAGAGGTTGTTCCATGTAGATCTCTTCTCTAGGTCCCCATGAAGGAAGACACTCTTAACATCCATTTGATGGACTTTCCATCATTAATTCAGTGCAACGACAAGGTTCAGTTGAATATAAGTCATATTCGCAACCAGAGCAAAGGTTTTCGGTGTAATCAACCCCAGCCATATCTGCGAGAAACCCTAAGTTACTAATCGAGCTTTAACATTTTGACATCCCCATCTGCTCCATACTTTGTTGAAACACCCACTTACACCATACGATTTTCTTCCTTTCGAAGAGGGATGAAATCCCAAGTATCATTCTTCACGAGAGAGGAATACACCTCATCCATGGCAAAATCCCACTCGGGAATGCCAAAAGCCTCCCAAAAAGACCGCGGATCGAAGTATAGGTAAAGAAAGAGTGGGGTCTAACAAAATTTGAGCGAGTATGTCTCGTATCCAAAGTATCTCCAACTAAATCTCCAACACTTTGCAGAGTTTTCCTAGCCAAAAGTGGACCAAGAGGATCAAGATCGAGTCGGAAGATTCTTCACTCGAGTGATAAGGGACATAGTCCTCATCATCACTATTATCGAATCGGAAGACTCAAAAGTCTAAGGGTCGGGAGGATCAAGAGGAGGAACACGCTCAACAACATCGTCATCGATGAGTCGGAATCCGAATAAGAGAGTGAAGAACCTTAGAGGGTAGAGAAGTAGAAGTCGAAGAAGATTCATCGAACTTAATACTTTTCTCAATATCAAGCAAGGAAGTGAGCGTCGAACCAGAAGTAAAGTGGGAAAAGGTATACAACCGTGAACGGTGATCTGCCTTTCCTCAACTACTTTGTAGTGTCATTGTTAAGCTCATGAATAATCACCGAGTTAGGACCAAATTCCACTCACATTTCTTCACCAAGGTGAGTAATTTGGTAAACCGATAGGAGATTGGTAGAGAGATCAGGAACACTCAACACTTGGTTAAATGTTCCCCATCTATCTCTACCGATCCACTAGGAAGCCCGACACTTTCGTGTCATCGAGTCGGAAGATTCTTCATTCGAGTGATAAGGGACATAGTCCTCATCATCACTATTATCGGAATCGAAGACTCAAAAGTCGAGGGTCGGGAGGATCAAGAGGAGGAACACGCTCAACAACATCGTCATCGATGAGTCGAATCCGAATAAGAGAGTGAAGAACCTTAGAGGGTAGAGAAGTAGAAGTCGAAGAAGACTCATCGAACTTAACACTTTTCTCAATATCAAGCAAGGAAGTGGGCGTCGAACCAAAAGTAAAGTGGGAAAAGGTATACAACCGTGAACGGTGATCCGCCTTTCCCTCAACCACTGTAGTGTCATTGTTAAGCTCACGAATAATCACCGAGTTAGGACCAAATTCCACTCACATTTCTTCACCAAGGTGAGTGATTTGTTAAACCGATAGGAGATTGGTAGAGAGATCAGGAACACTCAACACTTGGTTAAATGTTCCCCATCTATCTCTACCGATCCACTACCGAAATTGACACTTTCGTGTCATCACCCGGCGTGATTTGGGACATACCACAAGGTTCGATGTTGGAGAACTCAACATGCAAAGAAGCCATGTGGTGCGAGGCACCAAAATCTATAATCCACGTCAATGAAGGAGCAACTCGAGCTACAAGGGTCTTTCCTTTCTTCTTATCAGATTTAGACTCTCTTGCAATAGAAGACTCGGCTTTCAGAGCATTTTGTTTGATAGACTCAGAACACCTATTTGATTTTTCTCAAGTAAATGAGTAAGGTGATCAATTTGTTTTCTCATACATAGATGCTCTTTATGACTGGGCTTCTTGCAATATGAACACTTAAACTTCTCTTTCTTTATTATAGGCTCAGTGAAGTCGAAGTGTTCGTGTTAAATTTATGTTTGGTCTTGGTTTCCTTCTTAGGTTGATCCTTTTGCTGGCCCAAATTCAATGCATAGATCAGTTCGTCCCCGATTAGACCTTCACACCTCCCTCGATCACCACCAGCAGCATCAGATGGACACATGTACCAGAGGGCAGTCAAGCTCCATTCGTCCCCCCGGTCGCCGCGTCGGTCTTAGATCTCAAGCCCGGGAGGACGTTTTCACCCCTCTCTTGGGGTGCCAGTCCATCAGGAGCTTCTTTTCGTCACCTCTAATGTTAAGAGGGGTGTGGCTACCATTCCTGATTAGACCTTTGGTCCTCACTTGGCCCCCCTTTCATTCTCTTCTTCTTCGCCTCGCTTTTTCTCCCCGCTTGCTCCTTTGCCCCGCTTGTGGAGGCATTGGCTTGGGTTTCCTTTCTGCTGTCTTTTCTCTTCTTTTTGTTTTTGGGAACTCGTTTTGAGTTGTCCCCACTCACACTTTGTATATTGTTTGGGCTGCAGTCCCATTGACCTACTTTTGTGGTCATTCGTTGGACATTAATATATTTATCTTATCTATCTTATTGTCGTCTTTTTGTAATACTAGTACTTGCTACAAGGGCATGTGACTTGGACTTGAGAGACCCCATTTGAATGATTTTGTCTTGTTCGAGTTGGAGTGTTGGGGTCAAGATTTTGTCTTGTTCACCTTATTGTGAGTACAATGTTGAAGTGTTAACTAGGCCAGCTATCCTCGACAACATCAAGCATTGGCAAGTGTTTAATAATGATGCTCAAGTGCAAAGGTTCTTACAAAATCAAGGTGAGTTTGTCGATCAGAATATTGATTGGGAACCAATGGTGTGTGTGATGAAGGAAGAGAGACTTTGTTTGGAAAAAATATTATCCAATTGAAAACTAACACCATTCTTAAAGGTCTTTGTTGCTCTTGAGTCAAATTATAGCAATGTTGATTGCATTATCAATAGAAACATGTTTGTCTCAAGGGATGTAGAAGAGCATAACTTGGGAACTAGTGACGAACCAAGAAAAGTTTGGTTGGGCAACAATCGAACAAAGAGAAAAAACAGTCCTATGTTCAACTATTGAAGAAATGTCAAGACTGCCTTGTCTGGTCATATTCGAGAGTGAAGGCATATGGAGAAGACTTATTCCAACATGAGATTCCTCTTAAACCAAATGTCAAACCATTCGGACAAAAAGGCCAATTAATCCACTTCTCTCAATGAAGATGCAAGATGAATTGAAGAAAGCGGAAAGAGGGAGAGGGGGATCATTCAGCCCACAAGGTATTCATCTTGGGTTGAAACCTTGTGCTACCAAAAGAAAAATGGAGATATCAAACTTTGTGTAGACTTCAAAATCTAAATAGAGCTTCATTGAAAGACAATTATCCTTTGCCAAACATGGAGAACATGCTGCAGTTAGTGACTAGATCTAAATTGTTGTCCACCTTGGATGGTTTCTCTGGCTACAATCAAGTTGTTAAGTAGTCAGAAAGATTTAAAATTGTCTTTACCACTCCTTGGGGAACATATGTCTATGTGAGAATGCCTTTTGGTCTCATGAATGCTGGGGCTACCTTCCAAAGAGTAATGGATGTTGCTTTTGTTGGTTACATAAATGACTTCATTGCAGTTTATTAGGATGATGTGACTGTGTTTTCAAGGAGCAGAAAAGATCACTTGCAGCACTGGAAAGAATTTTGATCAGATGTAGAGAATTTGGAATCTCTCTCAATCCAAAGAAGTGTCACTTTGGGGTACAAAAGGCCAAGCTGTTTGGTCATATTATTTGAAAGGCTAGTGTCATGATTGACCCTGAGAGGGTAGAAGCAATCAACAAGGTTCCAATTCCAAGAACAAAGAAGGGCATCCAATCCTTCTTTGGGCAGATCAACTTCATTAAAAGGTTTGTGTCAAATTTTGCTGAATTGACTCTTCCTATTACAAGCATGTTAAAAAAGGACCAAATTATCAAATGGGAGGAGGCTACCCTTAAAGCTTTTGAAGGAATCAAAGAATCATTGAAACATGCACCTGTCTTGGCAACTCTGAATTACAAGAAGCATTTCCAAGTCTTCTCTTTTGCTTCTGAAAATACTATTGCATCTGTTTTGTTGCAAAAGGATGAAGATGGGGCTGAGAGGCCTATTGCCTTCTTTAGCAAGGCTTTACAAGCTGCTGAGTTAAAGTACACAATCATGGAAAAACAAGCATTTGCCTTGGTGAAAGCAACAAAGGTTTTCAGGCCTTATATCTTAAGTTCAAAAGTTGTTGCTTATGTTCCCCACACCATGGTAAAGGACATCTTATCAGAGATGGAGATCTCAAGCAAAAGATGTAGATGGGTGAACAACTACAGGAGTATGACATGGACATCCAAACCACAAAGTTGGTGAGAGGTTTGGGTCTTGCCAAGCTCATGGCTGAGAGCAACTTGTAGACTGTGGAAGTGAATGAAGTAGAGGAAGAAAGGGCAGATGTTATTGAGAAATTGGTAAGTTCTGAGTGGTACAAGGATATAATCTTTTACCTCAGACACCTATGCTGTCCCTGATCATTTAAATAAAAATTAGAAAAGAGCCCTCAATCTGGCTTCTCAAAAATACATCATCACTGACTTTGGGCTAGCTTGGAAGAACCCTAAAGGTGTCCTCTTGAAATGTATAACTGAAGATGAAGCTCCCAAAGTAATTGCTGATTTCCATGGGGGAGTTTGTGGAGGACACTTTGTTGGAAGGGTTACAACACACAAAGTTTTGAGAGTTGGTTATTGGTGGCCTACTCTCTTCAAAGATGTAACCATGTTGATTAGAAAATGTGAAAGCTGCCAGTGTTTCTCTGGAAGAATGAAAGCCTCAAGCTCCCTTTGCAGCCTGTATCAATTGAAGCTCCTTTCAAACAATGGGGGATGGACTTCATTGGTGAGATCTCAAACCCTTCTAGTGCTGGACGTAAGTGGATCCTTGTAGCCACAGATTACTTCACCAAGTGGGTAAAGGCAATCACCACCAAGAAAACAACACACCAAGTTATGGATTTCTTGTTGAATCATATCATATGAAGATTTGGTGTGCCAGTCAAGATTGTGGCTGATAATGCCTGTGTTTCAGAGCTAAACCTTTGATGGCAATGTGCAAGGAGTATGGAACCAATCTGACTTATGCTTCAAACTATAACCCTCAAAGAAATGGAAAAGCTGAGTCCAACAATAAGAACTTGTTGAAGATCATTAGGAAAACCTTGGAGTTGAACAAGAGAAAATGGGGTGAACAACTAAAATTTGCAGTTTAATGATAGAATTATTGCCAAGAGAGCTACTGGTAAGAGCCCACTTGAATTGGTGTATGGAACTCAAGCCCCGCTGCCTTTACATCAGCAATTATCTTCATTTCAATTTGTTCAACAACTTGAAGATCAAGAGGTCAGTCCATATGAAGCAAGGATTAATCATATTGTAGAGCTAGATGAAGAAAGAAGAGCATCCCACCAAAGGCATGTTAGATTTAGAGAGAAGTTAAAGAGGTTGTTTTGACAAGAAGGTCACTCCTAGGGCCTTCAATATTGGAAATCTTGTTTTGTTATGGGACAACAAAAATGAAGATAAGGGCAAGCATGGTAAATTTGATGCATTATGGATGAGCCCTTACTCCATTGATATCAGAATTGGTGAAAATACTTTTTTCTCAAGGACTTAGATGGGGAATTGCTTGAATTGCCTGTTAATGGCAGGCATCTGAAGCATTTCTTGGATTAATCCTGAAATTTGAGGTATGCACCAACTTGTATAGTGTATAGTGTCTGGTTTTTGCTCTTCTCGGTGTTTTGTCGGTTTGTGGTTTGCCTTGGTGTGTGGCAGCCATTTTTGTCGGTTTCTCAGCTGGTTTTTTGGTGGCTTTGTCTCATGACTCCTTTGCCCAATGGATTATTTTGGCACTTGGTCTACTTTTGTTCTTGTGGCACTCACTGGGAGTGCCCATCCCCAGCAGAGCCGATGTTGGTGCCCATTTTAATCCTCTGCCATTTTGACCTAAATTTTCCTTTGGTTTGCATGTTCTAAAATGTTTTTCTTCAAAATTGGTGGTCTGCAAAGTTCCCTCCAGATTGAATGCCTTGAAATGCTCACAAACTTATTATTTTGCCCCAATTTGAAAGAAAAATACATGCATGCCCTGTTTTGTGCCCTAATTTTTCCAAATCAATGCCTCTGCCATTTTTTCCACTTTTCCCGGCCTTTGGAGCTCGTGGTTGTTCGTTTTATGCTTATTTGCCCTCAAAAATCTATCCCCATGGTCAAAAATTGCCTAAAATCACTTTCCATTTGTTTTTGACCAAAAATTCTTCACCCACGAAGAAAAAATTGAATTCGGGCATCTCTGGCAAATTTTGTGTTTTTGACGGTCATACGGGCATACTTTGCCGTCAAATTCTATCTCAAACGTCATCTCCTACGTGGCCATTTGTGGTTGGACAAGGTTGGCGGGTCTGTTTGAAAAACTTAACGTTTTTTGTGTTTTGGCAAAAATCAAAATTTCCCCCGCAACTCCGCAGGTCCCAGAGGAGGACACGTGTCATGTTCTCATTCAAAGGTGAATGGAAGGCTGGCGGAGGACTTAGACAATTTTTGCCTTTTTGGCGAAAGGGACAAAGGTCGTGAAAAGGGCAGCGGAGTGCCCTGATGAATCACGAGAGGGACACGTGGCAAAGGGACGAGAGGGAGTGCGGGGCCGCGAGGAAAAGGGAAATTTTTCCCTTTTGGCAAAATGACTTAGAATGAAAATTTGAGGCGTGGCTCCGCGAGAAGAGAGGAGACACGTGGCAGGGACGGAATCGGAGGTGTGGGTCTGCGGAGGAAAAGTGAGAAAATTTCCTTTGGCAAAAAAAGGGAGTTAAAATGTGAAATGAGCCCGCAGATCCTCAGCGATAGAGAAGGTGACACGTGTCAAGGACAGAGGCGGAGGTGCGGGCCCGTCGAGATTTTTGAAAATATTTCCCTTTTTTCAAAAAAGGTAGAAATGTGAAGAATCAAGCCGCGATTCCAATGGGGCCCACATTGTGCCACATGTCAGCACCAAATCTCAAGGTCGGGGGGCGGAGAAAAATGTCAAAATTTTACATTTTTCAAAAATGTTAAAAAGTCAAAAAGTGATCCCAAATCCATTCCCAATCGCATTATGACACGTGGAGGGCTCAAATTGAAGGGAGAAAGGAAAATCAATGGTAACTGTGCATTTTTCAATTTGGCCACCATTTTTGCTCCAGGAAGCTTGGAGATGCGAATTCTACATAATTTTTATTGAATCTTTGGTGAATTCGTGTCGTTTTGGCCTTCAAGGATCAATGGGATCAATTTGAAAGTTCAATTTGCAGATCTGAGGTGTTTTTGAAATAATTTTTGCCCGGCTCGTGCAAAATGTGAAAGATCAAATCAAGAAGTTGTAGAATCAAATTTTGGAGGGATAAGGATGAAATAATGAAATGAAAGGGGTTTGCATGCTTTGAGGATGAAAAACGTGCCTCCACAATGGATAATGATGAAGTTTTGTAATGATTCACCTTTTGAAAGAACAACTGGCAACTTTTTGCATGAGTCTGTTAGATGTCATTTTCCAAAAATATTGCAAAGCAAAGGTGCTCGAATATTCCACTTTTAGAGGGAAGATGTGAGAGGCAAAGGATCAATTGTAATGAAAAGTTATATATTGCATGAATTTGTCATGCAAATGGTCGGAGAAACTTAGAATTTCATGGGAAAATCTGGGAAGAAGCCCATTTTTTGAGAAACCACCTGAGAACCATTTCTAATTCCTTTTTGCATCAGATTTGTATCATGTTGAGTTGGTTTCAGTTGTAAAGCCATCAACAAGCTCTGAGATTGTTCTTCTAACATTCCCTTACTGATAGATTTGATCATTTTGGATTATTTTGTGTTGTCTCTTGGAAAAATTTGCATGCACTTATGTTTCAGAATGTTTTCAATTTGTGTTTCTTGCTCATGTTGCAGTCTTGTGTTTAAATCTCTCTTGATCATACATGGTCTCATTTCTTGTTGATAGTTTAGTGGCATTTGCAATCTCACATTTAGAAGAGCTTTCATCTGATAAAGAGATAAACAGATTTAAAATCACTTTACCTTCCTTGAATTCAGAGATTATTTGTAAACCTTTGGGTGCACCTTAGGTCATGATAAAATAGATATTTCGGATGCTTTTGATTGGTTCATCCGCTTCAAGCTTTTGTGGTGATTATCAAAATTGTGTGGAAGAGTGCAGATCTAGGCCTCCATTTGGTGCACATATCCTGGTTGAAGGAGTACCTTAACCCCTTTGGAGCATTCTGTTGTTTAGGTCTTACAAATTTCTTACAAAGGTCCTTAAAGAATTTGGCAAATTTTGGTTAGTCTTGTCTAAAATCTCCCACCAAAAATTCATTCAAAATAACTAATCCTAGGTCCTTAAAGAATTTGGCAAATTTTGGTTAGTCTTGTCTAAAATCTCCCACCAAAAATTCATTCAGAATAACTAATCCTACCCATTGCATTGCATTGTGTGTCAACAAAAGAATACAATCCATTTACAAAAATGCACAAAGCAAATCAGGATCATACAATGTCTTCAATAACCCTTGCCTTGCATTGAAAGTATCTCCATAATCTGGGAGTGACAACTTGTGAAAGTTAGATTTGGAGTGTTGATCATATTTTCCCAAAGCCCTCTCCATAATATTTGCACAAATTGAGGGATATCTTCATCTCCTTCACCATTTGAGGGTTACAAAATAGGTCCTCTTACCTTGGTTGAAAGGCACAACCTAAAACAGTTAGGACAAGATCAAGTCCTATTTGAGTGCTATCCATCTCTCCACAAACTGGAGTGCTAGTTAGATCACATCCCCGGCTACAAAACGACATACATCATGATCTATCTGTCTCCAAGCTTCATGCCATATCTCTGATGGGCTCAGACTGAAAAAGAGAACAAATTTGGGTACCAACACTTTACTCGTGCCGTTGGGGACCGTTGAAAATATTTGAGATATTTGGATGCATATCAAACCTTGGTAATGTCCCTTGCAAATTCTACATGCAAATACATTGTTGAAGCATCATTTTATAATCAGATTTGTAAGGATTAAGTGAAGATATAAATTCTACCTACAATTTTATCAGTTTCAGTAGTTGTTGCACTTCATTTGCATTTGTGATTGATAAATTCAAGAAGGAAGGTCTGATCTCTAAAGTTTTGCAAGATTTTCAGTGTTGATAGGTATTTGACAGAGTATTTTAGTGCATTTGCACAACTAGGGTGAAAGTCCTTAGTGGCGACTCCATGTTGTTATGATCTTGATAAATACCAGTGTCTTACCTTTCTGTCATTTATTTTTGTGTTGCTAATCTCTACAAAACTGGAAGGAAGAAGATCTCTCTTCATTAGAGACTCTGCTAAGAAGTTTTTAGATTCAAGGAACTCGAGTTAGAAGGGAGAAGAATTTGGAAGATTGTTAAAGGTCGACATCGTGCAAAGGTATATCCATTGGTGAGAGAGATCAGCCTTTAGTAGAGGATTATCACTCTTCTTCCAGTGATTTTGATTCAAGCAATCCTCTCATAAACTTGTTTACTTCAACTAGTGAAGGTCCTTTTGTTGTACCTGGTGAGTTCCTTCTTCAATTTGCACCTCTGTGTTTCAATTCAAATAAAATTTTCCTAGAAATCAACACTTAGAGAATATCGGTCTTGTGAATCACATTCTTGAGCCCCAAAGACCTTACACTCCTCATCAACTTGTGTCACCCCCAAGATCACCACCTCAAAACAATATGGCTCAACCTAGACCTCCATTTGTTGTTAACACCTTTGGTCCTATAGACTTTAGAGGAATGGATGGTTACCCAAATGTTGTCCCTCAAGATGTAAGGAATAGATTGCCAAAATTCCAAGGTAACAATGCAATAACTGGTGATTAGCATCTCAAACTTTTTGTTAACATGATGGAGGATTTTGATATAAAGTTTGAAGATGTGTATGTCAAATTGTTCATTCATACACTAAAAGAGAATGCTAGGGATCGGGTACAAGGATCTCGCCTAATAATTCAATTGATTCTTGGTGAGATGAAGAATGCATTTAGGTTGCAATATGATGACAATGCAATAATCGGTGATTAGCATCTCAAACCTTTTGTTAACATGATGGAGGATTTTGAAATAAAGTTTGAAGATGTGTATGTCAAATTGTTCATTCATACACTAAAAGAGGATGCTAGGGATTGGTACAAGGCTCTGCCTAATAATTCAATTGATTCTTGGACTGAGATGAAGAATGCATTTAGCTTGCAATATGGTGACAAGACTGATCCTAGATTTCTCTTGTTTGAATTTGAAAATATCAAGAAGAATCCCAATGAATCAGTCCATGACTTCAACACAAGGTTTAACAAAACTTTGAGAAAGTCACTGTTAGTCTGAGGCCTTTGATGAGTCTTGTTTAATCAAATATGTAAATGCATTTGATAAAAAGGAAGCCTATTACTTAAGAGACAAGAACCCTACCAATCTAAGGCAAGCTTTCACCATGGCACTTCAAATTGAAAACAATATCAAAGCAATTGGGAAACCTCTCAAGAGAGATGGTGTAAAGTTGATAAACCCTAAAAAACCTCAAGCTAGCAAGGGTGCTGACTTGGAGGAAGTGGTGAAAATTTGGCAGGGGCTGTCAAAGAGATTTCCTACAAATTGGTAAGAGCTGAGAAGGGAATTGGGCAGACTTCACAAGGTCAACAAAGAGCACAAAACCATGACAGATTTGCCAATCATCCTAAAGGTGATCAGAAATCTGATGATAGAGGAAAGGGACCCATGGGATCTGCAAATAGACATCCTCAAGCACGTGAAGGAAGAGTGTTACCTAATCCCCTAACTGCTAGGGTTGCTGTTGTTGAGGAAGTTGCTGATATTGATTGGTGTGATAGGTGTTTTCTGCCCCATCCTCCATGTGAAGTGGACCAACAAGATGGTGAAGCTAATAATAATGATGGTACTGATGATGATATCTACATGGTGGGCTGTTCTTCAAGTTCACAAGGAGGAGCAACATCTACTGAAGTGATAAGTGCAAGGACAACTGCAACCTTTTGGGATTGCATCAAATGGGTACAAGTCTTTCTTCCCCCTCATACTCTTGAAGTTGATGTAGTGCAAGCTTTTAAAATTCCTAACAATGACTTTGAATACTTAAGAGCTTTGATGATTAAGAAATATGATGGTGGTATCCCTTCGGAGGAAGATAGATAATTGTTGATGAATGTTGTGTAGCTCAAGAGAAAGACTATAACACTAGAAGCAAAGTCGTTACGAGAGTGGGCCTCAAGCCAAACCTAAACACACCCTTGCTACAAGCATTCCCAAAGAAGCTCTTAAGAGAAGCACCCGCCAAAAGCTCTGTTGTCCCAAGCAAAAATTACAGTCCTCCTCATGCCCAAGCTACTAAGGATTCCATGCCATCTAATGAATCTGCTTGTCTCCATTCCAATGTTGCCTTGCAAAGACATGCTCCTATAACATAGCCCATGTATTGAGCCAAATCAAAGTGAGTAAAAAAAAATCGACAATAACGCTTAAAATTTTCCGTTTTGAAACGTCTAATTTAATTAATTTAAGAGCTATTAGGACTTTGAGAAAAACAATAATTGCGTTAAAAAAGATTTTAATATTTGATCTAATCGAAAAAGATCTCTAATGAAAGTCCAAGGCTTTCCGAAAGTCCACAAAGCAAACTAGTAGACCTTCGAAGAGCGGTGGCGGGCCTCCTCAATAATAGCCCGAAGGGTGAAGATGTGGTCGATAGTGTGATACCTGTGTCGAAAACCAGCCTCGACCTCCTCGAAATGCCCCTCTCGCTCCAAATCATCAAACAACAACCTGTGGAGGACCGTGGCATAGAGTTTAGATAAAGAGTGGCCAACCATAATAGTCCTGTAGTTATTCGGATCAGATCGGGTGAATGATATGAAGAGACCAAATAGGTGGGAAACCGCAAAAACCCCCCGGTTGAAAAGATCACCAAATAAACACAAACAACCTCAGAACCCTGCTTGAAGAATACAACCCGAAAGCCCTCTTCACGCCCGCCACACTGTTCGAGTACCGATTGCCTCTTTGATATTCCTGTATGTGAAAGGATTACCGGGAGGAGGATTTCCAATCTGGATAGACTGCTGCCCCGGGATATCATAAAGGGTAGAGGTGTGGGAGAATATGGAGGTAGGATCGATCACCATGGAGGGGGTGGTAGGAAACATAAGATGCCGAGAGGAAACCCTGGGATTAGACCAGAGGGAGGTAGTAAAGTGTATACCGCAGTGGGAAATGAAGGATCGCTTCTTACGGCGAAGGAGGCATCGGTAGGCAGTCCTGAGAGTGGGGAAGGAGGGAAGAGCATGGGTAAAGGCATGACAGAGGTGACGGTGAAGGGATTTGCACTCTAAATCATACCATTGGTTCATAGGACAAGATTTTGGAGTCCAAAAGGTCAGAGGGATGAGTAGTGGAGTTGGGAAAGGATAAGAGAGCAGCTTTACGAGAGCAGAAGGATAGGTAGTGCAACAGACTTCCTTAGCATCCACACTCACAAGGTTGGAGAAGTGATTCTCAGAGGGGAGAAGGTCACGAGGATGTGAGCTGAGAAAGTGTCGTAGCTCCCCTTATCAAACTGAAAGGAAGTACAAGGGGAGTATGGCAAGAGGAGGGTGGTGGTGAGAGGAGGGTTGGTGTTGAGACAGTAAGGAGAAGGAACGGAAAAGAAGAGAGACATCCGGGTTGGCAAGAATATAATCAACAACGTTGGTGCCACCACCATGGGGGCAGCAGTGAGGAAGCATGAATCCAGTGTAGCGTGCAATCCCGTTAAGGATCACCATCCCCTGTGATTCCCCGAGCTGGAGAAGGAACCATCCATAGGCTGTGAAAGGACCGTCTATATCATCGGAAATCCTGTGCAAACCCACTGCTTCGAGTCAATACTCTGTGTGCAGAATGTATCCTTAGAACGGTCATGAAGAGGAACCTATAAGTGTCTAGTGCGGGCATTAAAATCGCCCAAGATAATAACATTCCCTATATCGTAGTATCGACTAAAATCCGTCGTGGATAAGTCAAAGAAAGTAATGACATCAATATACAAATTTCTAGAACCACGAGCGACCGCTCTAATACGAATCCACATGTACTGGCCGACACATCGGTGCCAATAACCAAGATCCTATCCCAGAGGAGGGAATCCCTATAAAGACAAAGCAACCCCACCGTAACCCCGACACTGCCGACACTAAAATTTTCCTCCATAATTTCTATTTCATTAATGTATGTATTAGGAATAGGATGTTGTTAAGTATAATAGGATAACGGCGCCACAAGACGGTGCCGCCAATAATGTGGAGTACGGTAATACCAAAGTACAATAGGAATGTTGTAAAAAGTAAATATTTGTCGTAAGTGGTCCGTAATGTTAAAATGTCAAAGTTTGGGTAATTAGAGAAGTAGGGTCTACATGATTAGGAATTAGAAATATTATATTGGTAATAAGGACAAGGAGTGAGGTCATAAATATTTTGTGTATTTTATTTGTAAAAAGTCTAAAATGTGGAACCCATGTAAAATGATAAGGTTTATCTTATCTTAAAAGATAAGCTTACATGTATAGATAAGAGTTAAGGTATGGAATATGATTCGTCAGAGGGATTTCTTATCCTATCTTAGAGATAAGATGGATAAGCCTCGGAAGTTCTATAACAGAGAGGCCACCCCCTCATTTAGCATAGAAGGAAGTAGTGAGAAATATTGTAGGAAGTGTGCAAAGGAAGCCATCGCTTTAAAGGTGTGTCAAGAAGCCATTAAGAGGTGTAATTGTAAAGTTTCTCCCATAGTCTTGGTGAAAGGCAAGTGAAGTCAATAACACTCAAGTACCTCATGGGTGAGATTGTAACAATTTCATGTTAATATTATAATTTACTTTGATATTTCAGATTTGTCATCATTCCGTCTTATCATAGTCGATGGTATTCTTGTGTTATGTTATGTTGTTTTGTTTCCGTAGATTACATCCACCAAACTAAAGGTCAGGCATTAGTAAATAATCATAAAGACGAGGAGTTCCCGTGAAGAATTATCATAGTGCCGGATTGGTGATGACATTTTGGTTCCGCTGCGGACCATCCTCCTCGTTGGTGGATTTTCTCGAGAGATATTCCCACTTAGTCAAAAATCAATCGAGGGTAACCTTGTTTTTATCATGTATAGTAGTTACCATGGTAAAGTCATTTTTGCCATGAATAGTAGTTACCATGGTAAAGTCATTTTTCTCGGGAATAGTATTTACCGCAAAAAGAAAGTCACTTTTTACCGTGAATAGTATTTACCGCAAGAACTTCACTTTTTACCGTGAATAGTGTTTACCACAAGAAAGTCCGTTTTTACCGCAAAGAAGTCAAGTTTTACCATAGTTTACCGTGGTCATTTCTATTTTACCGTAGAAAGGTGTAAAGTCACTTTCTAGTATAGTGATTCCAATTATTTGTGCACATAAGTCTTGTTGATTGTATTTGTGGGTTGGTATTTCACGGTGGTTACTTTTGAAAATGGGAAAGATTCTTTTTTTTCAGCTCAATCTAATGAAGATGCTTCTTCTTTCATTCAAGAGTTTAAACGATCTTGTATTTGTAATGGCCTTATAAGAAGGGGAACAATGGACTGAATTTTTCCTACCTTTTGGATGGTTCAAAGACTTAGGTGGTTTCAAACACTAGGTGATAATGTGAAAAATTCATGGGATTTATTAACCGAAAGTTTTCAAGAATTTGGTGAACAATAAATATGCAGATCTCATGATCGAGATCACAAAGCTATCCCAAGGAGAGAAGGAGAAGATAAGGGATTATCATGCTCGTGTTCTGAGCTAAGGAGGAAGCTCGATGCCCAGATCCGAAGGAAGGATTAGCGGATGGGTTGATGAATGGCGTGGATAATCTCCTCTCTGTAAGCACTTCATTCTTGGGATGAAGCCTGAGATCGACAACGAGTGAAGTATGACCGCCCTGGCTACCATCAACAAGCAAAGGAGATTGCAAGAAGGCAAGAAGAAAGCATGGAAGAGGAGCCCAAAGAAATTGTTGCTAAAGTAGAGCCTACACCAAAGACCTTTGGTCCGTAATCCACAACCACTCCCGTGAGCACAAATATTTCTCCTAGTACATCTACCGAGTATGAAGATCTCGCTCAAAAAGATGGGTCAGCTTAACTATTAATCTTCTTCAAGGAAAAGAATTTAGTTCTCGTGGAGGAGATAGAGGTCCAAAAAGAAATATTTTCAAGTCAGATGTTATGGTTGTTATAAAAAGGGTCATTATAAGTATAATTGTCCAGATAGAGCTTCTACATCTGGTAAAGGAGATAATGATAAAGGAAAAGCACTGTGAATTCTTTTGATGTAGTAGATAAGAGCAGAAATAATGAAGTAGATGTGTTTGTAACAAAAAGAAAGAAAGAAAAAGATAATCAAGATGGAAATGATCCTAAGAAGATGAAAGGAGAAACTAATAAGAAACATAGGAGAAGAAAGTTGGGTGTGCAGGATTTTCTGATTTCACAGGGGCAAGGACCATACTCCATCTTGGAAGATCTGTCCAAAAGGCCTGCAAATATTACATATGGTCAACTCTTGGCTATGTCTTCTGAGAAGAGGCGGGAGCTGCGAAGTGGACTCAATGCTCGACGAAGAAAGGAGGTTGAGGTCCCTGTTTTGGAGGCAGAGGCGGATCCCTATGCTCCACAAGCTGAGGTATTATGTAATGGTATTTCAATTCATGATGTCTTAGTGGAGGTGCTGCAGCTTAATGTAATGACCGAGTCTCAGTAATGAATATGTTGGGTTTAAAATTGATCGCCCTTCAACACTTATGTTAAGGTCATTAAATAAAGGAAAACTAAACCGTAAGGTGTAGTTTCAAATGTGGCAATATCTCATATGGGTGTTGTCATGTGTGGTAGACTTTCAGTGTGATGAAAATGGTAATGCACAATGCACCCAATGTCTGCCGGGAAGACCATGGCTAAGGAGAGTTCATGCAAGAAACTACCGGAATGAAGGTTTCATGACACTTGGACGTGGTAGAGAGAGGGTGAAGATAAACGTGATCCTCGACATCATAAGGCGTAACCTCGTGGATTCAAGTGATGAAACCGATGATCGACATCCTCTCGATTACTCTAGTACCAAAGTGAAGTGGACACCAAGATGAAGAAAGTGAGGTTGATGTTTCACCATGGATATCCTTCCACCACACCAACTCATGACCCCATAAAATTATCTGAAGAAGAAGTTGATGATCGTCTCCAACAAATAAAGATTGGTGATGCTGTGATGGAGAGTGAGAAGGAATCCTACCTCCAGCTCTTTCGAAGGTACATACACCTATTCACTTTTGATTACAAGGAACTCCGTCAAGTAAGTTGGGTAGAACATTCTATTGAGCTGGTAGATGGTGCTAAGCCCATAAAGCAAATGCCATATAGAATGAATCCTAATTTTTCCAAGACTGTAAAAGAAGAAATAGATAAGTTGCTTGATGCAGGATTCATATTTGCTGTGGAGAATTCAAAATGGGTTTCTCCCATTGTGATCTCAATAAAAAAGAATGGGAAGCTACGCATTTGTGTTGATTACAGGAAGCTCAATAAGGCAACAAAGAAGGATCATTACCCTCTTCCATTTTCAGATCGATCTTGGACGAAGTATGGCCAGAGTGCTATAGTTTTACTCGATGGATATAGGGCTACAACCAAGTTCGTATAGCAGAGAAAGATCACCAAGACCACGCTCACCACTCCTTGGGGAACGTTTGCTTATAGAGTTATGCCTTTGGGTCAGTGTAATGCTCCAACAACATTCCAACGCTTGATGAATAGGGTGTTCGAACCCTACATCGGGACCTTCATCGAGTATTTTCGGATGATTTTTGCATCTATGGGAGCAAGTTGGACCACCTGCACCAGATGGAGACAACATTTCAAAGGTTAGATGAAGCACAAGCCTCACTAAACCCTACAAAGTGTGTCTTTGGATGTTCTAAAGGCGTTTTGTTAGGGCATGTCAGATCCAGAGATGGTATTGGTAATTCGATCCTGATAAAGTTTCAAAATCAAAGATTTACCATTTCCTATGAATAGAAGTAAGTTGAGATCATTTTTAGGCCATGTGGGTTACTATAGAAGGTTCATCAAGAATTTCTCAAAGATTACATACCACTAACCCAGCTTTCAAGAAGGATGTTACTTATGAACCAGAAATAAGGCGCATGAAGCTTTTGGACAATCAAGGAAGCCCCGGTGTCTTCACCTGTTTTGAAGAATCCAGATTGGAGCAAGCCATTCATTGTGTACACTGATGCCTCGATGCAAAGACTAGGAAGTACTTTGAGCCAAAAGGATGAAAATGGGAATGAACATCCAATTTACTTTGGGAGCAAACAAATGAGCAAAGGTTGAGGTAAATTATATCAGAATCAAAAAGAGGCTCGCTATCATTTTTGTCAGAAGAAGTTTAGAAATTACTTGCTAGGGCAAAAATTTCTAGTCAGAATGCAGATCATCGTGCTCTAAAATATATCAGAATAAGCCTAACCCATCGTGGAGGATAGCAAGATGGATAATTTTGCTACAAGAATTTGAATTTGATATTATAGATAGGCCAGAAAGAAGCATGTCAATGCAGATGCACTCTCTCGAGCCTATGATGGTTTAGGATCATCTTGTGATGATGATGATTTCCCGATGCAAGATTGTTATCCTCGACACAATCCCTAGTGAATACATAGATATTTGGAATTATCTAGAATGAATTCAAGTTTCCTCGATGGTGCCAATGCAAAGACTAAGAGAAAGATTACTCAAGCCTTGTCATCCATATTCTATTCTCGCATGGAGTATTATTTCGAATAGGACCTCGATGGACAAGACAAGAGGGCAATTGGACGTGATCAAGGGAAGGAACTGCTAGAAGAATTCCACAATGGTACATGTGGAGGGCACTTCTCTGACAACTTACAAAGAAGAAGGATCTTGGATGCAGTTATCACCGCCCACTCTTTTTAAAGATTGTTATAATTATTGTAAGACATGTGATATTTGTCAAACACATGGTAACCGTAAGACTTCATCAGCTCCATTATGCCCTATTCTTCCACTGGTCCCTTTCAAAAGTGGGGAATAGACATGTAGGTCCACTTCCAACTACCTCACGCCAAAATAAGTATATTGTAGTGCACATGCATTATTTAACCAAGTGGGTCAAGCTAGGCCATCAAAACAACTTCCATGGATGAGGTGGCAAGGTTCATATATGAACGCATTGTCACCAGATTTGGTTGTCCATTAGAAATTGTAATGATCAAGGAAGCCACTTCATTAATGAGGTAGTAGAAGCCCTAGTCAATAAATTTTCTATTAAGCACAGAAGGCAACAACATACAAGCCAAGTACAAATGGACAGTGGAACGAACAAATTTTGTGTTGTGTCAAATTCTAGCAAAAGATGCAGCCTTGCAGTACATAAGTGGGATAAAAGGATTCATGCAAAGATTGTGGACATATAGGGCAACATCAAAGTCAGCAACAGATACTCCCCATTTCATTTTGGCCTATGGCATTGATCCAGCTTCTTCCTATTGAGTTTGATATTCCCACTGTGAGAGTTATGAAAATGAAAGGATGGATGAAAGTGATTCAAGAAAAGAAAGGTGGTACATCTTCATTTGCTAGAGGAAATGAGGGAAATAGCAAAGGATACAAGCCATAAGAAGAAAATGAAGCAGTAAGGAATACTTTGATCAAAAGATCCGTTGGTCTCCATTTCATGTGAATGACTTGGTTCTAGTATATGATTCCGTATACAAAAAAAGAAGACAGAGAAAATTTCTTCCAAAATGGATGGGGCCCTACAAAATAAAAGTGTGGCATGAAAATGGTACGCATCGACCGGAGGAATGGATGGCACTCCCATTACGAAATGGGTCAACCACCACAAGTCAAGATTTTCCAAGCACTGAATAGTCTACTCCGAGGATGGAGTAGAAGCTAGGAAGGGGGAAGATGTCGACACTAAAATTTTCCTCCATAATTTCTATTTCATTAATGTATGTATTAGAATAGGATGTTGTTAAGTATAATTAGTAGTAGCTGCCTCGATAGAAGATAACGGCGCCACAAGATGACAAGTGCCGCCAATAATGTGGAGTACGGTAATAAGTCAAAGTACAATAGGAATGTTGTAAAAAGTAAATATTTGTCGTAAGTGGTCCAGTAATGTTAAAATGTCAAAGTTTGGGTAATTAGAGAAGTAGGTCTACATGATTAGGAATTAGAAATATTATATTGGTAATAAGGACAAGGAGTGAGGTCATAAATATTTTGTGTATTTTATTTGTAAAAAGTCTAAAAATGTGGAACCCATGTAAAATGATAAGGTTTATCTTATCTTAAAAGATAAGCTTACATGTACAGTATAAGAGTTAAGGTATGGAATATGATTCGTCAGAGTGGATTTCTTATCCTATCTTAGAGATAAGATGGATAAGCCTCGGAAGTTCTATAAATAGAGAGGCCACCCCTCATTTAGCATGAAGGAAGTAGTGAGAAATATTGTAGGAAGTGTGTGCAAAGGAAGCCATCATTTTAAAGGTGTGTCAAGAAGCCATTAAGAGGTGTAATTGTAAAGTTTCTCCCATAGTCTTGGTGAAAGGCAAGTGAAGTCAATAACACTTGAAGTACCTCATGGGTGAGATTGTAACAATTTCATGTTAATATTATAATTTACTTTGATATTTCAGATTTGTCATCATTCCGTCTTATCATAGTCGATGGTATTCTTGTGTTATGTTGTTTTGTTTCCAGATTACATCCACCAAACTAAAGGCTGTGCATTAGTAAATAATCATAGCACGAGGAGTTCCCGTGAAGAATTATCATAGTAGTCGATTGGTGATGACACACCCCGACCCCCGAGTCTCCTGTCTACAAGCAGAAAACCAAATGAAGCCCGCAATACCCGGGAGAGGTCAAACTGGGCTCTCGTGTGTCTCTGTGATGAAAAGCATATCAGCAACCCCAAGGGCATCTGTCGTAAGACCGGGGGAAGACCAAAGTGAGCCATTACCATTCCAACATCTGATAGTCAACCCCTAACCCCTCTCTTGCTTGACCCATCATTTGGAAACACCCTGTCGAGGCTCCCAACCGGGGAGACGAATCCCTAATAACAGCCCGGAGGTTCCTGATGACCGCCCATTTACCTACCTTCCTTGCTGCCATAACCTGCTCCCTAGAGCATTTGAGCTCTCCAACCTCGTGTCCTGATGAGATCCTCGTCAAGAAGACCTTCTGCATTTGAGAGAAAAGACACCTCTTAGCCCCGAGAGTCATCAACCCGTCCGATGCGGTCTGAAAGCAGATGAAAAGGGTGGAATCATAGCCGACCCAGGCTTTCTCTAGTGTAATGTCAGAGATCCCCAAAGTATTCGTGAGAAAGGAGTTACCAACCACCAGTGGGTCCTGTGTAGGAATGGTGGGTGGGAGACCCCTCACTTTGAGGTTTAACTCCCTATCACGCCTAGTGCGTTCCTCAATTAATTTGGCCTGCACAACGGCCTCAACAATGCAGCTAAAGGTGGAGGGACATTGGTTTTCCCGCAGACAACCTTGGTCCATGATTCCGTTTCCAGCTTTAAGGAAGCCTGGTTATTTCTGATCTCCCCGCTGGGACCGAAGGTCAACAATTTCAGCTTGTAAGGTATCATTAGGAGGGTTGGTATTATCGGTGTTGTTGGCTAGCTTCTCTTTCAAGATAACATTCTCTGATTCAACATCTGCAACCCTGTTAATAAGTGCACAAACCTCACTCTGAAGTTGTTGATTTGCAGTTTCAATTTTTTGGATACGGTTGAGAAGTTCCATTAAGATGTCAGCTGTGCAGTTGGGAGGATTGCCCAGGGGGTTCCCAATCGTGCCCCTGCCTGGTAGGAGATTCGGGGCCATGTTTGCTGACACTGTGGGAAAAATAACTGAAGAGGAGAGAGGATTAGTGGGGAATCAGATAACATAAAGTAGTAATTGTCTGTCTCACTGTCTAAGGTTACCGACCCAACTTTCAGAGAGATGTGCCCTCACCAACCCTTCACGACCTGTGGATTTGGAGCCATGAATTGGGAAATTTGTGACCTCCTGTGTCTCCACGAGCAGTTCACGAGCTAGGGACCGTGAACCGTGACCATAAAAATAACGAATCAGGAGCCACGAAATAGTAAGGGGAGCCACGAATCTTGTCTGAGGAAGGAGGAAGCAGGACTATAGAAGAAAACCACGACACCCCAAAGAGCCACGAAAGGATGTCGTTTTACTGGGGAAAACGAGCTCGTAGAAGAATCCAAGTCTGTAGATAACCAGGGCATATACTGTGATGGCGTTTTGAGGAAAAATGTGGGTCAAAGGCACAGAATGTAGACAGGAGAAAATAGTGAGCCCTCACGAGCCCATTGTAGAGAAATGTGCCCTCACGAGCCCCTCACGACCTGCAAATTTCCTTCACAACTTGTGGAGTCTGTAGAGAACCACAAGAAGTTCCGAGCCACGATTCCAGAAAACCGTGCCCTCCTTGTCTAGAGAACCAACACGATTCTGCAGAGGACCACCACAATTCTATATAAAACCGAGCCATAATTGTCTAGAGAACCACCACGATTCAACCATGATTCTGTAGAAGTCTCTCTGACAAAACCGAGCCACGATTTTGTAGAAAATCGAGCCACGATTCAACAAAGTCGAACCATGATTCGTAGAAGATACCCAAATGAGAGAAGCAATAGTCATGAAAACGTGCCTCGATGCACACAATCGTAGAGAGCAACATTCGTGGAAAACGTATGTTTTAGGTGAAGACCACTAGGGAATATTCAAGAAACTCAAGCTACCCTTCTTTCTTTCCATAGCTTTGAAAATGATGGAAACAATAAGAATCTAAGAAATACCGATGTCCCTAAGCCTCTGGAAGAGAGCCATGCGAGGTACTGAGTCAAAGGCTTTTCGAAAGTCCACAAAGCAATAGTAGACCTTCGAAGAGCGGTGGCGGGCCTCCTCAATAATAGCCCGAAGGGTGAAGATGTGGTCAATAGTGTGATACCCAAGTCGAAAACCATCAGACAACATGTGGAGGACCGTGGCATAGAGTTTGGAGAAAGAGTGGCCCATCATTATAGTCTCTGTAGTTATTCGGATCAGAAGTCATTCCCGCTTTGTAGATCGGGTGAATGACATGATGAGACCAAGTAGGTGGGAAACCTCGGCGGACCACCTGGTTGAAGAGATCAGTCAAATAAACACCAATTGCCTCAAGAACCCTGCTTGAAGAATTCAACCTGGAAGCCCTCTTCATCAGCCGCCTTGCCACTGTTCAAGGACCTAATTGCCTCTTTGATATTCCTGTATGTGAAAAGATTACCGGGAGGAGGATTTCCAATCTGGATAGACTGCTGCCCCGGGATATCATAAAGGGTAGAGGTGTGGGAGAATATGGAGGTAGGATCGATCACCATGGAGGAGGGGGTGGTGGGGAAGACATTACGCCAAAAAGACCAGGATTAGACCAGAGGGAGGTAGAAAGGGTATGCCTGCGGTGGGAAATGAAGGATCGCTTCTTACGGCGAAGAAGGCACCGGTAGGCAGTCCTAAGAGTGGGGAAGGAGGGAAGAGCATGGGTAAAGGCATGACGGAGGTGACGGTGAAGGGATTTGCACTCTAAATCATACCATTGGTTCATAGGACAAGATTTTGGAGTCCAAAAGGCTGAGGGATGAGTGGTGGAGCTGGGAAAGGATAGTAGAGCGGCCTTCCACAGAGCAGAGGATAGGCATGTGTACTTAGCTTCCACACTCACAAGGTTGGAGAAGTGATTCTCAGAGGGGAGAAGGTCACGGATGTGAGCTGAGAAAGTGTCGTAACTCCCTTTATCAAACTGAAAGGATAGAGAGCGGCCTTCCACAAAGCAGAGGATAGGCATGTGTAGCTTCCACACTCACAAGGTTGGAGAAGTGATTCTCAGAGGGGAGAAGGTCACGGATGTGAGCTGAGAAAGTGTCGTAACTCCCTTTATCAAACTGAAAGGAAGTACTGAGGGGTAGCGAAGAGGAGGGGTGGTGGTGGGAGGAGGGTTGGTGTCGAGACAGAAGGATAGGACAGCGTGGTCGGCAAGGGGAATGGGGGAAACAGAGAAGGAACGGAAAAGAAGAGAGACATCCGGGTTGGCAAGGATATAATCTACAACACTGGTGCCACCACCATGGGGGCGACAGGTGAAGAAGCGTGAATCCGGAAAGCGTCAATCCCATTAAGGATCACCATCCCCTGTGATTCCCTGTTGGAGAAGGAACCGTCCATAGGCTGTGAAAGGACCATCTGTATCATCGGAAATCCTATGCAAACCCACTGCTTCTGAGTCAATACTCTGTGTGCAGAATGTATCCTTAGAACGGTCATGAAGAGGGACCTGTAAGTGTCTGGTGCGGGCATTAAAATCGCCAAGATAATAACCTTCTCTGCTGACAAAATACATCGACTAATACCTTGTCGTATAAATCAAAGAAGGCCATTGTGAATGGTGTACAGAGAGGCAGGAGGAAAGTAACAAACAACAATATACAAATCCCTAGAACCTCGAGCGACCGCTCTAATACGAATCCACATGTACCTGGCAGACACATCGGTGCCAACCACCGAGATCCTATCCTGGAGGGAGTCCCTATAAAGACAGGCGACCCCACTAGAACCCCTAACACCCCATGAACCTCGAGTCTCCTGTTTGCAAGCAGAGAACTAAAGGAAGCTCTGCACTACCCGGGAGAGGTTGAACTGGGCTCTCGTGTGTCTCTGTGATGAAAAGCATATCAGCAGCCCCAAGGGCATCTGTCATAAGACTAGGGAAGACCAAAGTGAGCCATTACCATTCCAACATCTAATAGTCAGACCCGACCCCTCTCTTGCCTGACCCGTCATTTGGAAACACCCTATCGGGGCTCCCAACCGGGGGGAGGCGAATCCCTAATAACAACCCGGAGGTTCCTGATGACCGCCCATTTACCTGCCTTCCTTGCTGCCATGACCTGCTCCCTAGAGCGTTTGAGCTCTCCAACCTGTGTCCTGGTGAGATCCTCATCAAGGAAGACCTTGTCTGGGCGAGAGAAAAGACACCTCTTAGCCCTGAGGGCTGTCAACCTGTCAGATGCAGTCCTGAAACGGATGAAAAGGGTGGAATCATAGCCGACCCAGGCTTTCTCTAGTGTAATGTCAGAGATCCCCAAAGTATTCGTGAGAAAGGAGTTACCAACCACCAGTGGGTCTTGTGTAGGAATGGTGGGTGGGAGACCCCTCACTTTGAGGTTTAACTCCCTGTCACGCCTAGTGCGTTCCTCAATTAATTTGGCCTGCACAATGGCAACAACTACATCTAAAGGTAGAGGGACATTGGTCTCCCCACAAACAACCTTGGTCCATGATTTCGTTTCCAGTTTTAAGGAAGCCTAGTTGTTTCTGATCTCCTCTTGTTGGGACCGAAGGTCAACAATTTCAGCGTGTAAGGTATCATTAGGAGGATAGGTATTATCGGTGTTGTTGGCTAGTTTCTCTTTCATTATAGCATTCTCTGATTCAACCCTATTAATAAGTGCACATACCTCACCCTAAAGTTGTTGATTTGCAGTTTCCACTTTTTGGATACGGTTGAGAAGTTCCATTAGGATGTCAGCTGTGCAGTTGGGAGTATTGCCCAGGGGGTTCCCAATCGTGCCTCTGTCGGTAGGAGATTCGGGGGCCACGTTTGCCGACACTGTGGGAAAATAACCTGGATAGGAGAGAGGATTAGTGGAGAATCAGATAACATAATTTGATCAAAACTAGCAGTAATTTTCTGTCTCACTGCCCAAGGTTACAGTCCCAACTTTGCATTACTCAGCCACAAACACGACCCACTACCTCGAGCTACAGACTGTAGCCACGAAGAAACGTGGCCTTGTGTACAGATGGACAATCTACGAATCACGAAAGCCAAAAATGTGCCCTCGAAACACGTAAAAGTTTGCCTTCGATTCGTGCGAGAAAACCAAAGACCGAAAACCCTACCCACGATTCACGAAGAATCAGAAAAATGTGTAATAGAGGAACATAGAGGAACACCCACAATTCAAGACCCACGATTCAGCAATCCTTAATCTTCATCGAGAGAACACCGTGGTATCGCACTAAAAAAACATGCCCTCGGATCACTAAAAAACCAGAGCTACGAATCACGAAAAACTACGTTGAATCTTCAATCCCCGCGATTCACGGTGAGAACGAGCGATCGAAATTGTAAGGAGGCAATCTGAAAAATGGAAAAATCCACAAACGTCGAGCCAAACACCCACTCACAGCCGAGCCAATCAAAGTTGTGGAAGCCCATTCAGAGTCGTGGAAGCCATTAACACAGTCATGGAAGCCATTCACGGGAGCAATACGTTAAGATCAAAGTCACGCAAGCCACAAAATACGAGTCATGGAAGCCCATTCGAGTCGACAAGAGCCACAAAAAATTGCGAATGCAGAAAGGGGGAACACGGTCATGGAAGCCCATTCAAAGTCATACGAGAGCAATGAAAATCGCGAACAAAAAGGGGGATCACAGACAGAGGAGACAATGGCAAAAAAGCATGTGTCCATTGGAGAGTGTCGAGTCTAGGCTGTGGGGAAAGGTTGCCATTAGAGAAAAAACAAAACACCCACACGCCAACAGTTGAACAAGCTCGAATGCAAGTTTAGGAGAGTTGAGCTTGAAGGCAAGGTGAAGGAGCTCAGTGGGGAGAAGAGGAGACAACTCGGTTGGGAGGAGAGATGACTCGGTCGAGCCAGAACCAGCCGCCAAGAAAAACAACCCCGAGCTCCCAAGCCGAGAGACATATCTTTAAGCCATAGGTTTGAACACCTGTAATCGCAAAACCACCATGCAAAAACACGAGAAGACCAGATAAAAACCATAAAATCTAAAAAAAATCACTTCTAGTTTAATAAAAATAATTAAAAAACGAGAATAAAGAACCTCGTGTTTTAAGCGGATTTGCCAAATTTATCCACTAGCTAAATTTAGCTGAGAACCCTAAAAACACAAGGAAATCCTCGCACGAAGAACACACAAAAACGACACGCTTTCTAAAAACAACTTCAAATACATTAGTGAAAATTCCAGAATTTAACGATCGAAAAAGTTGCACGAGGAATAAAAAACGAAACCAAGAGTAATCACAACTCAAAATAGCGAGTGCGTTTACCCGATCTCGTAGCTCGATACCATAAAAGAGTTTCTGCGAGAATGAATCGAAAACTATGCACTACAAAGTAGTTGCATTAACGGAATCGTAATGGCTCAGCATAATCGCGAAGAATCAATCAAACAAAGAAAGTACTTGCAGATAGAACAAAACTTTCTCATAGAGGAAAGACAACGGAGTGTCTTGGCATGCTCATAAATCAGTGATGAATGGGTACATATAGAGTGTTGAGTAACCCTAGTGCAAGACTCACAAATCTTAACCCTAAAGATTGATGACATCACCCATGCGAGATGACCAACCACATGTGAGTGGAGGACTCATAGGATTTCTCACACCAACTCACATGTGGTTGGTCATCTCACATGAGTGATGTCATCAGTCTTTAGGGTTATGGTTTGTGAGTCTTGCACTGGGGTTACTAAGCACCTTATATGTACCCATTCTCATCGATTTATGATCATGCCAAAACACTCCGTCCATTGTCTTTCCTCTATGAGCAAGTTTTGTTTATGCTTATAAGTTTCTTCCTTTGTTGGTCCATTCTTGCGATTATGCTAGAACCATTACGATTCCGCTGAGTGTAACTACTTCGTGGTGCATAGTTTTTCGATTCGATTCTCATAGAAACTCTTTCATGGTATCGAGCTCCGAGATCGGGTAAATGCACTCGTCATTTTAAGTTGTGATTACTTTTGGTTTTGTTTTTCATTCCTCATGTAAATTTTTCGATCGTTAAATCGGAATTTTTTGCTAACGTATTTAACTTGATTATTCTTGGCAAGCAGTTGTCATTTTTTTGTGTTTTTCGATCTTGTGCAGCATCTCCTTGAGTTTTTCAGGGGTTCTACAACAAATTTAGCTAGCTGTGGATAAATTTGGTAGATCAGCTAAAAATAGAGGTTTTTTTATTATTAAGTGAATTTGAATTTTTTTAGATCTTTGGCTTTTTCTTGGTCTCTCTGTTCTTGCATGGTGTTTTGCAATTCATGAAGTTAAAATTATGTAGTTTGGAGGTCTCACTCGGCTCGAGAGCTAAAATGGTGTTTTACCTCCCTCCTAACCACGTTGGTTCTTTTTCGACCCAACGAGCTCCTATCAACTTCTGCAACTTAACTCGGCTAAGTTGCTTCATTGTTTGCAGTTTCGCTTCAACATAACCCACCGAGCCTTTGCAGATGACGTAGTTCTCCTCGCTTCTTCTCTGTTGAGGGTCTCCAGAGGTAGCTAGATGCCTTAGCCCTTTTCTCGTGATCATCGGGTGATTGTGAATCTGGCAAAACCAAAGTCATGGTTTTCAATGTCTCGAAGACTTCATGCCTCCACTTCTTCTTTAGGGGTGTGGAGATTGAGATCACTTGCTCTTATACCTACCTGGGGATTCTTTTCTCTGGGCTTGTTTTAGCCTTCGTCCTGCTCTCCAACCCCGGGTTAATAAGGGCTATGGTTCTTTGGCGATTCTTGAGAGACAGTGTTTCTGCCACCACTTTCAGGACATTCCTTCCAAGATGTCCCTCTCTCGATTCCCTGGTTAGGCCCATGGTTTTGTATGGTTCGGAAGTTTGGGGTCCCTCTCTTTTGGACTCAGATTGGGCCACTATTGAGTGCATTCAGATCCTCATGCTCAGACGTATTATCAGGTGCAAAGAATTTGTTCCTCACAACATTATCCTTGTTGAGTTTGGGGCTCGCCCTTTTCGTTTGGAGACCATCTTCAGCCTTGTGTTGTTGTTGCACCGTATTCGGGGGTATTCTAGTTCTTCTGTTGACAAGGACAGGTACACTTATCTTGCCTACTGCTCCTCTGAAGCTATTGCATCCTCGGATCACAGTAGACGATCTCGTTGCTGGTATGCTTGCGTTTCATGCCTCTTCGAGTCCATTGGCATCCAGATGGACCGTCTCCCACCCTTCAACTATTCTCTGGATGCCCCTGCCCATCTGCTACCCAACCAATAGGATCTTCATAGGATAATCAGAGATGATATCTACAGACAGTTCATCCAGCACACATGGACCAACCCGGGGGTTGCGTTCGAAGATGTCACTCTATGCGGCACACTTTCTCGAGATCCATGATGGGGTCATTTTCAGACCCATGTACATTTCCCGGCATTGGTTGTAGGCCCTTCGTATCTCTCTAGGTCAGTTTTGAGTGGGCTCACATCGACGCAGTATTGAGGTTGATCACCACTTAGACCGCTCGGAGCGGACTTGCTTGCTTTGCTCTCTCCAAGAAGTTCAAACCGAAGAACACTTCATTTTCAGAAGTCTTGTTCACTATGAGATTTGTGGGTGATACCATTGCCTGTTTCACAAGCTTCCTTCAAGACTTTGTTCATATACTATGATCATAGATGTCTTTCTCTCTACCTTCAGGAGGCCATCAAGCTTCGGGACATGCTCCTCCATCCCCCGACGGATGGCTACTAGACTGATCACTTCCTTCTTCCGTTGCTCTCCTCGATGAGGGGTACTAAGCGGCATTTGGTCACTTGTCGGATCCCGATCTAGGTCCGTCAGGTCTCGTGACTTCGTTCCTTCCACCCGAGGCTCCCTATCTCAAGCATGTCCCAGGGTCCCTCCGCATAGACAGCGATCCACCAGGCCTACTTTGAGGCACCACCTTCCTCCCGGACGCCAGATCCCCAGGCATTCCACAGTCTCTGCTTCTTGTCGTCGGTGCACTGCGAGTTACTCCCATCTGGCCTTGAGTGTTAGGTGATGTTGGGGATGTTGCTCCTTCCGCTCCCTCCCCACATTCATTTTTGGTCTCTCGGCCTCTGTTGTTTCCTTCTCCACTCCTCTCATTGTATTTCGGGTGACCCATTTGGGTTCTCTTGTTGGGTTTGTTTGCTTTGTACTCTGCAGTCCCATTGACCTACTTTTGTGGTCATGTGTTGGACATTAATAACATTAGCTTATCTTATCTATCTTATCTATTCGAGCTCCTTAGGTCTCGAACTCTTGATGTCGAGTCATTTTGCTCTCTACTCGAAGTGAGTTGCCTTGTTAAGCCTCATTTTGTTTTGGTGAGTCGTGATTGGGCCTGTTCTTCATTAAGAGGGCGAGTTCTTCATTGTGGCCTTCATCGCGTGTGCCACGCATTCCCGTTTGGCTCCTCCCTGCGTGGGTGAGTCGTGCCTCACAATTTTTTGAGCCTCCCCTGCGTCCACGTGCTTTGGAGCTCAACTCGTGCTCGTTCCTCACCACAACAACTCACTCCACTAACTCCCCGCGCCAGGACCACCTCAGAAGCTCCTCCTCACACACCCATCCCGTATGGCCCCACCTACCACCGAGCTCAGTGTGTTCTCCACCAAGCCCCTCCTCAACAAGTGGGCAATTAAACCCCCACCAAAGGATTTTTTAAATTTTGCAAGGGGGTATTTATTTTGGGGAAATTTTATTCAAAGGGAGTTTTAAATTTTAAATTATCTTAATTAGGATTTAATTTTTCTTTAATTAGATCTTAATTATTAGGATTCATTTCCTTTTTTAATTAAGTAGATCTAATTTAATTACATCTACTTTGTTTAATTAAGCATTTAATTAATTCTAAAAGATCTTTAATTAGACTTTATTTCTCGATTAGTAAAATATTAAAAATGAATCTTTTTTTAATTGATTATTATTTTTTAAAAGTCCTAAAACCTCTAAAATTAGCCTAATTAGGCGTTTCAAAATGGTAATTTTAAGCGTTATTTTGGATTGTTTTTTACTAATCGTGCGCTCGAGTGTGCCAAGGACACTCGAGCCCCTTTCGCCTTCCGAGTGCTTTTCCGGCATTTTGGAGATTATCCGGACTCATCAAGTCCATTTTTAAAACATCATAATTACCCTTATTATTGCTTGCGACTAACTTATGAGCAAATCCACCATAGTCTTGGTATCTAGAAGCGGGGTCTTCACCGCGACGTGAGACACGTTTTCTCACAACCAAGACATGATTTCACCCCTTTCCTTGTTTTTTTGCTAGTTGTGCTTGTTTACAAGTGGCGACTTGTTGCGATCTACGATGAAAGAGTTTCTACGAAAATCGAATCGTAAAACTATGCACACGTAAGTAGTTGCACTCCAACGGAATCGTAATGGCTCTAGCGTAATCACATGAATCAATCAACATAGGAGGAACTGCATGAAATGAAGCTTTGCTCATAGAGGAAAAGACAGGTACAAGAATCAGCTTGTCTTTGCATGCTCATAAATCAGAAATGAATGTGTACATATAGGGTGTTGAGTAACCCTAATGCAAGACTCACAAACCCTAACCCTAAATATTGATGACATCACCAATGTGAGATGACCAACCACATGTGAGTAGAGAACACATCGGATTTCTCACATCAACACCCCCCTTCATCGAAGTTGGGGTAGAGGCTATGATGAGTCGGAATGTAAAAGAAGACACTCTAAACAACTAAAAAAGATGTGTGGAATCAAATGGGCCCGACAAAGACGATAAGGTGCCCATATACAAACAACATCTTCCTAGAAAGAAGAAGAGAAGGACTATATAGCCCTAAGAAGATAAGTAGGGCAGCAGACCTCACCCTAAGAAGAGACCACGATTGAAGAAACTTCGCCTCGGTGAAGGGCTTGGTGAATATGTTTGTAAACTAATCGGTTATTCGAATATATTGTATGTCAATGATGCCTTCATGTATTAGTTCCCGTATGAAGTGCATGTGGATCTTAATGTGCTTGGATTCGTTGATGCTTGAATGGATTTCTGCAAATCGAGATAGTATTCATGTTGTCACACTAGATAATGGTAGGTGCTTAGAAAGTGGATGCCAAACTCGTCAATATACCCTATAACCAAACACTTATGTGGATACGTTAAGCATGTTCTCTCAGATTTGCCTCTTTATAAGATATAACAATAGTGTTATGCTTCTTTGCTAGACCCACTAATAGGGTTTGAACCAAGAGAAAAAGCGTGCCTTCGAGGTAGATTTCCGATGATCTAAATCACCGGCCCAATTGGAATCTATAAACCCAACCAAGTCAATATCGCGCCTCCAGAGATAGTGAATGCTAGCAGGTGTAAGTGCCATGAACATAGTGAAGGATCCGCTTACTTGCTTTCCAATGCAACTCGTGTGCCCCCCTGCATAAATCTGGACACGATCCAACAAAGCAGCGGATAGATCCGGTCGAGTGTGAATAAGCTAAATCAAGCTCCCACCAAGTTGTCGATAAAGGGTAGCATCAACCACGAGAGTAGAGTAATCTAAGCCAACTTAACCCCTAAAAGAAAAGGAATAGGAAAAGACTTGCAATTAGACATATGGTCTGAGCAAATCAAATCAAGAGCATACTTAGGTTCCGAAATCATAATTCCCAAGTCAGATTGTGTAATATCCTCTTTCTCGAATAGTTGGTTTGAAGTCCTTTGCTGCATTTTGTCCAGTGTGGCCAAAGGGTGTTTTTAAGGAGACTTGAGTTTATTAATTTTATTATATTGTGCTCAAAATAAAGTAAAATATCATTAAAGCACATATAATTAATTAATAGACTGTTTAAGTGACTTTGACTTAGGAAAGTGCATTTAAATAAATTAATAAATTATTTAATGTGCCTTCCTAGGCAAAAAATGCGACTTGCCTTGGGGAAGGGTCAAATAAGCCAAAAATGCGACTTGGTGGAAAAAGGAAATAATTAATTAAAAATTAATTATGCTGATTTGGAAAAAGTGCGACTTGTTCCTTTGGAGGGTTTTTGGCTATAAGGGAAAAATGTGACTTGGGGAAAGGGCATTCAGATTATTATTATTTTCTCCCAAGAGTTAGCTCTAAGCTTTTGCAGACAAAATCCAAGGATGGAAACCCTCTGGATTATTCCTCCGGAGGAGGGGTGGTGGTGGGAGGAGGGGTTGGTGTCGAGACAGAAGGATAGGACAGCAGTGTGGTTGGCAAGGTGAATGGGGAAAACAGAGAAGGAACGGAAAAGAAGAGAGACATTGTGTCTGCAAGGATATAATCTCAAAAATAATGAAATTGGTGCGCCACCGCCACGCATATTTCACGGGGGCAAGGTGAAGAAGTGCAAACTGGAAACATCTGCAAATCATGCAATCCCGTTAAGGATCACCATCCCTGTGATTCCCCGAGCTGGAGAAGGAACCGTCCATAGTTTGTGTGAAAGGAGTCTCAGTATCATCGGAAATCTTGTGAAAATCCTCCGCTTCAGTAATACTCGTGCAAAATGTATCCTTATAACGGTCATGAAGAGGAACTCTTGATTGAAGTGTTTGGTGCGGGCATTAAAATCGCCCAAGATAATAACCTTCCGCATTAGAGTAACCATGGGGCCATTGTGAATGGCGTACGGAGAGGAGGTAGGCGGAAAGCAACAAACAACAATATACAAATCTCTAGAACCATGAGTACCGCTCTAATACGAATCCACATGTACCTGGCCGACACATCGGTGCCAACGACCGAGATCCTATCTTGGAGGGAGTCCCTATAAAGATAGGTGACTCTACTGTAACCCCCGACACCCCACGACCCCCAAGTCTCCCTGTCTACAAGCGGAAAACCAAAGGAAGCCCGTAATACCCGGGAGAGGTCAAACAGGGTTCTCGTGTGTCTCTGTGATGAAAAGCATATCAGCAACCCCAAGGGCCATCTGTCGTAAGAACCGGAGGAGTACAAAGTGAGCCATTACCATTCCAACATTTGATAAGTTATACCTCGGTAACCCCTCTCCCCGCCTGATCTGTCATTTGGAAAACACTGTCTAAGGCTCCCAACCAAGGGGAGACGAATCTCTAATATGGAGGTTATGATGACCACCCATTTACCCGCCTTCCTTGTTATAAGTGTTTGAGCTCTCCAACCTGTGTCCTGGTGAGATCCTCATCAAGGAAGACCTTGTCTAGGCGAGAGAGAAGACACCTCTTAGCCCTAAGATAAACAACTATCAAATCAAGTCTATGAAATGGATGAAAAGGTGGAATTTCCAAGTTAGTACCCAAGATTTCTCTAGTGTAATGTCGAGATCCCCAAAGTATTCGTGAGAAAGGAATTACCAACCACCGGTGGGTCCATGCAAGAATGGTCGCATTTGGGAGACCCTCACTTTGAGGTTTAACTCCCATCACGCCTAGTTCGTTCTCAATTAATTTGACCTAGACAAGCGGCCTCTGTTGAGTTCTTCCTAAAGGTGGAAGGACATTTCGATTTCCCACAGTCTTCAACCTTGGTCCATGTTTCGTTTCCATGATCTTTAAAGAAGCCTTGTTATTTTTGATCTCCTCTGTTGGGACCAAAGGTCAAACAATTTCAGCTTATATGGTATCAATAGGAGGGTTGGTATTATGGTGTTGTTGGTAGCTTTTCTTTCAAGATAACGTTCTCGATTCAACATCTGCAAGATGTTAAAAGTGCACAAACCTGGACAAGTTGTTGATTTACAATTGAAAATTTTTGGATACATTATTGAGAAGTTCCATTAAGATGTCAACCGAGATTAGGAGGATTGCCATAGCGACAGCTTTGTAGGAGAATGTGAAAAAGCACTTAAAGGTTTAAAGGGACTTAGAGTGTCACCGCACACTTTAAGCAATGCAGAAATCTGAAACCCAAGAAAGTAATGAAGCAATGTTAAGTCGGAAATGGAGAACTAATTGAGGGAAGCAATCTTCACACGTCAATTAAGCTAATTTTAGAGTTTTTAGGACTTCAAAAAGATAATCAACGTTAAAAAGATGATTTTTAATTGAATAAGCAAATAAAGAACATACTTATGTTGCGAAATCATAATTCCCGAGCCGATTGAGAAAATGGAACCCAAGAAAGTAATGAAGCAATGCTAAATCAAACATGGAGAACTTGTTGGCCAAGGCAATCTTCACAGAATCAATGATAGAGGAAGAGTTGCCCGTGATCAACAAGTCATCAACATACAGAACAAGGATGAGTATGGAGTCATCTTGCCGTAGAATGTAAACATTTGGGTCAGAGTGACACCGAGTGAACCTTGATGTAAGTAAAAAGGAGTCCATCTTGGCATACCAAGCCCGAGGGGCTTGTTTAAGGCCATAAAGAGACTTCTTAAACTTACAAACGAGGGAGGAATCATGGACATAATTTAGAGGTTGTTCCATGTAGATCTCTTCCTCTAGGTCCCCATGAAAGAAGACACTCTTAACATCCATTTGATGGACTTTCCATCTGGTGGCTACTGGCACCGCATGACGAGTAAAGGTTTTCAGTGTAATCAACCCCAACTATCTGCGAGAAACCCTTAGCTACTAATCGCGCTTTAAACTTTTCGACATCTCCATCTGCTCCAAACTTTGTTTGTAACACCCACTTACAACTGAGCGATTTTTCTTCCTTTCGGAAGAGGGGTGAGATCTCAAGTATCATTCTTCATGAGGGACGAATACTCCACATCTATGGAGAATCCCACCAGAATGCCGGAAGCCTCCTGAAAAAACTACGGATCAAAGCAGAGGCGAAGAAAGAGTGGGGTCCAACGAAATCGAGCGAGTACGTCTCGTATCCGAAGTATCTCCAACTAAATATCCAACACTTTGCAGAGTTTTCCTAGCAAAAGAAGACCGGGAGGATCGTGGCTCGAGTCGGAAGATTCTTCACTCGAGTGATAAAGGAGCAAAGGTTTTTAATGTAATCAACCCCGCTATCTGCGAGAAACCCTTAGCTATTAATCGCGCTTTAAACTTTTCGACATCTCCATCTGCTCCAAACTTTGTTGGAACACCCACTTACACCGAATGATTTTCTTACTTTGAGAAGAAGGGTGAGATCCCAAGTATCATTCTTCATGAGAGAGGAATACTCCGCATCTATGGCGAATCCCACGGGAATGCCAAAAGCCTCCCAAAAAGACTACGGATAAGAAGTAGAGGCGAAGAAAGAGTGGGGTCCAATGAAATCGACCGAGTATGTCTCGTATCCGAAGTATCTCCAACTAAATCTCCAACACTTTGCAGAGTTTTCCTAGCCAAAAGAGGATCAGGCTCAAAGTCGAAAAATTCTTCACTCGAGTGAGAAGGGACATAGTCCTCATCATCACTACTGTCAGAATCAGAAGACTCAAAAGTCTCGAGGGTCGTGAGGATCAAGAGGAGGAACACGCTCAACAACATCGTCATCTGATGAGTCGAGTCGAATCGAGAGCTAAAGAACCTCGGAGGGTAGAGAAGTAGAAGTCGGAGAAGACTCATCAAACTTAACACTTCTCTTAATATCAAGCAAGGAAGTGAGCGTTGAATCGAAGTACGGTTGGAAAGGGTATACAACCGTGAATGATGATCCACCTTTCCCTCGCCTACTATAGTGTCATTGTTAAGCTCACGAATAATCACTGAGTTAGGACCAAATTCCACTCGCATTCCTTCACCAAGGTGAGTGATTTGGTAAACCGATAGGATATTGGTAGAGAGATCGGTAACACTCAACTCTTGGTTAAATGTTCCCCATTTATCTCTACCGATCCACTACAAGAAACTAACACTTTCGTATCATCACCCAGCGTGATTTGGGACATACCACAAGGTTCGATGTTGGAGAACTCAACATGTGAAGAAGCCATGGTGCAAGGCACTAATCTATAATCCACGCCAATGAAGGAGCAAGTCGAGCTACAAGGGCCTTTCCTTTCTTCTTATCAGATTTAGACTCTCTTGCAATGGAAGACTCGGCCTTCGGAGCATTTTGTTTGATAGACTCAGGAACACCTATTTGAGTTTTCTCAAGTAAATGAGTAAGGTGATCAATTTGTTTTCTCATACATAGATGCTCTTTATGACCGAGTTTCTTGCAATAGGAACACGTAAACTTCTCTTTCTTTGCTCTAGGCTTGGAAATCGAAGTGTTCGTGTTAAATTTATGTTTGGTCTTGGTTTCCTTCTTAGGTTGATCCTTTTACTCTATCTTATTGTGGGTCTTTTTTATAAGACTAGTACTTGCTACAAGGGCATGTGACTTGACTTGAGAGACCACATTTGAATGATTTTGTCCTGTTCTCAAATGAGTTGGGACGAAAAACATATTCCAAACATTGCCCAAATCAACTTTTGTAGCGTAAAAGTAGACATGAAGACAGAGTATTCAGGACCTAACTTAGAAAGAATTGATAAGATCAATTGGGAATCTTTCTTCTCTACTTGACATTCCTTTAGCAATAATCTAGTGTGGACAAACTTCGAGAAGAAGGCTTCAGAGGTTTTAAATTCACGAGGATTTAATCCCGGTAGTTTGTTTTCCAACTCATGCGCTCACATTTCATCTTGTTGTCCAAACATTTTATCCAATGCTTTCCACGCTGAATTTGGTGTTTTAGACGACTCGATGTAGAAGAGAAAATCAAGAGAAACAGACATGCAAAGAAGACCTAAAGCTTCGTCACTACGGTTAAACCACTTAGATTGTTCGAGTGCTCATTGTCAAGTTCGGTCTCAACTCTTATGGTGATGTGCAATAACACTTTACTCTTTAGTTTCATAATTATTTTCGATCTCCATTCGAAAAAGTTAAAACAGCGTAAAGCAAGGGAATTCAAAGAGCATCCTTAGTAAAGAGAGAATGAAGAAATGCGGAAAAGAAACACAACACCCAGACAATATAGTAACCCTCCTGCTTTTCAGCATTTTATAGTTTAGTGCGTTGGATACAATTAGGTGTGAGTGTGCATCATGAAACAGTTGGTCACTCACCTTGCAATCAGCGTAATAATGCACAAGAGAGGGTTGGTTGGTCATCTCACATGGGTGATGTCATCAGTCTTTAGGGTTAGGGTTTGTGATTCTTGCCCTAAGGTTACTCGGCTCCCTATATATACCCTTTCATTCCCGATTTATGAGCATGCCAAGACACTCCGGTGTCTTTCCTCTATGAGCAAGCTTTGTTTTCATTGCAAGTTCTTTTCTTTGTTGATCGATTTTTGTGATTACGCTGAGCCATTATAATTCCATTAGAGTGCAACTACTTCGTGGAGCATAGTTTTCCATTCGATTCTTGTAGAAACGTCATTCAAAGGGAACGTCACAGGAACGTAATGTAATTTTGGGTGCACACGCCATTCTCAGCACGCACACGACATTCTAGGCGCGCGCAGCGTAAATTTTACTTTTTTACACAGGACACGACGTCATTCTAGGCGTGCAGGCTCAACTTTTACTATTTTTTACACCGGGAGCGCACACATCATTTTTGGTGCGCACACGTCATTCTAGGCGCACACCCATCATTTTGGGGGCACTGGTGTAACTTTTACTATTTTTTCACAGGGCACGCACGCAAAGGGGGCTCAACTATTACTATTTTTTTTTTACAGGCGCACACCCATCATTTTGGGGCGCTGGTGCAAATTTTACTATTTTTTTCCAAAGGGCACGCACGCACGCAGCATTCTCGCGCGTGCGTGCACATCATTATCGGCACGCACGCATCATTCTTCGCACGCACGCATCATTTTCGCGCATGCATTACCTATCTTCCGGAGGCCATAAATTTTTCTCCTGAACTCGAAACGACTCCTTTTTTTTGCGTTGAAAAGGTATTGAAGCGAACTACAAAATGGAAACATAAAATTGGGATTTTGACTTTTGGATAACTAGTCATTTTCTAACGTGTCTTAAAACTTGCAAAATTGTTTACTTGGTTATTCTAACACTTTGAAAGGTCTTTGTGGGATTAATTAGTGGCTTGCAAGTTTCTTTTCCATCATATTTTTCTTACTAACTCGATTCATGTGTTTGCATTTTTCATTTGTAAAGGTCTTTTGAAACATGCATGCTCTTCCTTTGCACCTTTAAGGTGATTTGGGAATCAAAACGTTTCAAAAATATATTTTTGTTTTTCAAACACTTCAATTTCAATTTTCTAAAGGATTAGCTTTCAAAGTTGTTTAAAAGATTTTATTTTTGCAATTTACTTAAGTATTCTCCATTTCTCGCAAAGTTTGAGTGAGATACCTTGTTGCATTTTTCATTTGTAGAGGTCTTTTCAAACGTCCATGCTCTTCCCTTGCACCTTTAAGGTGATCTTGGGAATCAAAATGTTTCAAAAACATTCTTTTTGCTTTTCAAACACTTCAATTTCAATTTTCTAAAGGATTAACTTTTAAAGTTGTTTAAAAGGAATTTCTTTTTCGCAATTTACTTAAGTATTCTCCATTTCTTGCAAACTTTGAGTGAGATATACTCTTTCCTCACATCTTAGGATGATCTCGGGAAATAAAAACAACCTCATATCTTCTTTATATGATGTTATTAGAAAATTATTGATCTTGGTGTAGGACCAAAATCAATTGTCAAATAATCAAAGGCTAAAAAATACTAACGTGTTTTATATAGGTTGTTAAAAGGTGTGGTACGCAAAACCACATTAAGTCTAAAAGATTAAAAAAACACACCACATTCATCACATTATATATGCAGGTTTCGGAAAAGGGTACGCCTCTATCCATTTAACTAGAACGTAATCCCTTTGGCATAACACCTAAAGCTATAACAATGGGGGTGGTTCTAGGAACCCTAAAGTAGTCCACCGCTGAGTAACCTCATGGACAAAACAGGAAGTGCTCCGCACACCCACTTCATTAGATTTTACATTATGAGTTAAGAGTCAAAGTTATCCATATAGCGACCCTAGTGAGAATACGCGTGAACACATTTATTAGTTCACGCGTATTCTAGAACCCTAAAGTAGTCCACCGCTGAGTAACCTCGTGGACGAAACAGGAAGTGCTCCGCACACCCACTTCATTAGATTTTACATTGTGAGTTAGAGTCAAAGTTATCCATATAGCAACCCTAGTGAGAATACACGTGAACACATTCATTACTCATCATGTTCGAAGGGGGTAAAGTAAAGACGAGATAAACCAAGACTAGTAAGTGTGACTTTCTTGCAAATCGAACTTACAATAGATAAACTTATGACACCTAATTGAGCGAACTCCCTGGAAAGCCATATCTTCGAGCCCACTTTTTTTGTCCAAAACCATCGTGTCTTCTCAAACTCTCATGAAGTGACAACTTGAACTCAAAACCTTGTTTTTCGAACAAGGCAAAAATTCCACTTATGTTGAAGCAAGTGTCACTCATCACGAGATTTACGATGCACTACTACTTAACTTAGTTTTTTTCGCGCTTCAGGACGAGGTGAAACTCTGCCCAAGTAACACTTAGTTCATTTCAACCCCATTTGATCTATACCTTTGCATTCTTGTTGCCCATTTGGGACAAAGGAAGACATGTTTTGTGAGTGTTATCAATAGATTGTATTCACCACTTTTATATCCGTTTACGCTCATCCATGTTTGCATGGCTGGGTTGTTAAACATTTAAAGTGTGTGGGTACGTTTTTACATCTTGATAACCACTTAATCTTGATTTCAAGATTATCTTCATAGTTAGGTTTGATCTCATCATTGTTTTTTTTTGAGTTGTTACGTTGCCACATTATAGCCATATAATTACGACACTTGCATCTTGTTTTCATTTGTGAGAACTTGGTATAAGTTTCCATATTGTATTGTTACGTTGCTCGCATGAGTTGATAACTTCTTGTTATACTTGTACTTAGTTTTGATTCCAACATCATCTTAGGCTTTTGAGAGTGTTGATATTACATTGTTTGTAACAGCGATAACATCGTCTTGATACTAATATCTTGTTATTTATATTTACAACTTCCATTGTCAAAAACTTAGAGTTTGTTTGTATCTGAACTAGTCGTAGTATATCTTGTGGAGAGATCGCGTCAACACAACCTTAGTACTTAGGTCTTGTTTGTATTAAACTCGACCTAGGTGGTGATATTGTGTTGTCACTATCTACATTACGCCTATCTTTAGAACGTTAGCTTAAGGTGTAAACACTTGGATCGATTGATTGGTTTACCCATGGACTTACATGATTATTCCTTGTGTGTTAGCAAACTCGTATACTTATTCTAGGACAATCTTGTTGGATTATCGAAATAGTGTCATTACGATGTATATTTTCCTTAGATCTTCTGTGGAGAATCACACAAACATCCCCATATCTACCAAATGTCTAGTTGGATGTCATTATGCTTCCCTAAATCGACATAGAAATTCCTTCCATCTGAAGGAGTTCAATCATGCTATCTAGGTCTAGGCATTTGTACTTAAACGACGCCAACAATGACTGACTATCGTGCGGTTCCTCACACTTATAACAATAGGGAACCAAGGTTTAGGCATTCACATCAAAAGATGCCCATCACGACTAAACCTCGGTTGGTTCTTCGCGTTAAAGAACTCATTTGGTTACCACATTCCCCACCTTCATCTCATGGTCAGTGGATAGATTTTGATGAGTTTAATCCATGATGGGGCCATTATCAGACCCATGTACATGTCCCGACATTGGTTACAGGTCCTTCGTATCTCTCTGGGTCAGTTTAGAGTGGGTTCACATCGACTTTGTGTGGAGACTGATCATCACTTAGACCAGCTCGGAGTGAACTTGCCTACTTTGCTCTCTCCAGGAGGTTGAAACTGAAGAGCACTTCATTTTCCGGTGTCCTATTTACTATGAGATTCGTGGGAGATTCCATTGCCTATTCCGTGAGCTTCCTTCACAACTTTCTTCAAATATTATGATCAGAGATGTCTTGCTCTCTACCTTCGTGGAGGCCCTCACACAAACATCCCCATATCTACCAAATGTCTCTAGTTGGTTGTCGGTATGCTTCCCTAAGTCGACATAGAAATTCCTTCCATCTGAAGGAGTTCAATCACACTATCTAGGTCTAGGCATTTGTACTTAAACGACGCCAACAATGATTGACTATCGTGCGGTTCCTCACACTTATAACAATAGGGAACCAAGGTTTAGGCATTCACATCAAAAGATGCCCATCATGACTAAACCTCGGTTGGTTCTTCGCATTAGAGAACTCATTTGGTTACCACATTCCCCACCTTCATCTCATGATCGGTGGATAGATTTTGATGAATTCAATCCATGATGGGGCCATTATCGACCCATGTACATGTCCCGACATTGGTTACAGGTGTCATTCGTATCTCTCTCGGGCCGGGCTTTAGAGTGGGTTCACATCGACTTCGTGTGGAGACTCGATCATCACTTAGACCCGCCGGAGTGGACTTGCCTACTTTGCTCTCTCCAGAGGTCAAATCAAGAGCACTTCATTTTCCGGTGTCCTATTTACTATGAGATTCGTGGGAGATTCCATTGCCTGCTCCGTGAGCTTCCTTCACAACTTTCTTCAAATATTATGATCGAGAGATGTTGGTTCTTCGCGTTAGAAAACTCGTTTGGTTACCACATTCCCACCTTCATCTCATGATCGGTGGATAGATTTGGATGAGTTCAATCCATGATGGGGCCATTATCAGACCCATGTACATTTCCCGACATTGGTTACAGGTCCTTCGTATCTCTCTGGGTCAGTTTAGAGTGGGTTCACATCGACTTCGTGTGGAGACTGATCATCACTTAGACCCGCCGGAGTGGACTTGCCTACTTTGCTCTCTCTGGAGGTCAAATCGAAGAGCATTCCATTTTCCGGTGTCCTGTTTACTATGAGATTCGTGGGAGATTCCATTGCCTGTTCCGTGAGCTTCCTTCACAACTTTCTTCAAATATTATGATCAGAGATGTCTTGCTCTCTACCTTCAGGAGGCCCTCAGGCTTCGGGACAGGCTCCTCCACCCTCCTCCCAGACGGATGAATACTAGACTGATCACTTCTTTCTTCCCGGTACTCTCCCGATGAGGGGTACCAAGCGACACTTGGACACGATTCTGGACCCTCAGTTCAGATCTGTCAAATCTCGGGACTCCATTTCTTCCACCCGAGGCCCCCTACCCCAGGCACGTCTTGGGCCCCTTCTCATAGACAACGATCCACCAGGCTTACAGAGAGGCACCACCTTCCTCCCAGACATCGGCTTCCCAAGCACTCTACATTCTCGCCATCTCGGTTATCGACGCATCACGAGTCACTTCCATCCGGCCTTGAGTGCTAGGTGATGTTGTTGGGGGGGTTGCTCCTTCTTCTGCTCCCCCCACACCTTCATCCTATTCCTCTTCTTTTCTGGTCTCCCACCTTTGCTGCTTCCTTCTCTTCTTCTTCTTCTCTCTTTGTATCTCGGATGACCTGTTTGGGTCCTCTTGTTGGGTTTGTTTGCTTTGTATCTTACAATCCCATTGACCTACTTTTGTGGTCATGCGATGGACATTAATATTATTATCTTATCTTACCTTATCTTAATATGAACATTCTTTCGAAAATTTTGATCCAAATTATGCTTCCGATTACTCTCCTTCGATGAATCAGATCCCAACCTGCTATTTTGATTCCTCTAAATAAACTCCTAAATCATGGTCCTCCCCTTCTTCGAGGGACCTTTGTTCCCAATCTCCTCAACAATGTCTTCCACTTTTGAAGATGCGTGCGACTACAAGTTTTGTCGATCAAACATCTAATTTTGTTCTTCGAGTCACGGTCCTCCCTCCTTCGCAGACCACCTTTATCGGGCCGCCTCGACGACCCCTTCCTCCATCAAAGAGCTCTCGATTCGAAGTTCCTCTAATCAATCATCTAAGTCAACTCCTGGTCGCATTCATCTAAATTGAAACTTACGTCACAATATCCTACTTGGATGGATGACTCTCTTTATATACCCGCAATAGGTCATCTTCTAGGCAAACCTATTCCATATCTTTCCACTCGCATGATGTCTCATTGGCCGAAGTCTAATTTGTCTCTCAAGTCATCTTCTTCTATTAATAAGAATTTGATTCCTCTTTGGCCTCTAAGTCATTTTGATCATGCCTTATTATATATTCATCCATCTTCTAAAGATGAATGTTTGTGTCTACGTAAAACAATTCACAAGAAACGATGGGCTAAGATATCTTTTCGACGCACTATCAAATTCCTCTATGGACACGATAAGGTCAAGCCTTCCCCTCATCTACATCATCACACATATTCTAAAACTTCCATGCTTGTTGGGCCCGCTTTCTTCTAATCAACCTCCTATGCTCAAAGAACAACAACCTCTACCGATCGATTTCCTCCTCCTTCGGGCAGGACCACCTTTATCAATCACCTCGACGACCCCTTCCTCCGTCGAAGAGCTCTCTGATTCAAAGTTCCTCTAATCAATCATCTAAGTCAACTCCTAGGTCACATTCATCTAAATCAACACTTACGTCACAATATCCTACTTGGATGGGTAACTCTCTTTATATACCCGCAATAGGTCATCTTCTAGGCAAACCTATTCCATCTCTTTCCACTCGCATGACCACCTTTATAAATCCCAAGACCACCTTTATCAATCACCTCGACAACCCCTTCCTCCATCGAAGAGATCTCTCGATTCATAGTTCCTCTAATCAATCATCTAAGTCAACTCCCAGATCGCATTCATCTAAATCAACACTTACGTCACAATATCCTACATGGATGGGTGACTCTCTTTATATACCCGCAATAGGTCATCTTCTAGGCAAACCTATTCTATCTCTTTCCACTCGCATGACGTCTCTGGTGAAGTCTAATTTCTCTCGAGTCTTCTTCTATTAATCATAATTTGATTCCTCTTTGGTCTCTAGTCATTTCGATCATGCCTTATTATATATTCATCCATTTTCTAAAGATGAATGTTTGCGTCTACCTAAAACAATTCACAAGAAACGATGGGCTAAGATATCTTTTCGACACACTATCAAATTACTTTATGGACACGATAAGGTCAAGACTTCCCTCGTCTACATCATCACACATCTTCTAAAACTTCCATGCTTGTTGGACTCGTTTCTTAAATCAACCTCCTATGCTCAAAGAACAACAACCTCATCGATCGATTTCTTTCATAATGGAGGAACAATCAGACTACATGAATATATCCTAGGATTACAAACAAGGATTCTTTCTAGAACTTGATACGCTCGCATATGGGGAGGAAGAAGTTGATTCCTTTTATTAGAACGTTGAGGAAGAACCTAAGGTCGTGGAACTTGATTTTTCTTCTAACTTGATTTTTCTTCTATTATTCCATCTTTGCCTTCCTCTTAGCATGATGAGATGTTAGGGTCTAACATTAATCCATGGCCTATCTTCTCGTTATCCAATCATTGATATCTATCACAATTCCTCATTCACAATCTCACCTTAGTCTACCTACAGTAGCCCATCCTCATCTTCTCTTGCGCCACATCTTAGTAGCCCTTTGTTATTTATTAGTGAATCCGCTCCATGTAGCCTTTTACCCTCCATTCTTGGGTCACCTCCAAGTAGCCCATCATCTTTTGCTATCCTTGGGCCACCACCTCCAAGAGTAGCCCCTCGTCATCTTCTTCCATTCTAGGGCCGCATTCTAAGTATCCCTCCATTATATTTTATTTATGAGTCACCATGGGGTTCTAATCCCTCTACAGATTACAAACAAGGATTCTTTCTACAACTTGATACGCCGCATATGGGGAGGAAGAAGTTGATTCCTTTTATCGTAACGCGTTGAGGAAGAACCTAAGGTCGCGGAACTTGATTTTTCTTCTAACTTGATTTTTCTTCCATTATTCCATCTTCGCCTTCCTCTAAGCATGATGAGATGTTAGGGTCTAAAGCATTGAGTCACCATGGGGTAACCCATTACCTTCTAATCCCTCTAGAGGATTACAAACAAGGATTCTTTCTACAACTTGATACGCTCGCATATGGGGAGGAAGAAATTTATTCCTTTTATCAGAACGTTGAGGAAGAACCTAAGGTCGTGGAACTTGATTTTTCTTCTAACTTGATTTTTCTTCTATTATTCCATCTTCGCCTTCCTCTAAGCATGATGAGATGTTAGGGTCTAGCATTGATCCATGGCCTATCTTCTCGTTATCCAATCATTGTATATCTATCACAATTCCTCATTCACAATCTCACCTTGGGTCTACTCCTGATAGCCCATCCTCATCTTCTCTTGTGCCACATCTTAGTAGCCCTCTGTTATCTATTAGTGAATCCGCTCCATGTAGCCTTTTACCCTCCATTCTTGGGTCACCTCCGACTAGCCCATCATCTTTCGCTATCCTTGGGCCACCACCGGTAGCCCTCCATTTTTCTGTTTGTGGGTCACCTCCTAAGATCCCTTCTAATCCCTCTAGAGGATTACAAACAAGGATTCTAATCCTCGTAGAGGATTACAAACAAGGATTCTTTCTACAACTTGATACGCCGCATATGGGGAGGAAGAAGTTTATTCCTTTTATCGAACGTTGAGGAAGAACCTAAGGTCGTGGAACTTGATTTTTCTTCTAACTTGATTTTTCTTCTATTATTCCATCTTCGCCTTCCTCTAAGCATGATGAGATGTTAGGGTCTAGCATTGATCCATGGCCTATCTTCTCGTTATCCAATCATTGTATATCTATCACAATTCCTCATTCACAATCTCACCTTGGGTCTACTCCTCGATAGCCCATCCTCATCTTCTCTTGTGCCACATCTTAGCAGCCCTCTATTATCTATTAGTGAATCCGCTCCATGTAGCCTTTTACCCTCCATTCTTGGGTCACGTCCAACTAGCCCATCATCTTTTGCTATCCTTGGGCCACCACCGGGTAGCCCTCCATTTTCTGTTTGTGGGTCACCTCCTAGTATCCCCTCGTCATCTTCTTCTATTCTAGAGTTGCATCATAGTAGCCCTCCATTATATTTTATTTATAAGTCACCATGGGGTAACCCATTACCTTCTATTCTTGGGTCACGTCTTAAGTAACCCTTCGTCTCCTCACCTGGTAGCCCGTCCTCTTCAATCCTAGGACTGTATTTTCTTCATCCATCATATCGTTTCTAAACGCCCATTTTCTCCTCCCACTTTTTAAGGATCGAAAAGTCACGCATTAGCTTATAAGAAGACCAAATAGCTTGGAACTTCCACGAGTTCCAAAGTTGCCAACAATTCCAATGATCTTAAGGTTAAAAATCAAACGCGATTCATGAACGCATATCAACATAACCATCAAGTATGGCGCAAAGTGCAAAAACTTATGGATAGGTAACTCAATCTCCCGCATACAAAATCAACAATTTAGGATAAAATGTAATCATTTGTTGTGTATGAACTCACCATGATCGCCGAGATCGGGATAACATAACTCTTGACAAACAAACATGCTTAATCACCCTTATCAAGGAAATCCTAAACATTGTTGTTGGTTCCTATCACACAGAGTGATGTTGTTGGTCCCACCTTTCCAAAAAACTATCAAAAATCTAAAAATCATCAAAACAATTCAAAAATACAAAAAAAAAAGAAAACATAAAAAATCAAAGGTGGTACAAAGATCAAACATTGCTATCGGTGTAATGCATACACATGGATGTTCTTTCTTCCCCTTCTTTTTATTTCTCTCGCAAGGAATCGCCATTTTCATCCCTTCGGTGATATTTTGGTTAGCCTATTCGCACACATTTTCATGACAATTATCTCTATGGTATTTGTTTGACCTTGGTCTTTCATCACCTTGGTAAATTAAAAATGATTGACCTCTTAGAGATCCTATCACTATCAACATCTAAAAACTTTGTTGCAAAGAAATTTTGGATATATTTGTTGACACTAGCCAATCACTTCCACAAAGATAAAAAATCAAACATTAAAAAATACAAAAAAATAAGAAAACATAAAAATCAAAGGTGGTACAAAGATCAAACATTGCTATCACGGAATGCATACACATGGATGTTCTTTCTTCCTTCTTTTTATTCCTCTCGCAAGGAATCTGCCATTTTATCCCTTCGGTGATATTTTGGTTAGCCTATTCGCACACATTTTACTTACGTTATCTCTATGGTATTTGTTTGACCTTGGTCTTTCATCACCTTGGTAAATTAAAAATGATTGACCTCTTAGAGATCCTATCACTATCAACATCTAAAAACTTTCTTCGCAAAGAAATTTTGGATATATTTGTTGACACTAGCCAATCACTTCCACATCCTTCCATCAAGCCATCTATGGTTCTTAACCCCTTGTCAAAACAATCAAGAGAGATGAAATAAGTTTTCAGAAAGCAAAAGAATCAAAATCAATCAAAAATCAAAAGCTAAAAGCTACAAAGCAAAAGAAAATTGATATATAAATCTCTCTTGGGGTATTTCCAATAATCTCTATTAGGGCTATGGATGCTTGATTGGCAAGTAGAGCAATGTTGCGATTAGAATCAAATACACCTCTGTCGGGGCTATGAATATACGACTCTCCTTCCATAATCCATTCATAAATCAACTTTGAAAATAAATCATTCCTACACATTGGCTAGTTTGTCCTCATTTGTTGCCTATTAAATCTTCCCTTCAAGAGGTAATAAATTCCACATGCACACACTGGATCTCTATGAACCAACAGGATTAGTATGTTACCAAGTGTCTTTTTTGGACCTTGTTCAGACTCTTATTCTAGTCCGTATCTTGTCTCACGATTCGTGCCTTTGACTAATGGTTTTTTCGTGTCATGAGACTTCCAAACTACATTCATAACATTCATTTTTCTTCTACTTCATTCATAACATCCATGTGTATAGTATTGTCTTTTTCCATGTTTGCAGACACCTTTACCCCTTTCACAAAAACAATCTTCTACTTCCTTTCTATCATGTGTTTCTTGGCCAACGCATACATTGGGGAATCCTTGCTCCTTCCTAACACGTCATTGGTTTACATTCATTATCATGATTGAACCTATCCATATTGGCCTTGATCCAACCTCTGCGTGTGAAGAGTTTTCCTTTGAATACTCCCACTTAATGTTGGGGCATTTTCACATCTTCACTTTCTTACGCATGCGTGTGGCATTCTGCCCTTGTACATCCCATCTATCGCTAGGGACATCCATGCTTTTGTCTTCCTGTACATAGCTTCAAAAAACTTTCAAAACAAAAAGATTCACATATGTTAGAAATATCAAAACATTCACATATGTTTTAGAAAACTTTTAAAAATTGAAAATCATCCTATAAAAACGTCCTTCTTTGGTTCTTGCTTGTTCTCGTCATAAACGAATCGCGGATCATTTTGATCTACCTTCATTAACAAAGTTAATTTGCATGCTTCATCGTACTCGGGGCACAACGCAGTTCTGCAGTGCAATATTTTTGTACCACACAATATTTTTCATAGGACCCAAGTGTCCTGCATTTTTCCCCTAGCATGTATCCTTGCTTGGGGCACCATCATTTTTAACTCTTGTCGTTAATTTACGAGATCGAATCAAAGCTTGATAACAAAAATATTTGTCATGAACCATCTTAAACATTGTTTGTTTGAGTACGTGTGTTTGTACTTATTTCTCTTTTATGTTAGCTTGTTTACTTTCTCGTATTGCATTACATTATGTATGTCGCATGGAGTTAGGCATCGCTTTTATTTTCTCATATTGCATTGCATTTGCACGGAGTTGGTGTTTTTAGCAATGAACAATTGTTCGTATGTATGGGTTTTCATGTCATATTACACTTTTATTGTTTACTAGATGGATGTATGGGTTTTCATGTCATTCCCCGCTCCTCATCCTCATTTTCTTTTATATTCCCTTTCTTCCCTTCATCTTTAATCTATTTCCTTCTTCTTTTCGATCATCGATCGACCTCTTTCATCACCCCATCGACACTCGAGCGGGCATCCTTCATTCTATTAATTTTTCTCCTACCCCTTGAAAAAAATTATTTGTTTATGTTTATTGTAGTGCTAACTCCTCTTCAACACTATTTCATTTTGATGTTGATATTGTTGGACCTGATACTAATATTGATGGATGTATGGGTTTTCATGTCATTCCCATTCCTCATCCTCATTTTCTTTTATATTCCCTTTCTTCCCTTCATCTTTAATCTATTTCCTTCTTCTTTTCGATCATCGATCGACTTCTTTCATCACCCCATCGACACTCGAGCGGGCATCCTTCATTCTATTAATTTTTCTCCTACCCCTTCAAAAAAATTATTTGTTTATGTTTATTGTAGTGCCAACTCCTCTTCGACACTATTTCATTTTGATGTTGATATTGTTGATCGATCTCGAAATATCCCCAATGGGATATTACTTAAAAATGCACAAAAATATTGAAAATGTGTAGCCACATAAAATACTGATTATACCAGATTTTTACAGTTAGGATAGCAAACTAAATAAACTTAATATTTCCCAAAATGACCACCCAAATTACTTGGAAATACAAAGAGGGCTTGATATTATTATAAATGACAAAGGGAAACTGTTTTTGGAATATTACAGAGTACAATGCTGCCAGGAAATCACAACGAACCTAGACAATGGAAATCCTCTCTGCACAAACTGTAAGTTGCCACCTTCGTCTTTGCCTGCCAGCCCAAAAGGCTGTCGTGAATCTGGTCTGGAGCCCCTCTGATTGTCTTCCCCAAACGCCCCAAAACCCGCGAAAACCTTCACGAGATGCCTTCAACGAGCGGCCACACTCTGCCCAAATGGTTGCCGTGGATCTGATCTGCTGCCGTGATTTTGATCTGGAAGCCCACTGATTATCCTCTCCAAATGCCGCCAAGAATCTTCAAAACCCTTCCTCTATACCTTCTAAAATATCTCTCAGAAAATGGCTCCAAAATGACAGACTAGGGTAGATCTCTCACTACCGAAGAATGCCTTGCTAGCTAGGGACGGGTCTCTCACCACTGAAGCTAGGGTCCCTGTGGGATTTGACTCCACAAGCTGTAGATGTGAACAGCAGTAGTTGCACGTGAAGGGGTCAATAAAATGTATGCAAAAAGTGTCTTTCCTTACTCTCCTGCTCCTTATATACTTCCCACGGCAAAAGAGCCCCAATAGACCCTAGACGCATTGCTTTCCATGGAGGGGTCAATAAAATAAAAGTCACTAAAGTTACTTTTTCCCGTTTAAGTCACCCAGGTCCAAAGTGACCCCCAAATGCCAAACATGGATAATGGTACCATGCGGCCCCTTCTCAAAAGCCCCCAGCGTCCATGGCCCCTTGGGTATGACCACGGCTTGGACTCGAGTTGACTCTTGGCCTCTGGCACAGGAAAAAGGGGACATTACAATCCTCCCTTCCCGAGAAATGCTTGACCCCAAGCATTATCCTGTTCTGTTACAGCAGCTGAATATTGCGCCGTAAGTTTCTCCACCTCACCCTGTCATCCACCAAGGATCCATGTAATCCAAGGTAACCAAGAAACCCCATGCCATCATCATGACCTCCATATGGTACTGAGAGCAATGTTGTCCGTGAAGTGGAATGATACCCAAACCGACTCTCCACTGGTACCCGCACCAAAATTTCCAATCGGTCCAATCCCTGCCAATGCAAAGTTGTCATCACGGAATCACTCATGACCTCTCCAATCAACTCCTGGGTATGAAAGTTCACTCTGAATCCTGTAGAGTCCCCTGAATCAGCCTGTGAAACAACTGTTTATGCACAAATGGTGCTAACTCTCCCACCTGACCTGCACTCGTGTGAGAGTACGGCTCCTCATATTGTATCTCGGTGTGTTCCGTGAAGGAAAGGTCCCAAGACTCCAGTAGACAGTCAACCGGCAATATTAGCTCCACGTCGTCCACCTCTGCACTGAATGTGAACCTACTAAATAACCATGAGTCAATTTCATCTCTCCACTGACTAACACGTGGGTGAAATGCTCACCGGGCATAGAAGCAGTAAAATACATAAGAGTGTTTTCCAATGTTGATTCAAAAAATGATGAACCCGCAGGCTTTGACTTGTCACAGTGACAAACCGTATATGCCTGTATAAAGTTGGGGATATCCTCCTCAACTCGTGCCATATGAACCTCGCCAACATGCCGTAGGTCTCATCGTAGCTCAAATGCCCGAATGATATCTCCATCCTCAACCATGAATCATCATAGGGCTCAATCTTCTCTCGATAGAAGATCATCTCATCCTCAAATCTGTAGTTGTCATCCTATATGTGACCATCCAGAATCTCACCAATGTGTCGGTTCTTGGAGCAATCAACAAACAAATGAGGTCTCTAGTTTACCGAAACTTCGGATAACCAACATAATGACAAGCTTGGATGATTCGAACTGTAATCCCAATCTCGAATGGCAGCCTCATGTGCAAACATTGCTAGTTACACCTACATCCGTCATACTCCACAACGATCCACAATAATAAAACTACTCACCATGTCGGATCGTCCTCTCCATCCCCTTAGTTGTAACCATCCTTGGTGCTCCTGCAAATACTCCCTTCAAAATCACATTCCTGCCCTTGTACTTAAACTTCATCCCTATCATCCGAAAGTTAGTCCAAACTCACTAAGAGAGTGAAGCCACTTTGCACTCCCAGTCTATGTTGGTGCTCACTTGGGAACCCGTCGTGTGCACCTCAAAGACTCTCCATTGGCTACAACCCCATTGAGGCCCTCAAAATCCTCTGTCTGTAGTCCTCGCCTCTCAACCAATGAGGCATCAATACAGTTGTGGGTTGCCCCGCTATCAATGAGTACCCCAACACGCTGACCCTGCATAACTCCTCTAATCCTAAATGCCTTGTACATCAGAGTACTAGGCAATGTGGCTATAATCTCCCGAGGAAAAGTCTTCTCCTCCTGCCTCGCATCAGCACTATCCAACGCAACCCCATCTCCATCATCCATCTCGTGAGTCTCTAACTCCTCACCTTTGTCACCCTTGCTCTCCTCGAAGACTTCAATGAATTGAGCCTTCCCTCTACCTCTGCAATCATATCCTGGAATCCAAGGTGTGTGGCAATCGAAACATAGTTTCTTTCGCCTCAACTCATCTCTGTGTTCTTGGGAAATGATTGGCTTTTTAACCACCTCCCGCCTCGGTGGAGGCTCCCTCTGCTGACGTTCGTCTGATCCAAATGGAGGTTCCCTTTGTTGAATGCGAGGTGGAGCCATCGGCTTTGGAGTGGATAACTCCAAGTCCCGAGCTTTCCTAACAGCCCCGTGTAAGGAAGAAGGTTCAAATGCCTTCACAAATCTAGCGAAAGCATTAGTCAAACCTGCTATGAATAGCAAAGTCAACCCCCTCTCCATGACATCAAGTACCATGACTGGTAATCTCTAAAAATATGTGATGTACTGACCCAGGGGACCGGTTTGTCTCAAATGAGTCCACTCCCTAAAATACTGTCAGGGTCCCTCTTATCAAATCTGCTCACCAGCCTCTGCGCGAACTCTGCATGAGTCGTAATGTGTATGTGTCCCTGTGTAATCAGCCCATGATGCCACCAATCATGAGCTCCCTCAAGATGCAAGCTTGCAAACTTAATTGCATCTTCCTCGCGCATAGGATTCAAGTCAGAGTATGTCTTCAGCTTCTGGACCCAAGACGGTGCAGTACACTTCTTAGAACCATCGAAGTGTGGAATGGAGATCTGTCCCAATCTCCTCTGTAACTCTGGTACCTGTTTCTGATGATCTCTCTTGGGTCGACTGCCAATCTTCATTCTGCAATATTCTTGGAATGGCATGTCATTACGAAAGCCCTCACTCCAGATCTGGTTCCTCTCCCAAAAAGACTCCTCACCCAAAATATCTACAGGTTGTTGTACCTATGAAACTTCTAGATCCTTCAAGAAAGAAGGTTCGTGAAGCCCCAAAGGCCTGGCAGAAGGATGGGGAGGCCGCTGCCCTAAATGTCCACTCTCGCCTCTTCGACCCGGTTGTCTCATATTGCTATTTTCTCTTCTAAAGATGGAGAAATGAAAGAATTTGATGAGCCTGAGTCAAATAAAATAGGGGTAGAAATACCAATAATGCTACTTGTGGTCTCTATCACCGCGCTCTTACTCGACGATTCTCAACCGCTACATATATCATGTGGCTCTAGCTCAAAAACAAGTTCCTTACCACGATTAGCGGGGTTTTGATGGCACTCTCTCCAATGATGTCCATGCACACCGCATCCATAACAAGTACCTGGTCCTCTCCACTGAGCAAGATAGTCCTCCAGGTGGCCCAGTAGTATGTGTTGAAGAACTTGATGATCCTATCATAGATCTCTGTGGGTGTTGTGGTGGACGTACTCTATCGATTGTCTTGAGGTGGAGTCGGTGTCTATTAAGCCCCCGCCTAAAGGTCTCATACTACGCCCTCTCTAAGTATCATCGTCAGGCGTTGTGGGGGTCAAAAGGGCGGTTGAGTTTGTTGTCATTGCAAGTACGAGGAGGTGGCGGGTGGAAGGAAGACCATGTTGAAGTGTGTCCGCCACGAGGAGGAGTTGATCCCCTCAATCTATTATCATGTAACTGTTGCATGCAACTCCTCACTCTGTCACGAGCCAACTAAGTCTTCCCCCTGGTTTCCTCTACAATATAGGCCTCCTCCATGGCCTTTGATAATGTCTGCGGGCAATGAATGCACACTGCCCCACCCAAGTCTAAGTTCAGGCCCCGGATGAACCTGTGAACTCTGACTTGCTCTTCCTGCATGTAATCCACATACTGAAGCAGATCTAAGAACCGTCTCTTATACTGCGCTGCACATGGAAGCCTATCGTAAATCAACAAACTCATCGATCCGTTCTGGATGAATCTCTTGGATATGTATTTACTCTGAAACGCTCCTCGAAGAGCTCCCAAGTGTCTCGAATCTACACACGAAGCTTCTGCTCCTCAGTCCTCCACCAAACTCCAGCTCTGTCTCTCAGAAGGTGGATGACAACACGAGCTTTCGTGTTGCTAGAACAAGGGCATAGCTTGAAGCATCCACTCAAGCTAACCAATCATGTCTCTGCCTGAAATCTCGATGTATCTCTAACAAAATGAGGCGGTGTAACTTCAATATCTCTCTAATGTGATCCGCTGTTGTGGACCTGTCGGCCCACAAGTCTCTCTGTATGATCATCTCGCGGCCTAGGATTCCTAGACTTGTCTCGTGCCTCGTAGGTCCACAGGAGGTGACCCATGTCTAATCGAATCCAAGTGGGAGTTCTCTGCCCTATCCTCAGCACTGTGATGCGAAGATGCACAAGCCTCCACTAATGGCTCTTTATCCTGACTGTTAGGTCGCCCTCCTACAAACCCTCCACGATATGGCGAGAACATAAACATCCCCAGTAGTGTCTGCAATATCTAAGGAAAAATAGCCGTTCTACCGATTAGGGGTTGGTAGGTCTATCTCCACATGTAGAAACCCCTCATATAGTATGCACCTTCGCATGGACGTACCAAGACGAGAGTTAGTTTATCGTCATCTAAATTTTTGTTCAATTTTATAAGTTTTTACGTTCTCAAAAACTCATGCATCCAATGTTCTGTGTTCTAGATTTAGAGTTACACTAGATTTACTTGTTTATGTTTCGTGTTTTCAAGTGTGCCCGGGGTCCAAACGTTGAACCCACGTCTCTAATATCAAGTGTAACGCCCCACAATTTTACCCGCGAAACCTAAGTCAAATAAAGGTTTAAATTAGAAAAATTACGGAAAATATTTTTTTAAATAATTACCTCTTGCAACGTTAGCTTAAATTCTCGGTTAACAATGATCATTTTAACTAGCAATTAAATTGTGCTACTTATTTTCTAGTTTGGTTTAAAAAAATTCATTTCAATAATCCTTATTTAGTTAATAAATCGGTTCAAAAGTCCTTTAATAATTTATTCTAGTGCTAAGTTTAATTTGCCCTTCCATTTAAATAGTACTATTAAATTTAATCCACAATTATAAATGTTATCTAATTACTAAGGGAATGAATTTACTTTAATTCATCACAAAGTCATGGTCTCTTTATTTTAAGAGTTACCAAAAATGCACAATGGAATAAAAGTTAAAATTAGTTTACACCACTTAAGTGGCCCCATTTAAACTTGAACCATGGATTTAAATGATGATTTCACCTAACTCCCACCTAACATTTGTAGGGTTGTTTGAAATCCTCACTTAAATCCATGGGTCAAGTTTAAATAGGGCCACTTAAGTGGTGTAGATAAGATAGATAAGATAATATTATTAATGTCGATAAATGATCACAAAAGTAAGTCAATGGGACTGCAGAAACTAACTTTAATTTCTATTTTATTTGGATTTATTTGGTAACTCTTAAAATAAATAAAGCCGTGACCTTGTGATAAATTAAAGTAAATTCATTTCCTTAGTAATTAGATAACATTTATAATTGTGGATTAAATTTAATAGTACTATTTAAATGGAAGAGCAAATCGGAGTTAGACTAGAATAAATTATTAAAAGACTTTTGAACCGATTTATTAACTAAATAAGGATTATTGAAATGGAGAATTTTTAAACCAAACTAGAAAATGAGTAGCATAATTTAATTCTTAGTTAAAGCGATCATTGTTAACCAAGAATTCAAACTAAGGTTACAACCGGTAATTATTTTAAAAAAAAGTATTCCGTAATTTTTCTAATTTAACCTTTATTTGTCTTGGGTTTCGTGTGGGTAAAATTGTGCGCGTTACACTTGTCTACTATCTTTGAAGTGGTGTTTAGGTGTCTACTATCTTTCAAGTGGCATTGCTTCCACCCAAAGAGGGGCAAATGTAGACTCCTAAAGTTTGTTCACACCTAGCGTCTCTTCTAATTCGGTCGATTGACGACACTTTGTCAATTAGCTACTCTTCGCTCCATTCTCGGATGCCCATTTACGACACATTTTTGGTCATTAAACCCCCTTTTATTAGCTAAACATCTTCCTATTTCCCTCTGGATCACTTCTATAGGCTTCCTAGGCTATCTATCAATCACATCTAGTTAATCAAACTCCCCTCAACTCTCAATGAGTCTCTAATCACTTGTTAATCAAGTTTAACTAGCCTAAACCTAGCTTAACTAGTCCAAAGCATGTTTACCACTCCTAATCATAAAGTGCTTTTAGCTTACCTTTAGTCCCACATGCACCCAAAGTTCAAATTCTTCCAAAGAGAAAACTATAAATTCCCATTCAACACTTACAACTTTACACAACTTTATATCTAAAAAGCCTAAGAAAGCTAGGATCTCATTTGTATTAGCTTTAAGCTAATTAGACATTTGATCTAAAGCTTACCTTCCTCCATTGAAAGAGCGTCATAATCCTCCATTTCTTCATAGGTTAGTAATGAAATAGCTAAACTTGGCCTTGTAGCCATTTTAGTGAGATTCATTCACCTTTGTGAAGTAAACAACAAATCAACCCCTTTGATTGCTAAGTTGATCTCCTTAGGTTCAATGCTTAATTAGTAATCTAAAGAGTAGAGTAGCATATACATGTTAGTTTAGATTTAATCTAGTTTCATGTGATGATAGAAGTTGCTCTTGTTTAGCTCTTATCATGATGGTTTAGTGTAGATTAGATTCATGCTTTGAAGTTATATATTTTAGCTTCTTTTCAATAGCATACTAATTTATACATGAACACAAATGTAACTCAATATTGGAGTGGAAAAGATTATTTAATGTCTTTGTTTGCAACGGTTCTTCACAATTGGATAGGTGTCTTGAAAATGTTCCTTTTGTTAGGCAATATTTATTTTACAAACCTGCAGTATCCAAAACACCTCTAATTTATTAGTTCTTTGTTGCATACATACATTTATTTTAGAAGCTCTAAGATTTTGAAGGTTGAACTTAAGCTTTATTGTAAGGATAGGTGTAATGATGATTTGGTGATTAGATATGAATCAAGTCATGTTGAGTTAGAAGGAAGTTGGGCACTTCAACTAGATGCGGATGAGATGGACTACCCATTTGCACGGAAACTAGTATAAGGCACTTGTTAAACAGCTTAAGACAACATTTTAGAAGCTCTAAGATGTTGAAGGTGAACTTAAGCTTTATTGTAAGGATAGGTGTAATGGTGATTTGGTGATTAGATATGAATTAAGTCATGTTAACTTAGAAGGAAGTTGGGCACTTCAACTAGGTAAGGATGAGATGGACTACCCATTTGCACGGAAACTAATATAAGGCACTTGTTAAACAGTTAAGACAACAAGAGACCCTAAAATTGAGGTAACAACTAATGTGGCCAAATCCAAAAGATGTCAAGACAGAGCTATGCAAACTCTAACCCGGATTCTACAAGGGGATTTTCTTGACAATTGAGAAGGATTGAATCATTGATATCATGGAAAAAGAGGAATGTTAAAGATGTTGATATTGTCCAAAAGAGCGATGTGCTAGCCTACTAACATTGCAGAAACAAAAGCCCCAAGAAATAGGGGATAGCGAGGAGGGCGCCTACTTTAAAATGGAAAATTTTGAGGCATTTACTTCAAGCTAGACAAGCTAAAATTAATTAATGTTAGTCAATACTAACATTAATACGCATAAAGTAATTTACCGGTTAGTCAATACTATGTACCCTGCTGGGAAGCATGGTGTTTCTAAAGGTAGCAGCGTGGTGTCACATATCAATCTTGAAAGTCAGAAGATAGAACCAGAACTTATTTCCTGGTCACAGATAAAAGTTCCCGTGAATGGACCTTGTCCAAAAAGTTTATCCAGTCAAGCCAGCCCAAACTTGAAAATGCAACTGCTGTTGTTGAAAACAAAAACAATGTAACTCTTAGCTTTAGAACTAATTCTAGAATAGGTCTGCCTAGAACAGACTCTGTAAAGTCTAATACTTCTTACTTCTCAGTAGGAGAATCTTCTAACAGTCAGAATAATCCTAGTCCGTTGATCAACCTCCAAAAGAAAAAACTTTCTTGTGCAGTCACAGTGCATTAGTCCATGATCCTTCCACAGATTTCTTATGGTGCAGTGATTGTGAAAAATTAGTAAGCCAGAAATATGTCCCTAGCAATGGTCCTACCATAAATATGGCCTCAGGAAGCTCAGATTCTTTCCCTATTACAGACAGTCATGAATTGATCTCACCGGATCGACTCTGTAGAAAGCAAAGATATTGGTACCAACGAACTATAGATAAACAAGTTAGAACCATCTGAGAGTTCTAAAATGTTAAATTGGACCAACAAAGCTGTAAAGTCTGTACATGAAAAAGTGTCTTCATATTCAGAAAAGTTAGCATCAATGGAAAGAACATGAAAGCAATAGAGCTTAGACAGAATGGGGATACAGCTGGTGCTTTGAAAATTTTGAATGATAGGGTTGATTCCTTAGATAAATCTGACAAAAGAGTAGAAACAATGATTCAAAGATAGTCACATAATAGTTTCTGTGAAGTACCTCAAGTGTTAACTCGAGAGAATGACAGATATTGTACAGCCTTTGGTAGATCATACTACCAGTATCAAAAGTAATATAGCTAGTCAGTTAGCTCATACTCATGAATTAGTAGAATCTAATTTGGTTCATGTGCATGATAGTCTTGAAAAGACTCATCAGAAACTTGATGAGATACAAGAAACAGTAGAATGCCTCCCTGATTTAACTCCTAAGATTCAGGAATTATCAGAAAAAGTATCAGAAAATCCAGAGGGAGATTGGTCACATGTTGTGTCTTGGTCCCAAGTTTCAGATCTTGCTAAAACATCTGATAAGCAGCCGCATAAAGAAATTTTGACCCAGTATAGACCTTTGTTTTTTGACAAAGAAGATAAAGATAAAAAATCTGTTGGCATGGTAAAAGTAGAAAAACATCAAGAAGCCGAAGCCATGATTATAGGGGAAACATCTAACCCTAAACCAGAACCACTTCAAGGAATGGCAAGAGTCCAAACTCTTCAGCCAAATTGGTATAAGCTTGAATGTAGAACTATCCCAGAGATAAAAGAAATGATCCATGGAATGCTAGGTTGGGGTAATACTCAACTAGAAGTTTATAAAAAGATCCACATGCAATTGCTTCATCTATTGCTAATGGATTTGTAGGGATCATAAAAGAATGGTGGGATATGTTACCTGGTAAAGATGCAATCCTACAAAGTGGTTATACTGTGTCTCTATGCTGCTACGCTATCATAAAAGAGTTTATAGGAAATATAGATGATGATAAAATGATGAATACTGCCATGTTTCTTAGAGCTCGTCTATGTGATATGTCAAGAGTAAAAGAATACCAGTGTTTTATGCAAAAGCTTTATTATAACTCTGGTAACATAGATGATGAGACCATGAGACTTAGATATATTGAATCTTTTCCTGCATACTTCTCCACAGAATACAAAAAGCAATGCATGGTTATAAAGCTTCGAACTTAGTTTTGGTGCTATTAACCAGATTATAGATCAAACAAATGCTAAATTATGCAAGGAGAAATGGGAAAGAAAACAAGCTTTAAAACAAGCTAAAGCTCTTGGTCATAAGTTTTGTGAAATGTATGCTTTAGAACCCTTCGTTGTTGTTACGATATCAAGGTCTGTCAAATGCAAACTGCTTGCACATTGATTGCTCTTTTTCAAAAGGGAAGGGGTTGTATAAAAAAATACAAATACAAGAAGCATAATAAATATAGAAGGCAGTATAGAAGTGATTCTTTTGTTAATAAGAAGATGGCCTCACAAAAATTGTGTTCAGAAAAAAGAAATATGTAGGTAGAAGTAGAAAATTTACACCTACATGTTTTATTTGCAAAGGCAGTCATTATGCTAATAAATGTCCTCAAAGAGATACTGATAAGGGTAAAGCAAAGGTTAATGCTTTGTCTGCAAAAGGCATTACAGAGGAAGAATACATGTTGGTTTCTGATTCTGAAAGTTTTTCCTCAGATATATCATATCAGTCTCTTGATGATGTCCAGTGTAATATAGTTCAAAGATCTCCGACAAAGTGATAAAGGATGCGATCGACAATAGTGGTTATGATAGTATTCCGTCTTTTGCTAATTTTGCTATTGTAAATATGGTCTCAGTTTCAATCATCCCATGATGCCTCCATGTGCAGAAATACTCAGAAAACAATTAGAATGCTATCAAAGTGAGTATGATAGTTGCCCCCCATGGGATACTACTAGGAAGATTTCTCTTCAAAAAGAGTAAGAGATCTGCAAGACAGGTATATCCAGATGCAGAATCAGGCTGAGCAAGAAAAGCTCCAAAGAGCCCAAGAAGAAGAGAATCAGTACTATGAAGAACCATACTCTCCAATGCCTATAAGGCCTCCATTTCAGCAAAGAGTCAGACAAAGACAAGTCCCTACCAGAGGTAGAGAAGGACCATGGAGAGGAATAAGAGAACGAGGCAGAGGAAACACAGTTCCTCAAAGGTCATTTTCATTTCTCTTTCCGAAGAGAGTCCGCAACACTGCGCAAAGCAAAAAAGTAGTTGCAATTTACACCGATTGTCTACAAGACATGGAGAAAGAATCGCATAGAATTCCTTGAAAAGGTAATTGCTAAAGCCACATATGAGTTCATGAAACTTCTCAAAGAAGAAAAGAAAGAAGATCATCAAGAAGATCTTGAGGAAGCATATCAAAATATCATGCTCCAAGATACTCAAGAAGAATCATCAGAACAAGCATCTCAGAGGTATGTACAGTAAGCTGTACTCAGAATCCTTTCATTGCCATTACTGTTTGTATTCCAAACATAAAGCCATATTGCCTAGATGCAATGATAGACATAGGAGCCAAACATAAAGCCATATTGCTTAGATGCAATGATAGACATAGAGCAATTGCTAACCATGGATCCCTCTCGTAGGATTGCTAGCAGTCTACCGGCTCAAAATCAAGTTCGATAACGAGAGAAGTTGTTTCTAACTATGTGGTGGCTCATATTCCAATTTGTATTGAAGGCTTTGCAAAAACTATCATGTTTTATCAGCATGATATGGAAGCTTATGATTGTCTGATTGGTATGGATTTTCTAAAAGATTGTGACACATTTAGTATTTCAAAAGATTTTATCTCTTTGTTCAATCCACAAGTTCAAATACCAAGAAGGTATACTTTTCAAACAATTGTACCACTCCCTGAAACCAAGAAAAAGGTAAATAATGAATGGGTACATAAATCTATTGCTGCGTGTAAGACCAGCATAGATGACATTGTAGCAAGGATCAAGAAGGATCTTTGCAGTGACAATCCTCATGCCTTTGTCTCCAGGAAAAGGCATACCTGTTCCTTAGATTTGCAGATAATCAAAGATGCAGAAGGCAAGGAAGTAATTCCTAAATTCAAAGCACACCATCGCGGAATGATTTCTTCTGAGAGAAAAGAATGCCACGAAGAAATCCAAAAATTATTAAAAGGAGGTTTTATTCAAGAATCTAACTCTCCTTGGTCGTGTGCAGCTTTCTATGTCAATAAGAGAAGCGACAGTCGACATGAAGAAAAGATTGGTGGTTGATTAACAAACCATCGAACAAGTTCATATCGCAATTCAACATCCTATTCGGCCCAAGGATGACTGCTCGCCAGTAATCAAAGGATGCAAGGTATACAAGAAGTTTGATCTTAAAAGTTGATTCTCGCAAATTTTCCTACTGACCTCGTAATATGTATAAGACAAGCATTTATTGTTCCTGGTGGACAATATGAATGGAAAGTACTTCCATTTGGATTAAAGACAGCGCCATCCATATTTCAGAAGATTATGGATAAAATCTTTGGTGAGTTATCTGAATTCCTTTTGGTTTATATTGATGATATTCTCATCTTTTCAAAGTCACCAAAAGAGCACATAGAACACCTTGAAAAGTTCTATGATACTGTGTATAAAAATGGCCTGTGTCTTTCTCCCACTAAGATAGAAGTATTCAAAGATGAAATTGATTTTTGGGAATAAAGATAAAGGATGGAAGTATTGAAATGCAAAAACATGTTGTTCTTTAAGATACAGATTTTTGATGAAATAACCGACAAACAACGACTTTCAGAGGTTCCTAGGTTGTGTAAATTATGTAACAGGGTTTTACAAGAAACATAGGCTCGCCGATAGAATCATTTTGAACAAAAGGCTGAAGAAAAATGCTCCCATATGGAATGCTGAAATGACTTCAGTGAAGACAACGCATCAAAAGCAAGTTTTAGATCTTCTGCCATGTCTCTTCCAAGGCTCAGTCGAAGATCATAGAATGTGATGCAAGTGAAAATTTTGGGAGCGGTTTGAAAGAGAAAGTGAAGGTGGAAAAGAAAAAATATGCAGATATGCATCTGGAGCATTTCAAGGCTCAGAGGTAAAGTATCATTCCACCCACAAAGAGATCTTAGGCTGCTACACAAAGCTATCAAAGCTTTTTGTTCTTTATACTGAGAATGAACATTTTTGCTAAGATCTGACTTAAAAGATTTTCAGAAAAGGCTCAATGGAGGAGATCCCTCAAATAAATCTACTTTTAACAGATTACAAAGATGGGGATTATGGTTTGATAATTTTGATTTTAAAGTTGAGCATGTTGCTGGTAAAGAAAACTCCCTTGCAGACTTTGCAAGTCGTGAGTTAAATACTGTGAAAAACATTAATGTGACTTAGGTCATTCATGAACCCCATGGAGCTGTTTGGGATTATAAAAATTGCAGTGGTCATATAAATTCCCTGTTGATTAATGACAACAGAATTTCAAGGGAAGCTCAATCATTGCTTGTTTACAGAGAATATATCTCTGTCACTGAGCTAGCCATGTCAAAGGTTGAATGCAGATTATCTAATCCTGAAATTCCTGATAGAGAGTTCCATTCTTTACAGGAACCAATGGTAAATTGTTGTCTCAACTGGTTATGGAGATCTGGTAGATACTGTGAACAACCAGACCCTCTACCGTTTGAAGGATTAAAGCTCAGGCAATTGATTCCTCGTCCAAATGTTCTTTGGCGTTTTGAATTCTCACGACTCTGGACTGAAGAACATCCATTGCATTATGACTTATGGAATAGACCAAGCGTTCAAGGAGACAGGAAGTATATCTCAAGTCATTTTAAATTTTTCTTGCAAAAATATCTTCCTACAAAAATCGATTCTCCTTTATTAGATGTCTCTCCTGATCTTGCAAGGAACATTCTTATTCAATGTAAAATTCCTTGGTTTGTAAAAGTAAATTACTATGTCAAGACTAACACTTTCAGGAGCCATCATGAACATCCTAATGGAAAGCTCAGAGAAGAATTATCCTCCATCATACTATGTTATTCATCCTCCTGCTCCGTGACTACAGGCCACTATTCCAGATCATTTGCTTCCGACTCGAAGGCATCTTCGTCCTAACACTGATGGGACTGCATCCACTTCACGAGTATGGATAGAACGCACTACAAGGAATCTTGAGTCACCTCCTATCCAGACTGATGAAGACTCATCTTCGTCAGATGATGATCAAAGTGGACCCTCTGTACAATATTCTCCGTAGTGGAGTGTGTGGGGCTATGTCGGCAGGCCTGTTGCCGACCTTGTCAATAAAGCCAGATAAGATTCGATCTTATCTGTTTGGCGGTGCGTGGTGGACCTCCCCACTTTCCTAAAGGTGCTTTAATGAGTGGCATGTACTCATTGTCCGGGTCAGTCTGTCTTTTCCCACCTTGTTAGTGGGAATCTTTTGGTTAACCGGAGTCACCGGTTCCCTGTCTTCCGGTCTTCCCGTTTCTCGGTGAAAAGCCTTGGGAAATCCTATATATAGGGATTCTCTCATCTCATTCACTACACCGCAGAAATTGCAGAAGCAGCGAAGAGTTGTCTTTCCAAGAGTCTTCTTAATTGTGTCTTGTAAGTTCTGTAATATTTTCAGTTGTGTGATTTTTCGAGTGTCTCAAGTATTTGTATCGAAAGCTATTATATTCAAAGATATGAGAAGTTTGTTTTACATTAACGCTTGTATTACTTGTGGATGTTATTGTGGTATCGAGCCTTTGTTAGTCACGGTAATTGTCTCGAAATTGTGGTATCAGAGAGCCTTTTTGCTTTTGTTTGTCTGTAATTGTCCGAAATTGTGGTATCGAGTTGATTAGGTTTTGTAAAGAAACAAAACAAAACAAAACCAAACAAAACAAAAGAAACAAAACAAAACAAAACCAAACAAAACAAAAGAAACAAAACAAAACAAAACAAAACAAAACAAAACAAAACAAAGGCTCGATACCACAATTTCGGATAATTGCAGACTAACAAAACAAAGGCTCGATACCATTCTACTAACACACATACTTTCATAAGTTCGAAACCAATTTAGAAAACAGCTTCGATAACAAAGAATAACATCAACAAGTAATACAAGCGCTAATGTAAAACAAACTTCTCATATGTTGAATATAATAGTTTTCTAATACAAATACTTGAGAGACTTGAAAAATCACACAACCGAAAATATTACAGTAACTTACAAGACAATTAAGAAGACTCTTGAAAGACAACTCTTCGCTTCTCGCAATTTCTGCGGTGTAATGAATGAGTTGAGAGTGCTCCTATAAATAAGATTTCTCAAAGCTTTTCACCGAGAAACAGGAAGACTAGAAACCAGTGACTCCGGTTACTCCAAAAGATTCCCACTCAACAAGAGGGAAAAGACAGACTGACTCGAACAATGAGTACATGCCACTCATTAAAGCACCTTTAGACAAGTGGGGAGGTCCACCACGCACCGCCAAAGAGATAAGATAGAATCTTATCCGACATTATTGACAAGGTCGGCAACAGGCCTGCCGACATAGCCCCACAAACTCCACTAAGGAGAATATTGTACAGAGGGTCCACTTTGATCATCATCTGACGAAGTGGAGTCTTCATCGATCTGCCGAAAGGAGGTGACTCGAGATTCCTTGTAGTGCGTTCCAACCAAACTCTTGAAGTGGATGCAGTCCCATCAGTATCCGGGACGAAGATGCCTTCGAGTTGGAAACAAGTAGTGATCTGGAATCTTTAGACTGTAGCCTGGAGCAGGAGGATGAATAGCCATGGTATGATGGAGAATAATTCTTCTCCAGAGCGTTCCATTAGGATGTTCTTGATGGCTCCTGAAAGGGTTAGTCTTGACATAGTAATTTACTTTTACAAACCATGGAATCTTGCATTGTATGAGAATATTTCTTGCAAGATCAGGAGAGACATCTAACAAAGGAGAATCAGAGATTTTTGTAGGAAGATATTTTTGCAGAAAATATTTAAAATGGCTTGAAATATACTTCCTGTCTCCTTGGACGCTTGGCCTATTCCATAGATCATATTGCAATGGATGTTCTTCAGTCCAGAGGCGTGAGAACTCGAATCACCAAAGAACATTTGGACGAGGAATCAATTGCTGAGCTTTAAACCTTCAAATGGCAGAGGGTCTGGTTGTTCACAATATCTGCCAGATCTCCATAACCAGTTGAGACAACATTTTACCATAGGTTCCTGTAAAGAATGAAACTCTCTACCAGGAATTTCAGGATCAAATAATCTACATTCAATCTCTGACATGGCATTAAAGCTCGACGTTGAGAGATATATTCTCTGTAAACAAGCAATGATTGGGCTTCCCTTGAAATCTGTTATCATTGATCATCAGGGAATTTATATGACCACTGCAATTTTTATAATCCCAAATAGCTCCTTGAGGTTCATGAATGACCTGAGTCACATTAATATTTTTACAAAATTTAACTCTCGACTTGCAAAGTCTGCAAGAGAGTTTTCTTTACCAGCAATATGCTCAACTTTGAAATCAAAATTATCAAACCATAATCCCCATCTCGTAATCTGTTAAAAGCAGATTTATTTGAGGGATCTCCTCCGTTGAGCCTTTTCTTAAAATCTTTTAAATCAGATCTTAGCAAAAAATGTTCATTCTGTATAAAGAACAGAAAAGCTTTAATAGCTTTTTTAGCAGCTAAGATCTCTTTGTGGGTGGAATGATACTTTACCTCAGAGCCTTGAAATGCTCCAGATGCATATCTGCATATTTTTTCTTTTCCACCTTCAACTTTCTCTTTCAAAACTGCTCCCCAGTAATTTTCACTTGCATCGCATTCTATGATCTTCAAACCTGAGCCTGGAAGAGACATGGCAGGAAGATCTAAAACTTGCTTTTTGATGCACTGCACTGCTGAAGTCATTTCAGCATTCCATATGGGAGCATTTTTCTTCAGCCTTTTGTTAAAAGGATTCTATCAGCAGCTATGTTCTTGTAAAACCTGCGACATAATTCACACAAACAAGAAACCTTTAAGTGTTTGTTTGTCGCTTATTTCATCGGGAAAATCTGTATTTTAAGAACATGTTTTTGCATTTCAATACTTCCATCCTTTATTTTTATTCCCAAGAAATCTATTTCATCTTTGAAAACTTCAATCTTGGTAGGAGAAAGACACAGGCCATTTTTGTACACGTATATCATAGAACTTTTCAAGGTGTTCTATATGTTCTTTTGGTGATTTTGAGAAAATAAGAATATCATCAATATAAACCAAAAGGAATTCTGGGGATAACTCACCAAAGATTTTATCCATAATTTTCTGAAATATGGATGGCGCTGTCTTTAATCAAATGGAAGTACTTTCCATTCATATTGTCCACCAGGAACAATAAATGTTGTCTTATACATATCCTGAGGCTGTAGGAATATTTGCCAGAATCCACTTTTAAGATCAAACTTGCTGTATACCTTGGATCCTTTGATTCTGCTGAGCAGGTCATCCTTGGCTGGAATAGGATGTTGAACTGCTGATATGAACTTGTTTAGTGGCTTGTAATCAACCACCAATCTCTTCTTCTGTCTGACCTGTTCGCTTCTCTTATTGACATAGAAAGCTGCACACGACCAAGGAGAGTTAGATTCTTGGATAAAACCACCTTTTAACAATTTTTGAATTTCTTCATGGCATTCTTTTCGCTCTCGAAGAAATCATTCCACGATGGTGTGCCTTGAATTTAGGAATTACTTCCTTGCCTTCTGCATCTTTAACTATCTGTAGGTCTAAAGAACAGGTATGCCTTTTCCCAGAGACAAAGGCGTGAGGATTGTCACTGCAAAGATCTTTCTTGATCTTTATTACAATGTCATCTATCTTTGGTTTTACGCACTTGTTTATAGATTTATGTACCCACTCATTATTTACTACTTTCTTCTTTTCGGGAGTGGTACAATTGTTTGAAAAGTATACCTTCTTGGTATCTGCACTTGTGGATTGAACAAAGAAATAAAATCTTTTGAAATACTAAAAATTCCACAATCTTTTAAACAATCAACACCAAGCAGAGCAATCGTAAGCTTCCATATCATGTTGATAAAACATGATAGTTCTGGAGAAACCTTCAATGGAAATAGGAATATGAGCCACATAATTAGAAACAACTTCTCTTTTATCAAATCTGATTTTTAATCTTGTAGATGACCAGCAATCTGGAGGAATTGCCATTGTTCTGAGCATACTTATTTCTGCTCCTGTGTCTATCATTGCATCTAAACAATATGGCTTTATGTTTGGAATACAAACAAAGTGATTGCAATGAAAGGATTACGAGTACATGACTTCTTGTACATACCTCTGCAGATGCTTGTTCTGATGATTCTTCTTGAGTATCTTGAAGCATGATATTTTGATATGCTTCTTCAATATCTTCTTGTGAGGATCTTCTTTCTTTTCTTCTTCTTCTTCTTTGAGAAGCTTCATGAATTCATCTGTGGCTTTAGCAATTACCTTTCAAGGAATTCTATGCGATTCCTTCTCCATGTCTTGTAGACATCGAGTGTGTAGGCTGCAACTTTACTTCTTTCTTTGGCTGCAGTGTGTTGCGGACTCTCTTACGGAAAGAGAAATGAAAATGACCTTTGAGAAACCATGTGTTTCTCCGCCTCGTACTCCTCTTCCTCTCCATGGTCCTCCTCTACCTCTGGTAGGGACTTGTCTCTGTCGGACTCTTTGCTGAAATGGAGGCCTTATTGGCATTGGAGAGTATGGTTCTTCATAAGCTTGATTCTCTTCTTCTTGGGGCTCTTTGGAGTTTTTCTTGCTCACTGATTCTCGCTGATATATGTCTTTGCCTGCGCAGATCTCTTACTCTTTTTGAAGAGAAATCTTTCTGGTAGTATCCCATGGGGGCAACTATCATACTCACTTTGGCAACATTCTAATTGTTTTCTGAGTACTTCTGCACATGGAGGCATCATGGGATGATCAAAAGCGGAGACCATATTTACAATAGCAAAAAATAGCAAAAGACGGAATACTATCATAACCACAAAATTATCATTGCCAAGATCGCATCACTTTGCCTTTGTCATCGGATGTTGAACTATATTACACTTGGACATCATCGAGAGATTGATATGATATATACGAGCAAAAACTTTCGAGAATCAAAACCAACATGTATTCTTCCTCTCGTAATGCCTTTTGCGCACAAAGCATTAACCTTTGCTTTTCCTTATCAAGTATCTCTTCGAGGACATTAATTAGCATAATGACTGCCTTTGCAAATAAAACATGTAGGTGTAAATTTTCTACTTCTGCCTACATATTTCTTTTTTCTGAACACAATTTTTGTGAGGCCGTCTTCTATTAACAAAAAGAATCACTTCTATACCGCTCTTCTTATATTTATTATGCTTCTTGTATTTGTATTTTTTTTTCTGACCCCTTCCCTTTTGAAAAGAGCAACTGCAATGTGCATGATTTGCATTTGTGAGACCTTCAATATCGAGAACAACCGAAGGGTTCTAAAGCATACATTTCACAAAACTTATGACCAAGAGCTTTGGCTTGTTTTAAAGCCTGTTTTCTTTCCCATTTCTCCTTGCATAATTTAGCATTTGTTTGATCTATAATTTGATTTATAGCACCAAAACTGAGTTCTGAAGCTTTATAACCATGCATGGCTTTTTGTATCTCGTGAAGTATGCGAGGAAAAGATTGATATATCTAAGTCTCATGGTCTCATCATCTCATGTTACAGAGTTATAATAAAGCTTTTTGCATGAAACTTTGGTATTCTTTAACTCTTGACATATCACATAGCGAGCTCTAAGAAACATGGCAGTATTCATCATTTTATCATCATCTATATTTCCTATAAACTCTTTTATGATAGCAGCAGTAAGACCTGTATAACCACTTTGGAGGATTGCATCTTTACCAGGTAACATATCCCACCATTCTTTTATGATCCCTACAAATCCATTAGCAATAGAAGAAGCAATTGCATGTGGATCTTTTTATAAACTTCTAGTTGAGTATTACCCCAACCTAGCATTCCATGGATCATTTCTTTGATCTCTGGGATAGTTCTACATTCAAGACTTATACCGATTTGGCTAAAAGAGTTTGGACTCTTGCCATTCCTTGAAAGTGGTTCTACAGTCCACTGTTCTTTATCATAAAAGAGTTTATAGCAATATAGATGATGATAAAATCATGAATCTTTGTCATGTTTCTTAGAGCTCGCCTATGTGATATGTCAACAGATTAAAGAATACCGATATTTCATGCAAAAGCTTTATTATAACTCAGTAACATAGATGATGAGAACATGAGACTTAGATATATTGAATCTTTTCTGTATATTTCTCCACGAGAATATAAAAAAGCTATGCATGGTTATAAGGCCTCGAGAACTTAGTTTTGATTCTATAAATCAAATCATAGATCAAACAAATGTTGAGCTATATTACCTTTGGACATCATCGAGGCGTGATATGATATATCTGAGGAAAAACTTTCAGAATCAAAACCAACATGTATTCTTCCTCTGTAATGCCTTTTGCAGACAAAGCATTAACTTTTGCTTTACCCTTATCAGTATCTCTTTGAGGACATTTATTAACATAATGATCGCTTTGCAAATAAAACATGTAGCTGTAAATTTTCTACTTCGCCACATATTTCATTTTTCTAAACACAATTTTTGTGAGGCCGTCTTCTCTATTAACAAAAGAATCACTTCTATCATTTGCCTCTATATTTATTATGCTTCTTGTATTTGTATTTTTCTATATCTGACCCCTTCCCTTTTGAAAAAGAGCAATTTGTGCATTGAATGATTTACGTTTGACGGGACCTTCAATATCGAACAACCGAAGGGTTCTAAAGCATACGTTTCACAAAACTTATGACCAAGAGCTTTAGCTTGTTTTAAAGTCACATTTTCTTTCCCATTTCTCCTTGCATAATTTAGCATTTGTTTGATCTATAATTAGTAAGCTGGAAATATGTCCCAAGAATGGTCCTACCATAAATATGGCCTCAATAAGACTCGATTCTTTCCTATTACTAGACAGTCATGAATTGATCTCACTAGATCAGACCCAGAAAGCAGTATATTGGTACCAACGAACTATAGATAAACAGTTAGAACCATCTGAGAGTTCTAAAATGTTAAACTGGACCACAAAGCTGTAAAGTCTGTGCATGAAAAAGTGTCTTCATATTGAAAAGTTAGCATCAATGGAAAGAACATTGAAAGCAATAGAGCTTAGACAGAATGGGGATACAGCTGGTGCTTTGAAAGTTTTGAATGATAAGGTTGATTCTTTAGATAAATCTGTCAAAAGAGTAGAAACAATGATTCAGCATAATCACAGAATAGTTTCACGAAGTTCCTCAAGTGTTAACTTAGAGAATGACAAATATTATGCATGACCTTTGGTAGATCATACTACCGATATCAAAAGTAATATAGTTTCAGTCAGGTTAGCTCATACTCATGAATTAGTAGAATCTAATTTGGTTCGTGCATGATAGTCTTGAAAGACTCATCGAAACTTGAAGAGATCTGAAAACAGTAGAATGCCTCCCGATTTAACTCCTAAGATTGGGGAATATCGGAAAAATATCGGGAAATCCAGAGGTAGATTGTCACATCTTTGTGTCTTGGTCCCAAGTTTAAGATCTTGCTAAAACATCCGATAAGCGTAAACCGCATAAAGAAAATTTGACCCAGTATAGACCTTTGTTTTTTGACAAAGAAGATAAAGATAAAAAATTTGTTGGCATGGTAAAAGTAGAAAAACATCAAGAAGCGAAGCCATGATTATAGGGGAAACATCTAACCCTAAACCGAGAACCACTTGAGGTATGGCAAGAGTCCAAACTCTTGACCAAGGTGGTATAAGCTTGAATGTAGAACTATCCCAGAGATAAAAGAAATGATCCATGGAATGTTAGGTTGGGGTAATACTCAACTAGAAGTTTATAAAAAGATCCACATGCAATTGCTTCTTCTATTGCTAATGGATTTGTAGGGATCATAAAAGAATGGTGGGATATGTTACCTAGTAAAGATGCACGATCCTCCAAAGTGGTTATACTGTGTCTTTCTATTGCTTTATCATAAAAGAGTTTATAGGCAATATAGATGATAAAATGATGAATACTGACATGTTTCTTAGAGCTCGTCTATGTGATATGTCAAGAGTTAAAGAATACCAGTGTTTCATGCAAAAGTTTTATTATAACTCTGGTAACATAGATGATGAGACCATGAGACTTAGATATATTGAATCTTTTCCTGCATACTTCTCCACAGAATATAAAAAAGCCATGCATGGTTATAAGGCCTCAGAACTTAGTTTTGGTGCTATAAATCAAATCATAGACTTGAAAATCATCATCTGTTGAAAATATTACGAGAACTTACAGAAGACACAATTAAGAAGACTCTTGAAAGACAACTCTTTCTTCGCTTTCCGATTTTGCGGTGTAGTGAATGAGATGAGAGAATCCCTATATATAGGATTTCCCAAGGCTTTTCACCGAGAAGCGGAAGACCGAAGGCAGAGGAACCGTGACTCGGTTAACTTAAGATTCCACTAATGTGAGGTGGGAAAAGACACCCGACCGAACAATGAGTACATACCACTCATTAAAGCACCTTAGGAAAGTGGGGTGGTGGTCACGCACCGCCAAACAGATAAGACCGAATCTTATCTCGCTTTTGTGACAAGTGTCAATAGGCTTTGCGGCGACATAGCCCCACACACACTCCATTACGGAGAATATTATGCAGAGGGTCCACTTTGATCATCATCTGATGAAGATGAGTCTTCATCGATCCAGATGGGAGGTGACTCAAGATTCCTTGTATTGCGTTCTATCCATACTCGTGAAGTGGATGCGGTCATTGGTGTTAGGACGAAGATGCCTTGAGTCGGAAACAAATAGTGGTGCGAAATCTTGGGATTGTAGCACTGGAGCGAGGAGGATGAATAGCCATAGTATGATGGAGGATAATTCTTCTCCAGAGCGTTCCATTAGGATGTTCATGATGGCTCCTGAAAGTGTTAGTCTTGACATAGTAATTTACTTTTACAAACCAAGGAAACATTGAATAATTGAATAAGAATGTTCCTTGCAAGATCGGGAGAGACATCTAATAAGGAGAATCGAGATATTTTTGTAGGAAGATATTTTTGCAAGAAAAATTTAAAATGGCTTGAGATATACTTCCTGTCTCCTTGAACGCTTGGTCTATTCCATAAGTCATAATCGATGGATGTTCTTGATCCCAGTCGTGAAAACTCAAAAGCCAAAGAGCGTTTGGGACGAGGAATCAGTGCTGAGCTTTAATCTTTCAAGCGGAGAGTCTGCAGTTGTTCACGATATCTACCAGGATCTCCATAACTTGATTGAGACAACAATTTATCATTGGTTCTGTAAAGAATGGAACTCTCTATCGGGAATTTGAGATCAAATAATCTGCATTCAACCTCACGACATGGCTTAGCTCGGTGAGAGATATATTCTCTGTAAACAAGCAATGATTGAGCTTCCTCAAAAGTCATGTTGTCATTAATCAACGAGGGAATTTATATGACCACCTGCAATTTTATAATCCCAAACACTCCATGGGGTTCATGAATGACACGAGTCACATTAATGTTTTTCACGATATTTAACTCCACGACTTGCGAAGTCTGCGAGGAGTTTTCTTTACCGTGACATGCTCGACTTTAAAATCAAAATTATCAACTGCGTGAGGATTGTCACCGCTGCGAAGATCCTTCTTGATCCTTGCAACAATGTCATCTATGTTGGTCTTACACGCAGTGTGATAGATTTATGTACCCATTCATTATTTACCCTTTTTCTTGGTTTCAACAATGGTACTGATTGTTTGAAAAGTATACCTTCTTGGTATTTGAAATTGTGGTATCGGAAATAGTGGTTAATCCTCGACCATACATGTTAGTTTGCATGAAAAAAGATTCTATGTTTTCTCGGTATCAAAGTTGATTAAAGTTTCTTACGAGAAAGATTCATATTGTTCTTCATATCATAGAAGCTATTGGTTCGTTTGTTGTGTGGTTGTCTGTGAAAGCCAAGTTTATACCCGCAAAGCAGAGGCAGAAAGAGGCGAGGTCATACAAGTAAGTCGCCGTGTGTGTGGCGCAAGTGATTATAGGTTGACGACCGATACCGTAAGTTCCATCATGAAAGTTGCTTTGCAAGTAGCAGTGGAAAATGGCTGCAGAAGCACGATCCAGTCTGTCCTCTATTGATATCGATGATCAAGAACTAGTGATATGTCTAAAGTCTTTCCAGTTAATTCTGATATTAATGTCATTGAAGAATCTGATCCTATTCCTGCTTGGAAATTACCCAAGATATCTTACGATCAGTCTATGCAAAAATTAATAAGTTCCATCTTCTTGCTAGTATAGTCTTTAAGACACGTGAGTCAGTCATACAAGTATCTCAATCTTCCAATTGTGAATACAATATCCCGCTTATAGATAAAGCTGATATTAAAAGTCTTAAGCGTCAGTCTACCTATCAGTTTGCTCATGTTGGTTGTGTCAGGATCGTCATAACACCCTTGTTCATTGTGGTCTCAATGCATCCATTACTGGTTGTTTAATGGATCTGCGTCTAGATAACTTCAAAGACTCTCTCTTAGCTGCAATACAAACAGGCTTGCATAATGGTCCGATTTCTTTCGAAGTCTATCCGAACTACCCTGTGTCCCTAACAAAGGATGATCTTCTGCAAGATGTCCTCAAGTTGCATCTACGCCACTCTTTGGGTGAACATGCATCAGTGCTTGTCCCTTGGCTATCCACTACAAAGTAATTTACCGGTTAGTCAATCAATTTATGTACCTATATGAAGCAAGCATGTGTTTAAAAGCGACAGCGTGGTGTCTCATATCAATATTGAAAGTCAGAAGATAGAACCAGAACTCATTTCCTGGTCACAGATAAAAGTTCCCCATGAATGGACCCTGTCCAAAAAGTTTATCGGTCCAAGCCACCCAAACTTGAAAATGCACGATTTGTTGTTTGAAAACAAAAACAATGTAACTCTTAGCTTTAGAACTAATTCTAGAATAGTGCACTAGAGCAGGACTCTGTAAAGTCTAATACTTTTTACTTCTCAGTAGGACAATCTTCTAACAAAGAATAATCCTAGTCCGTTGATCAACCTCCAAAAGAAAAAACTTTCTTGTGCGATCACAAGATGCATTAGTCATGATCCTTCCACGATTTCTTATGGTGCAGTGATTGTGAAAAATTAGTAAGCCAGAAATATGTCCCTAGCAATGGCCCTACCATAAATATGGCCTCAGCAAGCTCAGATTCTTTCCCTATTACTGAGACGGTCATGGCCGATCTCATAGGATCGGACCCGAAAGCGTATATTGGTACCAACGAACTATAGATGTGATTAGAACCATCGAGAGTTCTAAAATGTTAAATTGGACCAACAAATGTTTGTAAAGTGCATACATGAAAAAGTATCTTCTTATTCAGATAAGTTAGCATCTATGGAAAGAACATTGAAAGCAATAGAGCTTAGACAGAATGGGGATACAGCTGGTGCTTTGAAAGTTTTGAATGATAAGGTTGATTCTTTAGATAAATCTGTCAAAAGAGTAGAAACAATGATTCAGCATAATCACAGAATAGTTTCTACTGAAGTACCTCAAGTGTTAACTCAGAGAATGACAGATATTGTACAGCCTTTGGTAGATCATACTACCAGTATTAAAAGTAATATAGCTAGTCAGTTAGCTCATACTCATGAATTAGTAGAATCTAATTTAGTTCATGTGCATGATAGTCTTGAAAAGACTCATCGAAACTTGATGAGATACAAGAAATAGTAGAATGCCTCCCCGATTTAACTCATAAGATTCAGAATTATCGAGAATAAGTATCGGAAAATCTAGAGGGAGATTGGTCACATGTTGTGTCTTGGTCCCAAGTTTGAGATCTTGTTAAAACATTTGATAAAGTTGGCCGCATGTAAAGAAATTTTGACCCAAGTATAGACCTTTGTTTTTTGACAAAGAAGATAAAGATAAAAAATCATTGGCATGGTAAAAGTAGAAAAACATCAAAGCGAGAAGCCATGGTTATAGGAGAAACATCTAACCCTAAACCAGAACCACTTCAAGGAATGGCAAGAGTTCAAACTCTTCAGCCAAATTGGTATAAGCTTGAATGTAGAACTATCCCAGAAATCAAAGAAATGGTGCATGGAATGCTAGGTTGGGGTAATACTCAACTTGAAGTTTATAAAAAGATCCACATGCAAATTGCTTCTTATTGCTAATGGCTTTGTAGGGATCATAAAAGAATGGTGGGATATGTTACAGTAAAAGATGCAATCTCTCAAAGTGGTTATACGGAGGTCTTACTGCTTTCTTTATCATAAAAGAGTTTATAGGCAATATAGATGATGATAAAATGATGAATCGTCATGTTTCTTAGAGCTGCAAATCATGTGATATGTCAAGAGTTAAAGAATACCAGTGTTTCATGCAAAAACTTTATTATAACTCTGGTAACATAGATGATGAGACCATGAGACTTAGATATATTGAATCTTTTCCTACATATTTCTCCACAGAATATAAAAAAGCCATGCATGGTTATAAGGCCTCAGAACTTAGTTTTGGTGCTATAAATCAAATCATAGACCAAACAAATGCTAAGCTATGCAAGGAGAAATGGGAAAGAAAACAGGCCCTCAAGCAGGCCAAAGCTCTTGGTCATAAGTTTTGTGAAATGTATGCTTTAGAACCCTTCGGATGTTCAGACATTGATGGTCCTGTCAAACGCAAATCTGTTTGCACAGATTGCTCTTTTTCAAAAGGGAAGGGGTTGTATAAGAAAAAGTACAAGAAGCATAACAAGTATGAAAGGCAGTATAGAAGTGATTCTTTTGTTAAAAGACGGCCTCACAAAAATTGTGTTCAGAAAAAAGAAATATGTAGGCAGAAGTAGAAAATTTACACCTACATGTTTTATTTGCAAAGGCAGTCATTATGCTAATAAATGTCCTCAAAGAGATACTGATAAGGGGAAAGCAAAGGTTAATGCCTTGTCTGCAAAAGGCATTACAGAGGAAGAATATATGTTGGTTAGTGATTCTGAAAGTTTTTCCTCAGATATATCATATCAATCTCTTGATGATGTTCAGTGTAATATAATCCAAAGCATCCACGGCGATAATAGTGATAAATCGACGGAGATGTAGTGGATACGATAGTATTCCTTCTTTTGCTAATTTTGCTATTGTTAATATGGTTTCCAGTTTCCATCATCCCATGATGCCTCCATGTGCAGAAGTCCTCAGAAAGCAACTTGAATGTTGCCAAAGTGAGTATGATAGTTGTCCCCCATGGGAAACTACAAGAAAGATTTCTCTTCAAAAAAGACTCAGAGATCTGCAAGATAAATACATCAGGCAGAATCAAGCTGAGCAAGACAAGCTCAGAAGAACTCAGGAAGAAGAAAATCAATATTATGAAGAACCATACTCTCCTATGCCAATAAGGCCTCCATTTCAGCAAAGAGTCCGACAGAGACAAGTCCTACAGAGGAGGAAGAGGAGGACCATGGAGAGGAAGAGGAGAAAGAGGCAGAGGAAATACATTTCCTCAAAGATCATTTTCATTTCTCTTTCCAGGAGAAGAGAATCTACAAAGACACTGCAACAAAAGCAAAAGCGATTCTTTCTGACACACGATGTTCTGAAAGTATGGAGAAGGAATCGAATAGAATTCCTTGAAAAGGTAATTGCTAAAGCCACAGATGAGTTCATGAAACTTCTCAAAGAAGAAGAAGAAAAAGAAAGAAGATCCTCAAGAAGATCTTGAGGAAGCATACAAAATATCATGTTCCAGAGATACTCGAAGAATCATCGGAATGCAAGCATCTGCGGTAAGTATATGCAGCAGGTGCACTCGAGAATCCTTTCATTCTTATTCTTGTTTGTATTCCAAACATAAAGCCATATTGCCTAGATGCAATGATAGACACAGAGAGCAGAAATCAGCATGCTCAGAACTATGGCAATCCCTCCAGATTGCTTTGGCGGTCTACTGAGCTCAAAATCGGGTTCGACAAAGAGAAGTTGTTTAACTATGTAGCTCATATTCCGATTTGTATTGAAGGCTTTGCAAAAACTATCATGTTTTATCAGCATGATATGGAAGCTTACGATTGCACGATTGGTATGGATTTTCTAAAAGATTGTGACACATTTAGTATTTCAAAAGAACTATCTAGTAAATCTTGATCTATGAGCTATGAGCTATCATTATATTTCAATTTAAATATAGTAAACTTACATTACAATACAATAATTAACCAATTTGGATATATTGACATTTGTTTTCGGGGGTGAGGTGTGAGCTACACCATACGAATCAAAGAAAGAATTTGCATACTACTTTCAAGTTTCTACATAGGCAAATAATAATGAAAGAAATGCATAAGAATTTCTATCTTTCAAAGTGGTATTTACAACCAATTTTGTCTATTTTGAAGAATTGAGTTTCTCTATATGTTAATCTATAACATGAAGTTTCTAGGGCTGAAGATTTTGGAGTGCAAGTATACTCATCTTCGGTCCTTGTAGGTGGATTGGGAAGTTTGTATTTACTACTAAACTTTGTCATGGCCTTTAAAAAATCAAAAGCTCAACGTTTGAAGCAGTATATAAGATAAATGGATTAACTATCTAGTAAATCTTAATCTATGAGCTATGAGCTATCATTATATTTCAATTTAAATATAGTAAACTTACATTACAATACAATAATTAACCAATTTGGATATATTGACATTTGTTTTCGGGGTGAGGTGTGAGCTACACCATCTGAATCAAAGAAAGAATTTGCATACTACTTTCAAGTTTCTACATAGGCAAATAATAATGAAAGAAATGCATAAGAATTTCTATCTTTCAGTGGTATTTACAACCAATTTTGTCTATTTTGAAGGATTGAGTTTCTCTATATGTTAATCTATAACATGAACTTTCTAGGGCTGAAGATTTTGGAGTGCAAGTATACTCATCTTCGGTCCTTGTAGGTGGATTGGGAAGTTTGAATTTACTACTAAACTTTGTCATGGCCTTTAAAAAATCAAAAGCTCAAAGTTTGAACAGTATATAAGATAAATGGATTAAGCCCACAAGGGTGTCTCGTACACCAAATTGGTTTCTTGCTTGGAGATGACCTATAACACTACCTCTACCCATCCCTATTGGATGTGCATATGCATTGTGAAAATTACTCCCTTTTTCTTCTATCTCGATGTAACTTTGTATAATGTCTTAATTTAGCAAGTTTTGGTTTCTACATATACGTTTGTACTATGCTTTCAGGGAGTTTATCAGTTGTACATCTATGTTGTCTTAAAACTATTGCTATTAATTAGAAGGTTTTACGAGTGTGGGTTGTATTTAAGTAGGAAAATGCAATGCATTTAAAGAGTTAATACACGTCTTCTATCCCTAGTCAATGTGCATGTGTCATAAGAATTAATCCTTTTTTCCACCGTCTGAATTTTTTTGTATGACATGTAATTTTAGCAGGTTCTGGTTTCTATACAAGTTTGTACCGTACGTGTTGTTATCAGTTGTGAGACCATATCATCTTTTTTAGCTTTTTGTCTTAAATTCTTTTGTTGTGATAATAACAGGAAGGTTTACAATTTACGGCCATATCTAGGCAGGAAAATACAACACAAAACATGGCATTTATCTAACATAATTTTATTACATGTTACAAAATTCAAATTCGACGTTACGTTAGAGCCTTCGTGATTATACAAAGGTTTGCTTTCAGGGAGTTTATCAGTTGTACATCTATGTTGTCTTAAAACTATTGTTATGATGATAATTAGAAGGTTTTACGAGTGTGGGTTGTATTTAAGTAGGAAAATGCAATGCATTTAAAGAGTTAAAACTTAATACACGTCTTCTATCCCTAGTCGATGTGCATTTGTGTCATAAGAATTAATCCTTTTTCCACCGTCTGAATTTTTTTGTATGACATGTAATTTTAGCAGGTTCTGGTTTCTATACAAGTTTGTACTGTGTTATTATCAGTTGTGAGACCATATCATCTTTTTAGCTTTTTGTCTTAAATTCTTTTGTTGTGATAATAACTGGAAGGTTTACAATTTACGGCCATATCTAGGCAGGAAAATACAACACAAAACATGGCATTTATCTAACATAACTTTATTACATGTTACAAAATTCAAATTCGATGTTACGTTAGAGCCTTCGTGATTATACAAAGGTTTCCTTGGGCCATTGTTCCAGGCCTTTCCACCTTCAGCAAATTTGGAGTATATATGATTTTACAGAAGTTACCCAAGGCATCGGTTTCGTGTCTTTCCAACTTTTTGTTAAACGTGTTACTAGGTGGCTTACTTTTAATCTTTCTGCCATCTTCTGGTTTTTTTCCACCACCATATAAATAAATTTGAAAGGCTTATGTAAACTGAAAAGGATTTGGCCCTAAATGAATCCTTGTAAGCCCTAAAGTACTAACCAGTTTAATCCTAGGCTGCGATGGAGTATTGATGATGTTTCAATAGCTCCAACAATAATCTATGGTAATTCAAGAATCCATTAGCATGGTCAGAAGGTTGTCAAATGGTTAATCACTATTTACAGATCTATGTTGTAGGGACTCACAAACAATACAATCTATCAAACCTTGCACTGAACTTGGGTATTCTAAATGGCAGGACTGAAGTAGTGATCATGCACTTGTTAGGAGTTTGATCAAGAGCATACATGGTAGCAAATTATAAAATCCAATTACAACACCCATGAGATACACGTGTTATGAGAGATAACTAGTCATACTCTTTGTGGTTTCTGCATTTGATTTTCTGATACATCAGGATGCAGCTGCACCATGGAAGCTTATTTCTAACAAACTCGGATATATTAAATGGTATTGCTGTTGGTTTTTGTTTTCATTGACTGCCCCATCAAAAATTAGACACACTATTATATTTAATCAGATAGTAAAATTACCTCGACAGACTCGTCTGTTTGTTTAAATTTAGCAGGTGGCTACTTTAAAAATGACACTCTGGATATAAACAAGCTATATCATATTACTTCCGTATACGTTTTAGATAAATGGGAAGGCATTTTTAATAAAAGAAACTGATATCTAATTTTAAACATCCTTAGAAAACAATGACAATAAAAATAGAAATAGGCGCTAAGTCACAGGATTCGCCGAATTTTGGCTTAAAAATTCGAAATTCGGCGAATTCAATACAAATAAAAAAATTCGTTTAAAATCGCTGGAAAAATCACGGGTGAGGTCTGCGAAGCACGTTTGGAGGCTGGAAAGTGCGGCTGAGGTCTGTTCCTGAGGTTTCGCCTTGTGTCGGTTGTGCCCCGACTGTCTATTCGTCCCTGTTCAACCGCGATTGTTTATGTGAAGTGTTTATGCCAAGCCTACAGGGTGCAGCCAACGTTATTCCGCAGACTTCCTCCCGTCCGCTATTAGGGCTTCACGATTTTTAAATATATGTTAGTTCCTTATTCTGTCCGCTATTAGGGCTTCACGCTGTTTAAATATATGTTAGTTTACTAACTACTATTGTATAAATTTAATTTTGTATTATACTAATACGAGTCAGGACTTTAATTTCTATATTATGTTTAACATAAGACTAATTAAATACCAAGGTATGTTTAGGCTTTTAGCACACTATATTTTATATTACTCCATTTTGTTAGGGGTCTAGTTAATTTCTATGTTATATTTTTTATTATATTACATACACGTTGACTAAGTAAATTGGGATCTCATTAAAATATAAATATTTTCGGTTGTCTATTTCAATAAAAATAAAGTCACAACTTTATCTAGATAAACTTCATTATATTTTCAAAAGGTGAAATATTATGATTAGAACATGTTCCTACTTGCGTGTAGGATTTTAATTTAGTATTTAGTTTGATATTTATGAATTTAATATTTGTATATATCCACCATTTTTGTATATTTTTTTATTGTTTATTTTAAAATAAATTTAAAAATGTAGAAATATATTATTCAAGTTTATGACGAATTTTTTTCCGAACTTTATCGGTTGACGAATTTTTGTCGAATTTTATCCTCGCCGAATACGAACCTGGTGACTTAGGAAATAGGTGCATAGGCGCAGCCTAGAAATATAAAAATAAAAGTATATAGACAGCATAATGGGAGGCCAGATCAGCTAGTCTATCTAAGAATTATGGCAAAGAACAGAGGATCCTGAATCAAATTTATTGGCATGGTGTGTGATTATAAACTAAAAAAATATCGCTGTAAATCACTCAGCTGAAGGAAAGAAAGAAAAACAAAATGAATGCCTTGCAGTTTAAGCATATGAAATGAAATGGTAATAGTAGGTTACCTGGCCTTTGAAATATGGAATGGGATGCAATGCAATGCTCCGGCAATAAACTCAGCTCCCCCAATGCAAAGCGAATCTCCTCGTGTAAACTGAGCCTCCCTCTACCAATGCAATGCTATCATCTCATCTCATTCCAATCAATACAGAAGAAAGTAAAAAACAAAAGCAATAACATGAGCACGGTACAGTGGCCACACAACACAACACAATACAACAATTACACAAATAATGGAATGAAATGAATACAAGGAAAAGACAGGGGAGGTTAGGGTTATTTATACCCAAAAAAATCTGAATGCAACGGTTCTGCTTTCAAACGGCTCTCAAATGCATTTTCCAATATGTCTCCTTGTCGTTATCCCTCCACTTGCTCTGTGTTTCTGGAGTTATCCTGACCTTTTAGATGAAGTCCATTGTGAAACTCAACCTCTAACTCTAATGAGTTAAGGGAATCAATTGTAACCACCTTGTGTTAAGCATGAAAAAGGGTGAATTTCGAATGAGAGAGGCAATTATGCATGGTAAGAGAGTAAATTGATGGGAGGCACGTGAAAGGGAGTCCTGGATGGCTCAAGAAATCTGTAGTTTGGTTAAAGATGAATAAAATCAGATTTCTTCCATGTTCACTCTCTAACATGCATGTTTCTTTGTTGTTGTTGAATGAGATTCATGTGGTTTGTATTATATACTTAATGTATGATATGGAATGAATGATGATTTTAAGCATGAGAATGATTTTGGAGCTTTGAATGTGGTTTTAGTGAAGGATTATTCAATACAGTTCATTCATACAATATTTTAGTAGTATTCAGGGCAGTTGAAAAGCTTTGTGAGGTGATTCATGGTTGATGGGCTTTGTCATAGCTTGAGAAAGTTTAATAAGCTTTTAATGGGCCTTATAGGTGGTATATGCACTTTGACACAGGTGATAAGATGAGGATTGAATATTAAAGCTAATTCAGTGTTCCCAGGCCATGTTACAGAACTAGGGTTTGAATTCAGCATAAAAGGATATTTTGACAACATTCATGCATAGAATCTCAAATTCAATCATTATCGGTGTCAAGGTATGAGAGGGATATTATGAGGGTTCCTAGGCAGTAGGGTTTCTTGAAAAAGAGTTTTGAGGAGCTTAAACACAGTCATCTCTGATATACACAGTATGGATACTTGTTGAGGGTTTGCATAAGCTAAACAATGTTTTGAAATCGTTCAATACTTCTTATTCACCTTGGTATTGCAAGAGAATGAATATTCATTGACGGTTGCATTTTGTCAGAGAGTCTAAAGACTAAAGATAGCATTAAGTGTGGAAAAGACAGTTTGTCAGTTCTTGACTGTCTATGCCCGGGTAGAAGGATTAGAAGGCTGATTTTTAGTGAACAACTCGAATCTCTTTTTGTGGACCATTGGGATAGGTGGAGGAGTACAAGAATGGCTAAGGGGGAGTAGTTTGAACCATTGGAGATCCATGATGCTCTTGTATACTTTAGATTCTGTTTTGATGCAAAGGGAAAACTGTGTATGTAGGAGGAATGAAGAGCACTAGATTTTGCATGCTAGTATCTAGAAGGATTGGAGAGTTCTGAGCCTAATCTCATGAAGAATATGGTTGGAGAATACTGAGATAAATTCCTTAATCTTGCCTAAAGTTCTTAAGGTCTCATTTGAAAAGGGATAGGGTAAGAATGACTGTATTCTGAGTCAAAATAAAGCCTAAGCATCAAGGTAGGGAGGATTATAAGCCTTTTGGGAGAATGTGGATACAGTCCTGGAGGATTGATTTGGAGGTCTTGAAGAGCTTAAATTTTCAAGTTAGGCATTATTCTTCCTTATTCTGGCCTGGCAAAGCCCTAACCTAGGATTTCTTCAAATTTCACCATATCTTGAAGATGAACCATACGAATTGGCTAAAAATTTGTAGACAAGAGGTTTAAGGGGTATTTTAAATAATTTCTATGTTTGGAGCTCCAAAGTTTATGTACGCACACTTTAATGACTGACATTCTTTTGTGCCCTGTTTTAGGCTAGGAAGGACAGTGAAGAGTAATGAACAAGTAAAGAAAGTCAAAGCTAAAGAGGAGTATGGTAGGAGAAGTGGATGAAGATGGTTTAGTTGATTCTAGAATCACAGTGAAGGAATGAGTTGAAGACACCTTGTGCAAGACTTGACGATTATGAAATCAGGTTAGTAACCTTAAGTCACAATTGAAGCCAAGGTGAGGTAGAGAAGATAAAGAAGGTTAGAGAGAGAGATAAGCCAATAAGGAAGTCTTGATGAAAAACTAACCAGGCAAGGTCAGATAGGAGTGAAAATTAGAGTATAGAAGGAATAAGAGTGCAACAAGAACTAGTGTGCTCACTAAGGAGCAAAAACTAGCTAAGTGTATTGGATGAAGTTGGTAAGTGATTGGATGAAGATGAGAGGCATGAGTGAGGATGTCAAACTAGACAAAAGTGTTCTCGGTGATTCGATGCAATGACAAGCAATTAAACCCTAAAGAGCTACTTAAACCCTAGACAAGCCTAATTAGCTAGGCAAGAATAGCAAAGGAGTGAACTGGGCAAAATGGGATAAGAGTTCAGTAAGCGAAACTTTTCCTAAAGAAAATATGGCCAAATGGGTACTAGAAAAGGTATGTGACTTTGTCTGAATGCTTACCAATTGTCCTATACATGCTGATTTGTCATTCTAGAGGGTTAATTGCTAGTTTAGGTAAAAATGGTGAAAAGAGAACACAAGGAAATGGGTAAATGGTGAAGCCTTAAAACTTTGTAGTCACTTAAAAGGGCTTTAAAGGGTATTTGAAAACTTTACCAGTAAAGCATCATTCTTCATATTTGGTCAATTTCAAAGAAAAGTGCTAAATAGTAGCCTAGGAAGAAGACAAAAAGGAAAGTGGAGGAAAAATGAAGGTTTGAAACTTTGCAAAATGCATGGTCATGATGAATTAGAATACCTAAGCATGTTTAAAATGATTCAAACTCTGAGAACATTGTTTTAGTACAATCTTGGCATTGGAGCAGGTTTTGGCCTCTTAAGAAACTAGTTGTTGGATTGTCACTGAATGGTTACTCTTGATCCTAAGAATGAGAAATTGATTTGTGATCCCTCTCTGCATCAATACAACACAAAACATGGCATTTATCTAACATAACTTTATTACGTGTTACAAAATTCAAATTCAGTGTTATGTTAAAGCCTTCGTGAGTTTACAAAGGTTTTGTTTGGACATTGTTTCAGGTCTTTCCACCTTCAGCAAATTTGGAGTTTTTATGATTTTACAGAAGTTCACTTTGACCATTGGTTTCGTGTCTTTCCAACTTTTTATTAAACGTGTTACTAGGTGGCTTGGTTTTAATCTTTTTGTCATCTTCTAAAGTTTTTCCACCACTATATATTTATTTGAAAGGCTTATGTAAACTGAAAAAGATTTGGCCCTAAATGATTCCTTGTAAGCCCTAAAGTACTAGCCTTTGTGATTTTACAAAGGTTTTGTTTGGACATTGTTCCAGGTCTTTCCACCTTCAGCAAATTTGGAGTTTTTATGATTTTACAGAAGTTCACTTTGGCCATTGGTTTTGTGTCTTTCCAACTTTTTGTTAAACGTGTTACTAGGTGGCTTGGTTTTAATCTTTCTGTCGTCTTCTAAAGTTTTTCCACCACTATATATATATTTGAAAGGCTTATGTAAACTGAAAAAGATTTGGCCCTAAATGATTCCTTGTAAGCCCTAAAGTACCAGCCAGTTTAATCCTGAGCTGTGATGGAGTATTGATGATGTTTCATTAGCTCCAACAATAATCTATGGTAATTCAAGAATCCATTACCATGGCCAGAAGGTTGTCAAATGGTTAATCACTATTTCTAGATCTATGTTGTAGGGACTCACAAACAGTACAATCCATCAATCAAACCTTGCATTGAAGTTGGGTATTCTGAATGGCAAGACTGAAGTAGGGATCATGCAACTGTTAGAAGTATGATCAAGAGCATACACGGTAACTAACTATAAGATCCAATTACAACACCCATGAGATACATGTGTGATGAGAGATAACCAGGCATACTCTTTTTGGTTTCTGTATTTGATTTTCTGGTAGATCAGGATGCAGCTGCACCATGGATACTGTTGTTGGTTTTTGTTTTCATTGACTGCTCCATTAAAAATATGAAACACTATTATATTTAATCAGATAGTAAGAATTACCTAGACAGACTCATCTGTTTGTTTAAATTTAGCAGGTGGCTAATTTGAAAATGACACTCTGAATATAAAAAGGCTATATCATATTACTTCCATATACGTTTTAGATAAATGGGAAGGCATTTTTTAATAAAAGAATCTGATATCGACTTTTAAACATCCTCAAAAATTAGTGACAGTAAAAATAGTTCTCGGTTACAATCTGTGCATTTGGGTAACTCTATGCCTGGAAACTCTATGCCTGAAAATATTAAAATAAAAGTATATAGACAGCATAACGGGAGGCCAGATCAGCTAGTCTATCTAAGAATTATGGCAAAGAACAGAGGATCCTGAACAAAATTTATTGGCAGGGTGTGTGATTATAAACTAAAAAAATATGTCTCTGTAAATTACTCAGCTGAAGGAAAGAAAGAAAAACGAAATGAATGCATTGCGGTTTACACATATGAAATGAAATGGTAATAGTAGGTTACCTGGCCTTTGAAAAATGGAATGGGATGCAATGCAATGCTCCGGCTGTAGATTCAGCTCCCTCTCCCAATGAAAAGCTAAGCTGCTCGTGTAAACTGAGCCTCCCTCTCCCAATAAAATGCAATGGTATCATCTCATCTCATTCCATTCACAAATACAGAAAGAAAGAAAACACAAAACAATAACATGAGCACGGTACAGTGGCCACACAACACAACACAACAATTACACAAATAATGGAATGAAATAAAATGAAATGAATTCAAGGAAAAGACAGGGGAGGTTAGGGTTATTTATACCCAAAAAAATCTGACTGCAACGGTTCTGATTTGATTTTTCTAACGGATATGCTTTCAAACGGCTCTCATATGCATTTTCAAATACGTCTTCTTGTCGTTATCCCTCAACTTGCTCTGTGTTTCTGGAATAATCCTGACCTTTGCCCGCCATCGCTATCCGCTTCACTCTGCTGCTCAAACCCAACTATGCTGCCCAAACCCAACTTGGGTTACCGCGAGCGTTAGTTAACTGCATAAACATCTTTCACATTAAAAAATTTTAAAATGAAAAATGTTACGATGTCATTCATGCATCAGTACCTAGCTTATCCCTTTTAGGTAAAGCAATTGTTATAAAATTTGTAGTTACAAATGTTTGTACTTGATTGAATGTTCCTTGCAAAATGTGATTATGTGATGTAGGGAAGTGTATTTTTATCTATAATGTGTAAGTCTAAACAAGAGCTGCGAAAGCGGCGGTTCCTATTATTCATGCTACAAAGATGTAATTGTATTTTAGCAATTGCTTAAGTGATATGTTGATTGTAAAAATTCAAGAAAATTAAATTTAATAGATTTTATGCCTATTTAAAAAATGATTTAAATGTTATTTAAAAATTTCAAGCCCAACATAATAGTATAATTGGACTCTTTTTATCACTAGTCAAAACAAAATTAGCAAAGCATGTAATGGAATTATTAATGAACATGAAATGTACAAAATCTAAGATCAAAATCTCAAATTTAATCTTTTTAAATAGATTTTAGATTTATGTATTTAAGATATCTACACTAATTCTTAAGTTATAAGTTATAATTTAAAAAAATTAAGAAGGAAAACTTTTAAAAAGTTTAAGAGGGAAATTTTTTTATTTACTTTGACAAATAAAAAACAAATGAATTAAGTTTAAATTATTTTGTTGTAAAATAATTAATATAAATTAGGTTATTAACATTGAGAATCAATGTTAGAATTTTATATTACTTAGAAATATTTGTTTATAAAAGTTAAACCTTTAATTGATTTTTATAATAATAAAAAATTGAATTTATGATGAAAATTTAAATGTTGTGTATTTTTGTATTGTTTAAAAAAGAACAAAAAAAAAATACCATGACAAAAAAGATTTGACATTTAATAAATAAGAACAATGTAAATAAATGCTATTACTATTTCAATGGGACACATGGAATTAAATGAATTGACAAATTGACAAGGGTTAATAAATGCCAGGCCACTTGGCCATTTACAATTTTTTGGCTTAAAAAAATAAAAACACCGTAGCTCAATAAGGGGGAAAAATTGTCAAATCTCCCTTTCTCACCAATCAAAATTCTAAGAAATTAATTTATGTGAAATTATATTTATGTAAATATGTCAATTCAAAGTTTATACATTAGAAAATTTGACATAGGCAAAAAAATTATCATTTGTGATTGGTCCATTGACAAAAATTATTGCATTGAAGTGAAAACTATAGTATTCCTGCCATAGGCAGGAACTAATAATGTGTCATGCACTTTCGGTATAAAATTTTGTTAAGTCTATTGTTGTTAGTGTTTTTTTAAATCATTTTAAATGTAGATATGGTGCAAGGCAAAGCCCAAAGTCGGGCCTCCTTTCCTGATGTCACACGGCCCGCCCCCCCCGGTTAGAGCACATGCAAAGGCACCAAGCCTAGCGTTGTATTGTTTCCATCACATCAACCGGCATTTAAACAAAATTTACTGTTTTCTTTTGAATTTTTGCGGGTTAACAAATTATTGTTTTCTTTTGAATATTTGCGGCAAAATAACAATGCATGAGACAAAAAATTATATAAACAAGCTTATTTAAAACCTGTGAGGTATGAAGATGTGCAAAAATCATATACACAACCATAAGTTACAGGTACTGGATTTTGATCTGTTTTAATTTTTAGAGCTGAAGAATTACATGGAATCCTTACACCAAAAAAGTTTATTGTATATTACCTCAAGTTGCTCTTAAGCTTCTCATTTTCTTCTTTCAGTCTTTTGATTTCATTATACAGATTCTGTACAAATATAAAGACAACAAAAATTGAAAAGATTGTTTGATTTTATAGGTATAAAGTTGATTCTATAGAGGCAGAGGCAAATGCTTACTTGATGCTCTGTTTCCGAAGTTGGGATCTCTTCTCCTTCTGGTATTTCCCCAAAACTCGATTATGCTATTTTATAAATGTTGGATAGATGACAAAATAATAAGAATCTGTTGTAAAATCTGCAACTAGTTTATTTTTCAACTATTAAGAATTGATTGATGAAAATATGTTACATTGTTTGCAAAATAGCTCTGCTTGTAAAACTATTTTTAAATGTAAATCTCTAACATTAATTTGATTTTCGTGTGTAGGAAATATCATTCTTCAAATGCAATGGACCCAAAATTTATTTTATTTTGGATGGATTTGTTAAGAGAAATTACCGGCTCTTCATTTTCTTCAGATTCATCAAACATACAGAGCGTGTTTCTCAACTACTTCATGCAAATGGTATTTGTACTCAGAAATTCTGAATCATTATCCTACAAAAGAGATAGAGAGTGGTGGATGTTTCCAAGACAATGCACATTTTGGAACTTAATACAACAACAAGCATGGGAAGAACAACCAAATTATCGAGACATTTTATATCATCGTCACTATAGAATGTATTTTCCACTTTTTCAAATCCTTTTGTCAAAGATAGAACCACATATGCCAAGTGCAAACACAACTCATTTTGTTAGAGAACCAATACATCCTAAAAAATCTCTTTGTGTAGTTTTGCATCGCCTTGCCCAAGGAACTCCTACACATATAATAGCAGAATTGTATTGCATAGGAGAATCTACAGTGAGAAAATACACCATGGTAATTGTAAATATTATCCTTCAACATCTGCAAAATGAGTATATAAGCATTCCATCTAGCACTAGGTTACAAAAAATATTGAGTGAGTTTCACACTTTAACTCTACTTCGATGATATGTGGTGCAATAGATGGCACACATATTAAGTTATCATATAGACCTGAACAACATTATACTCCTATGAACTACATAAACCGACATCATTTCCATAGTGTTTTGTTGCAAGGAATATGTGATGCTCAAAAAGTATTTTGGGATGTATGTGTTAATGCTCTGGTGGCGCTCATGATGTTGAACATTGGAATCACTTTGCAGTGATAAAAAGAAGATTACAAGTTAGAGAAGTATTGGCATCCCCTACATTTCAAATTGGAGAAAGCATAATCTTTCCCCAAATAAGTGGAGATTCTGCTTATCCTATTTTTCCCTACTTATTGGAGCCATATAAAAACAATCTATCTCCAATGCATACTCTTTTTGATAAATACTTATCTAAAGGGCGCGTGAAGATTGAGAATGCATTTAGTATTCTAAAAGGGAGATGGAGGTTTCTTCACGATGTAGGTGTAGAGATGGATAAGGCTCCCCAAATCATAGTGGCATGTTGTGTTCTACTCGATTTTTTACAAATGAACAATGCAGATGAACCAGAAATCCAGGTAAATTCATATCCCAATTCTGTAACTCAATTGGAGTCAATCAATGGAAAGAGAACAAGGAAAGGCACAAAGAGACATTATATTTGGGGAATGGAAAAGACAATATCATATTAGTTTGGAGCAATGATGTACTATTTGTAAAATAATATATAATATCTATTGAAGTTGTGGACCAATGTTGTGTATGAATAAATTAAAGTGTTTACCTGTGCAAAAAGCTTTGCTATTTGAAGTTGTACATCCAATATCTTTTCCATTTTTTGCGCTCCAGTTGCATTCTTCCTTCTTCGATTTCTTTCATTGTTTGAGTGAAATGATGCAATCCTTTCTCCATTCTTTCTCCCAAATCTTCAAAGGATGTCCTTTTTCTTTTTATACGTTTTCCCTCCACCCCCAATTTGTTCAATGAAGTTTCTTGATTTGCACCCTCTTCTTCAATATTAATGAACGAGCTCTCTTCATTTGATTTTCCTTTCATATCTTTATCTGATGAAGTTGCACTTACATTAACCCATTCTTTTCCATTGTATCCATTCGGAAGACCAATCACCTTCAGTGTTTTTCCTATGATACGGTTCATGTCTTCATAAAACATCCATGTGGAAGGTGGTGCCCCTGTGGTGTTTTCCAATTGTTTCTCTCTTTTGAAGGTCTTCCTCAACCGGTTCCACTTATATTTACATTGAATCCCTGTTAACGATGTTCCACACCTAACATTTACAACATTTACCACTTTTTCCCAATGTCGTTTTGTAAGGTTTCCATGATTTACATTTTCATACACCTCTTCAAAATTTAAAATCAATTCTTTCACAACTTGTTTTGGCCAAAGCTCCTCTTTGAATTCTTTTTTTATCTCATCATTAGTAGTGTCATTCTCAAATGTTTGAGTTAAAGATGTGATTTCCTCAATTTCTGAGTCTTGTTTTGGAAAACTATCAACTCCATGATTAACATGAAGACCAAATTTTGGAGTATTATAAAGTTCTTCAACATCAATTGCATTATTTAAATCTATTGGTAAATGTGGCCCTCTATCCATGCTCAACTTCAATATTAATACCCTGCAACAGTTTATAGATATGCAAAATTTGTAAAAATCATGAATAGATTTTAAATGTATTAATTGTAAAATTGTTCTTTTATACTACATAAAAATAAGTCTATAATATATAATTACAACAACAATATACATTTACAGCAGCATATATGTGATGAAATTTTTATAAAATTTGTAACATATTACATACCTGTGAATTCTTTTCTCCTGGCAGTTTCACTTCTTAGAGAGGCCAATATTTCTACAAAGCAGTATATATGAAAAGAAACAAATTTCACTTAGTAATTTCTTTGCATCCGCCAATAAATATGTGCAGGTGGTTGTTAATATTTTATTAGATATATATTAAATGAGTAAGTTTAAAAGTCAATATTTTATTGAAAGCTTGTTAAATCAGTCCAATTTATTTCACATCGAATATTGGAGAGTGTGTAAAAAGTTGGAAACAGTATTTGCCTTTGGGAAAGCCTCGCCTGCAGCAGGCTTGAGGGAAAGTCAGGTACGGATCCACTGTGCTGATATTCAAGCCCGCTTTAGCGTGCTTTGAGAATGCATGTGCGCAGGACATCTGCTACTCAAACCCAACTATGCCTTTGCCCAAACCCAACTTGGGTTACCGCGAGCTTTAGTTAAGCTGCATAAACATCTTTCACATTAAAATATTTTAAAATGAAAAATGTTACGATGTCATTCATGTATCGTAGCTTATCCCTTTTAGGTAAATCTATTGGTAAATGTGGCCCTCTATCCATGCTCAACTTCAATATTAATACCTGCAACAATTTATAGATATGCAAAATTTGTAAAAATCATGAATAGATTTTAAATGTATTAATTGTAAAATTGTTCTTTTATACTACATAAAAATAAGTCTATAATATATAATTACAACAACAATATACATTTACAGCAACATATATGTGATGAAATTTTTATAAAATTTGTAACATATTACATACCTGTGAATTCTTTTCTCCTGGCAGTTTCACTTCTTAGAGAGGCCAATATTTCTACAAAGAAGTATATATGAAAAGAAACAAATTTCACTTAGTAATTTCTTTGCATCCGCCAATAAATATGTGTAGGTGGTTGTTAATATTTTATTAGATATATATTAAATGAGTAAGTTTAAAAGTCAATATTTTATCAAAGCTTGTTAAATTAGTCCGATGTATTTCACATCGAATATTGGAGAGTGTGTAAAAAGTTGGAAAGCTTGTATTTGCCTTTGGGAAAGCCTCACTGCAGCAGGCTCAAGGGAAAGTCAGTGCGCAGATCCACGCTTTGTGCTGATATTCAAGCCCACTTTAGCGCGCTTTGAGAATGCATGTGCACGGGACATCTGCTTGCTCAAACCCAACTATGTTGCCCAAACCCAACTTGGGTTATGCATGAGCATTAGTTAAGCTGCATAAACATCTTTCACATTAAAATATTTTAAAATGAAAAATGTTACGATGTCATTCATGTATCGTAGCTTATCCCTTTTAGGTAAAGCAATTGTTATAAAATTTGTAGTTAAAAATGTTTGTACTTGATTGAATGTTCCTTACAAAATGTGATTATGTGATGTAGGGAAGTGTATTTGTATCTATAATGTGTAAGTCTAAATAATGTGTCATGCACTTTCGGTATAAAATTTTGTTAAGTCTATTGTTGTTAGTGTTTTTTTAAAATCATTTTTAAATGTGGATATGGAAGTAGTTACTTATATTTATTTGTGTGTTTATTAATAATTATTGGTACAAGATTAGTTAAGTGTTATGGTGTTAGTATATCTCGTGTGTTCATTAATTAATTGATAGAATTAGTTAATTATACCTTCAACACCTTATCCCGTGCCTTATGATGTTCTCAGTAATTATCTCATGTGTCCTCCCAATACATTTGTATTTAGTACTTCCTAAATTTTATCTTCCTTTAAAAAGATGTGATTTATTTAACAAAAAAATTCAAAGAAGAATTAGTTCATCATCTATGATATTGGTAGGACACGGGGGTTCACTTGATAAAAGTATGGTATAGTGCGTGCGTTCGAAGGGTATTAAAAATACCCTTAATTCTAGTTTCTACCTCTAATTATTCAATTGATAATACCCCCTCTGTTATATTATTAGAATTAAAATACCCCCTACTTTTTCCATGTACCTTACTTACCCATTTTTGTTTGAAAGCATACTCAATCCTAGTTTTCTACCATCTTATTATTTTTAGTTAAGAATCTAGATTTCTTTATTAAAAAGAGATTATAATTTAACTTATGACCATACTCTTTTTGCAATTTTAAGGTATTTGCTTTTAAAAATTAGGGTTCAAATGTTTTAGTTTTATATTAAAAATAAACCTCCCTTTCCTTTTTCCAACCTCTCTAGCCTACCCCCAATACCGATTCAAAACATTAATAAATTAAACCCTTTCACCGCCTCATGTCTACCAAGTATATTGAATTTAATTGTATTAATTTTAATTACCTCAATATGAACCCACGTCTTTAGGATATTGCCAAGCTAATGAACCCCCGTGGGAAGTAGGAACCAAACAAAAAGCAGCTAATTAGTATCTTAATGGAGCATTGAAACTATTATACCAAATACTATTAGTAAATGTGCAACTTGGTCGATTCACCTTTGCTAGCATACTCCTAACTGTGTTAATAGAAGGTTTGAAAGATGGCATGAAAATCCACTAATGCATAATGGAGAAGGGACTATTGTCGATATGTAGCTACAAGTGTCTCTTGGATATATGCATGCAAAATATGGAAGCATGAACAAGGCATGTGAACCGTTCAACAATAATGCCTAAAAGAAATGTGGTATATGCAAAATGTGGAATCATAGAGAAGGCACACGATGTGTTTGAATAAATGTATCAAATAGATTTGGTCTCATGAACATCATGATACGTACAAAATGGGTCGAATTAAACTAGACGGAGTATTGAGTCATTTGATTAACCCAATTATTGGGCGGGTTAGAAGTTATAGTTTGGGTTACAATTTTAATAATTTATAAATATAAGTTAATCAAATTTCATCCATATTTTAACATCAATTTATCTTAGGTCGTTAATTGTATAACAACAATCCATATTGAGATATAAATATAAGAAGATACAAAGGCACAATAGTAATGCATGCATGGGGATTTTCTATTGGAGTTTGAGTTTGGCACTAGAGGGAATTGATATCGCATGTCTAACCTTAAAATGTTGCTCATGCAACCTCCCAACCGCACCAAAATGGGACTTTTAGGATAGGGTGTGGACACCCATTAACACATACTAGATGATGAGCTTTTTATATTGTAATTATTGATACTCAATTTATTATGGATAGATGATTTTTGTTAAATATGGTTGTGATTGCCTTAGTAGGCATGTACGTAAAATCGAAAACTGCATACAAGGCACGTGAACTATTCGAAAAAATGCCATCGTAGGAAATTGAACTATTAGACAAAATTTCGAAAGGAATTTAGTGTCATGGACTACAATGATTGCAATATATGCACAAAATGGGTTTGTTAAAAAGGCCTTGGAAACTTTCAAGAAATTGCAATTGGTAGGTGTTAAGCCAAACTCCACAACCTTTGCTAGCATCATTCCATCCTCTTTTGTAGTTTTAGAGTATGTCACGAACAACCATCAAAGCATAATAGAAACATATTTTTTCGAGATGTAGTTCGTAAGTGCCTTAATAGACATGTATGCATAAAATATGGAAGCATACATAACACATGTCAATTATTTTACAAATGCCTCATAGAGATGTGGTTTGGTGGAATGCCATGATTGTAGGAATTGTCTAAAATGGATTTGGCAAGGGTGTTATCAAAATCTTTAAAGCAACGAACCACTTTGGAACATACCCTAACAATGTACGCTTAATATTTATTTTATTAGCATGTAGTCATACATGTTTATTGGACAATCTTTGTCATGTTGGATATCTTTGGGAAGCTATAAACTTTATCATCAACATGCAAATTAAGCATGCGGTGGTTGTGTGAGTATGTTTGTTTGGTGTCTATAGAGCTTATATAAATAAAAAATAAAGAATGTGAAGATATTTTATATTGCACCCCCACCCCCACCTTCTCATGGATATGCATAACATAATAGGGATGCATAATATAAAAAGGGATCTCTTTATAATTGAAACCCTTGTCAAGAAGAAAGATGTTATCATTGATGAGAAAGTTCTAATACATCTCCTTCTCTTGTGACATTGCGATCTCTTTTCAAACATTATGATAGTTGGACACCTACCACATATACTCCAAAAGTTATGCGATGTGATGGAAAATGTTGAATTTTCATGGAACCGAGTTTGGGCTCCTATGATTTTGATGTCTACAAACCTTCATGATAAGGAACATGAGATAATATAGAGCATGGATATTCCCTTTGAGGGTGAACATGGAATCTCCAATTACTTATTTATTTGGCCTCCTTTTTAGTCATCAAAGCATAGTCAAATATGGATTTTGTCAAATGTTGTTATTTTAAATGCCCTAGCTGACATGTATACAAATAGTGAAAGAAAACACAATGAATATGAGCTAAGAAAAAAAAATAACTCAAAGGGATGTGATCTCATAGAATTCCCTAATTATAGGACATGCGAATAATGGATTTTGCAAGGATGCTCTCGGACACATGTTGAATTAATGAAGCGCTACGGAACATGCCTTGGCTAAGTATGTTTCATTTTTATTAGCATGAAACCATACAAGGTTAGCAAATGAGTGAGAATAACCAGAAGTTACTCAATTATCTTTCTCACACAATGTGAAATATAAAACTATAGAATAGGAAATAAACCTAAGTACCCTATATTTCATGTTCCTCACAATAAATAAGCTTTTTTCTAATACAATGAAAAAATACACTATTAAATAACTATGTTTTTTAGTATGTTATAAAAAAGTTATATTAACCTATTGGGTTCAAATTTCATTGTGGCACTATTCCTTCATTTATGAGTGGTTGTAAATTGAGTTTCGCACTAAAAAAAGAAGGTTTGAAATGATTCATGTAAATTCTCAAGATGTCAACTCTTGGCGTGTATCTTAATTTATTTATCTTTTATTGGTCATGTACAAGACATATTTCATCTCATCATTGATAATGGACCTTGGAGGTCTCAAATGCTTTAAGTATTGTAGAAGTGTCATGGTTATGCATTATCAGACACCTAAAAGTGTATGTGCTACATCACGTCGAGAAAGAGGTTATAGAAACCCCAATAATGATTGGATCTTCTTTGCTAGGTGTTCAAAATCCAGAAAAGCGTGCCCAATATATACATTTGCATCCAAAAATGCCTTACTTTCCCTCTACATGCTTTGTTTAGCTCCTTTCCCCTTTTTCCTTGCATTTTGGTCTTTAGTGTCATGACCACCGCCAGACACGGGGACGACGGTCTGAAACCGCCGCCTTCGTTGGGCGGCGGTCCGCCCATGTTTTCCTTAACCTTCCACACTTATCAATGTGAAAATCAAGTTGTACTTGCAACTCTCAACTGCTTCTGCTTTGTTTAAAGTTTCCAACCACCTTGTAATAGTAATTCTCCATTTTTAAATGGTAGAAGAGTTCAATTCGAACTTGTCTTCTGGTGATTGCAAATGCTATAAATAGCATGCTTGCACTTAAGTAAAGAAGATTTCTTTTCTTTTCTCTCCCCATATTTGTTTATGAATCTCTTCATTATTACATGTTGAGAGTAATTTAGTTGAAAAGGTCCTAATTGTGTAGAATAATCCCACTAGCATGGACTAGAACCCTAAACATTTAGTTATGCCTAGTTGTATACCTGCAACGATCCTACTAGGAATCGCATAGGCCAAGCTCAATTCACTTACACCATCCCTCTCCTACTTGCACTCTGTTGTGTTTCTCTCGAAGTTGTTACTATCCATTTTTTGAGTACCTACTACTACTGCGATTGCTCTCTCTCTCTTATTTATCATTTAGTGTGTTTGAAAGCCTCTCAACAAGTCTCAAAAGGTCTAGATTTTGTGTGAGGAATCAGTTCAAATCCCTTTAGTCTTTCTCTCAATTACGTGTGCGTAGACTCTTCTTAGTTCTCCCGAGTTAGCTCTTTGAAACTACGAACCGCTAGAAAATTCTATTTGTATTTATGCAACGATCTGCTTAGGAATCACATAGGCCAAGCTCATTTCACTTGTGTCATCCCTCTCCTACTTTTACTTCATTCATTTACTTGCCAAGCCACCACTATTCGAGTGCTTTCTCCCACTTCCGCCACCTGGCAAGTTCTCATTTGTATTTCTGCAACGATCCTACTAGGAATCACATAGGCCAAGCTCAGTTCACTTGTGCCATCCCTCTCCTACTTGTACTTCATTCAATTTACCTCCAAGCTACCATTGTTCCAGTGCCTTCTCCTACTACTGCTGCTACACTCCTAATTCTTCTGGATTCACGTGAACACGCAAGAACGAAGAGATCACACTGAGGGGACAAATCACAACACGACTGGATTTACCTCTGCTCTATAAATTCCAGGTTTGAATTATCAAAGTTATAATTACATCATATCAAATAGAGTAGTGAATCATTTCATTTCAGTTAAGCTCACTTTCAACATTGTCAGGGAAGCTATGGGGAATGATAGTTTCTGAGAAGCTATGATTTTTTCCTCACTTCTGAGGTAAGATTGAAGGTTTTCAATTGAATTAATTAGTTGTTTTTCATCTAGATTCACACATTTGCACAAGTGAATAACCACACCGGGTTATCTCACTTGTTTAGTTTTAGTATAGAAATATTTTAATTGTTGTTTGTGATTGTAATGTTTCAATCTTGTGTTTTGTTTAGATTAGTTTCCCTTTCAGCAGTAGCATAGATTGTTATTTTCAGTTTAGTTAATTTAGAGACTTCAAAATAGATTAACACTTAGATCCAAGTTAGGAGAACAAACCATAGGGAATTTACGCTACCCGTTCATAGCCTCTAAATCTCCCTTTGTCAATTCAGCTACTAGGAGATCACACTACTAGATCTTAGTCATTGATCCTCCTATAGTTAGCCACACGCATTTCAAACAACCTGGTTGTCTCGACACGACCTCAAGAGGTTAGGTATAGAGAAAGGTTACTTGTCGATTATCATCCTCGCATGTCACTTTTCTATCGTAAAAAATTGGTGAACTGACGTGAAGGGAATCATCCCGGATGTGACTATCATTTAGTCACACGCATTTCATTTCCACCGGTTTGTCAAGCATGACCTGGGAGGTCGGGTATGCTAGAAGAAGAAGGTCATGTGTTGACATTTCTATCATACAAAATTGGTGAACCCAACATGAAAGGAACAATGCTCTCCCTTTTCATTTCCATTTCTTTCATCCATCTTCTCTCCTTCCCATTATTCTGTGGGTATTTATATACCCCTAAATATGTCGGGATACGATGCATATGGCAGACCTCTCTTAGGTCTCGAAGCATATTACAACCAATCGAAAGGTAGCAATAGTCACCCTCACTTTTTGCATGGGATGACAACTACTCAAGTAACTACCTTTCATCACAAACTCCTCCTCAAAGGACTAATACTAGTTCTTCATTCTAAATTGAGGAGCTAGACCAACTCACACAAACACAACAACTTGAGCCCTCAATCTAACAACATGATGTTTACTGGAGAATCTAGCTCATCTCCTCGGGTTTTGTTTAGACCAAAAATCAGTAGGAAATCAGATCCACTCCCATTCTTGGATGAGGAGTACTTAGCATGCTACGCCAGAAGTGAGCAACGCTTCCAAAACATGTACCCACCTCTAGGAAGTTTGCAAACACAACCCGACACCCTGCTTCAAGAAAATACCCCCATTCCTCCACCTATGGAAAATACTCTTGGTGAAGTTTGGTAGAGTAATGAACAATTCATAGCAGGGTACCATACCCCTCTACAACCTCAAGGGGTACAACAACAAACCATCAAGGTAGAATATTGTGTCATCACCAATCAAGGTCATCTGGCTTTGGTTGAGAGGGTTAGAGGGCTAGAACTTTCTCAAGAAAATCAAGCTTCACATTCGGGGCAAGCAGGAACTCCCAACCCTCCGCATCATCCTAGTCAAGTTGACCTCCTCACAGGAACATGCATGTTAGGCATGCCTCCCCAACATTCATATGGGTATCCACATCAAACACCAACTAGAACTACATTTTCAAACGTTGTTCCAGTTGAAAACATGATACCTCCTGGTTTAGTACCAAACAACCCATATCAGAGAAATGCTCCTCCCTATCTAAACATGTATTCAAAATCACCACAAGGAGACATGTTCTCTTTTCTTGGGATGTTTACTCAACCGCAAGGGTTTCCTTACGCCCCTACAAATGCATACGTTATGCCATATCAACAACCCGTTCCACCTCCACCTCCTCAGTAGGCACCATCGATGGTTGAAACCTATGTGGTAGGGACTTACTCAGAATATCTAAAAGAGCCTCTTGATTTCACCATACGAAGCATCATGCTTCCAAGACCTCTACCCAATTTTCCTAAATTCAAAGGGGAGGGAGATCCGAATGCACATATCAAAGCCTATGCCATGGCCATTCAAGAACTACTCCCTTGGGATGCGGTTGTTACAATATTTCCCTAAAACCCTAGAAGGTATTTGCCCTTGATGGTATTATAGAATACCCAAAGCTTTGATACACTCATTCAAACAACTTGTGTCATAATTTATCAAAGCTTTTGACATGAACAAATTGTTAAGAATAGGGATCAGGGAATTCTTACACATCAAATAAGAGCACAACAAATTTTTGCTCATTTCATTTAGAGATGGCATACAGTCCTCTACTCTTCAGCAAGTGCTCCAAACATGGATCAGATGGAACTATGTGACTTATTCCTTCATTCTCTCAGTAGAGAGATAAAGGAAGAAGTCCAGAAGTTCCCACTAAGGACTTATGATGAAGTACTTGAGAGTTCTCTTCAATCGATCAAGCAACAATAGAAAATGGTCGTAAGACCTATGGAATGAATGGGAGATTAATCACTCCCAATCAAAACACTATGACTTATCCTAATGTTGGGAATACCAATCAAGGACCCAAGATCCTTAACAAAACCATGGGGTTACAACAGATGGAGTCACAGACCAAGTTAAAAGGGAAAACGTCGTAAACACTCCAACACCTGCTAATAATCAACTCAATAATAATTTTACTCCAACAATCAACACGGTGGATTTTAATCATCCTCCATCACACAACAAAAAAACCATCATGGAAAATCTAGACACAAGGTCATATCCGAGGCCCAACTGGATATCAAAACCAAAGCCAAAGGCAACAACCTCAAAATTTCAACTATAACAACCAAAGGTAGCCTAATCAAAATTTTGGGCCACAACAGGATCAAACCACGACCACGGAACTATAATCCCAATCTATATTGTGGCTTCCACAAGATCCGAGGCCATGATACTAGGACTTGCCATGACTACAACAAATTCTTGCAATGTTTACCAGAAGATCAAAGACAACTCTTTGTAGATATGTTTTTGGCAAGTCCTACACTACCCACGCCAAACACCTATATGGGATCAGTTTCCCCTCAAAATGCACCTCTCAATATTTTTAACGATCCTCTCCCAAATCGTTCTAACAATAACGGGTTAGATCCAAATGGGACAAACAAAGGTGTCATAATAGGGAACAATGATCAAGAATCCTCAACTCTTGACAACTCTCGGGTTGCTCCTAACCTTGGTTCAAATGGTAATACAAAAATCTTGGGATTAGTTGAGCTAGAGGTTGAGCATGAAATTAATGCAACAACTTCGGACAAAGGAGTATGTTTCACAACCCCTACCCAATCTTTCCTTCCCACAAGATGATGTTCCTACAATCACAAAACCAGTAGGATCCTATGATTTAATATCAGATTTGAACAAGACCTTTTCTCACATTTCATTCCTAGATTTGCTAAAGAATTCACCTATGCATCGCTTATGCATTGCTCAATGCACTAGGTCTTGGTCATTTAATCCATGTTACGCCACCTCCTAGCACTCAAATAAATCATATTGACTTTGACATACATCCTCGAGACAGAATGATAGGGATATTGGGTTTGTTTTCGATATAGACAAGATGTCAACGGATGCTAAAATTACACGTAGAGGCAACCCACCTTGCATTTGCGTAGGTATGGATTTATAACAAATACATTAAGCATGCAATGATTGATGATGGGGCAGCAGTTAACATAGTATGATTCACTTTTCTCAAAAGATAGGATATGGAGAAACAAATTGTTCCTCAACACGAAATATGCTAAGAGGTTATGATAGCCTCAAGGTAACTTCAATCGAGACTATAGTATTACCAGTCACCTTAGGACCTAAGACAATCCTCATTGAGTTTTATATTATAGATCGGAAACCAACTATAATATGATTCTTGTGTCGCCCATGGATACATCACATGAAGGCAATCCCTTCCACGTTATTCCAAGAAATAAGATTTTTACACCTAGGAAAGGTCTTCATCGCTCAAGGGGATCCTAAACCCTTTGATATACACTTAGAAAACCTCAAGAAGAAAAAAGGATTCCATACAGAGTATGAACTTCCCACGAATCAATTGAACAAACCACCTCCAACAAAAGAGTTAGTCCCAGTCACCCGGACATTCCAAAGGTTGAAGTTGTTGACCCAAAAACATTTGAGGTGGAAAAGATAGATAAAGGTAAATCAATATCTATGGAAATAGTGTCCACTAAAACCACAACATGGGAATTATGAAACTCTTAGAGAGTGACGATTTGATCTTCCTCCCATTTGAACCACATGGAATGGGTAGTCTTCTCGGTTTAGCATCTCTTCCCTCCGATGACCTAGGTCTAGGTGTGAACATGATAGAATTGATAAAGAAGAAGGGAAATTTGAGATTGAAACAATGCCCATCAAAACCATCTCTAAGGGTTTTCTATTCTAAACCCTAGTTTCGACCCATGTGCATCTGAAACTAAGTTTTCCATATCCATGGCAAGCCTCATCATTCAACAAGAGTTACAAGTAAACACAATGCTCTACATAGGAGACAAGGCCAAGCAACATAGTCATGCTCACCCACACACCATCTCTCAAAAATGTGACAAAAGAGGTGCACAAACGCCTCTTTCAGAAAAATGATTTTAATGATTGGACATATACACTTTTGGGAAATGGTTGTAAGTTTAAACCTAGAATGGTAGGCCCTCGTCAAGAGAACAGAAATTTTGAGGATAATGGTTCTCGTTGTGTACTTTTAGGGGTGAAGAATTCAATATTCATCAACTTTCTTCACCTTAGACATCATGACATGTAGTTTCACTGCATTTTCATATGTACATTATCTACATTCGCATTGCATTATCATTTATCAATACATCATGTTAACTCATTTCATAAAGTTTGTGGTCAAGGAACTTATTCTTAAGCAATTATTAAAACTTTTAAAATATTGGCAAAACATTCAAATCATATCTCTTCAAATTTTCATAATATCATCAAATGGTTTTGAAATCATCTCATCAATTCAACAGACAAAATCTTGACAAAAACCATACCAAGGCCTACATACTTGGTCATACTCATTTTCTTCTACTAGGTTAAGTTGTTCTTACCTATAGTCTATTCTAGAAGCTTCTTGGTGTCACATCTATCCCTCTTACATCTCTTTGAAACAAGGATACTCCAAAATCACATATCAGAAATGTCAAGTTAAATTGAATCAAAAATACTAAACAAACAAAATATTTTATTTTACACACTTCTTTGCCCTACCAACCTTTGGTGATGAGCCCACATCTCTTACTAGTGGTGCGAGGTTGGGAAAGGAAAGAAGTGCCCTTACTCACCTATGTCCTGCCTTTGGTGATAAGCCCATACTTCTTACTAGTAGCATGGGGCAGGGCGTAGGGGGTCCATTCATGCAAATTAATGAATCTTAGTATTTTAAGTTCAAAACAAAGTGTATTGTGAAAAGTGAAATTAAGCATCCAAGTTCCAAAGAGATTAAATCCTCAAAACTAGATTTTTCAACCAAGTTGCCATTTATGGATCTAAGTCTAGATAAACTGGAAAGTAAGTTGCATTCTAAACTATGTAGTAGGTTTGAGTAAGGTAAGTGTGTAGGCCCAAATTTGGTTTCTGTCAATACTTTGTCTTTCTCTCATCATTACCATTCAATAAATTCACATAATTTGTGCCCTTCCTAGCTCTCGGTGTTGAGCCCTCACATCTTACTAGTTGCGTGGAGTTAGGAATGGGGAAAGTTCATCTCACTATCATTATATATTCATCACATTTTTCCAAAACAAGAAGAAGCAACGAACATTGCTAAAAGAAGCCAAAAGTTCAGTACCATAATATGTTTACATTATCATATATCAACATTACAAAAACAAACAAAAAGAAAACATTTTGTTCAACATTTGTCATCACTTATCATCCATTGCATACATTTTGAAAAGCATATAAAATCAAAGATTCTAAAACATCTAGTGTACACATGAGAAACAAACCACAAAAATCTGGATACAAAGAAGATCTGAATCAAAAAAAGAGATATGTATATATGTATAGGAATCATGTTTTATATACAATGCCATCATGCACTAGGCATGGTCAAAACGCTCAATGAGCCCAAAAATACAAAAACAACTCATATAAATATCTGGCAAAATCACTACAAAAAGATCAAATGGCCTCTCAGTCCTGTGGGACCCCTCGGATGGCGCACGATCATGCCTAGGGCTCTTGCTACGGCTACGGTGCCGAGAATGCACTGAATGGTGGGAGTGCTCATGGTGGCGACCACTAGCTATGGTCTCACTATGGGAACGAATCCACCTCATCACTCTCTCAGTAGCCTCATACCCTATAACCTAGGTACGAAGAGCTACCAGGCCTAAAGCCACCCTCCAAATGGTAGGAAACACATCGGTGTGTCTGCCAACCTTGAAGGCTCTCCTATGTCCTCAGTGAGCTAAGCCTAAGGTCTTCCCCAAAGGGATCAATAGGGTGTTTACACACACCCGATGAATCAGATCTCGCCATCCAGGTAATGTAATCCTGCAAATAAGAAAGGAAAACAATAAGTTAGAAAATCACCAAAAACAAGCCAAAAATAAACAAAACAACAAAAAAATAAATATCAACTAACATTTTTTAGCTAAGGTCAAGAGAGGAGTGCATTTAACTTACTGGGATCTTAGCATCAGGTAGGGTCTCTAGGGTCATTGGAATGCCATACTCATATCCTATGTTTTATGATCCTGTGGAGCATCCCAAAACTTGAGACAAAATGATGTCCTTCCATGAACTCGTCATCTCCTCACTACCCCGAGAAGGTAAAACCCTCTCCGAGACCAAGGTCTCCTTCTCACACTCACCTCCGCCTCTCCGCCCTCAAGATATCTTGAGTGTCATGCCACTTAGAATCACTATCATCCTCTAGGCCACCCCACGCCTTGCCTCACCTCCAACCCCCTCTCCCATCGTCTTTTTCGAGAGGTCTACTTGCATTTTCTCCTCAGTCTCCCCTCCCATGAACTCCTCAAAGTCTGAGTCCACATCAATGGGCTCATCCTCCTCTCCACTGTGAGCAGGAGTGGCCCTAATCTGAAGTAAGGGTGCTCGAGGAGCACCGGCTACCCTTATCAAGCACGAACCACTCGCCTAACTATGATAGGTACTCCAGAGTAACTATGGTCTAACCTTGATCTCCTCTAGGACCTCCCGAGCCTCACGAAGTAGTCTTGTATACATGTTAAATGGAGGAAGCATATCAACATAAGGGAGGCCAAACTGCTGAGGGACTCGATCAAATGGGTGGATCTCCACTCTCCCTATCTTGTCCAACAACTGACTTCTTTTATGGTAGACAAGCAACCAATGTAGTCACCTCCTACCCCCATAATCCTGCCATGTCCTGATAAGGAGTAGCCTCCATATCTGCAGTAGTCAGTGAAGCCACTAGCTGGTGTGGCATCCTAAGCACTGACATCCCTATCCACCTAGATGCACTAATAACCTCGGATCCTCTGCTAGCACACCCCTCCCATAGGGGATGATGCTCATACACCCAACTCATAACCAGAGTAGGGTGACTCAAAGACTGCCCCTATAATCTGACCACCCTGTACAAATCATGGTATGTGGTCCCAAGAATATCTACTCCCCAAGCATAAATATAGCCATGAGCCTCAATCTATGTAATCACAGGAGCCCAACAATATAACAAAGTGTCTCCTCCCTTATCCCCAATCAACCGTGAGGCCAGGATACCCATGATGGCCTTACGGATGGTGGGGATAGAAATATGAACAAGGAAATCCGACCTTCACCCCTTCTCGAGCAAAGGAGACAAAAACATCCCCCATATAGGTGGCCCACTGAATCATCTGAGGCCTGGATCCTACTTGTCTTAGAGACAGCCACCTCCAAGAATCAGAACCCCAAAATATGGTAAACATCCTTCAGGGTGATAGTCCACTCACCCTTACACTGTAATCGAAAAGTGTTGGTCGCATCCCTAATAGGAGAATAAGTCACATAATATGTGACTAGCAGGAGCAACATGAGGAACCCGTGTAATCCTCAAAATACCGGCCCTCAAGTAGTATCTCGCTCACAAGGGTAAACACATCTAGCATTGTTGGGAGCCAATCACACTCCCTCTCTCTACTCCACCATATATACTCCTCCTTCCTCTGCATCCACCCAAAATAGAGAAAAAGAGCAAGTTAGTAACATAATCCGATAAATAAGCTCATCAAAAACATAGCAAAATACCAAAAATTGACTTTTTATGGCTATCTTTTTTTTTGTTGTTTATGATTGTAATGTTTCTTATGTGTTTAGATTAGTTTCGTGACCGCCGCTTTGCTCAGGCATAGGTTGGTCCTATGACCACCACCATAATAAAATAGATAACACTCCCAGACCGCCACTGGTGTGAAGGCGGCGATTTCGCTACGCCGATTTCGTAACGGCTCTAAAGCCATAAAAATTTGATGCAAAACAAATCAAAAACACCATTTTGAAAAATAAAAACCTACCCTATGGGCGCCCCCCCTAGAGACTCATTTAATAATAAAATTTTTTAAAAATAACCCCTCCTAGACAAAGATTTCAACATTTTCACATTTTAGGTTTAAAAACAAACAATTGAGAAAAACTTTCTATTGGGACTTCACAAAGTCAATCTCTCGCTCTCGGAGGAATGATCATGACCTCGCAACGAATTTTTTATTTGCACTCTCGTCAAAAATGGTCTTGGTGGGCCCCAAGAAAGCTCTAAGAAAAAATCACCAAATCAATATACACAAATGAATAAGAAAATGAGCTCGTTATATATATATATATATATATATATATATATATAATATTCTAATCTTGTTTTGAGTGTATTTGTTCATAGGGTTGGAGCGCCAACGGAGGTAAGTTCTTATCCCTGACAAATGGTGAGTCCTCATATCATTGTAATTTAGTATTTATTTTCAATTTCTTGTATCTATTTGCATTTGAGTTGTCCTGGACTCTCTTCATTTTATAGATAAGGATGGAGTATATACAGATGGCGAAATTTTCACACAGGGCGTGAATAGGTATAGATTCTAACTCCCCATTTTGGGAACGCCATACTGGATCCTATTTTATGCCCCTTCATGGCTAAAACACTTCTTCCGAGTGGGCAATATGTACGCACCCAAAATGGTATGTGTACATTTATCCTTTAAAGAGGTTACAAAAACCCCAATGATGATTTAGATTCTTCGCAAGGTATTCAAAATCCAGAAAGCTCACCAAGTATATACATTTACATCTTAAAATGCCTTACTTTCCTCTACATGCTTTGAAATTTTAGCTCACCTCATCCTTTTTTCCTTGCATTTTGGTTTTAGTCCCAGACCATGTCATGACTACTGGATGGCGGTCCCATGGACCGCCACCTAAACCCAAGGTTTCAAAACTTGGTTCTTTGTCCATAACCTTTTATGTACTCATCGTTCAATGAAATATCAAGTTGCACTTGAAATTCTCAACCGCCATAAACGCCGCTTTGTTTAAATTTCCATAAAGAACAATAATTCTCCGAACATTTTAAATGGTCTCCCTGGAGTTCAATTCGAACTTTATCTTTCTCGGTGATCGCAAATCTATAAATAACATGCTTACACTTAAGTAAAGAAGATTCTTTTCTTTTCTCTCCCATATTTTTTATGAATCGCTTCATTATTACATTTTGAGAAATTTAGTTGAAAAGGTCCTAGTTGTAGAATAATCCCACTAAAGATGGACTATAACCCTAAACATTGATTACGCCTCGATGTATACCTACAACGATCTGCTAGGAATCACATATGCCAAACTTAGTTCACTTACAACATCCCTCCCTACTTGCACTTCATTGTGTTTCTCCTGAAGTTGCTATTATCCATTGTTTGAGTACATGCATGCGGCCCCTCTCTCTATCTCTAATTTATCATTTAGTGTTTCTAAAGCCCATCAAAAAGTCTCAATAGGTGTAGATTTTGTGTGAGGAATCAGTTCAAATATCTCTAGTCTTTCTCTCAATTACGTGTGTGTGGAATCTTCTTAGTTCTCCTAGTTAGATATTTCAAAACTAGGAATATGAAAGTTCTTTTGTATTTTTGCAATGATCCTCGCTAGGAATCACATAGGCCAATGTTCATGTCATCCCTCTCTACTTGTAATTCATTTAATTTACTTCCAAGCCAATCTTGAGTCCTTTTCCCACTTGCACGCTAGTAAGTTCCCTTTGTATTTTGCAACGATCCTTTAGGAATTCAATTTATTTCACAAAGCTACCTCTCCTTCTAGTGCATTCAATTTACCTCCAAGCTACCATTGTTCCAGTGCCTTCTCCTACTGCTAACTCCTAATTCTTCTGGATTCATGAACACGCAAGAATGAAGAGATCACACTGAGGGGATGAATCACAACATGACTGGATTTACCTCTACTCTATAAATTCCAGGTTTGAATTGTCAAAGTTATAATTACATCATATCAAATAGAGTAGTGAATCATTTCATTTCAGTTAAGCTCACTTTCAATGGCCATAGGGAAGCTGTGGGGAATGATAGTTTCTAAGAAGCTATGATTTGTTCCTCACTTCTGAGGTAAGATGAAAGGGTTTTGATTAAATTAATTAGTTGTTTTTCATCTAGATTCACACACTTGCACAAGTGAATAACCACACTAGGTTACCTCGCTTGTTTAGTTTTAGTATATAAATATTTTAATTGTTGTTTATGATTGTAATGTTTCAATCTTGTGTTTTGTTTAGATTAGTTTCCCTTTCAGCAGTAGCATAGATTGTTATTTTCAGGTTTAGTTAATTCAAGAGACTTCAAACTAGATTAACACTTAGATCCAAGTTAGGAGAAAAAACCAGAGGGAATTTATCGCACCGTTCATAGCCTCTAAATCTCCCCTTTGTCAATTCAGCTACTAGGAGATCACACTACCAGATCTTAGTCACTGATCCTCCTATAGTTAGCCACATGTATTTCAAACAACCGATTTGTCTCGACATGACCTCGGGAGGTCGGGTGCAGAAAGCTCACTTGCCTATTATCATCCTCACATGTCACTTTTCTATACTACAAAATTGGTGAACTGACGTGAAGTGAATCACCCTGGCCGTGACTATCATTTAGTCGCACGCATGATTCATTTCCACTTTGGATGTCTCGGCTTTAACCTCGAGAGGTCGGGTATGGAAAAGGTCATGTGTTGACTTTCTATTGTACATGCACATTTGAAGATCTGCGTTGTCCTTGCATTTTTGAAGTAGCTCGCATGATTGCTTTTCTTTTATTCATGTTATTGCTTTAGATTTATCCACAAGATGCATTTATTTCATTTATTATATTTCTCTTCCATATTTGTTTTTGTATGTTTATAATGTTTATGTTACTAATGTTTTCCATACACACTAAAAATTTGTTACCTATTATAATGCACAACAAAAATCATATCAATATACATTCCAAACTACCTTTGCATTTAGATACATTATTACGTACCTTGCTGACTCATGTGCAATTGTTAGTTAATATAATATTATAGTATTGTTGTGATCGTACATCGGTTGATTACTAATGGAACTTGTTGATTGATATTATATTAGTGTATTGGATGTTTATTTATTATTGATTTAAAATATTATAAAGTGTTAACATTATGAATGGAATATTCCATTACTTTTCTAATGTCAAAATTTAGAGAGGTAATACAAATATAAGTTTGAGATTGGTTAAAATATTGAAATTATCAGCATATAATGGATGCATTATGAACACGCCTTTGAAATAATATCACACAACATTTTTTTTATATATACTAGACATATAGGATATTATAATATTTTGTGCGCATAAAAAACATTAATCTCAAATTAAACACTATAAAACATGTAAAACACAAGTTAAATAATGCTTAGTTAATTACTTTAGTGAATGATGGATTTCAATTCATTTTTAAGCATGTTATCATAATCTAAAATGTCTACATTGATATATGAATGTTTTTTCCTTATCGCCAATTAGATCTAAGTCTAACAATGTTGATTATATATAGATGATTCTTATCACTAGTAGGATTATATACACAAAATCAGGTTTAATGCTTGTAAATTTACAATGCAAGTGTGTAATATTATTCGAACCTATTTTTGATCTTTCACTTTCTCACTTAATTTCACACACTTCAATGTCAAACTCTTTAAAGAAAGAAAAGCTTACAAAATTCAAATTGAAAAGGATTTGGTTTAGGAGTCTTCATAGACAAGGTTAGTAATTTCCATTTTAATTTTCAAACCCCTCAAAATGTAATGTATACACCTAAATTTGTTAATTTAGCACTTGATAATTTCAACATTGACCTTATCCCTTCAATTAGAACTTATGCACTTATTCTTATGTTAAGTATTACATCCTATTCCATCCTTAGTCCAATTTTTAAACTTTCTCTCCTCATTACACTTCTTAACCACTTACGAAATGATCATATTAGACACAAGCATTTAATTACTCTTGATTATCATGCACATATTATCATAACACCACTCTCTTCTTGACCAAACAATACAATAAGAACAAACCATCCAATGGTTCGGTCACAAATCAACTGTGTAAATTTACATTCACGCAAGTGTGTAATAATATTATTTGAACCTACTTTTGACCATTCATTTTCTCACTTGATTTCACACACTTGATATGTTAGACTCTCTAAAGTAAGAAAATCTTATAAAATTGAAATTGACAAGGATTACATTTAGGAGTCTTCATAGACAAGGTTAGTAATTTCCATTTTAATTTTTCAAAGCTCTCAAACTGTAATGTATACACCTAAATTTGTTAGTTTAGGACTTGATAATTTCAATATTGACCTTTTCCCCTTAAATTAGGACTTGTGCACTTATTCTTACATTAGTCCATCCTTAGTCCAATTTTAAACTTTCTCTCCTCATTACACTTCTTAACCACTTACAAAAATGCTCATATTAGACACAAACATTTAATTACTCTTGATTACCATGCACATATTATCATAGCACCACTCACTTCTTGACAAACAAGACAACAAGAACAAACCATCCAATGGTTCGGTCTCGTCTGGATGATACCGTATTGGGCCATCCAAGCGACCGATTTGAAATTTGTATATCTTTTTTTGGTTGGCATCTCCACTATGGGTTAGCCTTAATGTGAAACTATATCCACATAACCTTATACAAGTAAGTCTACGAAACTCATTTTCTCACCTAGCACTCACCATAAACTCTCTCTCAATATCTTCTCAAGTACAAATCATTTGAAATAAAATCAAAGCTTTATGAGAATTACCTAAATCAAAATCACACACAAGGAATAACCCCTACATATGTATGCAACACTCTAAACCAGGTCCAGTGTCAAGCTTCCTAAATCAAGATCTTACAAGTTCGAGTTAAGCACAAACAAGTTAAGTCAATATAAAGTCATTACCAAGTATTGGATTTATCAAATATATTTACATCCAAGAAATATTATGTCACATCTCGAGTGGAAAACTACGTGCGGTTTGAGGCCTCTTCAAATTATTTCTAATGTAGGTGGCATACTGATTTCACTTTAACCAAACCACTAATATTTTTGCGAGGATTTTTACCAAAGGTTATAGTTTTGGGTCAAGGTGATTGATTTCATATGGTTTTGCACACGATTAAGACCTAATATTTCATAGAGGGCCATATAAAATTCATTTGCAGAGTTCATGGAAGTTACAAAGCATTATTTACATAACCTGCAGACAAAATCGTTTGGGAGGAGGAAACCATCCAACAATCTAAACATGTGTGAAATGGTTTTGTTCTTAATTGCAATACACTTCCATAATCATATATGAAGCATTTGTAGAATATCTTTAACCTGTTCATACCCCTATCACACCCGGATCAACTTCGGACCACAAAACATCTAAGTAAACTATTATTTATATGTGTATTTATATTTGGCTCATGTTCTAATTGATTTATCTCACAATATATTTTTATGTATGTTCAAATATAAATGTCAACGTTTAATTAATAATCTAAATATGCATCGTGTTGCCATCCCACACCTTCATCTTACACTCTTATCTATTTTTAGGGTGAATCATTTGATGAAACAACTTATAAATCGAATCCATCACCTATTTGGATTAGATTACCTTATCTAAATCAGGCCTTCTACACAAACCCTAACTATCTTTCTGATTTTATCCAATTTTCTTTTGATATGCCTTTATCATTTTTCTTTTCCAATAATATTATACACACCTCTACTAAACCTTTTATCAACCAAATTGATTCACTTTCCCATTTTAATTAACTTTATTCTTTGATAACCACACTCCCTAAGCACTTGCCTATTTTCATGTTTTAGGCACTTTCCTTTATATCATGACCCAAAATATTTTTTTACTGCGGTTGTGCATTCTTGGAAATCTTGATTTACCTTCACATCTAGATCTTAAGGTTGTTGGTACCGGTTAACCTTTTCTTATGAATACTATATGACAATTAATCTTCCCAAGTGTTCTTACCTCCTTTTGGCTCTTTTTCACTTATTTTTATTCTTCACCTTTCCCCTCTTCCTAACATGTATTACTCTCCTCTTATGGATGCCACATAGTACTTCACAAGCCACAAATACTTATTATAAGCCAATAAGTATTGTATCCACCTAAAAAAATCCTCTTCAAGTTGTATTGTCTTTCCAACCCATGTGGTTTTCTCCTATGCCATAATGCATTATATTCAACTACTGATAACCTTCTTTAGCCTCTTTGACAATATGATGGCCCACGCCTAATTTTTCTTGGCCACCTATTCATTTCATAACATATCGATACCTTCTTTATTTGTCTAAGTTAGTCCCAGATGCATTTTCATCCCATGGAATTTCCACAATCTTGTTGTGCTCTCAAGTCTATTATAGTTTGTTCCTTTTGCTGCAAAGTGCCATACTTTATCATGGTTCTTCTCTTCAACATTCAAACGGTTTGACAACCGGCCTTGACCATTCTGGTTTTCACTTGTACTTATTTTATATTTCTCAAGGACTTGTAGAGTTTTTCTTTAGTTCATGACATCTTCCCATGCCACCATGCACTCAAAACCCATTTTTGCTTCTTCCAAGTTGTGGAGTGTTAGTGAAATGATTTTTGCAACACATTAGTGAAATTCACAAACGGTCATGGGGCTAAGCCCCTCCTTATTGGGTATGGAGAGGCTAAACTTTATTGAATGCAAACTAAATAGAAATGTGGGTTAGTCATTAGGTCAGGGATCACACATGAATACTCCACTAAACCTATGGCAAACTACTTGTGGCGTGTACAAGGGAGGAATTTTCTTTGAAGGAAGGTAAATAGGAGATGGGGAAATAGAGATAGGGGGTTTAATGTTTTGAGTAAACTTAAAAATTTCCACACATCATCTAAAATAGGTCTACGTTTAATAGGAATAAATCAACTATGTAAGAAATAATAAGACTAATAAATCATAGACAAAATTTCTATAGATCCATTAATCAAGGACACAAAGTTCCTTCTTGGTTGTACAAGATTACAATGCTTACAAAGTTAGAAAGTAGAGAGGATGGAAGAACATAGAAAAGGAAATAGAAGAATGTAGTTGTATCACTTGAATTAGTAGTGAAATCCAACAACTTATGACAATCAAAATTGTCGACCATTTAGAATGGAGAAGCCATTCCAATTTATAACTTACAAATGTCTCTTCCTCTCCCCCAATGTGAATTTTCATCTCACCACCACTTGTGACTTTTCACATTCCTTAGGAATGAAATTAATTCCTTTTCTTATTTTTAAAAGGGACTTTTACAATAAAACATTAAGTCACTTAAGTGAATAAGACAAAAGAGTGAAAAATTACATCCCGATGAAGAAATAGAATGTTAGAGAGAGGGAGCGGGAAAGAGAATAAGAGAGATAAGTGAAAATACCGTGACATGGGAGTCTCTTGTTGATGAAGAACCTTCTTCTTATGGACCATGAATTAAGTTACATACCCTTGACCACCTATTGGATTGGAACACAGTTTCAAACTCTTTCTTCTGTGAGATATGGACACATTCCAAGGCATTAAATAAGTGTTAAAAAAATTGTTATGAGATCTGCATGGAGATGGGAACATGATGTTCTTTGATCACAATGTAGGATTTAGGAAATGAAAATAACTATGATACTACTTTGTGCCTCGAAATTCACCTCCGTGACAAATATGTCTCCTTTCTTAATGCAATCAACTTCAATATGCTCAAACATTTTCTTTCTTGTCTATTACTCATTGAAAAATGCCTTCTCCTCTAGATAGAAGGATTTCTCCCTAAATGAAATTATTGGCCTCTAACCACCCATTGATATGAAAAATTTCATTGTGAATGCTTCCTTCTCGCGAGATGCAAACACACTCAAGGCATTGAATGAGTGTTCAAAAACACTACTAAGTGAATTGCACCATGTGAACTTGAGATGATTTCCTATTCTTGTAAACATGATGATCCTTATTACCTTAGTAGCTATTGGTTCAAGTGATAATATTTTACACACACTAGTTCATTCTAACTTTTCTTCACCATGGTGTGATTCACATGTTGTCCATCCTCTTGGAAGGTTGGAGTTGAAATATGGTGATCATCACCTTCCTCCTCGTGACTTCCTTGAACTTCACAATTCACCTTTGTGATAACTTTATCGAATTATTCAACCATGTGATGACCCTCTTTTTATGACGATTAGGATGATTCTAATCATCATTTTTCTTAAATTAAGTGTGTTATACATAATTCACCTTAAGACATTAAATTATTTAGTGATTAGTGTTGAGATTGGTTTCGGACCGAATGTTTGACCTTCATGATGGCAAAAAGAAATGAGATAAGTGAAATGTGAGTTGATACAAGTGACTTGAGATCAATTGCAAGACTTTCTATTTTTAGCAAGTTCATGTCTAGGATAGCTATTTTTAGTAAGTTTTCACAATTTTCACTTTTTGGTGGTTTTTCTTGTTTAGAATAACACATATGTTGAGAGTTTACTATTATGGGAAACTTAATATATTTGGCATATGAGACCTTCTAAAATTACTATTTTTAGACATAAGTCTTTGGGTGATATCAATTTTTTTCCTAAATCTCCCAAGATCACTATAGTACGATAGAAGGCTTCGAGAGCTTTTCGGCACCTATTGGAATGTGTAGAGCATATATTATATGCTTCATATACGATTTGCATAGAAATAATATATTCGCAAGATGCAACCAATACATAGGCAAAGCAAAGTGATGGGCATGTTGCAAATGGGCAATGAGCCGTGATAGCATCATCAAGAAGCATGGAGTAAAAATAAGGTTGTGAATCTTGTCTATACATATGGTCGACAAAAAGGTTTTGAATGATGGGGTCCACTTTTATTTTGGAAGGGGATCCAGTCCGGGAGTGATACAACTCATTTTGGAAACTCACTGAGTTGGGGTTGAGTCAAATAACAAGCCACACATTGAGCATCTCGGGTGATTTAACACCGAGTTACACAACTACTCACCGACCAATTGGGCTACCTCCAACATGACTAACTTGTGAACAAATCGAACCAAACATGGAACACGGGAAACACAAAGTGGTCCAAAGACCAAGTTAAGTGGAGCATCCAAGAATATTAAAGGCTTTATTGTGTTTGGACTAATAAATGTGGGATAAACATTCCCCCATAAGTGCTTAAGCATTGTCGCACATGGAGCTCTGGCCAACCGAGATGGACGTGACAAGTTAAAGAAAATAAGGAATATGGTTAGGGAAGTTCAAACCCCCAACCACCTATTGAATAAATTAATCACCCAACCATTCCACCAAAGGTGGGTGGATAACATGATAACGGGCTAACCACTATTAATAGAGGATGCCACTATGAATACTAAGGAAGGGGATTCAAACCCATGACCTATCGGGTAAAAGGATAAGGCTCAACTACTACACTTTGCACATGAAATATTTAATATAGTCTTCATGATATTTATTTTATCCTTTAAATACGGGTGACTAAGCCTATATACATCCCTTAGACTCTCCATTCTAAACACACAAGCTCCTCATAACCCAAGTCTAAGGAGTAATATGAGAAATAGAGAGGAGAAGCCTAGGAGATAAATAGGCATTTGAAGACCTATTATAGGCATGAATGTAAAAACCTATTATTTTTAATAGGTATGATGATGAGAAAAGACCTATTATTGTATAGGTAATATTGTAAAATTGGGATTCATTATTTTTAACTCACTAATCAATGTAAAGGCCAATTGAATCCTTATTCTCATGTATGATCCGAAGATGCGGTGTGAAGCCGAGGGATGTGATGATGCACTAGATAAGTACACTATTGGAGTTGATTCTTTGACATTGGGTGTAGCACCATGTTAGTATCTTGGAGGCCACGAGAGGAGAGTCATAATCATCGTTAAGCTCATTGACAACATCGGACCAGACTTAGCTTTGCATAGAGGTTGAAGGTTGTGCGACATATTGGAGGTCAATAGAAGGGTTCATCGTCGACACCAGACATCATATCATAATTAACTTTGTGTAGAGGTTGGAGGTCGTGCAATAGAGTGGAAGATGATCATCATCACTAGACATTTGTCCAACTTAACACCATGTAGAGACAGAGATCATAGAGCAGAGTGGAAGTCATCAAGAAGTGTCGAGATGGAAAGCCGTGTTGGAGCACTGAGCTTTCCAAGACTAGTCTAGATTCTCTCGCATTGATTGGTACTAGGTTTGTGTTGAATATTCATTTTAGTATTGTAAGTTTATTTGTACTTATGATCATATTGTTATAATGGATCAATTCAACTATTAAATAACATGGAGACGTAGGCATTTTTTACGAACTCCGTTATCAAATCTTTTGTAACGTTGGTTTTTATTCTTACATTGTATTTTTTAAAGTTGATTTATTTTGGGTTATAATCATAATCAATTAAGTTGCTTATAGGGGTCCGTAGGTCGAGGAAAAAAATTGACCAGCTGGGGCTTTACGGATCAAGTTTAGTATCGGAACAAGTATTTCACTTGTAAACTTTTTATCTCCGAGCAAGTTTGGTATCAAAGTAGTTTATCTTGCCGCAAACTTGCTATCTCTCGAAGAAAGTTTGGTATCGAGATCATGTTATCTCATTTGTAAACTTGTTATCTCTAAAGAAAGTTGGTATCGGAGAAAGTACTTCACCTATAAACTTAATATCTCCAAACAAGTTTGGTATCAAAGCTAGTTATTTCATGTGTTATCTCACGGATATAACACAATATACTTGTACCAATTCATACTCCGGCTCGTTGTACTCACTCTACTAGGTATTGTGTTGCACATGGTGAATTTTTCATCGACGATATTAAACACGTAAAATTGTTGATATGAGACGGAGCTTGGAACTCCTATATTCTTCATTGCAAGAAGAGCGTCATCACCAAGGACCTAAGAAGAACGGGATGGTCCTTAGGTATGTGCACATTGCTCTATGATTGGGCATGACAAGGAACAATGTTGGTATTTGTTACAGATCGAGCACAAAGATGGTTCCAACATTGAATGATGGAACATAAAATACACTTGGTAAAGACCATGAATGATCAACCTATTATAGTTTCAGCTCGAAAAACCCCTTCGACCCCGAGAGAAGGATTCTCAATTGAGAAAATTTCTGCAACTTATAGAATCAGAGAAGCAAGAAATGTAAGACATGTTTGAGACTTAGGTCTAATTCCTTGGAGGAGTGATCACAAAGTTATAACATGAACTGCAAGCTAAGGAAATAATCCTAAACACATTTTCGAGATGGTGAAAACAAGGTAAAGTAAGGTATGCCCACCAATAATAACACTGTAAGTGATTCAATGAATTTTCCTTCCCATGAAGCTATAAATCCTACTTTTGGTAAATTCAAAAGTACACTAGAGGTATAGGATCAAAATTACTTTTTAAAATGGGATATGAAGGAAAATTCCTTGGTATAAATATCCAAGGTATAACTAACCCTATCTAGGTGGAGGAAAGACCTAGATATGCAGATCTAGGATAAGGATATAACATTAACAAAAATGAGGCAAGAGAAAGCTCTAAGATAGTCGAAGCGAGTCAAGCATCAAGCAAAGAGACTAGGCCATCAGTCCTCTCGAAACAACCTACATGATGCATGGTACATAGCTCTCCGAAGGATGAGAGCAAAGGAAAATTTAATAGCCTTAAGAGGTATGATCATGTCTTCTTTGACTATAATAAGGATCCTATTAAAACCCTATAGCTATTATGGACATATCGAGTGCTTATTATGTATCCATTAACCGATGTGTGATTTGGTGTGGAAAGCAAAAGAAACACGCAAAAGGGTTAAGGTTGATGAAGACAAGGGTAAATCTACCTCGTCTTAAGGAGAAGACATAGGACTAGAGCCACCAAGTAAGTGAACACTTGTGACAGGTTTATCATGCCTAGTGTTTTCTTATAATTGCTAATCGAGCTCCGTTATGGAGTCCTCATAAAGACCAGACAAAGATTATCTATATTTATTGGGCATCAAAGTGGCACATCAAAAGGCGGTGAGACCAAGTGACACAAGTTCCAGGATCAAATTGATTGTCTTATTAAAGGAGTAGCAATGTTGAAGACCGTTGATTCAATCAGTAGATCTCTTTGAGATAACACGAGTTCTAGATCCATAAGCAGAGGAAAATAATATTTTTATGACAAAATCCTCCTTAGTGGGGAGGTGTAATCCAGAGATCAAACCAAAAAACCATTTCCTAAATCTCCCGGGATCATTACAATACGGTATAATTCTTTGAGAGATTTTCGGTAACTATTGGAACACGTAGAATGGATAACATTATGTCTCGGATACATTCTCGCGTAGAAATAAGATGTTTGTAGGATGCAGCCATTACACATGCAAAACAATGTCTAGGCATGTTGCAAATGGGCAATGAGAATTCGTAGTATCATCAAGAGGAATGGAGAAAAAAAGGTTTAGAATTTGGTCCATATCACCGGTCTTCATTACGGTTGACTAAAAGGTTTTCAATGATGGGGTCCAATTTTATTTTGGAAGGGGACCCAATGACATTTGGAGTGATACAAATCATCTTGGAAACTCACCGAGTTGGGGTTGATTCAAAGATCAAGCCAATCATTGAGCAACTCGGCGAGTAGTCAAAGACCGAGTTAGAAAACTACTCCCCACCGATTGGGCTACCTCCAATAGCTATCAACTCGTGAACAAACCGAGTGAAACATGATTCATGGGAAATAAAAAGCGGTCTCGAATACAGGGTTAAGTAGAGCATCCAAGACTATTAAAACCTTGGATGGCATTCGCCCACAAAATGTGGGATAAACATTCCCCCATACGTGCAGCAAGCAGCCCACGTGGAGCTCAACTCAAACAAAAAAAAGGATGAACGCGGTGAGTTAAAAAAATGAATGTTGTTAGGGGAAGTTCGAACCCCAACCACCTATTGGCTAATTTAAGCACCTAAAAATTCCACCAAAGGTGGGTGGATAACATGGAAGCGAGCCAATCACTATTAATAGAGGATGCAACCTATGCAAATCCTAAGGAAGGGGATTCAAACCCCTAGCCCATTGAGTAAAAGGATAAGGCCCGACCGCTACATCACACATCAAAGACTTAATATAGTCTTAAGAATATTTATTTTATCCTTTAAATATGGGTCGAATAAACCTATATAAGGCCCTTAGAACCTCCCTTCTAAACACACATGCTCCTCATAACTCAAGTCCAGGAGTAAGAGGATAAATCGAGAGGAGAAGCCTAGGAGATAAATATGCATTTCAAGACCAATTATAGGCATGAATATAAAGACCTATTATTTTTAATAGGTGTGATGATGAGAAAATACCTATTATATAGGTAATATTGTAAAATCAAGAGTTATTATTTTTTAATTCACCGATCGGTGTAAAGGCCAATTGAAGCATTATTCTCATGCGGGTGCTTGGAGATGCCATTGTGAAGTCGAGGAAATGGTGATGCAATGGATAAGTACACTACTAGATATTTGATTCTTTGATGGTGGTCATATCGCCAAGTTAATTTCTTGTTGGCCATGGAGGAGAATCATAATTATCATTATGCTCGTTAACAACACCAAACCAAAATTAGCTCTACGTAAAGGGTGAAAGCCATGCAACAAAGTGGAGGTCAATAGGAAAGGATCTTCATCGACACCTGACATCAAATGAGACTTAGCTCGTATAGAAGGGAGGCCATGTAACAAAGTGGAAGATGATCATCGTCACTAGACACCGTCTCGACTTAGCACCGTGAATAGGAAGAGAGCGTGGGTGTGCACCGAGTGGAAGTCATCAAAGTAGAAGCTATGTTGAAGCAATGAGCTTTCCAAGACCGATCTAGTTCTATCGAATTGATTGAAAATAGGTTTGGGTTAAACATTCATTGTAGAATTGTAAGTTTATTTGTACTTATGATCAAATTGTTATAATGGATCAAGTTCAACTAATAGCGAACCTAGAGACGTAAGCATTTGTCGAACTCCATTATCAACTCTTGTGTAATTTCTGTTGGTTCTTATTCTTGCATTTCATTTGTTTAAAGTTGATTTATTTTAGGGTATAATCGAATCGGTTAAGTTTCCTATAGGGCTCTGAGGTCGAGGAAAAAAATTGACCGGGCTTTTTGTTGTGTCCAAAATGACTTGATCTTGCTTGTTTGATTCCTAAAATCAATTTCTTCCTCAAATTTTCCTTAAAATGCCTTGGATAAATTCATTTCTCTCATATTTAACTCCTATATGGCTTGAGTATTCCCTCTAAGTTTCCAAAGGGTGTTCACCAATTACAAAATTACCAAAAATAGCCCTTTTAAGCTTCTAACAATAGTTGTTCTTCCTTAAATCTAAGAGTCTTCTTCAATAACCTTAGGCATACATCCTTACACATAAAACAAACTTAAGTATCATAGGAGGTTTTTAAGCATCTACACAAACCAAGGCACCTAGAAACAAGACAAGGGCATGCATGGGTGCCCCCATCCTCTCCAGTGCCCGGTCACCAAATCCTCCAAATCTGCAATTTTACAGGCTTTTATGTGACGTTCTTCCATATATGTTTAGTCGATCACCACTGCGACACAATCCAACAACCTCTGTGAATCAGCTAAGGCTCTTCTAACCCTCTTTACAATTAGGGTTTCATTATTTATTGCTTAGTTGTTTGGGTTAAATTCAGTATTTCATTATTCATTTATTTATGCTACTATAGATTCTAGATTAGGCACATAAATCACATTTTAGCATAATAATTATATATGAATAATAATGATTTGAAAAAAAAGGAGAGAGGGGTCACATGACCTTTATAGTTGAGAATTGAGAAGATGTTGGAGTTAACATCCAAACTTATATAACTAGGATAGGTAAACATATGTCCCTGAAAGCATATGAAAACATGTGCAAGTAATTAATTATCTATATAAAACCATGATAAATGAATTATTAAATAAAAGGAAAAGAGAATAGGATCAAATATATATAATTATTTTGAGAAAGTGAAGATAACCCTATGAAATCTAAATGTTGGAATTTGTGTTAAATTTTAATATATATGTGGGTCTCATGATGATATGAAGTGGAATATATTTTGTGTATATGTGTGTGGATTTTTTTGGATAAAACACCATAGAATTGCTTCCATGTGATGAAACAAGGGATGTCTAAGACAAAAAGATAAAATATGTCAAATATATGTCATGTTTTGAGGTGTGAGATGAACTTGTTAGTCACATATCTCAAAAGGAAGTGATTACCTTTATTATGTGAAGTTAAAACTAGTAATCACACGTGAGCAGTGCAATGTGAATGCCGAAAGGGAGGTGGAGGTTGTGTGTGCAAAGGAGAAATGGAAAACATGGGAATGGAAGATTGCGGTGGATGGCAATCGATTGTTTTGTCTCATAGAGTTGTATGGAACATACCAAGATTACTCACAATAAAATCCTTTTGGAGGGACTAAGAACATTTTCCAAATTTAAGGATGCTTTCCACTTCAATTGGACTGTATATAGTAACTATAGAAAGAAATTTGGATTTTTAGTGAGTATCAAACCGATCTTTTGAAGGGTATATTATCTGCTTTGGAAAAGGACATTCCAATTTGTGATTGAAGTCTTTGAGCATATCCCAAAAAATTAAAGAGGGGAATGTGCTTTGCAAAAAAACTAAAAATCAAAACAAGGTTGCGTAAGCAATGATCCACCATACTCTAATCTAGTAGTTGAGATGGGGCGACACCCTACATAACACCCGGTTTGAAAACCCAATGCCCATAGAGAACTTACATGAATTTGGGAAATTTACCAAAGAAATTTGTAGAAAATGAAACCAGAACTCAAAGGTCTCCCTTGCGAGACTTTAAATTAAAAAATCATTCAACTAATATAATAAAAGGGTTGTGGAAGGGACCATTGCTATAGATTTTGAGTCTACAACTGAATTGGGAGAATTCAATGGTAGGTGCCTGGTTTAATAATTGATGGAATATATGTAAATAGTAAACCCATGGGTGAGAAACATAGTTGCTTAGGGCGGAAAGAAACACAAATTGTACAAAAGAACTAACAGGACAAAAACTCTAAATTTTGCTCCAGGACTTGTATTAAAAGAGTACCAATATAAAATGTCATAGACCGCTACTTTTTACGAGCTTGTATAACGTTCAAATTTCAAATATCATTTTCGCATATGTTTATTAGTGGGGACCTTTGTTTGCCACCCATCGATTTAAAAATAAATTAAAAACAAACAAATATTCAATTTTTTTAAATCAATACTCATGAAAGATGGGTCGTTTAAAGAATGACGAGTACTAAAAACTTTGATGCGATTAACCCTGAAAAATGACATCTAATAATGTTGATTTGCAAGATTATATTAGTTGAAAAGAGATTAATGTTATTAAACAATAACAATGTAAATTTCTAGAAAAATATTAAATATTTCTCTCTTAAAAATGTAAAATTTTGATGAGTTGTATAGCAAAAATATAATTTTATAAGAGTGTATTTTTAATGATTTTATGATAAAACAAAAAATGTTTTAGAATAATGTTGAATGTAAATCCCTTTCGCTTAAAAAAATAATGTAAGTCTATTTCCCGGGGTTTATGTCAATAAGCGCAAAATCAATATTATCTCCCCAAATTGCATTTTCTTTTTCTTTTCTTATTTTCTAAATTCAGGTTTTAAAGAGACCCACACAATGATCTCATAAGCACACAATCAAAACACATAAGCAATGTAAAAGTCTTACACCTTCAATTTTTCTTCTTTCTTAAAATATGGATTTTAAAAATGCTCATAGGTTGATCCTTAAACAAAAATAAACCACCTTTACCGTGAACTTAAAATAAACAAACCTTACCCCGAACTCAAAATAACCAAACTCACCAAAATAAACCAAACTAGCCATGATACTAAACTAAACCAACATCACCCACGATTTTAAAATAAATCAACCTAACCCGAACTTAACATAAACCATCATACATATCTATTCTCAATAATAGGAAAAAAGGTAACAAGAGTCCGAATCTTATTACAAGAAAAAAATATTGAGGTGTATCATCTATGCATTCAGCTAATATCGGTAAAAGGGTTGTGGAAGAGGCTGTGCTGCAGATTCAAAGTCTATAGCTGAAATGAAAGAAGGCAACGGTTTGTGTCCTTGTTTAAAAATTAATGAAATTTATGTAAATAGTATACTCTTGGGTGTGGAAAAAATATGGACAGGTTGTAAAGAAACATAAATGTAGCAGAAACGATAGACAAAAACTCTAAATTTTCTTTGTAGAGGCAGAGTACCAATATAAAATGTTATAAGTAGTTACTGAAAGATACTAAGAAAATGCCAAGATAAATTAGGTAGGAGCAAATTTACATCAAGATGTTTATGTCCCACCCCCTCTCTCTGAATAAACATTACAAAAATGGTCAATCTTTACCCCCTTAAGGCAAAACCCTTGGATAAAAAGCACTTCGGGACAATAAACAATCGGGGAGCAAGAAACAAAAATGATAAGAACCTATCCAACCTTGAATGTAACCAAGGTAAATATGTAATATCTACAACCAGGAATAGACCGCTACATCTTAGCGGCTTGTAGAATGTTCAAATTTTGAATATCATTTTCCACATATATTTATGGGTGGGGACCTCGTTGCAACCCGCCGATCTTAAAAAAACAAAAAAACAAAAATGTTCAATTCTTTTAAATCGATAGTCATGAAATGAAAGATTTTAATGATGTCCACAAGACTGAAGAGTCTATGGGACCACAAAACTGAGATTTTAATCTAATTTCAGACTCCTTTCAATATCACTCTCTCCGGCTGTGAATCTTGAGAATGAAACCCGTGGTCGCTGAAGCTTTGTTCCTTTGAAGAGTTCCTCTAGTCCGTCCACCTTCAGGTTGTTTTCGTACTGGATACGAATATCATCATATGCCGAACACTCCATGACAAAATTCCATTCTGTCTCAATGACCCCTTTGCTGCAGAAAAGACAAATTCTCCTTTCCCAATCTTCCTTTGGAATAGTCCATCTACCAGTTTTGCATCGAAGATGGTGTGATCCAGTCCTTAACTGTGCCACTAGAATCCTTGCTTTACCCTTGATAGCTGCCCCTAGATAAGATTTTTCATCATGCTCCCCAATGGGATTGAATTCTCTGATATAATGTGCTTTCTTTCGACCAATCTGTCCCATCCACATGGCAGTCCTGAACTTTTCTATCACATAATTTTTTATTTCCCTATTGTTGTTAGGACACTCTTGCAAGTTGATGCCCCATTTGTTCATCCATTTATTATTTTGTTTCATCCAAGTTTTCTTTCTACGCTCTAGAGTATCGTCCACAACTATTTTGGGCCAGCGAAGATTGTCCATGCTTTCAACTTTTTTCAAATAGCTTATCATCCGAGATATTGCCGAAGCTTCCAATGAGGAAGTACCCTTCAGCCAGTAGGATCTCATAAGGAACAATTGATTTGACTTTGAGAGTGCTTGTGATTAGATGTTTCTAGATTCTTTCTATCTGTCTCCACCCGTGATTTGACATGCTACTTCCCCAAACCTCGCAGCCATAGAGAACAACCGGAGTGACCAACAAACCAAAAAGGGTTTTCTTAGTTTTCCAGTCCCAAAGTTCAGCTTTCCTACACTTGTTTTGAAGTAGGTAAGATGCTTTCCAACCTCCCTAAATCCTTTTTGCTTTACAAGTCTCCCAACTAAGCTTGTGGTGAAATTCAATCCCAAGATATTTGTATTCAATGACTATTTCCAAAGGGCTCCCCTCAAAAAGAAAGTTAATTTTTCTCTCTTTCCTTTTCAAGGAGAAAATCATGATTTTTGTTTTGCTAGTGTTCACTTGCATCCCGACTTCTTGGCAGAAGAACTCTAGTTCTTTTAGTCATTCCCTCAATCCTTGGGCTATTTTTGAAATTAGGATAAGATCGTCAAGATATAGGAGTAACTCCACCACATAACTTTGGGCCATATATAGATAGAGAGGGGGGGGCCCCCCCAGATCTATATATAGGCGCCCGCCTCTAGAGAATAGATGAAGAGATATATGGGGGCCGTATATAGAATAGAGAGGGGCCCCTATCTATATATGGCTTTGCTAACTGTATACCTCCTCCCTCAGTTTTATTTAACCATTCCTCAAGCTTGTCAATGTATAGACCAAATAAGGTGGGGGAAAGAGGGCAACCTTGCTTGACACCAATGTCACTGCCAAAACATTCGGACATACCTTCTCTGGTTCTGATTTTAGCTCTGACCTGCTCATACAGTCTATGAACTGCTGCTCTAAACTCATCTGGAATCCCAAGTTCCTCCATCCTGTTCCAAAGTTTGTTTCTGGGTACTGTGTCGAAAGCTTTCCTGAAATCAACAAAACAACAAAAATCTTCTTCTCCTTGGGTGTCCCAAACCTTTTCAATCAAATTCCTAAGAGTGATGCAATGGTCAATTGTTGAGTGTTTAGGTCAGAATCCTGCTTGCCCTTTTGCTCTTTTACCCTCTCTTTCGCCCAACTACTAATTCTACATTCTATCATGCCTCCAAAAAGTTTACCAAGAAGAGGATTGATCATAATGGTGCGATAATTAGACGGATTATTAATGTCACCACTTTTAAATAAAGGAATAACAATGCTAGTCATCCACTCTATTGGAAAGCCATTTTGATTGACATTATTGAATATTTTTTTGATGTGTGGTGTGAGGACCTCAACCCCCCATTTTAGAAATTCAGCCTGTAGACCATCGATGTCTTGTGCTTTACCACTTGCTAGATTCTTTATGCCCTACTTGATGTCTTTTGTCGAAAAAATCTCAATCGAAGTCTCAATTATGGGAGGAATATCTTTTTGTTGGGAATGCTCATATAGGGTCCTTGCATATTCTAACCAATGAGCACCTATGATATTATTTTCTATGTATTTTTTCTTTTTTTATAACTCCCTCCAAAACCTTTGGGGTTGTGTTTTCCAAGAGAAATTAATTTTTCCTTCTCTTGCTCACATAGCTTTCTTTTTTGTGTTGTACCAGTCTCTCATAAGTCTTTTTATTTTCTTTGTTCATCTCACTTTTCTTCAAAGCTCTCTTGGTAGCTTTACACTCTTCATCATACCACGGGTTTTCCGGAAAAGTATTTGCCGCTCCCTTTCTAGGCTTAGATATTTCACAAGCACTTAGAGCCTTTTGGATTAAAGATATTAGCAGATTACTACATACATAACCACTCATTCCCTTAGGTGTCGTGTTCTTTATATCCTTCCTCATTATCTGAAATTGTTGTTTAAGGGCTGCAACAAAGATTTCCTGATTTTCTTTATTTAGAATGATTTTTCCTTGTTTTTGAGATGCCTTTTGCATGTGATGAACCTGATTTCTTTGTTGCTGATTTAAGACTGTCTGAGCTTTACAAAGAGAGGACTATGATCCGATTTTAGAACATATAAAACCCCACTTTGCTTTGAATTATTGACACATGTTTCAATGGAATACAAAAACATTTCTTCCAAACATTTAACATTTTTTCCTTTTTAAAACCCTTCACCACTATATGCAGCAATGTAATGAGCAGGACATTGTAAACCCATCGGTAGGCAGAAATATGAGTGGAATATGAACCTTTGGAAAAGATTTCAATCAGCTACACCGCCTTACACATGCCTTCCACGTGGACGGTCCTAATGCACATGTACTTCAACATCGCATGATTGTCACTCTCTGTCATTGGATGGCCTCGCACCGTGAAACTAGAAGGCTCATTCTCATTTAAGACACCTTTCGGTGTAGTAAAAGTGCTTATGTATAACCTAGTAAGATATCATTGTGAAATCATGTATATGATAAGAAAGTAATTTCCCTATGTAGTTATATAATATTATTTATGTAAGCATTTATGTATTATACTCCATATGGGAAAGTTTATATACCTAAAATTGGTACATTGCATGTGGCCTCAACAATTTTTGTACTTATTCTTTAATGACTCGAGATAATTGGTACACATTAGGATCTATTTGGCATATGTTTCACCCTTTTATTTGATCCTATGCAACTTTGAAACCACCAATTACCCTTAGAAACTCTTTTTGTAATTCACAATTCACTTATGTAATCCTCTACAACTCTATGGAATCATACCCTTCTATTATTAACCTTTTAAAAATTGAGCCATCAAAAGCTTATTAAAGGGACAATACTAGTGGCACTCACTAGTAACCCATGACACTATTAGTAACTAATAGTAACCTTATCTATAGAATGGTCATTTTAATCATTTAGGAAAATTTATATGGTTTAGATATACTTTAATTTTGGTTCCACCATAAATTATCCTATAGATGCTTATATAAATAAACATCCTAGATCTCTTTTAAATAATAACACACATCTCTCCTAATACAACATGCATTAATCATCTTGCAGATCATTTTACTTACATAAGATCTATCAAGAGATTAGTCTAAAATAAATCACACACACTCAACATTTGTACCACATAGAGATGCCCTTCATAATTCCTTTAGAAGCTTTAAGTTAAGTTCCTAAGGCCCATTCCAAGAGCGCTCATGGAATTTTGAGTCCTAAAATTCCATTATATGTGTGATTTATGCCTTGACTTGGTTCCAAAACCTCATTATGAGTGCAGCCCACCATGCAAAAATTCTAACGATCTTACACTTCATACATTTCTAATGCTCTTACACTTCATACACTTTATGTGATAAAAATTGATAGTGAAATTTGATTTTATTATTAAATTTGTAACCTTACGAAAAATTCTTGAACTTTAGGGAAAATAGTTTAAAATTACATTTATTATTTTATGTAATGTCATTATTTTTTAATATTATGTAAATTGATTTAAATCTTGACATTTATTTTTTGTTTTGTATCTTATGTATTTATTTAATATATTTCTTAGCCAAATTCAGGAAAATCCTAAAATGGCTAAAAATATTATGGTTGTAGTTGGTGATGCACATAATATGCCCCCTCCTCCACCCACCCACATTCCTCTATATCTATCTATATAGAGACCCTATTAGAGTTCAAAGTTCATAGAGTCTCATTCAGATAGAGATATAGAGTTCATATCTCTATTTTAATGAGACTATCTATATATCTAACCGTCAAGTTGATCCAAGTACTAAGCAAATGAAATTAAACGAGGTCACCCACACGGCAAGATTACCCATAAGTATGGTTGGTTGAGGGCTTTTCAACTATAACCATGGGTCTAGGAGACCCCAAAAATATTAGTGGCTAGATTGAAGTGCTATTAATACACAAACCGCATTGGAAATTCTTTGAAGAGGCCTCAAATTACATGTTGTTATCCACCTAGCATGTGATATCTATATGGATGCAACCATATTTAGAAATTTAATCACTTGAAAATGAGAAAAAATGGTTTTCATGTTTAGATTAACTTGGCTTATGAGATCTCTCACTTGGAAAGTGTGACTCTATAAACTAGCTAAGTGTGCTTTATACCTATGTAGGGGCTACTCCTAAAGTGCGATACTAGTTTGAATTTATTAAAAAATCTTGTAGTTATTTGGAATTGATTTTGTAAGTATCCTCTTGAAATTTCGAGTGAGGTAAACATGTAGGTTAGACTTACCTTTTAGGTTTTCGTAGGTAATGTTTCACATCAAGTCTAATCTATAAGATATGAACTGTCCCATAAAGATAACAAATTAAAAAAGTCACCATTGGGTTGTTGGGGATGAAAATGTCATCTTCATACCAAACCATTGGATGGTTTGGTCCAAGATTATTGGTCTCATGCGGGATGTTTTGGGATTCCACAAAGTTATAGGAATGATGCCTTGGGAATAATACATTGATGTGGGTGATCGAATTAGTATTATGATAAATTGAGCGGTGTGAAAAGGGGATACATTCGAGAAATATATATAATGATATGTCACCTAGGGTTAGAATGTGTGTGCAAGTCATGATCTAAGGATAAATATGAATTTTTCATTTTCAAATGATAAATTGCCAAATTTAAGTGTCTACAATAACGTAATTCCACTCAATTTTTCTATTATCTCCTTTCACCGAAGTTTTTACTTTCTTGATCTCTCTCTAATATGCTTTACATGTCTATCACTCTCGATTCACATAGTTTAATGGGAGGAAATATATTCCTTTGCAAATCAAAATAGCTTTTACAACATTCTTCAACTCAATGAGATCGCCTTTTATTTAATCCTTATAGTTAGTGGTATTCATTCATGGGGGTATTTTTTTAAAGAAACATGCTACATCAATTAGATATCTAGTTAACAAGGAAAATATACCCACATGTTTTGACCACAATATGTCGATGTTAGTAGGCGCATGTGTAGACACCAAATTTGGGTCTTACGATGCCCTGTGCCCCGCATCTCGTCTCGCAACCTAACCCTACCTCACCACCTAAACCTTACACACTTAATTATTTATTAATTACCTTATAATTAATAAATCCACATCTCCAACCCTGCCACCTCACCTCACCACCTCACCATGACCTAGCCCTAACCCTAAACTAACCTAATTAAGACCTATAACTTGGTCCAAACCCACACCCATGACTCATCACCCCTCACCCGCACCAAAACGAACCTAATAATGACTTGACCAAGCCCACAATTGACCCCTCAGGAGAAAAGGAGGGAAAGTTGGCTATTTTACTAAAAATAGCCAACTTTGACCTAATCGACATCGGTCCCTACGCGACGGCGTCGGTTAGGTAACCACCATCGGTTCCCTGTAAATGACCTCCCCCAACCAAAACCAAAGGATCGAATTCATTTGCAAGAGAGAGACAAGTGAGAGAGAGAGAAGAGGTTACAGAGAGGAGTATTGAGCCCAAGACTATAACTGAGCAACTAGATCACTGTCACACTCATCCAAACATTGGGAGAGTCGGAGGATAGCTTCATCAGCTCACTTCCGATTGCTGGATCATCCCAACTGAGCCTTGCCTTCGCCACTGCATTCCTTGGACCTACATCCGCATCAAAAACTAGTAAGTAGTCTCTTTTATTACCTTGTATGCTTCTAGACACTACTTTGTGAACTTTTGATTCATAGTGATTATAAGCTCACTCCTGGATCTACCACCCGAGCACCCTGCACCTAACCTTCATTCATCCATCTCTATATTGCCCCAAAGACAAATTTCTCACTCTCTGAGTCTTCTCTATCACCCTACTACTCCCCTCAACCATCTACCAACCTTCTAAACCCCATAACCACCTTACAACCAACCTCCATTTAAAAGCCCCTAAATCATTGCCCCTACCGATATCGGTTATCCCCTACCGGTATCGGTTTTATAACCATGGTCGGTTATCCAGCTGACCGCGTCTGGCCACCGTGACTTATACCAAAACCAACCTTTCACTTATTTACCTCCAAACAATCTCATATCCAACCTTGTCTATCCCTGTAACTTGATCTGAACGTATCAATAACCAGTGACCAAACAAACAACATGACATTTTATTATTGGTAGTTTAGTCTCTATTGCTTTTAGTAACGAGGTACCTAAATTGTGATTTCGCAATAGCTTCTTTATTATCATTTGCATTAATTTGTATTAAAAGGGAACTGACCACCTTCGAAAGGAAGTCTAATATTTCCTGGGCCCAAGGCAGTTCCCTCACTTATTGTTTAACGAAAATATAGTGGTCTTGCATTCTTATTTACAGGTAGTCCTTCCCAGACAAAAAGGATCTCTTCACAATCGGTCTGATCTCTCTACGGTACGCGCACACCTTCCCAACACTCAACAAGTATTCCTCCTAGCCCTAACCCTTATCTGTTTCTCAAGAGAATGAAAAGATAGAAATAACTCTATTCTGGAACAAAATTTGCATGTGAAACATTTGCTGCACACCAAAGTGGGACCCTTCTCAGGTTTCTTTCTTTCTTGCTTGTTTTCATATAGGGAGCACACTTGCTGTTTCTTTCTTCTAAATATTCACAAAATATTTTGTCATTTTGGTAAAAGAACTTGTCTTTCTTTCGCATCTTTGCATTAGTGAAAGTCATCTTCTTAACCTCTTCTCTTTCTTTGCTTCATCAAATATCATTTTCGATTTGGGTTTAAAACACGTGCATCACATTCTTGCTTGTTGTTTTTAATTCTAGTGAACATAGATTAAGTAATAGGTCATACACGTGGGGGTGATATCCACGGTATTGATGAGAAATTAATCTTACTCTCACTGCACAACACATACCAAATCACATCATAATCTACACAACATCTCAAACATCCCCCCTTCCCACGGTATTCCTCTACCCGATTGAGGTAGCCTTACAAGCCAAAACAAACTTGACATCTCCCTTAGGTCTTTTGTTTAGGATTGACATCATCTTGCGTCTAAGGCATAAGCCCAAAGTGATTAAAACTAATCCTAGGGTTAGTCTCTTGATTTTCTTGTGTATCTTGCTTGTTTTTTTTTCTTTCAGTTCTGTTTCTTTGTTATACCCTATCTCAGTGATCACTTCAGACAGTTTGGTGGGTATACTAAGCCTTGTTATCCCCAAACCAATAGCCTCTTACATTCTCTCTTTTCCTTCACAGTGACCGACACCGGTCCTCTTCTACCGACATTGGTTACACTGACCGACGCCAGCTAATGCCTACCGCATCTAACCGACACGCCGGTTACGGACCGATATCGATTCATTGTGTTTCATAGTTCCTGACAAACCAACAACCTACCAATTCCAACATTTTGTTGCTATTTCTATTCCTGATTGACTAATTCCCTACTGTATCCTCTTGTCCATGGTTGTTATCACCTGGCAACAAGCCACAGCCATGGTTTCACATGCTTGTTCGTGTCTTTTCCTGAGTCACCCCCTTCGCATCCTATGGGGAATCCTACGGACACCAGTGCTTTTCCCAAGATCCCTATAGGAGATCCGAACTTTGCCAAATTTTTGGATGCTAATCCTAGCGCCGTACAGTATTATTTGTCTCATACCCCTGACCGTACACCCAACGGTCAGCTACTCTTTGGTATGCCTATTAGTATAGCCACTCACTTAGCCCCTTCCCCACCTAATAACTCTACCTCACCGTCTTCATCCTTAGCCCGTCTCCCAGCTCAGTGGCTTCGGTGGTTCATACTGCACCAATTGGCCTTCCTTTGGTTAATTTGGGGCCCCACATATCACTACCATCCACTACCCCTACCTCATCTCTCCCGCAGATTACCTCTTTCATAACTTGCTCTCTACCATCTATTCACACGAGCTTTCCCTCTCAGGCTCCGCCCACCTTTTCATTTCCACAGACTCATCCGGTGGCCTCAACATCTTATATAGGACACCCTTACTCGGCCGCCCCAACACATTCATCATCGTTACCTTATCAACATTCAACCCCACCATTGTCTAGTAGCGGCTCTTGGCCCAATCCTCCTCGTTTACGACGAAAACACCATCATCTAACCCAACCAATGATTTAATCAAATAGATGATGGACAAGATGTAAAATCTTGAGGCTTCTGTTTTAGGAAGCCGTAACACCTGACATACAAGCAAGTTTGTTAGAGCCTATTCATCCTTCTGTCCCCCTTCATACATATCCTCCTCAATGGGAATTACCAAAATTTACTCGCTTTAGTAGTAAGGAGGACCCTCAACAACACTTGCGATCGTTTAGACATGCCTGCTATCTGATTGCTCATGACGATGCCTTACTACTCCGTACCTTCCCCATGTCCTTATCAGGACCTGCCTTGGAGTGGTACGTTGCTTTAGTGCACTCAATCTTCTCCTTTAACCAATTAGCCCAATCTTTCTTGGATCACTTCTCCATCAATATTTCCAAGAAAGTATCCCTTACCGACCTCTATGCCATCCGACAATTTGAAGACGAGTCTATCACAGATTTCGTTGGACGATGGCGGGGCCTCATCAACCAACTTACTTATGCCTTACCTCAAGCCGAGCTCATCGAACTCTTTACGCGGGCTGCACTAAACACATTTCTCCCACCCTCCAAATTCAAACTTTCCGCACCTTTGATGAGGCCTTTACTATGGCTTGGAAACTAGAGATTCGAGCCTTAGAGGAGGAGAAATTGAAGTTGCGCAACAAAAACTCAAATTTCTAAACCCAAGACTCCACCAACAAACCCAACACCACCAACTCTCACGCATCGGCTGCTTCGAAATCAAAAGGATCCATACATGCGGTGACGGTCAAATCTCAAGCACCGTCTAATACCCAGCCGAAATCCACCTATAAGTATAAAGCCGAGCCCATCAAGTACACTCCCTTGGGAGAAACTTATGATGTGATCTTGGACAAATTGCTTAAAGTAGGAGCTATCACCTTGCCTCCTGTTAAACCTCACTCTGGGTTTGATTCCACCCACGCTATACCTTCTTGGTATAAAGAAAATGACTTCTGTAACTTCCATCACATGAAGGGACACAACCACAAAACGCAAGATGTTGAAAAACATAGTGTAGGAAATGGTTGATGCAGGGGATATAACCCTCGATAATCCTAATGCCCCTGCTAATTGAAATTTAAAAATCTTCAACAAACCATTTCCAAACCATTCATCTAACAGTAACACAAACCAAGAAACCTCAGCCGAGGAGAAGAGTGTGCATGAGATCCATGCGGTTTTCAACTCCCAACCAAGGGCTTCCATCGAGGAAATTCTGAATCGAGCCTCTTCACCAACGCAGGGGTCCTCGCCCCCTTCTCCTTCATCAAGACAAGAGGACAGCCCTACTATTCCTTTACCCATAAAGGAATCAACCGCCAGAGTTCTTTTCTCACAGAAGAGCCTTCTTACACCACATCCCTGCAAGACTGTGAGCGGATGTTATCCAACCTATCTATTTCCCAAACATCTCCTTCCACCACTCTTGCTACAAAAGAAGAAGGATCACCACTTTTTTTGTCATCCTTAGAGGAGAAACCCCTTGAGCCTACATCACCAAACTCCTTAACCATGACGGATCCTCTAGAACATGCCCTCCTCCCTATCAGTTCTTCATCACCTAAATCTTTCCAAAGTGACAGTTGACCTCTTAACACCCATTGATACAACGCCTCATTCGCCCCCTGTATCACACCCACAGTGGACCGGAATCATAGCCCACTTCTCTTCCATACCAAAATTCCCGTCCACACGTGAAGATTGTCATCCCCCAGAAGATAGACGAGTCTTATGGGAATGTTTGAGTACACCATGCTCTACTCAAATGCAGATGACTAATCCAGACACCTCTACCATATGCCCGAAGTTTTTACAAAAGCTCAAAATGCCTATGTCCTCACCTTCACCCCCCTCATCTCTACCGAATACCTCATCCACCTCTATCAACCTAACCAAACCTTCCCCTACGCTTGGGACTTCACCAATACCCAACTGACGCACCCACCTAAATAGTTAGATTTATCCAAAAATAAAGCCGTCAATCCACCTAGGAGACAGACCCAATCTCCTCGAGTCCAATCTATGCCTCCGCCACAACTAAAACCCTCACCCCTAATCACACCGGTATAGTAGGCACGGTTTCAACCCTCGCCATCACACCTACCTTCTATATTGGGGCCTCACCCCTCCACCTTGCCTCAATACACCATGCCTCCCACGTCTTCTTTAACATGACCTGCACCTTTTGCACCCATACAAAAATCCATGGGCGTCTCAACACCGTCACCCCAAGTATCCTGCCTACCTACCAACCCTAAGCAAACTCGATCATCGAAGGACTTGTTTGCTATCACTCCTCTTTCCCCATGGTTGTTTCCTGCCAAAACATCATTTATGGCCTCATGATCTAACTCAACTAAACATTTCTACGCATAGAAGAAGCCATGCCTAGTTAAACCCAATCATCAAAATCCCTTGCCTAAACCACCACCCGTATGAACCACTCATACCCAACCATTACCAAAACAATCAATAATCTCACCCACTCAATCAATAGCCTCATCTTCATCTGAATTTGACCCGCTCAAAGGATCTTACGCCAAGATCCTTGATATGTTGGTAGGGGATGTGACCATTTCCCTACCCCCACTCAGACCCTATGATCCATCTAAACCTCAACCTATAGGTTATGATGAATCTAAAATCTATGCCTACCACCGCACACCAGGACACAATGTAGAAGGATGCAAAGCTTTGAAAGCCATCCTTCGCCAGTTGCCTATCTCGGATGGAAAATCTAAGAAAGACAACTTACGGAGGGAAAAGCCCTTAGCTTCGATCCCTTCTCCTATACCACCTGTCCCCACCTCACCAAAATCTATCATCATTGCAACCCCACCTCTCGAGAACAATGACTTATCCCTGCCATCTTCCTCATCTCGTATTCATGAGATCAACATGATTAGCATTGCTACTCGAGGTTAGAAAAACAATGGAAAAGCTAAAGAGAGCACACCTATGGCCTCTCTTTCTCCTTCCGCCATCCCAATCACACCACCACCTAAAGTGGTTATTCGTGGACCTGCCTATCCAGTCTCTGATGGAGTTTCCCATCGCACCATGATCAAACAACTTCACCAATCTCCTGTAAAAATGACACTCTATGATCTCATTCAAACATCTGAATCTCATCGACAAGCTCTAATTGAGATCCTCCAAGGGATAGAGGTCCTACCTAACGAAACCCTGCCCGTTGCCTCCATCTTAACACCCAACCATGTCACTTCTCTCACCAAACAACCTACCTCCACAACCACCTCTGTCCCTGTACAACAAGTTCGCAGCTGTTAGTTTTTCCGAAGAAGAAATTGTCATCTTTGGTGCAGAAGATCCTGACCCCGCTCTTTTCATCTCGGCTTACGTCCAAGACATCGGGTACGTCGTGTTATGATCAACGGGGGCGCTAGCCTAAACATCGTCTCTTCCAAAGCCTTCCAACAGATGAATATCCCTCCTAGCTGCATGTGTGCCAACCCCACCATGTTGCGTTCATTCAACAATGCTATTACTTCTACCCTAGGCACCGTGATCCTTAACATTCGTGTAGGGCCACGTACCTTTCCCAAACTCTTCTATGTCCTTGAGGGAGAGTTCCAATACAACATGTTGTTAGGCCACCCTTGGATCCGGGCTATGGGATGCATTCCCTCCACCTTACATAGATGCATAAAATTTGAGTATGAGGGGAAGTCATACATCGTCGCAGCTGACGCTTCCCCTTCAAAACTTGCAATATGTTATATCACCCTAATGATGTGCTTGTACCAGTTAAGGCACCCATTGATCCGACCCAACCATCTACTTCAACCACGCCTCAACCATCCACCTTAGCTGCACCCACACCTTCGACCAATGAAACCACCGACGCGAATACCTCTTCCTTCCCCGCGGACAACATCCCAACCTCGGATCCCTTGGTAGGTGTTTTTCAACGCCTTATGTTGGGGGAGTACCGCCTATACAATGTTAGCACCTTCCATACCCCACAAGAGTATGGACAATTACATGCGCATCCTACCTATGACCGTTGTGTGGGGAGGTGATCTCCTACGGACCACCTAATTGCCACACCAACCTAACGTATGGGGGTGTCGACGCATCCTCTGTCACCCCTGAACCTCCCCTTGGTGTGGTTCCCTTCCAATCTAATTTTCAATATCTAACCAACCATCGTTTCACCCTCACCTTCCTGACTCAGTTGTGCTTGGAAAGGTTTTGGTTTCGGTCTTTATGAACAAGGCCGACATACGATCATTCCCATGACTACACGCAAACACAAAGATCGTAGTGGTCTTGGATTTTCTGAACCACCTACACCGAAGAAACCTCATGTCAATTGTATCCAGGAAGATGACGAAGTCACCCCTTCCAAACCATCATCGCCCATTTTGCCATCTTCACCCACGGAGTCGATAGACCCGGAATCTATCCCTCCTAACTTTTTTTTTCGTGAATGCTATCTTCCTAGGTCCTCTCACTTATCAATGCGATGGTGAAGACCCATCTTCTCTCCCCCTTTTGTATCCAGACATGATCGAAGAAGACTCACCTTCGATTAATGTTGTGGAGTGCCAGGATGATGACTCCATCCTCACCTACCTTGGTGCGGATGACTCTTATATTCAACGCACCTTACCATCTGAAACCCAAACCATGTTGAATGAGTCAACTATAGAAATCAACATCCACATGGAGGACAATCCTCACATTATAAAGATCGGACAATCTCTCGACGCAATTTCGTAACAAGCCGCCTTCACTACCTTCGTCCGTGCCCTCGTAATCAAGCTTTCGCTTGGTCCTACGCCGACATGCCGAAATCGATCCTAACATTGCTGTCCATAACATCACTCAAACCAGACTCAAACCATTAAACGAAATTGAGAAAAATGCATCCACGCATTGCCCTCTTGGTTAAATAAGAGCTTCAATGACTCCTTTGTTTCTTTCATCTTACCTATTGACTATCCTCAATGGATTTCTAATCTCTCATAATATCTCTCCAGGATATTGTCACTAATGATGACTTCCGCCTTCCGCCAAGAGCGGTTAGCCCAATTGGAGCTTCTTGACGAGCGTCATCTTACGGACTCTTGACCACCTTCAAATTTATAAAAATCGCATCAAGTGTGCTTATGATAAGCAAATTCATGAGCGTATCTTTAAGATTGGTGATCTTATCCTCAAAGAGAATCAACATGTAACCAAACTAGAAAAGAGCAAACGTGGAAAATTTTCTCCTAATTGGATTGGGCCTTACATTATCACTCACACTTATGGATTAGGTACTTATCATTTAGCTTTGCTTAATGGTAAACCTGAGGCTGAACCCCTTAATGCCTTACATCTCTCGACCATTCTACTGTTGAATTTAGTGTTACATCACTTCTTATCTACCTTGCACTCGTCCCTTGAGCTCATTTACCACCTCATACACCTTGTTTCGTGCATCTCAAAGTAGAATCAAACTCACGTGGTTTGATCATCACCTCCTCTTAAAGATGCCTTCCCCTTTTTAGTCTAGTCCATGACTTAAAAGTATCAAAATAACAAGTTCTCAATTATACAATTCTGGGATATTCTTGAGTCAAACTTCCTGCAAAACTAGATGCTTCATGCCAAATGGACATCTAGACCTCTAAGCTATAAACTAGACTGCTCCCTCGAAGGACAGCTATGTGCAAAGCCACATCTGCTACTATAAGTAGACTGCTCCCTTGAAGGACAACTATACAAAGTCAGCCTCTATCAGAAGCTTCTCGCATTAATCAGCTTTGTGAAGACCTCAAGAACAACAAAATGCATATCCCATATAGACTTCCCGCATCGATCAGTCTATATCCAGAAAAATAAAAGCAGTATTCAAAAGCACTTTTGAGTCATGGACTTGTCTATTTAGGTTTGGTTCTCTTTCATCAGAATAATCACCTTATAACAAGTTCTTTGTGCCCCAGCTATACCATCCACCTCACCTCACCATTCTTCAAAACAACAAAACTCAAGGGACGTGACGTATATCCGATATATTGTGATTATACAACTCTTTTCACCTATCGACTTCTCACCTATGCAAGGTACCTAGGGATTCAAGCTCATCCTACGATAATACATGGTTTGTTTAGATCTTTCCAACTATGGGACACTTTTGCCTCTTTTACTCAACTCTAGGATTATGTGTTGAACTTAATCGGACACACGGTTTCTATGTTTGGGTAAGCTAACCTCGCTTCACCTATACTCACACCAACACCAACAACATTACCCTACCAACATCAAGCTTTTACCAACCAAAAATTGCCTAACCACAACTAAATTACTCGAATTCACCTCTCCTAGTCCTAAGGGAGAACTACATCGATCCGAGGCCCCTCCTTGATTTGTGTAATGGGCTATGTAGGCAAGCACTTAGGAGACATGGGGTCTCCCAAGGTTAGCTCGACCATCCCCTACCATAACCTATCATGTGTTGTGTTTTCCTTAAAAATATAAATATTTTCGCGTATTTATATTGATACCAATCGGCCCGACCCAAGGCCGCAACCAACCCATCGGCTCCGCCCCAAGGCCATAACCAACCAATCAGCTTGACCCAAGGCCGTAACCAATCAATCGGCCCAACCAAGGCCGTAACCAACCAATCGGCTTCGACCAAGGCCGCAACCAATCAATTAGCCCGACCCAAGGCCGCAACCAACCAATTGGCCCGACCAAGGCCGCACCCAACCAATCGGCCCGACCCAAGGCCTGCACCAATTAAGTACCTCGACCGAGGCCCGTAAATTACGATTCTATCCACCCATCATGTAGTTGTTTGTTCAATCGAGCTCACCTGTTCGTGTTTTAGCATGACTAGGATACTTGAATTGATCAGCTGACCAGCTTTGCCTAGACCGAGACCGTGACGTTTATCTCAACCAAACCAACCATTTGGTACTACCGAACATGCCTAAACGTTCGGTACCTTACCCATTATATCCCCTGGAGCTACTTCCTATGCCTTGGATACCAGGATTATATCAACCTTGTTTGGATAAACTATCGACCTTTGCCTATGAATTGCTTATTTTCTCTTCAAATCATGTACCCTGGTCGCACTACTGCATTTCAACGTGCGTCTACTTCCTTGAACTTACCCCACCATCTTAACATCATCTCATCATCATTCACCCTTTATCAACCCTATCCCTGATTTCACGTCGCCTCAATCTGTGATAGATTTGAGGGGGATTACCTATACCCTTAACTGGGGTAACCACTTCTTATTATTGTCAGTGTAGCTTTACAAGACAAGCTACACGACAACAAGGGGAAAATGTAGACACCAAATTTGGGTCTTACGACACCCTGTGCCCCGCATCTCGTCTTGCAACCTAACCCTACCTCACCACCTAAACCTTACACACTTAATTATTTATTAATTACCTTATAATTAATAAATCCACATCTCCAACCCTACCACCTCACCTCGCCACCTCACCATGACCTAGCCCTAACCCTAAACTAACCTAATTAAGACCTATAACTTGGTCTAGACCCACACCCATGACTCATCACCCCTCACCCGCACCAAAACGAACCTAATAATGACTTGACCAAGCCCACAACTAACCCTCGGAGAAAAGGAGGGAAAGTTGGCTATTTTACTAAAAATAGCCAACTTTGACCTAACCGACATCGGTCCCTACGCGACCGGCATCGGTTAGGTAACCACCATCGGTTCCCTGTAAATGACCTCCCCCAACCAAAACCAAAGGATCCGAATTCATTTGGAAGGATCCGAATTCATTTGCAAGAGAGAGACAAGTGAGAGAGAGAGAAGAGGTTGCAGAGAGGAGTATTGAGCCCAAGACTGTAACTGAGCAACTAGATCACTGTCACACTCATCCAAACATTGGGAGAGTTGGAGGATAGCTTCATCAGCTCACTTCGATTTCTCAGATCATCCCAACTGAGCCTTGCCTTCGCCACTGCATTCCTTGGACCTACATCCGCATCAAAAACTAGTAAGTAGTCTCTTTTATTACCTTGTATGCTTCTAGACACTACTTTGTGAACTTTTGATTCATAGTGATTATAAGCTCACTCCTGGATCTACCACCCAGCAGACCCTACACCTAACCTTCATTCATCCATCTCTATATTGCCCCAAAGACAACTTTCTCACTCTCTGAGTCTTCTCTATCACCCTACTACTCCCCTCAACCATCTACCAACCTTCTAAACCCCATAACCACCTTATAACCAACCTCCATTTAAAAGCCCCTAAATCACTGCCCCTACCGATATCGGTTATCCCCTACTGGTATCGGTTTTATAACTACGGTCGGTTATCCAAAGTGACGTGTCCCATCGTGACTTCGCGTGGCCACCGTGACTTATACCAAAAACCAACCTTTCACCTATTTACCTCCAAACAATCTCATATCCAGCCTTGTCTATCCCTGTAACTTGATCTGAACGTATCAATAACCAGTGACCAAACAAACAACATGACATTTTATTATTGGTAGTTTAGTCTCTATTGCTTTTAGTAACGAGGTACCTAAATCATGATTTCGCAATAGCTTCTTTATTATCATTTGCATTAATTTGTATTAAAAGGGAACTGACCACCTTCGAAAGGAAGTCTAATATTTCCTAGGCCCAAGGCAGTTCCCTCACTTATTGTTTAATGAAAATCTGGTGGTCTTGCATTCTTATTTACAGGTAGTCCTTCCTAGACAAAAAGGAGCTCTTCACAATCGGTCTGATCTCTCTACGGTATGCGCACACCTTCCCAACACTCAACAGGTATTCCTCCTAGCCCTAACCCTTATCTGTTTCTCAAGAGAATGAAAAGATAGAAATAACTCTATTCTGGAACAAAATTCTGTGTGAAATAGCATGATGGGTGTCATTATTCCTTCATTTAATCAACTCATGGTTGATGTCATATTCAAACTAGGGGTGTGTTTGAAGTTATATGCAACAAGAAGAATCTTAGTGAACTAGTAATTGATTGTAGATATTTATTATTTTATTTTTGGGGGTTTTAAAGTGTCTTTAAGATTTCTGGATAAATCCTTATTAAAGATAAACTATAAGAAACTTCTGAAATAACCACACATTGTTGAAATAATAAATCTTTCAAAATTGAATGTACTGCTGGAAATAAACACACTTTGCAAAATGAAACAAATTGCTGGAAATAAATATACTTTGCATAATGAAACAAATTGCTAGAAATAAATATACTTTGCAGAATGAAACATGTGCTAGAAATAAACACACTTTAGAAAGATTGTTTAAAATGCTTTTGAGGAAATAGAAACATACATTAAAACACCTACAGGAATGATAAATAACTTATATAACAGATTTTAATTTAAGAATCAAAAGTACTTACAGAACTACTAATTAACATATTTACACAAATTGCTTGAAGATATAAATACCAATAAAATAAAGGATCTTGTTTCTTGGAGGAGTGGGCCCTTGCTCCACCTTGAATCAGGAGTTGACAAAGTATGATACTCTCAAAATGAAATGGTTATCTTATTATTGAATTGTTTTGTCTTACAAACTTAACTATGTATATGTCTATATATCTCTCTTTGTATAATTTATCCTCGGTGCTTTATATATATTCCATCCGAAGATGTGTTTATAATAATGAGGATTTCATAACTGTCTACACATTCAAGTGGAACCGAATAGTAGTAGATTATGAAATTTAGAAAACTAGCTAGACATACATTTGTTGTTCTCACACAATTATTTCGGAGTGTGAAGAATCAGAAATTTGTTGATTTGTTCCTGATTGGAGGGCCCATTAATTTTCTATAACCGGATTTTGATAAAATAAAAAAGATTCCCATTGATTCTGAAACTTTGGAGAAGTTCTGAAACCAAAGGGAAACCTTCTAGAACTAACTGCGAAAGTTCCAGAGCTAAGTGTAGGAGTTCCAAAACTAAGTTTTGGAGTTCTAGAACTAAGTTTGAAGGTTCTGAAGCTAAGTGATAGAGTTTCGAACTAAGTCTGAAGGTTCAAGCTAAGCCGCATTGAAGCCAATTTCCTCAAAAAGGTGTTGGTTGCTTCACACTTTGCTTATCTGACCAAATATGACTGTTTTATTCCAAAAACTGAATTTCCACACATTTTGTTAGGAATTACAAAGTTTTTAGACATTAGAACTAAATCAAAAAAAATATGGACAATTACATCCTAACTTATACTAGATCAAACAAAAGTTAAACAATGCGAGACAAACTTGGCTAAAAGGGACATAAAATGAGAGCATTCATTGCACATTAATGAAGCATATTTTAGCCTCATCGAAGCATAAAAACAAAGGATCCATTTTGCAAAAAAAGTGTTTCACATGCATGAGTAGTTTGTGTAAGGTCCTTTATTTATGTAAAAGATCCCAATATTAAACTCCTTGAGCCTCGATAAACTCCACCACCTCATTCCCTATATTTCCTTGCTCCAAATAACATAATAGGAAAGATTCTACAAGGTCGTATAACGCTATGATTTTTTTACAAGCTTTTATTGTTCTAACTTTTTGGTAATGCAAAATTCCAAATGAACTTGGACGCTCTTACATAATAAAAATCGCATAATAAGAAACGTGATATGATAATGTACATAGATATGGAGTTCAAAAAGTGGCCAAAAACATGATTTAAATATAAATGTGTACACAATTCCAAAAAGTGTGTTTTCTCTTTTGTTTGGTAGGTTCGGTAGTCACCTTGAACTAAAAGTGTGTATGCATTTTTGTTGGCATGGATTTTGGAAGTATTTAAGTATGCAAGACAAGGACAAGGGGTATATTTACTAAAATAAATATAAACTATAAGTAGACACTTACATAGTTTCAAATTTATTTTAGTAATATAATCAATTATTTCCACTCGCACATTGTAGAATTGGTCTCATAGCTCCACGAGTTATGGTTTAGAAGATAGTTTTTCAAAATCCAATATGGTCAATACTTAGTCATTTTTTAGGATTTTAGCATTGAACCTAAATCTTTTAGGGTGCAAATTTTGTGATTGGTGTCTATTTTGGAAACTAATATAGTTGTTTGTAGGTTTTAGAACCTTCTCGGATTCGTTTTGAAATTTTTAGAAGTTTTAGATTTCTCAAAATTATATTTGTATGATTTGAGTAATTGATGAACATTTAGTGTTAAAATTAAATCCAATTGAGCCCCTAATCACATTGTATACTAAAGAATTAACTTCATGGGGCAATCGATTGGCCTATATTACCTTTTTCATTCAACCAATTGACTAATTGGTTCAATCAATGATACATTTAGGTCCTACTAATCCCTAAATCACATCATATGGTCCCAATTATTTTATGTGTGATGTAAATAGCGCTACTTAATTCAATATCATATCATATAGTTACAAATAGGTTTACAAGGATCAAATTGGCGTAAATTACATCCCATCTTTAATGAATAAATTAATTACTTTGATTAGTGATGGAATTGGAGTCAATTGAGCCCCGAACCACGTCATATATTTTTTAATCAGGCGTGTGGGACTCTAATTGGCTTATATTAACTCCCTAAATAAACTAATTAGTTCAACTAATGATGTTATTAAGGCCTATTAAACACCAAATCATGTTGTGTAGTCCCAATTGGTTGAGAGTGTGATGTAATTGGGTCCAATCATGCCCCAAATGATATCATATAGTCACAATTAGGTTCAAAATGATCAAATTATCTCAAATTAAATCTTTAGTTGAACCAATCACCAATATTGCAATATGTGATGTGATCGGGCCAATTAAGCCAAAAATCATATTGTATATTTGTAATTAAGTTCTTGTTACTCAAATTGTCCTAAATCATCTATCTCATTAAACCAATTGACTAATTTGTTGAAGCGGTGATGAAATTAGGGCCATTTGAACCTAAATCATATTGTATAGTCAAAATCTTGTTTATGGTGCTCGATTGGCGCAAACTACCTCTCTGGTTGAATTGTTTCGTTAACTAGCGATGCAATTAAGTCTTATTTAGTGATAAATCACATTGTATGGTTAAAATTAGGTTTAAAGGGCCAAAATTGGTCTGAATTTCCTCTCTACTTTAACCAATAGACTAATTGTGTAATGTGTGATACATTTAGGACCAATTGAGGCCAAAATCATAGTTTACAATTGTAACTAAGTTGATGAGGCTCAAATTATCCAAAATTTTCAAATTACTCTAACCAACCCACAAATTTCTAGACTCTATAACATAATTGTCTCCAATTAATCCCTAAATCATATTGTGTAATCATTATTAGGGTACATGGGGCTCCATATGTCCCAAATTGATAGATGATAGGGTGGTGGTTATTAATTCCCACCTTATTACCTCATAATACACAACAAATCAACACACACACATATAGATTTTTATTGATTTAAAATCCTTAATGACATCTACAAATAATTACCTACTATCAAGCCTTTTATAAACAAAATGAACTAAAATCCTATAGCTATACAAGGTTATTTCTCCAAGACCCTTCATAGGATTCACTTGTTCGGCATGACTCAAATATCTTCAATATTATTCGCCACTCTACCCCCTCAAATGGTGGACTTAACTCCCTTTATGTTTTCTCATGTTTTATATATTTTTACATTGGAAGTGAGTTCATTAACTCCTTTGAACTACTATGTAATCTTTTTGCATGACCTCCTACATTCTTCATATTGGGTGGTCAAGGATAATTAGTCCTCAAGATCTTGTTAGAGATAAGTTTAGATAATTTTTCAACATTCATGTATTTTGAGCTTATTTTGATAACACTTATCTGTGGGTAGTTTCTCTTTATGACTCTTTTTCATTCCTCTAACATGTTTTTCCAAAAATCACATTAACCATGCACTATTATTGTGCATTAGTTAGAACTCGACCAAGGATATTTTCTTAAAGCACATGACTTTCATTACACAATACACCACCACCCAAAACACTTTGTATTTCACTCACAACTTCACACACACCTTACACTATTTACCTTGTGCAATTAGTGTGTCCGTGTAATCGAACCATAATAGAAAGCATTGACAAGACCCATGCTCTCCTCGCAATTTCCCAACTTCTACACTATAGTTTCCTTCATCACCATCCTTACACATGCCCATAATTATCATAGATTTCAAAAATTATGCAAAATATCCAATTATCCTCGATGCTCCTACATCACAAATTACCACTTCGATTCAAAACAATTAACTAATTGGCTTATTTAGTTTTGTAATTAGGGATATTAAGCATAAAATAACATCATAAATTTCTAATTAGTTTGGCATCACTCAAATTAACCCATGTTTCCTCTCTTCTTGAACCAATCAACTAATTATGTAATACATGGTATAGTTAATTGAGTCAAAAAAACACATCACATAGACACAACTATGATTAGTTTCTCAAATAGGCCTAAATTAGATCTCTAGTTGAATAAATTGATTAATTGGTATGTGCAATGATGCAATGTGAACAATTGAGCCCCAACTCACATTGTATCTAGTCACAAGTAAGTTTATGGGGCTCTAATGCTCTTTAGTTGAAATAATTGACTATATAAATTTTAACTAGTGATGGAACTAGGGCCTATCTAACCCAAATCACATCTTATAGTCACAATTAGTTTATTTTGTGATGTAATTGAGGAAAATTTATCCGAAATCACATCATATCATCCTAATTTATTTTATAGGGCTTAAATTAGCCAAATTACCTCTCTCATTGAATTAATGAACTAAATGTGCAATGTGTGCTGCGATTGGGGCCAATTGAGACCGAAAGCATAATTCATAGTCCTAAATTTAAAGTTTTTAGTGATCAAACTCGAAAAAATATCTCTTTGATTGAATTGAAAGACTAAGTGATGCAATTAGGGATAAATAAACCTTGAACTACATCATAAATAGTTAACATTTAGTTAAGAGGTTAAAATTGACCCAAATTACATCTTTAATTGAGGAAACCCAATAATTAGTTCAATTAATGATGAAATTGGGGAAAAATTAACTCCGATAACAACATATTGTCACAATTAGGTTAATGAGGATCAAATTGGCCCAAAATGCATCCTTGATTGAACTAATTAAGTAATTAAACTAGTTTAATCAATAATGAAATTAGGCCAATCAACCCCAAGATAGCCCTAAATCCTACAAAATGAAAATATAAAAATAAGTTTAGAGGGAAGGTTATGATTCAATATGTCGAAACCAATCTAAAAGGTCCCACAACCTAAAAAGTAGCCACATGCTTTCCCAAAATAGACACCAATTTCAAAATGTACACCCTAACAATGTTAGGTTGAATGTTAAAATCTTTAAAAAATAACTAAGCCCCGACTAGATTGGATTTTTAAAAACTATCTTCTAAACCATAACTCATGGGCCTATGAGACCAATTTTATAAGATGCAAAATGAACCTAATTTATTATATTTACTAAAATAAATTTAAAGTATTAGAAATAATAATAAATAGAAATTTAAATTTTTAGTGGGTGTATGTACGAATTCTAGGTTTGGAATACCAATTTAAAGCTTGGGATTTCATAAACACAAATAAATCCATGTGTTTTTTTACTATAAGTAGAAAAACACACTTCCAACATGATAAACACTAATAATTTAATTCAACGATTCAATAAAAATATGACTTGAACGATGAGAAAAATATCCTCTTTCTAAATATATGATTTTCAATGTGTTTACCATTATAAGGTTTCCATCCATACTAATTTCGATTATACATGTCTTTCTTTCTTTATGTATCTTTTGTTTCATTCATCCAAATTGAATAAAAATTATATACTCCCAAACTAGGACTAATTCTATACATATTTTTAAAAATGACATTTTTAGAGGTAGTTAGGGAGGTGCACAATATGTCTGGCTATCCATTATTTATAATTTTCAGGTCTTTTTACATGAAAAATCACTAAAAATCACTACAAAAATATGTTTCCCAAACCATATGATCTTTTCTAACTTTTCACCGAAGGGTTTTTTAAAAATACTAAACAATACTAAAAACTAAGGGGGCACACAAACTACTATCTACTATGTTTTTGAAAAATAGGATCACCTCGTTGAAGTTTTATTATTTGACCCACTTATAGTTAACCAATTTCAAAAATACTTAGTAGTTTAGAAACTAAACTCAAAATACCATAACTCAAGTTCATGTAACATCTTCAAATTTCAAGTGTAGTTATCTCAAATCATTCATACAAGTTAAGGTTTCTCATTTTTCAAAAAAATACATCCACTTAAGACCCCCACCCCTCGCCTCCCACCCCCACCCCACCACCCCATCTCCATGCACTTACCCAACCCCTACTCATATGGGATTCATGAGATCTTAAATGGATTAGCCAACGTTATAAATATCAATTTTTCTAAATTATGATGCATTCTCAACTTTGTTGTTAGTCCATTTCACTAAATATTCTTTTTATTTATCTTTATACATTATCTTTTTAAAATTGAATCTATGAAGTATTCAATTTATTTATACACTTACTCTCATAATTTTTTCCTCTAATATATTTCAGCGTTGTCTAATTCCTTGCTTGTCTACACCTTAAAATCTGGGTATAGCTCTACAACAGTGTAGGTAGGTGAAATGGTTACCCCAACCGACATCTCTATTACATATGTGTTCTACTCAAACTTCCTCGAAACTTTACATGGTCCAATCTTCTTATATTTTTAATCGTCATATGTTATCTCAATATCCTTTATTTACACAAGTGTGTAAGAAACATGTCTCCTTCCTTGAAATCGTTCTCTTCTTCTCTTATATATGTGCTGCTTGAGTGTGCGTTTCTCTTCTCAACTATGTTAACACCACCGGTGCACATACTTCAAGTATTGTGCAATTTTTTTTTACTGGGCTTCTCCTTATTCATATTTGTTGTCACACAATCATGTAACACATTTTTCACTAATTCCATGAACTATCTCGGAACTTAGGTCACTTCTCGGTGCTCTTATTTATAGTTTTTGGATGCAAACTCTAATTGTGTTGGGAATAAATCTCGCATCTATTCCTTCTTTCGACCAACAATCTAAAAATATCCTATTTAAAACCTTTGTATGGTCATCCATCTACGAGTGATACATAGAACTAAACTAGAACTTAGTGTTAATATTATTTCATAATGTGTGCCAAAAATTACCCACAAACTTGGTGTCTCTATTTGATGTAATACTTCAAAACAATCCATAAAGTCTCACAATTTCCCTCAAAAACAAGTTACCTATATTGGAGCATCACTAGTTTTCCTAAAAATAACAAAATGGCCCATCTTAGAAAATATATCATCTACAACAAAGATAAAATCATGATCCTTATGGGTTCTTGTAAATCGTAGAACAAAACCCATAATTTCTCCTATGATTTCTTTGGTAATAGCGATGATTGCTTCAAATCTACATTATGACTCTTCCCTTTTTCCAACTAGAAAATTTTTCATTCTTGTATGTATCTATAATATCAAATATAGTTTGTCTAGTCAAGATATTACTAATATGTATGGTATGATTTAAAACAACAAATACATCAAATACAATAAGTAGAGAGTCTAAAATTATGTCATAAGATAATAATTGATTAGCACAACTTCTGAAAGTAGAATATAAGAAACTAGTGTTATGGTTAGACCATATTCACCCCACTCTATGTTCAGAAGACATAATATCAATTTGAAATTAGGTGTAGAATTTGATCAAGGTGTCACCAAGATTCTCGTAAAATCTAGGGATTTGAAACTAAGTGGATGATAGGTTTGAAAAATGGGGACGAATGTGTTCCACAATATTGTATAGGGCCTACAAATCCATCTAATGATACCTTATTCTTTCTCAATTATTTCATGTTAATTTGTTTGTGCCTATAATATTGATTTTTAATTCTCAATTCTTTCGATGATTTTGGTACACTAAGATATGGTCTCTCCTTATATTCAAGCCCTTGCTCTATTCTTGTGACCTAAAAATGTGTTAGTTCATATAATTCTGATGACCTTAGCACATCATCACAATGATTGAGTGTTACCTACATAGCATTGCCTCGAAAGGGCCTAGGTTCATGTAGTTATCCCTTTTGGTAGGTGTGTGAGAATCTACATCAACAATGTAATTGAATGACCCTAATAAGGACTTAGACACTTGGAAATTAACCTCAATTTCAATCTTGGCACGTGAGAGTGATCTAAGGAAGAAAATGATAATGTACTCATATTTATAATTTTTTTAGTGTGCTCTAAGGAATTGATGCTTCAATGATTAAGGCACAAAATTCATTCTTAGAGTATTTTTAAAACTGAAATGTCCATAATAGTTTCAAAGTGCATGTGTTTATATAGGTGACTTTGAGTGATTTTTTTCCTCTCAATCGACCGTAAGCCAACTAAGGTAACTTGTGCATTTAAAATGTGTGTTGTACAGAATCAGTAATAAACATTTTTTTCAACCTCGAGTAGGTTTTTCATCTAAACACATCCTCGAATATTGAACCCATCCGAGCTAAGAATGGAACTTGATCACATACATGAGATGAATAGATAATATTTTGAAGAAAGGTTATCTACAATATGCATTGCTTGTAGAGAGGTGTTAAGTTGAAGAGAAATTTATGACCTAGTGGACTCAACATGTGGGGATTGAGTTTGATATCTTTTGATTCATCCAACAAATGTAAATGGGATATTGTTATTATAAAAGCATTTCTTGCTCACTTTTCAATCAATATCGATACCAAGATCTCTTATACAAAACTCGCTCAAATCAAACAAAGATCCAACGAACATCCGGTGGATGTGTTATGTTATAAGAACAATCTAGCTAAAGTGACCAATGTGTTTACCGTCTTCCGGAATTACAAGATATTTTTGTTCAAATCCTCTTACCACCACTCACAGAGAGTGTTATTTTTGAGACCTCTCCTTCATTTGATCAATTATGTCATACGATTAAACTACGCAAAGTCAAACTTCTATATGGTCAAACTCAAATATCAAGATACTCCCTCATCGCCTTCTTATTAGGTTTTAAGCTAAGTCAACATTTAAGTTATCTCCTAAGCCTACCGAAGCAAAGGTAATTGTTAATGCCGTCTCTCCTCCTAAAAGCTTCAACGACAACCTCCAAAGCGTACTTTCACCAAATTACCATATGCACCTTGATTTCTATTACATAAATTCCTAAAGTAATCTAATCACTCTTCCACCGCCACTCAATGTTGATCCTGTCTCGCCCTCGTGGCCACAATTATGATGAAATGCTAAATGTGATTATCATCAATGCATCGTTGGACATTCTACCGATCGTTGTTTTAAGCTCAAGAACCTTATTCAAGATCTTATTGTCAAGAATTTAGTCGAGCTCCCTAACCCATCTTCTTCTAAGTCGGCCAACGATAAAAATCTAAAAAACTTTAATGACTATTTTCCTAAGCATTTGACACACAAGCTTTTGATTCTTATGTTAATCATACTTATCACATTGTGACCCCTCATTCATCGGGGCCCTTGATTTATTTGTCACTTCTATCGATGCATCACCACCAACCATTTCATTTTTAGATCACACTACATTCACTTTGGATTCATTACACATCAACGCTTCTATCGGCTCGTACATTGTCACAATAACACCTCGATCTATCTAGCGACTCTTATTAGTGTGTGCTCAATTACACTTCTTATGGATATCAAATGTCCAATATCTAATATCACATATCCAATTCCTAATTCTTTTGGCTACACTAGACTTCCCATTACTGGTTGGACCTCTTACCATGCTTATGTCATTCACCGTGGCATCTTTAATCGAAGGTTCAGGACAAGCTCTTAGGTCTTCCTTGGCTCCACGTCGCTCAAGTTATTCCCTCCATGAATCATTTGTGTCTCAAGTTCATTCACAATAAATAAGTTATCACTATTAAAGGCATTCCACCATGCACACATTGCCTAAACCTAGTCTTGATGATATCCTTCCACTAGCTATAGCATCTAGGCCTCCAAGGCCTCTCAAATCTAAGGCACATTCAACACCTAGTTCTCCTATTCGCACATGTCCTACTTCACGACCTTTTGTCCTCATCACCCAATAGTCCACCTCACGTCCTTAAGTCCCCTACTCAAGCAGCCCCTTCACATAGGTGTTCACCACCTCCTTCACCACATAGGTCTCCTTCACATACGCATGAAACTACTCTCATATTACATGATCTGTAGAGAATTGTCACACATGCCTTTATCTCCTCGTACATCGGGTGGAGGGTCCTGCCCTTCACTATCATTGGATAGCCTTTTATCCTTCTCACACTCGAGGTTATCATGCTTTCTTCTTCCCTCCTAACATCATTAATGTTTATAATATCCACTATCACGCTTTGTGCTTCACACTTAATCTTTTTCAATACTCTTACACATCTTGATACACACCTTGTATCGTCATTACCCTATGACACACTCTAGTTCCATGGTTCATACTTAATTGTTGAGGGTCTAAATATGAAATGAACCTCACCACATTCACTCTTCACACTCTATACTTCATGATCTATCTTTCTAGCACACATTCTCAAACCATTTCTCGATGACACACTCTTGTTCTATGGTTCATTCTTGATTGTTGAGGGGTATTTTATAAATGAATCTCATCTCATACACATTCGCTGGGGGCACACTACTCCTACCATATTCACACATTACATACCATTTCATCACACTCACAACATTTGCATATCTTGGTTGCATTTACTCTTGCTATCTTTTTCTACTTACATGTTGCACTTTGCTTACTATGTTAGCTAGATACTCAGTATGTCATTATCTTTATCATATACACATGTGCATTCACTCAATCTTTAGTCAGGAATGTAAATCTCTTACATGTTCTTACACGCCGCAATGATGTTTGACATTCAGACTTCTTACCAATCCCACTCGAGGTTATCAGCATCTACTTTCTAATATCATATACTACATAGGTTATATTGTTACATCTCATTAATAATTTTACTTTTCATTGATTTATACACTCTCGATATACTTTTTATCTTTCTAACATTCTAACGGATGCTTCGTGTGTAGAATTTGCTTTGCAGACTATATGCCACCATGGTCGCTCCCGATACCTTTGGCTGACATTGCTTGTGGGCTTTGCCCTATATATTGGTTAAACATTTTGTGTATGCTTATGGCCACTTTGGCCCCGATTGTCTCATGACATCGAGGTGAGTGATGTCCCATGTTTGAAACCCACTTTTCACGGCCATCATCTTGTATACACACTCGCTTGTTACATCGTCTTCTTTTGCATGTTAGCTACTTTTTCTACTAATATATATTACTAGCCACTTTGTTTACATGTGCCTTAGTTTCTACCATTTACGCACATCCCCTACCCCTATGTATCAACTTCAACACAACATCGTGTCCTCTCTTTTGGGCCGCATTCTCCTACCGACAAGCATATACCCCCAAATGAGGGGGGGCATACATGGGTGAAAAAAATCACCCCATACAATAGCTCAAGGATATAACACATCACAATATAAAGACAAGATCGACACAAAGTTATAGTTATAACATTGGCTCTGTAATTAACCTCGGGGTCGAATCACAACACATGCACTAAGACTCCAACACCATACAACAACATTTGGGCGCATGTGTCCTCCTCAAGTGCTAATGTCCTGGGGAACATATAGTTAGCTTATCATATCAAAGACGTAATTTTGATAACATGCATCAGATTATTCATCCCAGCAAGTAAGATTGATTCGAGGCCCAAAATCATGTTTTTTGGGGTCCCCTCGGCCTTTTTCTAACTCCCCCACCCAAGAAGAAATCCCAACAGGTTGAGAAAATGGAAGAAATGCAAAAAATAAGGTTGCAGGATTGTGTTAAGGCATTTCGGTCCAAGGGTTCGGTCGACCGAGGTTCGCTGCATTCAAGCTTGGGGCCGAAAAATGAAGAAAATTGGCTAAGTCCTAGTCCAGCGGGATAGTTGGGACGTCGGGACGCGTGGGACGCGAAAAGCTGAATCGGCCGAAAGAGGAAAAATTGCCTAAGTCTTTTGTTTCACGCGGTTTGGGACAGCTGGGACAAAGGTACGCGTGGGACGTGGATCAGCTGGTTTGGCGCAGTGCTCGGTCCATTTTGGTTCGAGATATTTGTCCCAGCGCCGGGACATTGGGGCAAAGGTACGCGAAGGACGTGAAAAGGCCGATTCAGCAAACAAGGGTCCATTTCAAAGTGTTCGTAGATATTTGTCCCTGGGCAAATTTGGGACAGTTGGGCCAAAGGTACGCGAGGGACGTGAAAAGCCGAAAGAGCCGCCAACGAATGGAATCTCGCCACGTGTCTTCACCTCAAACAGGAACAAGGAAGCCCGAATCGGCCAAAGTAGGAGATTTTTCGGGAGACATCCAGGCCAAAGGTACACGAGGGACGCGTGGGACGCGAAAAGGTGAAATGGCCAAAAAGAGACAAGGAGGCCCACGGATGAATCAGAACGTGCCACGTGTCGAAGGTTGAAAAGTTCATAAGTGTTCGCGTAAGGTAAAATGCGCCCTCGTGCCCAAACCAATAAAATAGTGCCACGTGTCCAAGTTTAAGGACCCAAAGGAATTTTCAGAGATGATGAACCCGTGGATGAATCGCAGCCCCGACACATGTCATCCAAGTGGCAGAGCATGGGAAAATTCAAATATTTTCCCGCCGATCCGTTTTGGCCTGTTTTTGCCCTAAATCTTCAGATCGCCATAACTTTCGATCCAGAGCTCGGATTTTTGCGTTCTTTATATCAATGGAAAGCTGGTGAAATTATCTACATGATTCGGGTCAATCTTGCATTTTGGTTCAGTTTGGAGAGAGAAAATCAAGAAACATCTCTTGCACGTGGTAATGGCCAGAAATGATGTTTCAACAACCAGCTTAAATGCAAAATACAGTTCGCCACTTTTGCTAGGGTTCTCACCTACCACCATAATGAGATGAATTAAATGCAACCTAGAAGTGGTTGGGGTAGATTTGGATTTCCTCTCTCTTCCCTCTCTCATTCTTCCTATAAATTGTAAGGAGGGGCTTCTTTCTAAGGTTGGACATTCTTGTTTTGCCCCTCCTTTTTCTCTCGGGCAGTGAATTTGTGGAGTTCAAACCTCCCATTTAAAATCAGTAATGCAATTTTGCCTCTGGCATTTTCAGTAGTGTATTGATCAATCTTTGGAGCAAGTAATGCATGTCTGTGGATGATTCTCAACCCTCTCTGTGTTCATTTGCATCCTCCCGATCTTTCACTGCAAATTTTGTTATCTGTGCATGATCTCGCATCACATTTTAATGGTTTATGTTTATTGGCAAGATAGGTGTTCTTCATTCCTCGTGCATCACCTTGTTAGTTTAGGTTTATTTTTATGCATCTTCTTACCCCGTCTCCTGGCAAGTTAGATTAGATTTTGAGTAAAACCCTCCGCATTTTTTCGTGTGCATCCGAACAGAGGAATAGGAACTAGCCTTCTCTCGGAGATTCCTTTCTCATTTTCAAGCAAGTCCCACACTGGAGAAAGGATTCAATGTTGTGCAATCACACCGGATGCTAGTATGATCAACCTAGAAATCTCGATCAACATCCGTGGGTGCCGTGATTTTGCACTAACAGTTTTTGGCATGCCGGTGGGACTTAGAGGTCTCATTTTCATTACAAAGTAAAAGTTGATGTGCATCTGCTGCAATTTTTTGCTTAAAAGAGCTATAAATTACACATCCGTGCGACTCCAAAAGGGAAGAATCACTGGTTTTAGCAAAGAGGTTGCCTCGAAAACTCATGAGAAGAATCACTACAAGGTCAAGAGCTGGAGAAGAAGAGGTGTTGTTTGAATATCTGCAGTTATCTCCAAGAAGAAGGCAAAGAGGAAGAAGGATTCAAAGGTCTCCATCTCCACCAAATAGAACCTTGTCAACACCTCCACCTGGTAGGCCTTTCATCCAATCAACAAGGGTTCTCAGGCCAATCAGAATGGCGCAACCACCGAATCCGTACGTCAATTTCACTGGTAGCAGCCCACTTGCTCTCAATGCACAACATCCAATCCTTACCAAGCAGATTGAAGAACATTCCATACTTCACTGGAGAGAACCAGACTACTCCTGGTGATCATGTTAAAGACATTGCCAACCTTTGTGTAATTCATGAAATCAATGAGATGCAAGTTGCTGTCAAATTGTTGGCATCCTCATTCAAAGGGAAAGCTTTGCAATGGTTTAGAAGCCTTGCCTCAGGTTCTATTCAAAACTAGAACCAGCTATGCATTGCTCTCCATGAGTAGTTTGGGGAGAAAGGAGACAACTTGTCCCTTTTGGAGCAGCTGACAACTATCAAAAGAGCTCCCAATGAGCAGCTGACTGATTTTAACTTCAGATTTCAAATGACTTGGGAAAGAATTCCAGTGGCAGTCAGGCCAACAGCAGAAGGTGCTTTTCTTTATTATCTCAAAGCTCTAAATTCTGATATTTCTATGTTGATTCAGTCCATGGGAGGCATAACTATCCCTATGGCTTATAGCATTGCCATTAGGGCTGAAAATTGTTTGATCCAAGCTGGCAAACTAGCCCCTAGACCTCCCATGCCATTGTTTCCAAGTTTAGAGAGCCCAAGTACTAGTCAAGCACCTGTCTTAGCTCCTATTCCCACTCCTAGAAATCAGAGTTCAAATGAAGCTTCTACTTCATCTTCTAGTGCCTCAAACGAACTTCAAGAAGTCATGAAGCAATTGCAAAATCTAGGCAATGAGCTAGTTACACTCAAGAGGCAGCAAGCCCAAAGTTTTAGACCTTCTTATCAACCTCGAGCTCAGCCTAACAGATAGCCATATCAGCCTCAAAGACCACCCAATCTAGCTGCAAATCAGAATCAAGCAAGGCCTCCTGCCAATAGACCATTTCAGCCCGATAACCCCAATGTTGCATCCACATCCGAGCTTTGGTACCGATGCAAAATAACATGGCCTAAGAATATGATTGGTGTTTCCCATGCGGTCACCACATAACCAATCAATGTGCTTTAACGGTGCATTAAATCGTGCTCTTATGGTGCAAACCATTGGTGGGTCGCAAGAGTCCAAACCATGAAGAGGATCAAGAAAGAAGAAGCACCTTAGCAAGGAACATCTCCAAACGAAACTACTCTTGTTAATTGGCAGCTGAGGATTTTGTGGCATAAATCAAATACCTCTCAAAGTGTCATAGCCCAACACAAGGTCAAAAAGAAGGAATTTGGGTGAGGAACAACCATTAGCTCCAACTAATCCGCAACCTTCTACCACTCCACAAGCTTTTGGCAAACAAAATGTAGTTCCAAACATACAAGGAGCACCCAAACCAGCTCCTAGACCAACTCAAATACCAATTGTTGCTGCCCACATGCAAGGGATGAATATGCACACCAAGGGACTAGCAAAGAGATCCTTCATCACCATTTAGTATCATTGATCAGATGAAGAAGACAAATGTAAATATATCAATGTGGGAATCCCTATCTATCCCAGGCCAGAGAGATTTGCTACAAACCACCATGAAGGACTGGCCAACTTCGAATCAGCAAGTTGAATGCAAGAGAAGGTGCTCACAAATGTTACCCACTCAAGGGAATCATGGAGGACAAGAAGGTAAAATTTTGAAGCCCCTCCTTTTTATGTCTCATTAATCATTGGAAACCAGTTGGTGCACAATTGCATGATTGATTCCCGGCAAGTAGCTCGTTGATGCCCAAGCAAATAGCTGATCGCCTAGGACTTCAATATGAAACCATATCCAAAGGGGTAGTGTAGTTGGGTGGGACATCAAGAATAATAGTTGGGGTGATTAGAAACTTGAGTCTTACCTGCATGCATGTCCAAATGTTGTTGTTTTACAAGATGTATCAGTTATAGACCTTCCACCACTCTTTGCCCTATGTTTGTCAAGAGATTTCACAGCCAAGATTGGAGGATATTTGTTCTGCTGATTGGTCACACATGCTGTTCAGAACGAGGTATGGAACCAAAGCTACAATCAGGTCTGAACCTATTGCAAACTTCCACATTGAGCCCTACACTCCAAGTCAGATCAATGCCAACTGTTCGGCATTTGATCAAGAAGATCATCCAAGCACTGATGAAGTTGACACCAAGGTTGGAAGCATCCGATCTAACTCTTGATGAATGGGAAAACAAGGTGCATGCTTTTGATCCTTATCAAGAAGTAGAAGAATCTGAGCTAGGAGTCTATTGCATACATGAAAAGATCAGCCCATTCCTAAGATCACCAAGCTAGACCACAAGGATGACAATGAGGTATGGCAGCTATTTTTTGATGGATCAAGGAGTAGACAAGGTGCCGAGGGGAGCCATGCTAGTTTCACCTCAAGGAGTAAAGTACTATTCAGCTTTTAGATTTTAGTTTGCATGCTCCAATAACACTTCTGAATATGAAGCCTTGGTGCAAGGGATGTATTGGGCAATAAAGAGAGGGATAAAGAACTTGCAAGTCTTTGGTGATGAGAGAATTGATTGTAAATCAGTCAAAGGGCAGCATGCTGCCAAGAATGATCACTCAAGTGCTACAAGAACAGGTGTGGGACCTCATTGAAGATTTTGAGGGCTTTGGCATCAAATCAGTTCCTAGAAAGAGAACCAAGCTGCCGATGTGCTTCGCAGTAGTCGGGGCAGCCTTTGATATTGTGGAAAGCATTCAAAAGGACAAGGTACAACCAAACATCCATGTGATTGTGAGGCTTCAAAGGCTTGGCCGATAACAATGTAAGTTGGCAAGTGTTTGAAAATGATCAGCAAATCATCCATTTTTCATAAGAAGAGGCTGAATTCTCAGCCAAAAATTAGGAAAAGTTAGAGAGCAACAAAGATGGTGACCAAGTGGTACAGCCTGAGAACTAACAAGCTACCCAAAGGACTTATCACTTGGGAGTCCATTTTCAATCCCAATGATCAGTTTAGGAAAGAGAAAGCAAACATTCAGTGTCAAGAGAGAAGATTCAAGATCCATTTTGGTGGAAGAGAACAAACCATTGCAAATTGGAAAGATGACAACCGAACAAGAAAAGTATGAGTTCATATACCATGTCAAGAGTTCCTCGATGTGTTTGTTTGGAGCTACGAAGACTTGAAAGGTTTCAATCCCGAGTTAGCTCAACACACCATTGAGTGGATCCAAATACTAAGCCCATTAGTGTAAACAAAGGCCAGTCAATCCACACATGGAACCTCTCATGAGGAAGGAATTGAATAAGTTGATAGAGTCAAGAATCATATTCCCAATCAAGCATTCTAGTTGGGTTGCCAACTTAGTTCCAGTCAGAAAGAAGAGTGGAGAGATCAGATTGTGTGTTGACTTCAGAGACTTGAATAGAGCATCTCTCAAAGACCATTACCCACTCCCTTCTATGGAGCAAATTTTGCAAGTGGTGGCTGGCTCCGAGAGGTTTTCACTACTTGATGGCTACTCGGGCTACAATCAGATTATGGTGAAGGAAGAAGATCAGTTCAAGACAGCCTTCACAACCAAATGGGGAACTTATGCATACAGGAAAATGCCATTTGGGCTGTCCAACGCTGGAGCTACCTTCCAAAGAGCAATGGACATGGCATTCAAAGGTTTGATCAACAACGTGGTGCTGATATACCTTGATGATATCACTATTTTTTCAAATAATGTAGCAGTAATACCTCTCATTTGAGACAAGTCTTCCAAAGGTGCAGGAGATTTGGAGTGTCTTTGAATCCTAAGAAGTGTATCTTCCAAAGATATGAAGGAAAGCTCCTTAGCCATATTTCTCCAAAGAAGGATTAGCAATTGATCCAGAGAGGGTCAAGCCATAAGAGCACTACCATTGCTAAGCCACAAGAAGGCCCTTCGTGAGTTTCTTGGGAGAATAAACTTTGTTCTGAGGTTTGTCCTGCATTTTGTAGCCCCTCACAAACCTATCACCAAAATATTAAAGAAAAGCATGGCTTTCAAGTGGACAGCAGAAGGAAAGGAGAGTTTTGAAGCAATCAAAGAGGCCATCTCCCAAGCACCAACTCTCATCAACCCGGATTTCTCCAAGGATTTCATCCTCTATGCATTTGGGGGTGATGATACTATCTCTGCAATTTTGGTACAGCAGAATAAAGACAATGATGAGCAGCCAATTGCTTTCTTCAGCCAAAGCCTGGAGGACTATGAGGTGAGGTATTCTTTTATTGAGAAGCATGTTCTTGCAGTAATCAGAAGCTTGAAGAAATTCAAGCATTTAGTCTCAAACAACAAGGTCCAGTTGTTGGTTTCTCATGCGGGAGTTAAAGACTTCCTCCTCAACAAGGATTTGAATGAGAAAAGAGCAGGTTGGATCACTCATGTCATGGAGTATGACATTGAGATCAAGGTCACCAAGCTGGTAAGAGGAAAAGGATTGTGTGAGCAAACTGACTCTGGGCAAGCAAAAGGGAGTATGCAATGAAGAAGAGGCTGTTTTGACAGTTCAAGGTAGCCATGTGCAAGGTAGCACTCAAGAAGAGGATAATGCTATCCCCACTCCTTGCTGAACCCAAGGTATAATGTACTTCCTAAGCATGGGCGTATGCCCTTCAGAGATGAACAAAACCCAAAGAAGACACTTGATTATCAGCAGTGTCCCATATGCCATAGTAGATGGTGTTTTGTTCAAGAAAGATGTGAATGGAGGGCTGTTAAGATGCATTAACACAAATCAGATTCATAGGGTGTACGAAGAGTTCCATGGTGGACCAGCTGGTGGTCATTTTACACCAAGAGTGACAGCCCTAAAAAGCATGAAGGCTGGTTATTATTGGCCCAAGATTTTCAAAGTGATTGCTTCACATGGATCAAAAGGTGCAAGAATTGTGCATTCTTCACGTGTAAAGAGAGGCTTCTACCCTCCCATCGCATCCAATTTCAGTTGACCAGCCATTCATGCAATGGGGTTTAGACTTCACTGGAGTCATTAATCCCAATTCAAGCCAAGGACATAAGTGGATTTTGACACCACGTACTACTTCACCAAATGGATCAAGCAAGAGCACTCAAGGAAGCAAATGAGTCTAAGATCTTAGACTTCTATGAGGGGATAGTAACCAGATTTGGCATACCTGCTATAATAATCTCAGATAATGCATTAGCATTCATGGATCCAAGGTGACTCGAATGGGTTGTCAAGAACGGATCTACCTAAGTACTTCATCAAACTACTACCCTTAGGGTAATGGCCAGGCTGAATCTACAAACAAGAACTTGTTGAGGATCATTAGGAGGACTCTTGATGAGAATCAGAGGTCTTGGCATACCAAACTGAAATCAGCCTTATGGGCTGATAGGATAACTCCCAAGAGATCCACAGGTAATTCTCCATTCAGGCTTGTTTATGGAAGAGAGGCAATCTTGCCCATGTCACTTGAGTTGCCAACATTGGAACTCATGAAGCAATTAGAGTTGCTAGAGTTTGGGCCCATGGAGGTGAGATATGCAGAGTTGATGGAGCTCCAAGAGATCAGAGATCAGGCATCCCAAGCAATGGAAAAGGATCAAGCTTTGATCAAGAAGACCTTTGATAGGAAGGCCAAGAGTAGATCTTTCCAAGTTGGAGATCTAGTATTAAAATGGGATGCAGATAGAGCAAAACCGGGAAGGCATTCAAAATTTGATGCCATTTGGAGTGGCCCATACATGGTATACATGGTCACAAAGTGTAAGGACAAGCAATGCCTTCCAATTGTCTTCATTGGATGGCGAAGAACTGCAGATTCCAGTCAATGGAATCTATCTAAAGCATTGCTACTAAAGGGAAATTCTCCACCTTGTAAATATTAGTTTAGGTTTTCATCCCTCCAAGTGCTTGTGCACATTGTTTTGCTGTAGGTTGTTTTGCTTTCCTAAGTGCTTTGCACAAGCTTGTCATTGTCCGGAGATGTTTTGCAGCTCTTGCTTCCATCGCGGTGATATTCCATGATCCTCCTTGCAACATTCTAGCCGGGCTTAGGGAATCGATAGAAAATCAGTGACTCCATGCCCAATGGATGCTTCAGGCAACTGGTAACTTCATCTAGCAGGCAGATGACCCCGCTGAGTCGCCAAATTGTTATCCAAAATTCACCCCTAGGGTAATTTTGATAACATGCATCAGATTATTCAGTCCCGAGCAAGTAAGATTGATTCGAGGCCCAAAATCATGTTTTTGGGGTCCCCTCGGCCTTTTTCTAACTCCCCCACCCAAGAAGAAATCCCAACAGGTTGAGAAAATGGAAGAAATGCAAAAAATAAGGTTGCAGGACTGTTTTTAAGCATTTTAGGTCTGAAGGGTTCGGGTCGCACCGAGGTTCGCGTACTCAAGCTTGGGGCCGAAAAATGAAGAAAATCGGCTAAGTCCTAGTCCAGGCGGTCTACAGGATAGTTGGGACGTCGAGACGCGTGGGACGCGAAAAGCCGAATCATCCGAAAGAGGAAAAAATTGCCTAAGTCTTTTGTTTCGCGCATTTGGGACAGCTGGGACAAAGGTATGCGCGGGATGTGGATCACCGGTTTGGCACAAGTCGGTCCATTTCGGGCGGTTCGGAGATATTTGTCCCGGGCAGTCCGGGATAGTTGGGACAAAGGTACGCGAGGGACGCAAAAAGGCCGGTTTGGGCGTAAGTCGGTCCATTTCAAAGCGGTCCAGAGATATTTGTCTGGGGCAAGTTCGGGATAGTTGGGCCAAAGGTACGCGAGGGACACGAAAAGCCGAAAGAGCCGCCAACGAATGGAATCTCGCCACGTGTCTTCACCTCAAACAGGAACAAGGAAGCCCGAATCGGCCGAAGCAGGAGATTTTCGTCTGGGACATCCGGCCAAAGGTACGCGAGGGACGCGTGGGACGTGAAAAGGCGAAATGGCCAAAAAGAGACAAGGAGGCCCGCGGATGAATCAAAATGTGCCACATGTTAGAAGGTTGAAAAGTTGCTAAGTGTTTGGCGCAAGGTAAAAATGTGCCCCTCAGGCCCGAACCAATAAAATAGTGCCACGTGTCCAAGTTTAAGGGCCCGAAAGGAATTTTCAGAGGATGAACCGGATGAATCAGAGCCTGACACGTGTCATCCAAGTGGCAGAGCGCGGGAAAAATTCAAATATTTTCCCGCCAATCCGTTTTTGCCCTATTTTTGCCCTAAATCTTCATATCGCCATAACTTTCGATCCAGAGCTTGGATTTTGCGATTCTTTATATCAATGGAAAGCTGGTGAAATTCTCTACACGATTCCAAGGTCAATCTTGCATTTTGGTTCAGTTTGGAGAGAGAAAATCAAGAAACGTCTCTAGCACGTGGTAATGGCCAGAAATGACGTTTCAACAACCAGCTTAAATGCAAAATACAGTTCGCCACTTTTGCTAGGGTTCTCACCTACCGCCATAATGAAATGAATTAAATGCAACCTAGAAGTGGTTGGGGTAGATTTGGATTTCCTCTCTTTTCCTCTCTCATTCTTCCTATAAATTGTAAGGAGGGGCTTCTTTCTAAGCGTTGGACATTCTTGTTTTGCCCCTCCCTTCTTCCTCCTGGCAGCGAATTTGTGGAGTTCAAACATCCCATTTAAAATGTAATGCAATTTTGCCTCTTGGCATTTTGTAGTGTATCAGTATCAATCTTTGGAGCAAGTAATGCATGTCTCGTGGATGATTCTCTACTCTCTCTCGTGTTCATTTGCATCCTCCCGATCTTTCACCGCAAATTTTGTTATCTATGCATGATCTTGCATCACATTTTAATGGTTTGTGTTTATTGGCAAGACAGTGTTCTTCATTCCTCTGCATCACCTCTCGTTAGCTTAGGTTTATTTTTATGCATCTTCTTACCCCGTCTCCTTCGCAAGTTAGATTAGATTTTGAGTAAAACCTCTCGCATTTTTCGTGTGCATCCGACAGAGGAATAGGAACTAGCCTTCTCTGGAGATTCCTTTCTCATTTTTGCAAGTCCCACACTGGAGAAAGGATTCAATGTTGTGCAATCACACTTGATACTAGTATGATCAACCTAGAAATTGATCAACATCCGGTGTTTGTGATTTTGCACTAACAGTGCTTATTGGGTAGAGTCATGGATGGAGAGTAACAGACTCTCTCCCCAACACTTTCTCTTTCGCATGAGATCACCAAAAACTTGTTCTCGCTTGCCCAAAAACTTGTTTTTGGCCGGTGATCACCCAAAACACACTCTTGGCATGGGATCACCCAAAAATTGCTCTTGGCATGAGATCGCCCAAAAAAGCGCTATACAACATTTCAGGACACTTTACTATCCTTTTACACTCTTATGCATCAAGTGCACACTTTCCTTTACACATTTTTATATACTTATGCACATTTTCTCTGATTTATCATATACATGACTTTGACTACATTCTTGCTCTTCTTTTGTAGTTCCACCCTTAATACGCAACAAGATGCAGCCTAAAATAACAAAATACAATCACAACAACATGTACAACACAACACATACACTTTACCCCTAGGGTCACTTTCCCTTCCTAGTCTCCATGCTTCACTTTGCATCATTCCACGCTTCACTTGTCCACTCGGCATGCATTTCATTGTACACTCTACAGATTATAAGGTACACATCTCTTATCTACTTTATGTTATTGAGTATTCACTTAACAACATAAAGTGGGGGAAAATGTAAACACAAAATCATGTACTTGGGTACATTTCTAGGTCCTAAAAGCATATTATCATTTATATGATTCCTAAACAAGAAAACTAGTGGTTGACAACTATCTTTGGCCTCTTTTATTTATTTCTTATTTTCTATTTGGTCTTACACACCCTACAACCCAGTTGAAATTTTAGTGATTTATCTTTCATAGCTTGACAACAACGCCAACTAGGACATCGCCACTAAGTGTAGACACAAAGTCATGCACTTTGGGTAATTATTTAGTGTTGATTACATATTACTATTTAAATGATTCCTAAGTAAGAAAATTACTAATTAAACCATGTCTTTGGTCATCTTTTCTTTCTTTCTACTACTAGTTTTGGTCTCGCACCCTCTTGCTCGCTTTTAACCTCTCGACCCTTCGCTTTATCTAAGTCCTGGACATCAACACCTAGCCATGACGCCCAATGTCAGTGCCCCGCCCCTCTAGGCGCTCTTGACGTCTTTATACTTTACTCACATCTTTTGGGTCCTTTCTAGTCATTTGAGCATCTTATCTTTTTGGTAGTAAGGATTTTGGGGTTAATTATGAAATTCAAGTAAGGGAATCATATAAATATAAAGTTATGTGATCATAATAAAGGACCAAGCACTAAGCATTAGCTATCTCCACCTAAGGTTGCATCCAAAGGATATTCAAGAGCATTAAAGCATTCATTCAAGGGCAAGGGACTATATTATTCTACTTACACTTCATAGGAGGGGAGTATTCTATCATGTGCATATATCTATTACATTTATTTACATCTAGCTACTTTGCTCACTATCAAGTGTGACATGCACAAGAGCCACCTAGGGCACGATTCCGCACACACACACACATAAAACTACATTGGGTCTGAGATGTAGTGCAATGCTCAGTCATAAGATCACCATTATGACAACTGAGGACAGTTTGACCCCTTGTTTTGCATCTTTCTTTTTAGGATTTAATGTCTCTTTGAGGGTTTTACAAGTCATTATTTCATTACAGGTTTCAAACGACCTCAATGATCATTATGCAACTTCATAGCGATAAAAGGTGAAGGACAACAAACAACCTGTGACTACCAAAGATGGTTTTTTGAGATTTTCATCACCACAGTGCCTACATCAGATATAGGGTACCCATAGTGCCCCCCCCTTTCCAGTGCCCCAATCTAGGCAGTATCATCGGCTTGCACATTTTTTTGGGTCTCGTGTGACACTTCTCCCTCTCTGTTCATCGGTGATAGCACTCCAACACAATCCAAGATTAATTGTGAAATAGATAAGTCATCTTATCCCTTCATTGTAATTAGGGTTTCATATTTTCTAGCTTATTTTGCTTTGGGTTATTTTCTATACTTAATTGCATATTCATTTACCTGTAATCTTGTAATTAGAATTAGGCATTTATTTAACATTTTTCTTAATCATTTTGGTGAACCCCACTCGTGATCGGTCATTCAAATCCTTCTTTGGCACATCATATTTTCTATCATGGCTCCTAAAATTCCTCAAATTTCTTTGTCTAATTTACTTAAGATGCATCCCAATTTTAGGATTTTCTCGCAAAAACCCTAGACGCTATGTATCTTCCTAAAGATACACCACCACACAAAATAAGTCCTATCTTCGATCATTTATCTAATAGACCTATCCTTCATGATCCTCCATCCAATCAACCCATATTGGATTCAATTCAAGCTTTGCATTATTTATTTTATGACAAATTTTAGGCTATGGAATCCATGATCACATCTCTTAAATCTGAAATCCAACAACTTAAAGATGCTTCTTAGGCTCATGATAGTTCTTCTTCTCATTTTCATTCTATGTCTTCTACATGTGCTCATATATCAATGAGCCTCAATTCATACCATTACCAGATCCTCTCACCTTTGATCTCAATAGTAAGCAACAAAATATTCTTTCGTAGATCATTACTCATCAACTAATCAAACTTTCTATCTACTCATTTCCATCCTCCTTATTGGATTGCAAAATATCAAGGTATTCCATATTGTAATTATCATCGGATCAATGGACATAATGAAAACGATTGTTACACTTTACAACAAAGAATCACACATCTTGAGCTTCAAGGGTTTATCTCATTCACTATACAACATTCTGGTGCATGCCCATCTACAAATGCTACATCCAAATGGATCTAAATATTCTCCTTCTACGTCTAATGAGCATCATGATATCACTTCTAAGGTGCCTTCTTTGGCCAAGTCAAGTGCCGCCTATTCAATCCACTCAACCTCCTCTTAAGGATGGTCCCACTCCTCTCCACTCAAGTTATCTACGACATTACCAAGTCAAACTAAGCAATCACCTCTCAAGGTTCATTCTCCATCACCTCCTCCTACTAAGTTGTCTACAATATTACCAAGTCAATCTAAGCAACCTCCTCTAAAACTCAGTTCAACTTGGCCTCCACTCAAGTCTTCTACAACATTATCAAATAAGCCACCACCATGTAAGGATCCTAAAGCATCACCACTTCCGCATCCAATAACTTTTGTTAAGGAAACTACTCCTTACATTGATCCACTCAAAGATCATTAACTAAATATCCATCACACACTTGGGGAGCATCATACTTATTTCTCCCCATATAGCATCAACACATGTCTTATATTCTCATCATTTCACATCTAGATTCTCCTTACAACATACACATCTTGATACACACATGTATCATCATTTCCCGATGACACACTCTTGTACTACGGTGTTCACACTTAACCGTTGAGGCATCCTATACACATGAACCTCACACACTACACATTACACTATACACCACATTCCAAATTACACTACACACTACATGCTTCATGCATTGGCGCTTATCACATCTCTTTCTTTCAAAGATCTACTCTACACATTCATGACACATATTTTTGACATCTACTTTCACATGTGGGGTCATTACCCTATAATGCACTCTAGTTCCATGGTCCATACTCGACTACTGAGGGTCTACATCTCAAATAGACCTCACCATACTCACTCACTCACTCACTCACATGCTCTACTCTTTACACTTTGACTTTGACGATCACATCTTTTTAGTACAAACAATTCAAACCATTTCCGATGACACAATCTTGCTCTATGGCTCATTATTGATTGTTGAGGGGGTATGTATAAATGAACCTCATCTCATACATACACATCCACTCTGGGGGGCACGTGGCTCCTATCACACTCACTTTGCATTCCATTCCATCTACACTCCACAACATATTGCATATCTTGGTCACACTTAGTCTTACTTACATTTACTTGTTACATGCACATCTTATTACACATGTTAGATAGATATCTTGTATGTCATTATCTTTCCATACACACATGCACGTTCACTTGCTTTCTAGTTGTGATCACAAATTCTACAGATCGATACACGCAACATGGATGTTTGGCACAATACCTATTACTAGTCCCACAATGGCTCTTGGGGGCATCCACTTACTTACACTACATGTGTTATTATGTCATTTTGTTTCATAACACATTATTATCAAATTATACACAATTTGACATACTTTTTACCTTTCTAACATACTAATGGGTACTTTATGTGCAACACTTGTCTTCGCAAGTCTATTTGTTTACATGGCTATCTCTGTTACATTGCTCATGCATGTCATTGATTTCCACTATTTCGCAGGCTTCACCCTTTGTTTTGTGTGCACATTTATTTGCTTGTGGCCTACGTGGCCTTGATTGTCTTCGACATCATGAGTGGTGTCCCATGTTTGAAACCCACATTTCATGATCTATATTACCTTTGTGTGTTTTGTCTTCTTGTGTCTTAGATTACACATTGTCTTCTTGTTTGCTAGCTTACATTTTACATGCATGTTTTCTTGTACTAACACTTATCTCCTAGCCACTTTGTTTGTGTGTGCCTTGGTTTCTACCAAGCACACTCTCTCCCCACGTAGGGCACAATTTCAGCACATCGGTCGGTCCTCCTTTGGGCCGCATACTCCCCTTAGTGACGTTGCATGCACCTCAAATGAAGGGGGAATAATTTGGGTGAATTAGTCACCCCATAAAACAATTTACAATCATCACACAATAGAACACAGTACCGGTACAACATAGTCATCAACATTGGACAGGGCTCAGATCTTGACTTAAGTCCTTGACACAACACAAACACCAACGCCCAGACTAGGACAATAGTGCTTGGGTTCCCCTGACCCTTTCTAGATGCTTATGACCAGGGGGTAGTTACATAGAATTCTTCAGTGTAACATAGTCTACAGTACTCCACACAACAACTTTTGACAGGACAAATAGTCCTTTATCTCTCAACATTCATACATTACAAAAAATTTCCCGTCCACAACATTGAATTGGAAATGGTTGAACTAGATCAAATTTTTACACACCATCTACAAGTGGTGTTCCACATTGTGTGAAGTATTTAAAGGATAGAGGATGACACCATAATATTCTCCCTACACTTCTTTCATATCATTGACTTGAGATCGCTTGAAAAACTTGCAGCCGACACAACTGACGTGAGATCCCCCAAAAACTCGGTCTTCTACAACATCTACAGGATCCTTTCTACACTGATTCCTCATCATGGATCAAGTGCATGTTCCTTTTTCATATTTTTAATTTTTACATACTTCCGTACATGATTTTTACACATATACATGCGTATTTGACTACTTGTTCATTCTTCTCTTTGCAGTGTCAGACATATGGGAAGTAAAGAGACAACATCATTCAACGTCATCCTACATCAACAACAACATCACACACATCATACACATCAGCATCGACATCAACAACGCATACATCGGGCAACATCTACAACATACATTTCTACCCTAGGGTCATTATCACATCACATTTTACACTTTCTTATCTTTAGTCTCCACGCTCTACCTTTTTTATCACTCCACACTTTTCCTTGTCTCTCAACACGCTTCTCACCACCGATCTACACTGTTATTAGGTGCGCATCTCTATCTACTTTATCTTATCAAGATTTTGCTCAACAACACAAAGTGTGGGCAAATGTAGACACAAAATCATGCACTTTGGGTAATTATCTAGTCCATATTACATACTACTATTTATATGATTCCTAAGTAAGAAAAGTACTAATCAACCCATGTCTTTGGCCATATTTGATTTCTTTCTACTGTCATTCTTGGTCTTGCACACCCTCTTGCCCAGTCTAACCTTCGACCCTTCAATTTCTTTGAGTCTAGACACTAGCGCCGGTGAGCCCCGTCCCCCTTTGGGCACCCCTAACCTCTTTGTACTTTACTCACATCTTTTGGGTCCTTTCTAGCCGTTTGATCATAAGAAAGGACCAAACACTAAGCATTATCTATCTCCACTTAAGGTTCCATCCAAAGGCTATTACAGAGAATTCAAGCATCCATTATAGTATCCATTCAAGGCAAGGGACTGCATTATTCTACATACACTTCATAGAATGGATTCTATTTTATTCCATGCACACATTTATTACATTTCTTTACATCTAGCTACTTTGCTCACTATCAAGTGCAACATGCACAAAAGCCACCTAGGGCATGATTTCGCACACACACATCAACTACATTGGATCGATATTGTAGTCACAAAATCATGCACTTTAGACATTTATTTATCTCGATCTCATACTACAATTTAGAAGGTTCTTGAGTGAAGAAAGTACTAATTAACCCCACCTTTTGGCCATCTTATTTTACTTTTATTTTTTCATTCCCACACATTTTTATATACATGCCCAGTCTGTTTCGACACTTTCCCATCATTTTAGCCTCATGTGGGGCATTCAGGTAGTAGTACTGTGGCACCCATGGGTACCCCGAGCCTTTTCAAACTTTCTCGCCACTTTTTGGGCTCTTTCCAACCATTTTGCATCCTTGTCTTTTTCCTAGTCGACCATGTCGGGGTTAATTATGAAATTAGATCAAGAGAACCCTATAAATATAAAGTTATGAGACCATAATGAGGGACCTAAAATCATCTACTACTATCACTCATCTAGAGTTACATCCATCTATTGTATTTACATCCACATAGCTCCATCATCAAGGCACAAGCTAGGAATTCTACATCACACTTCATAGGGGAGGATTCTATTCTATTCCATGCACACATTCTATTACATTTTCTACATTTAGTTATTGCTCACTACTTCACAAAGTGCGATCGACACAAGAACATATAAGGCATGACATGCACACACTTACGTAACTACATTTGGGTTTGAAATGTAGTGCAACGCTTAGTTTATTTAGCCATCTGTTGTGGCAATTGAGGTCACCTCGACCCATTCATTCTCGCATCTTTATTTTTAGGGTTTTGATACTTCATTTTGGTCTTTTACAGGTTATTTCTCCCTCTTGTAATATTTGGAGCATTTGGCGCAATACAAAAAAATTAGTCCAACAAGCAACGAAGGTTATCGGTCATCTTGGGACTGTGAAGACCAACTTATGAGATTTTTCACAACCGGGGTGCTTTTTTCGCATACCAGAGCACCCATGGGTGCCCAGGCCCTATTCCAGTGCCCGGTCCCTTTAGATCTCTCAAATCCAGCCTTTTGGGACCTCTGTACATTCATTCCTGTTCTCGAAATTTCCGATTAGACCTGCAACACTCTACGATAGTCACCATTTATCAGTTGAGTTCTTTCCTTACCCTCTTCTTGCACATTAGGGTTTTATTTCATTAGTTTAATCATTTAGTAATTTCTACATTACTTTAGCACATTTAGTTACATCATTTATGTCCTCCTAATTTAGATTAACTACCTCATATTTTAACAATTTTAGTTAATTAGAGATGTAGTGTAACGCTCAGTCGTAAGATCACCATTGTGATAGCTAAGGATAGTGTGACACCTCATTTTGTATCTTTCTTTTTGAGGATTTGATGTCTTTTTAGGTTTTACTGGTCATTATTTCATTACATGTTTCTAAACCTCGATTTATCCTTTGTGTGACTTCATAGTGATAAAAGGTGAAGGACAAAAACATGTGACCAATCAAAGATGGTTTTATGAGATTTTTGGTAGTCACATGCACCTACAATAGGTCTAGGCCACCCGCAGCACCCCCGCCCCTTTTTAGGTGCCCTAGTCCAGGAATATCATCATCTCACACATTTTTTTGGGTCTCTGTGTGACACTTATCCTCTTTGTTCATCCGGTCAATTCTCCGACACAATCCAAGATTAATTACAAAACAACTAAGTCATCCTATCCCTTCATTTTAATTAGGGTTTCATATTTTCTAGATTATTTTTAATAAAATATTCATTTACTAAAATCTTGTAATTAGAATTAGGCATTTATTTCATATTTTGCTTAATCATTAGGTGCTCATGTCCCCTTTGGGCATCCCCCGACCCTTTTTACCTTGCTCACTCTTTTGAGTCTCTTTTATCTTTTGGGAATCTTTTTCACTTATGGGTCAACCTTCAGGTTGTAAATTACAAAACTCAAATAAGGAAATCATATAAATACATAGTTATGTGTTCAAAATTAAGGACCAAACACTAAGCATTACTACTATCACCTAGGCCTGCATCCAAAAGGAACCTACAACACTAAAAGGAATCCATCTAACATCCATTCAAGGGACAAGGGGTACATTACTTAGGAAGGTGAAGTTCATTCTATTCCATCCACACATTCTATTACATTGCTACATCCAGCTACATCATGTTATCAAGTGCAACTTGCATAAGGGCATCCTAGGGCACAATTTCTACACACACTCACAAGAAATACATGGAGTTTGAGATGTAGTGTAGTTCTCGGTTGTAATTTCACTCTTGGGGTGACCATTGAGGTCAGTCTGACTCCTCATTCTACATTTTCCTATTTAGATTTGATGTGGTTTGTGGGCTTGCGCAGTGAAATATTCTTTTGCAGTTACAGTACCCTCAACAATCATAGCGCCATTATCAAGTGATCAACATAGAATAACCATGACAACCTCGTGACACACCGAGAAAAACATATCCTAAGCTCATGTGCAATCACCAACACCATAAGTGGTCTCAAGCACCCAGCGCCCTATCCCCGCTATGGGCACCCATGTTTGGCCTCATTCCTACATTTTAGAATTTATAGTGAGCAATAATGACACTCTTCCCAACTGCTCATCACTTCTCCCTATCTAGATTAGTTCCAAATTGAGTGTAAATCAACTAAGTCTCTTTATCTATCTCTTTTGCTTAGGGTTTCATATTTACATCTTAGTTTGCTTGTGTCATTTTTTTATTTTAGTATTTATATATCATTTATTTCAGTAGTGACTAGTAATATTAGATTTAATTCAAATTAAATTAAATCACTACTCTTTACGTGGTCGCAGCCTAGTTGTTACTTGCGTTACATTGGTTGACATTTTTGTTCTTCCCGGATTCAACAATTCAAGTGATTAAAGATTTTGGCACACACATTTTCCTTCATTGTTGATGTCGATATTGTGACTAATATGTATATGATGGGAAACATATGTGTGTAGATAGTATACAAATTTAGGGTCTAAAACTTCAATTTATCTACGAACATGGATCGAGAAGGAAACATTCCCATGTTATTGTCAGAGATTGGCACAGAGGCAAATTTCTTAGAGAATTTAGATGTAAAATGGAGTTTGAGGGCTTAACCAATAGGAAAAGTAAGAAATCTAAAAATAAGGTCAATAATCCTTTCCTACCTCGCTTTATATGACACGTCAAGTTTTTTCATTAATCAAAAAGCAACATTCATGGATTTTGAGATATTTTCTATCATCCTAAAAGTAGTAAGATTCTTAACCGCACTCTAAGAAAAATAAGAGAACATGTTTGGGGAGATCCGTGTTGTGATGGGATAAGTCCACATTTTCAGAAAATTTAAAGCCATTTATGAGGACATATGGCAATAGGATAGGAACCATATCTATATTCAATCGCACATATGTCCCAAAGTTTGACAAAGTGTGATAATTGAGCCCTATCCCCTAATTAATCATCAACTTGACCATTTAATTGAAATTATTTGTTCCAAGATCTGCACCAATGACCTGGTTTTTAGGCATTAAATTCACATGCCAAAAATATGGTAGAGGAATGATGAATAATTGTAGAATATGCTTATTAGAGAGTGTTAATGAGATTCAGATGGGTAATGTATAAGCCTTAAAAAGGCATGGTAGATAGTTTTCATTTATGAACATCATTACAAGTGAATGGTTAATATCACCATGTAGACAATGGGAACAAATCTCTACCACACCCTTTTCATTTCTTATTCATTTGGGAATGGGATTAGTGGAGATGTATTATAACAAAGAATCTCATAGGGACCTTATTGTGTAGAACACCAACCGTGAAATCCCAAATAAAAAATCCAAATATGTCATCCAACTTAAGAAGTCATCGATTATGATGCACACAATATTTTTGAAGTCTCCCATATGAATTACTTCATCTATTCTTCAAATGATATAGAAAGCTTATGCAAAGAACATAATAATAAAATAATTTTCACCATGGAAAGAGCATTTATGCTTTTATAACTAGGAAGGATGTCATGTATGTATGAGAGATAAATATATATGAATTGAATATTCTATTTGACCTTTAGACACCCTAAAATATTACATTACACATTCTAAACCTCGAAATCATCACATAATTGCTTCACAATACATTAAAACCACTTTTGATATATTTTGTTGTTTTATGACATTGTCCCACAACTTCCCTAAGCATTCCTATTGCTCACACATGGTCTTGAATTATTAAATATTCGTATTATAAACCCTATTACACTTGTATCCCATTCCTAGGATTAATTAATTAATCATATCACTCTTATTATTCATCGTCTCTCCCATTAGCTAATTTATATTAAAATAATTAAATGAATCCTACATATATCCATTTCCACCTCACCTCTTATTGATTTAGCAAATATTGAAATATAAATGTTATATTTTAATTAATTAACAATGCACATATAGATATGCAATTAAAGTATAAATTTGACACAAACAAGCTAATAAATTTGAAACCCTAAGTGCAAGAGAGAGGGTAAAATACTTAGTTGATTCATAATAAATCCAAAGTTGTGTAAAGCTAGAGAATTGAAATAAGAAAGCAGAGTGTCATAATCGAGCCTAGAAAATGCGTAATTACCAAGAATGTCGGGACTAGGGCGTTTACGTAGGGTTAAGGGTGCATGGAGTATGTGGACCTCCTCTAGGGGCCTGTGACTACTCAAAACCTAAAAAACCCAATTTCACAAGGTCATTAGATGTTCATTGGATGTCTCCTTTAGTCGCATGTGCTTTGTTGCTTGATCGTCGAATTCACCTGAAACCTGCAAAGAGAAAGAACACCTGCAAAACCCCAAAACACATCAAATCCTAAAAAGGAAAATATGTAAATGGGGAGTCGAAATGACCTTGGTGGTCACCTGACTGAGTGAACTTACAATTTGGGCACTGCACTACATTTCAGACTCCATGTAGTTTTGCACGCACATGTATAAAATTGTGCCCTAGGTAGCTCTTGTGTAAGTTGCACTTGATAGCAAGCAATACCTAGATGTAGAAAATGTAGATAGATGAGTGTATAAAAAAATGAACTTCCCCTCATATGAAGTGTATACGTAAGAATGCAAGTCACTTGTCCCTTAAATGGATGCTTTGATGCTCTTGTAATGCCTTTGGATGCAACTTTAGGTAGTGATAATAGATTCTTAATGCTTGGTCCTTTATTATGATCACATAGCTTTGTATTTATATGATTCCCTTGTTTGAATTTCATAATTAACCACTAAAAGGCTGACTAGTAAGAAATAAATATGCCCAACAACTAGAAAGGACCCAAAAGATGCGAGCAAGATACAAAGAGGTCGATGATGCCTATAGGGGATGGGGGTGACTGGATGCGGGTGTCCTAGCTGAGCGTTGGTGTCCAGACTTAGAAAAACTAAAGCGTAAGACCAAAAAAGGAAAACAAAAACAAGCAAAAAGGCCAAAGATAGTGGTCAATTAGTACTTTTCTCACTTAGGAATCATATGAATAGTGATATGTGATCAAGACTAGATATATACCCAAAGTGTGTGATTTAGTGTCTACATTTGCCCCCACTTTATGTTTTTGAGTGAATGCTTGATAACATAAAGTATATAAGAGATGCGTAGTTAATAACCATGTAGATCAATAGTGAAAAGCGTGCCAAGGAGACAAGAAAATACGTGGAGTGATAAAAGTGAAGCGTGGAAGCTCGAAAAGAGGAAGTGAAAATTATCCTAGGGATGAAAGCATATGTGTGATGTCACATTATACATGTTGTCAATGTCATTTGATGTTTGATGATGTGATTGAACTGCATCCCATAAGGACGGACCTACAAAAGAGAAGAGCAAAAGAGTAGTCAAAGTCGTGTATATGAAAAAATTGATCCAAATGAGTACAAAGTGTGTCCAAAGTATGTAAAAATGTGAAAAGGAACATGTGCACATGATCTGTGATGAGTGAAAGGAGAAGAGAATATTTTGAAAATGTTGTAGAAGAATGAGTTTTTTGGGCGATCTCATGCCGGTTATGCCAAGTGCTAGTTTTTTAGGCGATCTCACACCAAGTGGGAATAAGTGTAGGGAGAAAGGTCTAGTTTTATTCTACAACCTTTGACTGCTTCTCGAGTGTAAACACCACTACAAGATGGTGTGTTCAAATCCGGTCCATTTTGATATCGTTTGATCCAATGTGAAAATATGAAAAAGAGGAGTAAGCATGCATGTTGAGTCTTTGAAGGACTATGTCTATCTTGTAAAATTTGATGTGTAAATTGTTGTGGATTGTGCCAATATAAGAAAAATTGTGTAATTTCCCCTAGTCGTAAGCGCCGGGAAGGGTAAAGGGTGCCCATGCACTACTATCTAGTGTTGGGTGCTAGTGTCTATGTTTTGTTGAAGACCCAAGTCGATTCTAAGTTGTTGATGTGATTTGAAGACTATGTTGTACAAAGATTAAAATTTGTTGTACCAAGATTTAAACTTTGTTGTCTTGTGATCAGTAAACTACTATATGGGGTGATTGATTCACTTATTGATGCCCTCCTCGTTTGGGGTGCATGCAACATCGCAAGGAAGATATGGCCCAAAGGAGGGTGAAAACTATGTTGAAGTTGATGCCCTGGGGAGGGAGTTTGCTTGGTAGAAACTAAGGCACACGTAAATAAAGTGGTTGAAAATAAGTGTTATTGCAAACAAGATAAAGACACATATAAAAGACAAGATGTAAGCTAACAAACAAGAAGACAATGTGGACCTTAAAAAGTGGGTTGCAAACATGGGACATCTCTCACGATGTTGCAAGAAAATTGAGGTCGACGTGGCCAAAATCATACAAGAAATCAGAGAACAAGCAAGACATAGGCAAAGACCACAAACAATGGCATACAATGACGCACATTAGTAAGCAAATAGTAACAAGATCACCGTGGTAACAACGATTTCTTATAAGACAAATGTTACACATGAAGCACCTGTTAACATGTTAGAAAGATAAAAAGTATGTCAAAATGTGTATGATTTGATATAGTAGTGTGCTAGTATGAATAGGAAGTAGTATAAAATGAAACAATAAAACCTGTGATGTGTACGAAAGTGGATGCCCCTAAGAGCCTGTTGCAGGACTGGTAAGAGGTACAATGCCAAACATCCATGTTGTGTGTAACAATCTATATAAAGTCTGTGATCACAACTAGAAGGCAAGTGAACGCACATGTGTATATGATAAAGATAATGATATACAATGTATCCAAGCTAACATAGTAAGCAAAGTGTAACATGTGAGTACAAGTAAGCAAGAACAATGTACAACCAAGATATGCAATATGTTGTGAGTGTGAATGGAGTAGAATTTAAAGTGAGTATGATAGGAGCATCATGCCTACTGAGTGAATGTGGATGAGTATGCATGAGATGAGGTTCATTTATAAATGCCCTCTCGGTAGTCAAGATTGAACCATAAAACAAGAGTGCAACATCGGGAAATGGTTTGAATTGTGCACTATAAATATATGATCGTCAAAGCATAGAGCGTAGAGAATGAGTGGTGTGGTGAGGTTCATGTCAAATTTAGATCCTCGACAGTCGAGTATGAACCGTGGAACTAGAGTGCGTCATATCGTAGTGTGTTGTGATGAATGTGAGCTAGAAAGATATGTCGTGAATATGATGAGTGTGAAATGTGTGCGTGTATGATGTGAGGTTCATGAACGTAGTATGCCCTCAACATCAAGTGTGAATCAGTAGCATATGAGTGCGTCATCAAGTAATGATTATATAATTATATCAAGATGTGTAAGACGCATGTGAGAGACTAGATGTGAAGTATAGAGTATGTAAGCCACCTAAAAATACTGGGGAGAATAAACATGATGCCCCCAAGTGTATGATGATTAGTGTGATCAAGTAACACCATCTAAGATATCATCATTTTCATGATCAAAACCATATGGAGATGCATCTGATACTTGGTAAGCAATTGTATGTGGTTGATCAAGTAAGGAGCCATCATTGCGGTGTAGATTGTACATGCCCATTTCATATTCATCAATGAAAGGCGGTTACATGGGCATCCATGTGCATACAAAGAAGATGAGATTGGGAGGATAGCCAAGAAATGAATCATCACAAATAGAGATGTTTCCAAAAGGAATAGAGAATGTGAGAGTAACGTGAGCAGGATCTAAAGTGCCACAAATGTAACCAAGCCAAGACAACGCAAGTGTAAGCGGAGAAGTACGAGAAGTGCATGCAAGACAAATTGGTAAATGAATGACCTAAAGGCTATAAGAAATAGTAACAAAGACACAACCATGATAAAGCTACAGAGAATGAGGTGGTGGGAGAAGATCATTAAGCATGAAACCAAGTCGAGCTAAGCCATCATGCATGTAAATAGTGTCAGAGAAAGTAAGATTGAGTGGAGTGTGCATCCAATAAGAATCATATATGAGAAGAGTACATGTAAACAAAGGAGGTGCTAACACAAAGCATTCTTAGAGAACTAAAGCAAAATGCATGATATCTAATGCAGAAATGGATTCTTGGAGATGAATCATATTGGTGGTAGGGGCGGGGAAGCTATTCGAGGTGATAATTATTAGCGAGGTATATATGAGGGTCGTGAGAATGGCCATCATAAGGAAGCGGAGTAGGCATTAGCGAGTGGGTCTAGAGCACAAAATTTGAATGGGTTATGGTCAACAAGAATACTATACACACAACCATTATGTAAGAACTTAACGTAATGATGAATCGAGAAGGCATTGCTCGCATAGTGTGAAGCCACATTCTCCCAAGTAGTAAATTATATTGGAGCTTGGTGTCGATGACAAAGAATACCATGTGGGTTGTCTTTAGACCTATTGTAAGAGGTAAAGTGATATAGCCCATGCACACTTGTGCCAAGCAAAGAATCATAGCGATGAATAGAAACAAATGTTGGAGTGAGGTTAGAGGTAGAAAGGCCAAGTTGCTAAAGGAACATGAGATTACAAACATTGAGCTCATATCCATTATCAACTAGTATGTGCATAACTACTATGTTATAGATATAAGCGTTGATATACAAAGGAGGATCATTGTTTAAACCGAAAGAGCAAAGAGCTACATCGATGAGAAAGCAATGTCCTATGAAAATGCATCTATAAGTAAATCGATATACTTTATCTAGATGAGTATCGAAGGAATCTGAGTATTAGCCAAGATAGAGTTGATTTTGGCCTTACATTCATGTGGCGAGCTTGCAAAAATTCGTAGATGGAAATAGCCATGATGATAAAGAGAGTATTTGAAGGTTGGGTTCACTAAATGATTTAACAAATATTGAAATATAAATGTTAAATTCTAATTAAGTAACAATGCATATATATGTAATAAAGTACAGATTTGACACAAGCAAGTAAGTTAATAAATTTGAAATCCTAAGTGCAAGAGAGAGGGTAAGCTACTTAGGTGCTTCATAATAAATCCAAATTTGTGCCAAGTTGGAGAACTCGATGAAATAGGAAAGTAGAGTGTCGCAATCGAGCCCAAGAAAATGTAAAATTTTTGGGGATCTTTGGGATTAGGGCGCCGCGTAGGGTCAAGGGTGCCTGAGCGCGTTGTGGACCTCTCGGGGCCTGTGATCGCTCAAAACCTCAAAAAATCAATTTTCACAAGGTCACTAGATGGTTGTTAGATGTCATCATTAATCACATGTACTCCATTGCTCGATCGCTGAATTCTCCCGAAACTTCTACAGAGAAAGATCACCCGTAAACCCCAAAACACATCAAATACTAAAAAGAAAAAGATGTTAATGGGAGTTGGGTGACCCCGGTCATCAAACCGAGTGAACTTACGATTTGGGCATTGGACTACAATTTAAACTCCATGTAGTTTTGTGTGTGTGTGTGTGTGTGTGTGTGTGTAGAATCGTGCCCTAAATGGCTCTTATACGAGTTGTAGTTGATAGCGAGCAATAACTAGATGTAGAAAATGTTGATAGATGTGTGCATGGAAAGATGAATTTCCCATCCTATGAAGTGTATGCAAAAGAATGCAATCCATTGTCCCTTAAATGGATGCTCTGATGCTCTTGTAATGCCTTTGGATGCAACCTTATGTGGTGATAGTAGATGCTTAGTGCTTGGTCCTTTATTATGATCACATAACTTTGTGTTTATATGATTCCCTTTGTTGAATTTTGTAATTAACCACTAAAATGCCTTTGACTAGTAAGAAATAATGATGCCCAACAGCTAGAAATGGCCCAAAATATGTGAGCAAGTGTAGACACTAAATCACACACTTTGTGTATCTATCTAGTCTTGATCACATACTATTATTCATATGATTCATAAGTAAGAAAAGTATTAATTAACCCATGTCTTTGGCCATCTTTGTTTGCTTTTTATTGCTACTTTTGATCTTACACTCTGATTTCCCAGTATGTATTTTTATACTTCAGTATTTCTCATCCAGGCACTAAAGACCACTAGGACACCAGCCACAGTTCCCCATCCCCCAGGCGCCCCTAACCTCTTTGTACTTTGTTCACATATTTTGGGTCCTTTCTAGCCATTTGGGCATCTTATATTTTTGTTAGTTGGCATTTTCGGGTTAATTATGAAATTCAATCAAGGGAATCATATAAATATAAATTTATGTGATCATAATAAAGGACCAAGCACTAATCATTAGCTATCACCACCTAAGGTTGCATTCAAAGGCCATTATTAAGAGCATTCAAGCATCCATCTAGCATCCACACACAAGGGCAAGGGACTGATACTTCTGCATACACACATAGGAGGGGAAGTTCATTCTTTCATGCACACATCTACGCACAAGAGCCACCTAGGGCACGATTCTATGTGCACACACAAAAAACTACATTGGGTCTAAAATGTAGTGCAACACTCTTGTAAGATCACACGTTTGACAACCGAGGATAGTCCGACCCATCATTTTTATTACTTTCCTTTTGGGATTTGATGTAATTTTGAGTGTTTTGCATGTCATTTCCTTATTGTAGGTTACATGTGACATCTGCGAGCTTGGTGCAACATACTAGTGAAAAAAAATGAAGGACAATGAACATCTCGTGACCCAATGAAGCTCAACGAAGTTGGTTTTCTAAGGTCTTGAGCAGCTACAGGCGCCTAGAAAGGTCTAGGACACCTCACCCTCCATAAGCACCCTAGTCTAGCATATTCGACACATCTACATTTTTTTGAGGATTTGTGCGAAAATTTCCCCTTTCTGTTCATCAATTCGTCACTTTGGCACAATCTAGGATTGCTTGTGAAACAACTAAGTGATTTTATCTCCTCATTTGCACTTAGGGTTTTAATCTTAATTACTTTTTTTTGGGTCAAATTCTAGTACTTCATTACTTATTTATTTACTACTACACTACATTAGATTTAGGCATCTATAAATCCTATATTTTCTTAATCATTTGGTGAACCCGTCACTCTTAGGGTCCTCATAATTTCATTTTGTTATGATCGTCTCATCATGGTTATTTCTATCCATGATTTCTTGCTTGCCCATCTTGAGTGTCGTGCTAAAATCATAAATCTTTTGGAAACTACTCGGATTCCTACTACTACTCATCCAGATGTTATCTATCAAACATTTTTCAATGCATTCTCTCAAAAAATTACTTTTCCATTGGCTATAGTTAAAAATCTTGTTATTTATGATAATGATCCTCCTCTCTATATACAAGTCTTGTATCAACAACTTAGGCATCAAGTGCGTTTTAGTCGACACTAGATCTAAACTTAAACTTTGTCCTCTATCATTCATTCAGATCTAATACTTTCAGTTGTTAATCTTAACCTGACATCTCTTTTTGTGTGAGCATATGATTCTACTACGTGCCCATGCTTAGGCACCATCACATTCCCACTCATAGTTGGGCCCAAGACTATTCCCATTCCATTTTTTTTCATTGATCTCCCACTTTCATATAATTATTTACTTGGTAGACCATGGCTTCATTGAATGTAAGTCATGGCCTCTACATCCACCGATAGGTTATATTCCTACATTAGGGCTTTGAATATGAGATCTCCATTGATCATACACATTTCAATATTGCAACTTAGATCATAATACTGCATTACCTATTCCTACTTCGCCTTACTTTGTGCATCCGACTCCTAATCCATGACCTAAAAATTATCCAAATAATTTACCTCCACTCGAGGGAATTGTTTGCACGTTAGATGCTATTCCATATGCTTTGAGCCCCCTACTTATACTACTACTATGATACTTTATTAGGGGCATGAACAAACATTAGATGTCGCTCCATCTACTTCACTTTCTCACAAGAAAAATCCATTAGTGTGCCCTCCATTTACATGCATGCTTTTCATGAATGAATCTTATTGGGAGCACATTCCATTCGATCCTACTTTCTCTGATACTATATGCACACATGATGGATTGAATCAGCTAGGATTTACAATAGATGACATCTTTCCTCCACCTCATGATCCTCATCTTTACCATGAATTTATTCGCATTACTATTGCTTATGGTCTTTGTGTCTTTTATCTCACAATATTTCTTACACGTGTTCCTCACACTTTTCCATTTATGCTCAGATAGTCTTTGCTTGATTATATCGGTGATACATTAGATCCAAATCATATCGATATTTCATTCCCCATGCCCTTTGGCTACGTCTTCATTTGAAATGACTCATTTCTTGGCTATTAAAAAAACCTCACTCATTGGTATGCACATGGATGTCCATTACCACCTTTCACTGATGAGGAATATGCAATGGGCATGTACAATTTACACCTCAATGGCTCTTTGCTTGATCAACCTGATACAATTGCTTACCAAGTCTCAGATGCTTCTCCATTTAGTTTTGACCATGACAATGATGACCTCTTAGATGATATTACTTGATCACTCTCATCATTACACACTTAGGGGCATTATACTTATTCTCTCCCCTTACCTAACATCATTACACATCTCACATTCTCACAACTCCAAATCTAGTCCTTCACACACATCATACACATTCTTGATACACTCATGTATCATCATTACCCAATGATGCACTCTCATGCTACGATTCACACTTGACTATTGAGGGCATACTATACACATGAACTTCACACACTACACTACACATTACACACTACACACTTCACATTTTGCACATTCATCTCTTTTTACGCAACATCTACTCTACGCATTTGAGACATATCTTTTCGACATCTAATTCTATATGTTGCAGTCATTACCCTATGATGCACTCTAATTCCATGGTCCATACTTGACTGCTAAGGGTATACAAATCAAATGGACCTCACCACACTCACTTACTCATTCACGCACTCTATATGATATACACTTTATCGATTACATCTTTCTAGCACACATATTCAAACCATTTCCCGATGACGTACTCTTGTTCTATGGTTCATTCTCGACTGTTGAGGGGGCATATATAAATGAACCTCATCACACGCATAGTTATACACATCTACTTAAGGGGCACGTGACCCCTATCGACTCACACTCCATTCCATTCCATCTCATCCATAATATACTACATATCATGGTCACATTTATTCTTGCTTACTTATGCTTACATGTGCAATTTTTCCACATGCTAGATAAGTAAGAATAAATCATCATCCCCCACATTTCATCTTAGTCCTCCATCCTCATTATCTTCATCACCCCAATCCGATCCTATGGAATTTCTCCTAGATAGTCCCACATCCCCTAATCTACCATCAAATTTAGCCTCTAAGCCTATTTCATCCCCTCTATCACCTAAGCCCAAAACTATCTCATCCACCGTGACTCCTAAGTCACCGTCATCTCCTTCTACACATAATCTTAAACCATCTAATATGGCTCCTAGGCCACCCTCATCCTCTTCATCCATAATACTATCTTAACCCCTTCATTGCCTAAGCCTAATCTTACTTCATCTTAACCATCCCCCAATTCTAAAACATCTAATGTGACTCTTAAGTCACCAAATCCTAAACCTAACAAATCCAATCCCAATCCTACCCAATCCAATACGACTCCTATGTCACCTTCATCTACTTCATCCCCTAAATTGACCAAATCTAATGTGGCACCTACACCAAACCCATCTCTAAAATCTCTTTCATCCCCAACATCGACCAAATCTAATGTAACCCCCATATCATACCCATCCCCTTCATCTAAACCTACTCCATCTCCTTCATTTACATCTACTAATCCCAAACAATATAATCCTAAGCCAAAACCAAATACTCCAACCCACCCAAAATCACCCAAATCTACTTTGGCCTCCAAGCCCAAACCATCCACTTTGGCCCCCAAGCCTAATCCATCCCATTCATCTTCTAAACCACACCAATCCAATCTAAATCCTAAATCCAAATCAACTAGAACTATTACTTCCTACTCCATCCAAACCATTTAACCTCAAGCCACTTCACTCCTTTAGGAGAATCTTTGACCACCATCTTCCATCATCTAAAACCTTCAACATGATCATCTATCCCCCATTCAATTCACATGATCAAAACCTTCCCAAACCATCTTGGTATTAGGAACACTATTATTGTGACTTCCATCGCACCCATGGACATTCGACCAATTGTTGCATGCAATTTAGGTCTTATGTACAAAATATCATTAACCAAGGAATTCTTATCCTTATACCTCTTTATTTGCCACCTTTCCATCCCAATCCTCTCCCTAACCATCGTCAACCATCCAAACCCCACTCGACATCCAAACATCGTCACCCTTCCAAATCTCATTGTGCATCCAAACATCCCTCACCGATAAAAATCAAAACAAATCTCACCTCCCTCCTTTGTTAAGTCCATCTCTTAGTGGATGAAAAAATTACAACCCCCGGACTCATGATGACCACATGGCATCATATTCCCCATCCAATTCATATCTTATAGCCAAAATTATGTTCACTAAAATGAAACATCGAGGCAAAGGCTTAGGAATCCATGAACAAGGTATTCACGAACCCATCTCCCTTCATCAAAACCTAGGACGTTTAGGCTTAGGGTATAAACCTAACACTAATAATGTCCCTCCCACTACTCCATCACAATAGATTTCTACCAATCTTATTGATCCTACTATCCCAATCACTCAAACTACTCAAAAATCATTTAATCCCCTTACAAATACCAAATAACTAAAAATGGATTGAGTACATAATTCGTTGCCTGCACATAGATGTTCTTTCCTTCCCAATCATCCTCCTTCCATCCAACATCCAAATCACTTTGCATCTAATCCATTATTATCATCACATCCATTTAAATTCTCTTCTAATCCATTCATTTGAATCGATCAACTTGATCACACATGTTGTAATCCTATAATACCTACTACAACCGTGTGACCTTGGTCTATCATTACCTCCAACATTCAAGCACATTTTTACTCCTAGAGATCCACACATTTTAACACACTTAATCAACTTGTGGTGAATACCCTTATGCGTGTCTATTGACACTCTAGCCAATTTCATCTTCACACTCATTTCTATCCCCCCATCAAGCCACTAGTGATTATTAACCCCTTGAGAGTTTACGACAGAGTGGAAGAAAAATCTAAAAATCACAAAGCAAAAAAACAAAAAATCATATCAAAATAAATAAAATAAAATAAAATCCACCTCAAGACTCTCTCTAGGGGTGTTTCCAGCAAATCTACCAGGGCTATGGACACCTGATTGGTAGTAGAGCAATGTTGTGACAAGAATCGATGCATCTCCATTGGGGCTATGGACTGGATGATAGCGAAGAAATGCACAACTTAGCCTTCCATTCACCCCCATCCACCTAATTGACTTAATCACTCCCTATACACTTGGCTAGTTTGTCTTCACATACTACCTATTAAGTCTTCACTTCAAGTGATAATCAACCATCACAATCTCGGACACTTCGAGCTTGCAGAGACATAGGGCTTGCATGTTGCAAGTATTGTTTAAAACTTGGTCACACCTTTGTTTTAGTCCCACTCTTACCTTAAAACATGTTTCGTTAGGCTCATCTTTTGTTCAATCATTGATGTTAATTTCATTCCATCCATTACATCCACATCCTTTTTCCCTTAGATCAAACATCCGGGGGCAAATGATGATCCTTTTCTTTTCATTCAATCCTCATCATGTGCCTTTTCAAATGTCATCATTATGATGGGGAAGTATTATTATCATCCACTCGGGGCATCACCCTTTTTAGCTACCCCTCACTTCCCATCCTACCTTACACTAGGGGAAAATCAAACCCATTCATCCATCCACACAGGCCACCCTACTTTACACTTGGGGAACACAGATCTATCCCTCAATCCATACTTGGGGGTATATCTTATCATCTTCCATATCCCCCATCTTATCCTATACCGCATCCCTCATCTTAATTTCAAATCCTCATCCTATCCTTGAATCCTATCAACCAATCCCTATCCAAAATCAAACAATCCTCATCTTATCCTCATCCTATCCAACCTATCCAATTTCCCTCAATCCTTCCCTTTCATCCTACCCCAAACACATTTTGGGACTTATAGGAGAAATTCACATCCCACATCTTTTCCCATCCCCCGTGAGCTATCCCATCCTAAATCCTTTCATCTTACCTATCCTTAACCATTCCTCCCATCCTAGATCCAAAATTTCTACATCCAACATCCAAAATCCAAAATATAAACAAAAATCTCAACATCCAACATCCAACAATCTGATCCCCAAAATCCAAAATCTAAAAATCTCAACATCAAAAATCTAAAAATCTAAAAAATCAAAACAAAATAAAAATATAAAAATGCAATGTGTGTGTTTTTGTTTGTTTGTGTATTTGCTTGCTCATCTACATTTACATTTTTCGACCGATGATATGAGGTTCCTTTTGTTTTTCTTTTGCATAGTCCAATGATATGAGGACCTAATTTTTTCATTAATTTGTCCAATGATATGAGGACAAATGAATTTGGCAACTCATCATCATGGTCTTTATACCTTGGTGCATCTTGATTTATGCCACATCAATCACAATTTCTAATGATGATGACAAGTGGGAACTTTACGATAACACACCCTCTTCTATCATAATCTTTTAGCCTTATCATTATCCACACCTAATCCTTATCATCATCTAACCAACTATCTAACCTCCTCATCCTCCTATCCCACCAATCCTTTAATCAATCAATCTAATATCCACATCCCTAGTTGTATTATCTCTAATCCAACATCCTCTAATCCCAAATCCTCAATATCTCAACTCCCTTGATTGGGTAATATTATAATCTAACATCTTCTCATCAAAATATAACATCCTCAAATCTTATATCTTCAAATCCAAAATCAACACAATATCCCCTCGATCCGGGAATCATCAAATATAAATCCTAAATCTTACCCCTTATCATATATTCATGATTAGGGAATCTCAAAATCCAACATCTTTAAATCCAACATCTTCAAATCCAACATCTTAGAATCTAACATCCTCTAATCCAAAAACCTAAATCTTTGCCCTTGTCATACATCTTGGGGGCATTCTCAAATCTAAATCCAAAATCCAAAAATTTTACCCTCGTTATACATCGTTGATTGGGCATACAATATCTTATATTCCTTTAATCCTCTCTCTCAGTCTTCTATTCCTCTAATCCTCTCCTATTCTTCTATTCCTCTAATCATCTCTCCTATTCTTCTAATCTCCTATTCCTCTAATCCTCCTATCTTCTAATCCTCATCCTCTAAATCCTCAAATATTCTCATCATCTCTCATCTACTCACTTGGGCCTCTCTCTCTTTTGAGTGGTTACCTTACTCATTCTCTCCCGCCTAACCCTCGAGGGGGCATCATATCACATCATAACATATTTTCTCTTTTTTCTTTGAACTATCATTGCTCCACAATAACACTTCAAAGAGGGGAAAAATGTAGACATCTAAAATGTCAACATGCTTAATCATGATTAATATGTCCCACAAATATCCCAACATCATCCATATAATAATTAATCGCAAGATTAATTATTATTATCCATTTTATCATTATTTTAATCCATTTTAAGATTATTTTCCTTATCATTATTTATCATTCCATCATTTATCCTTTTAAATCATTATTACATCCCATTTTATCATTAATATCATCAATCCATTATTATATCATATTATCTTATTTTAATTCTTCATTAACATTTTAAAGAATTTAATATTCTACATCTCACCTACCACCTTCCCTACACCTAGCATTTCCATGTAAGTGCATCCCTAATCATAATTATTTAACCTAATATAATCCTAATATAATCACATCCTCACACCTCTAAATCTAGAGGTCTTTATTTTTGAAGCCTCTCTAAACTTCCCTCCATTTAAAAATTCAAATAAACCTCTCACCCTCCATTGAATATTATTTCAAATTCTAGAATTCTCCATTCTAGAGAATTCCAATCCTCTCATGCATTCTCCCCTTGATCTCAATCCAACATGGCTTCATCTTAGCCATTGAATCCTCCACCCACAAACTATAAATTGAGCTCTCCTCCTCCATGAGAGCTAACTTGAAACAAGTCACAAATTCATATCAAATCTCTACCATTTTTATCACTCAATCAATCTATCATTCATCTTTATCCATTTACAATCAATCTATCATCATCTTGATCAAGAAAATCATCATTCATCAAAGGGGAGGTGTTGCCCAAGTGTCTCCAAAATCTGAAGCATCCAACAAGCAATCCAAGAGCAAATCCACCACATCAAAGGAGGAGTTGTGCAATCTTGTAGGTAAGTGTGCAGGTATTATATTCTCCTTCCTTTCCATCTTGCTCTATCTGAGGTAACAATTAGAAGTGTTAGTTTAGGAATTAGTTTGGTTAATTTCTTGGTTTGCATTTGCATACTAACACCTCTTTTTGTTTACATTTTAGTCTTGGACGATTGATCGTAAGTAAAGGGACTTGATGTTGGTGAGAGACACATGAGCAACACCTCCCTTGATTGTCTTGCATGATTCCTTGATGGAGATCATGATAGATTGATTAGATTGGATTGAAGATAGATGATGGATTTATTGAGTGATAAAAATGACAAAGTTTTGTTATGATTATGTTAACTTGTTTCTAAGCTATTCAAAACTAGCTCTCATGGAGGAGGAGAGCTCAATCTATAGTTTGTGGGTGGAGGATTCAATGGCTAGGATGAAGCCATGTTGGATTGGGATCAAGGGTGGTGGATGCATGTGAGGTTAGAATTATAGAATTTGAATTCAAAATTCAATGGGAAGAAGCTTCTATTGAATTAAAATTCAATAGAAGGAGAAAGTTTGAGAGGCTTACTAGAAATAAATCTCTCTAGATTTAGAGGTGTGAGGATGTGATTAGGATTAGGATTAGATTAGGTTAATAAATATAATTAGATGTGTGATTTCATGGAGAGGCTAGATGTATGGATGTGTAGAGTAGGAAGTAGGTGAGATGTAGGAATATTAAATTCCTAGAAAATGTTAATCAAGAATTAAAACAGATATAATAATAGATTAATGAGAATGATAAAATGGGATGTAATAGTAATTTAAAAGGATCAATGATGGATGATAAAATAAATGATAAATGATAAAGGGTAAATATTATAAAATAGATTAATAATATTAATTAATCTTGTGATTAATTATTATATGAGTGATGTTGGGATATTTATGGGACAAGTTAATTGTAATTAACCATGTTGACATTTTAGATGTCTATATTTTCCCCCTCTTTGAAGTGTTATAGTGGAGTAAAAAAAATGTAATGCAAGAAAATATTAATCATGAAAATGTGAGAAAATAAACAATCTTGCTTCTCTAATATAATATTTTCAAACAAAACCTCAAATAGAGAATTAGATGGAAAGAAATGAGAGATTCAATACCCGCACTTACCTAAAAGTTGCACAAATCCTTATTTGATGTGTTGGATTTTCTCTTGGATGATTGATTTTGGCTTCAAATGTTAGTGGAGACACATTGAGAAACAACTCCCCTTGATTGTGCTTGGATGATTCCTTGATGAAGATGATGATAGATTGATTGGATTGGATTGAAGATAGATGATGGCTTGATTGAGTGATAAAAATGGCAAGGTTTTGTTATGATTTTGTTAACTTATTTCTAAGCTAGCTCTCATGGAGGATGAGATCTCAATTTATAGTTTGTTGGTGGAGGATTCAATGGCTAAGATGAAGCCATGTTGGATTGGGATCAAGGGTGGAGAATGCATGAGAGGATTGAAATTCTCTAGAATGGAGAATTCTAGAATTTGAAAGAAGATTCAATGGAGGGTGAGAGGTTTATTTGAATTTTTAAATGGAGGGAAGTTTAGAGAGGCTTCTAGAAATAGAAGCCTCTAGATTTAGAGGTGTGAGGATGTGATTAGATTAGGATTAGATTAGGTTAAATAATTATGATTAGGGATGTGATTTGATGGAAAGGCTAGGTGTAGGGTAGGTGGTAGGTGAGATGTAGGAATATTAAATTCCTATAAAAATGTTAATGAAGAATTAAAATAGGATAATATGATATAATAATGGATTAATGAGATTAATGATAAAATGAGATGTAATAATGATTTAAAAGGATCAATGATGGAATGATAAATAATGATAAGGGAAAATAAATTAAAATTAATTTAACAATGATAAAAATGGATACTAATAATTAATCTTGCGATTAATTATTATATGGATGATGTTGGGATATTTGTGGGATAGATTTATTGTGATTAAGCATGTCAACATTTTAGATGTCTACATTTTGCCCCCTCTTTGAAGTGTTAGTTATGAGTAATGACAATTCAAATAAAAAGTAAAAGAAAATATAATGGTAGGATGGTGAAATGATGCCCCTCGAGGGGATAGGTGGGGAGAGAATGAGGTGGGTAACCACTCAAAAGAGGAGAGGCCCAAACCCATTGACGAGGGAGAGAGTAGAAGATGAGGAGATTAGAAGATTTGAGGATTCATAGGGTTATAAGATCTGGATTTGGGATTACAGGTGCCCTTACCCAAGGGGTGGAGGTTTTGAGGATTTTGGATTTAGAGGATGCCCTAGTCAATGATGTATGACAAGGGTGAAGATTTATGATTTAGATTTGAGGATGCCTCAATCAAGGGGTGAGGTTTTGAGGATTTGTGGATTATAGGATGTTGGATTTGATGAAGGTATATTTGATGATGTCCAGGATAAGGGGGTAGAATTTGAGGATTGTAGATGTTGGATTTTTAGATGTTGGATTTGAGGATGTTAGATGTTGAGATGCCCTATCGGGGGTGAGAGTTTAGATGTGGAAATTGATTGATTGATGAAAGGATTGAGTGGATGGGAGGATGAGGATGTATAGATTGTTAGTTTGATGATGATGAGGGTTAGGTGTGAATGATGATAAGGCTAAAAGATGATGATAAAAGGGGTGTGCTACCATAAAGTTCCCATTTTTTCATCATTAACAATTGTGGTTGATGTGGCATAGAGCAAGATGCATCAAGCTATAAATATCATGATGATTGAATTGCCAAATGCATGTGTCCTCATATCATGAACAAGTTAATGTAAAAAGAGGGTCCTCATATCATTAGACCATGCAGAAAAAGAAACAAAAGGGGCCTCATATCATCAGCATGTGCTAAAGAAAAGGAAACAAAAGTGGCCTCATATCATTGGCCAAAATGTAAATTCAGATAAAAAAGAAAAAACACACAAGCAAAGACATACACATTGTGTTTTTATATATTAGATTTTGGATTGTTTTGATTTTTGGATGTGTTGATTTTTAGATTTTGGATTGTGGATATTTAGATTATGAATGTTTGGATGTTTAGATTATTTTATGTTGGATGTGGAGATTTTGGATTTTGGACGTGGAGGATTTTGAGATTTTGGATGGGATAGGTGATGGGGGATGGGAAGGAATGTAAGGTGGGATGTGACTTTCTCCTATAAGTCCCAAAGTGTGTTTGGGTAGGATGAAAGGGAAGGATTGAGGGAAATTAAATAGGTTGGATAGGACAAGGATATGATGAGGATTATTTGATTTTGGATAGGGATTGGTTGATAGGATTGAAGGACAGGATAAGGATTGTGTGATGTTGGATGGTTAATAGGATCAAGGATAGATTGGATGGGATAGGGATTGGTTAACTAGTTAGGATTAGATGGGACATGAGAAGAGAGATGTATATGATGAGGGATGTGGTATAGGATAAGATGGGGGATATGGACGATGATAAGATATGACCCTAGGTATAGGGAATATGGATTAAGGAATAGATGTGGTGTGGTCCAAGTGCAAAGTAGGGTAGATGGATGATGGGTTTTATTTTCTCACTAGGTGTAGGGTAGGATTAAAATGGATGAAGCCTCAAGTGGATAATAATAAGGTTTTTTAAATGATGATGACGGTTAAAAGGAACATGGGAAGGATTTGATGCAAAGGAAAGGATAATTTTCTGCCCATGGATGTTCAATCCAAAGTGAAAAGGGATGTATATGTGATGGATGGAAGGAAAATAACATCAATAATGAAAAAAGATGATCCTAATGGAACATATTGTAAGGCAAGACTTGGACTAAAACAAAGGTGTGATAAAGATTTAAACAATACAGCAACATGCATGCCCTATGTCTCTACGAGATCAAAGTGTGTGTACTTTTGTTGGTTAATTACCATTTGAACTAAAGACTTTGTTTTCATGTTAAACTTGCAAAGCTAATTAAAATAGACTAACACCTAGTAGTCTAAAGCTTAAGCCAAATCAAACAAGAACCATCAAGATAAGAGCTTATAGAAACTAACTTCTTCAAATGCATGAAACATGAATGAATCAAACTAACATACTAAGCCATTCCTACTCTTTAGATTGCTAACTAAACATGAACCTAGTTAGATCATTTAGCAATCAAAGTTGATTGTTGTTTGCCTCAAGAATTGAGGATGGAATCTCACCAAGAAATGGCTACAAGGCCATTTTTAGATCTTCCCATACTACTCAAATTTGAGTGAATGGATGCAAGATGAAGAGGCTAATCCAAATCAATGGAGAATGCTCAAGATCAAAATGCCTATAGTTTTCACTAATGCAAATGAGGTGTAAGAAGAAAGGTGAGGAGGGTTCCTTATATAGCTTGCCAGTTTGGGCAAGGCTAGCAATTTGATGGATGTGGGATAAACCCCAAAGAGGAAATACAAAGGACATGCATGTTTAATAAAGGATGTGCACTTTGTGGGAGTTGAAAGGGGTTTAATTAATCAAAGGTGATTAATTAATAGGTAGGGGTAAGCTTATAGAAGCTAATTAGAGGAAAATTAGTATGGTTTGGGGGATGTAGGAGGGGAATTTGATCCAATAAACAATTATTTATTGATTTAGAGTAATGAGCGTAATTAATTAATAATAATTAATTAACCCAAGTAGAAACAAATATTAATTAACAAAAGGTCATTAATCGGTATCTTGAGTGACAGGAAGGATAATTAATTAGCAAAATGTAATTAATTAACGAGAATGAAGAGAAATGTTAGCTAATTAGTGGAAAAGCACTAATTATTATGGAAATGATGGGAAAGAGGATAATTAGTGCAATTTAAGTATTAAAACTGTGTAAGTGGATTTTAGGTGTCTACATTTTCCCCTCTTTGGGGTGGTGTAAATGATGCCACTTCAAAGATAGTAGACAATTACAGACAAGTAAAATTTTTGAAGGGATAAAAGAAAAATTAGTAGAATGAAGGATGCCCCCTCGAGTGTCGATGGGGTGATGAAAGAGGTTGATCGACGATCGAAAAGGATGAAGGAAACAAATAGAAAAAATGTGAGGGGGAGGGGGAAAAAGGTGATCCCTATTAGCCCCAAGTGATTTGGAAGAATAGCGTGATAATAGAAAATGAGAAGGAAGAGAAATGAAGATGAAGGGAGATGGAAATAGCTTTCATCCAACTGATGTAAAAACAACTTTATTTCATCATTTTGCTTAATGATCTATGCCATCGGTCCTTATTAAAATATACACATACAAAAAAATTGTATAGATAACATGAAATCTATAATATGAACATTTGTTCATTGCCAAAACACTAACTCAATGCAACATACATAACGTAACGTACTACAAGAAAGTACACAAGCTAACCTGACAGGAAAATAAGTACAAACACACATATTCAGACAAACAACATTCAAGACGGTTACAAAAATGTTTTTGTTATCAAATTTCAATTTTGACCTATGCAAATTAACAAGGGTTAAGAATGACACCCCAAGCAAGGATACATGCGAGGTGAATAAACGAAGGATGTAGAAGTCCCATGAAAAAGTAATCATGCACTATGAAATTGTCTTGAGCAATGCCTTCGCATGCGAGGGAAGACAAATATAACAAGCAAACCAACTTTTGTTTATGGAGAGTAGATCCAAATGATCCACGAGTTGCACAAGAACATGAGAGAATCAAATAAAGATATTTTGTAGGAAATGTTTTGATGTTTGAGGATAATGAATTTGATACTGAGCTTCTTTGTGTGCATGCTTGTTACCAATTTTTGAAAAAAAAAAAAATTTATAATTTTTGGATTTTTCAATAATTTAAAGAATTTTTTTTGATTTTTGATTTTTAGGAAGAAAATTAGTTAGAAGAATGACAATTGATGTGGGTCATTGTCAAAAATGTTGAAAGGCAAAAAATATGCCCCAAGTAAGAAAGGGTTGTCGTAAAGGAAGCAAAAACGTGCCTCGACGTAGTGAAATGGGTAAAAAGGACTATTTATTAAAAATAATCATCATGGTGAGTGCTAGAAGAAAGTAGAAGAAGCGCAATGGTCATCGTGCTTGTCGAGGGTGAGAAAAACGATGGGGGGAAAAATGGTTATAAATAGCGGGGTGGGAGGGTAAAAATTCATTGCAGTGAGTTATTTACTATTTACCCTAATTGAGTTTGGAGAGGAATTCAATCGACTTGCTAGAGGAATGACGTAAATTTTGAACCATGTATTACACTCGCGTGAGATAAGATGTGAGACTACATGAGGCTTCCCAGGGATGGCCCGCAGTATGCAAAATAATTTTTTTACCTTTTGAGTGCATTTATTACATTATAGGGCTAGGAGAAAATGACACAATAATGCTAGCATGGCCCTTGGGGTGGGAAAGAGTGAAGGGGGCACACTGTGGTGTTAAACCAAAGCCAAGGTGCTAAATTAGAAATGGGGTTAGTAGGGCGTAGCTGCCTTAAAACACAAGTGCTGGTGTAGAAATGGAGGTGTATGCGTAGGGCACACCAATGTTAAAATGAGCGCACATGTGTTAAAACACAAAGCTAGCGCAAAGGCGCACCAATGATAAAAGGGGCGTCTTTGGTGTGAAAACACATGCATTGGTGTTATATTGTTAGTTGTAAATAGATTTAGAAGAATTTAGGAGCTTTGTAGAAGAATTTAGGGATGAATAGAGGAAATTAGATGATGTTTTCTAGAAGAAATGATGTTAATGAAGTGTGTTTGATCTTTGCAGATCAAACTACCCAGATTAGAGACACGTGAGCGACACGATCGATTTCGTAAGTATATGAGGATACATTTACACATCGTGAGTTTATCTACCTAGAGATGATGCTAGATGTCACAGGTTTTTCGTACATGGCTCACATGCCACAGATTACACTAGATCATAGCCTTCTCACGACCGTAGCAGAGAGATGGCAGAGTGAGAGCCAGACCTTCATATTTATTACTAGCAAGATGAGTGCTACCTTAGAGGATGTTTGGTGCATACTTAGAGTGCCTATCTAGGCGTTTGATTACATATGATGGCGATTGTGCCCGCATTCTACAAAGTGCATTATGGAGATGTTTGGTGTAACTGACATACCTCGTTAGGGCATGCTAGTTGACTTGTACAGATGTTTTAGTGATCACCGATTCTCATGGTTACCCGTATACCTAATGGCTCTTATCAGGGGCATTTTTCTACCTGATAAGACTAGTGCATGCTTTTCTTTGGGTGTGATCAGAGTGATACATGGACTTTTAAGTAGAGAGGTCTACTATTGGGGCCAATGTTTATTAGCCCACTTGTATTCAGATCTCCACTTGATAGCATATCGCGGTCGAAGACCATGGGTCCAAGTGACTTTACTATAGATATGGGCATGGGACCATATTATGATAGGGTACCCACTAGGAGCGCTATGAGTTCGGGCTCCCGATGAGCCATCTGTCATGGGTCGGGCACCAATGGGTGATGACATTCACAGACATACTGGGGACATGACATATTACATGGATGCATTAGATGATATATAACTCCACATGGCTATATGGCACTCGTGATGATTATATCGGTAGCCACATGATGTCATTGAGTTGAGAAATTTATCATTGGTAAAGAACGAATATATTATTGAGTGGTACGTAGTCGAAAGAGTCAGAGAAATCTAGGCCACATCTAGGGATTCCCGGAGGTGAGATGTGGTACGAGCGCTAGTCTAGGAGACCTTTGACATTTTCCCATGGATTAGACCATGACAAGCCCGAGATAGTTTGAGATAGGTGGTCCCACAACCTTAGGTCGCACACCCAGAGGTGGTAGATCCCTGGGAGATTAGAGATTATGGAGCATGGTACGCTACATGCTGCTACCATGATGGTTTACCATACCACATGGGTCCATAGATGCAGGGGTTGTAACATCAATACAAGGCTTACAGGCGTGGATCTTAGAGCGTAGGAACGAACATATGCACAAACACATGTAGATCCTCAGGCGTAGGGCTAGGGTGCACTAGGTGCACATATGCAGGTGCCATGGTAGGGTCTTTTATAAGCACATGTACCATTGCAAGGTCCTCCCCTAGAAAAACCCACATAGACACTGTAACCGAAATAGTTGATATATACAACAACAGGTGGTGATACAAGCACCACCAAAGCACTACCTCATAAAGTGAGTCCACCTTATGATGGAGGAGCCGAAAGAGATGGAGGAGATGGGGGATATGGATGGGGTTACCCACCTCATAGTCCAGTAGGTGGGGGATAGATACTACCTTATAGATCACCACATAGATCTCCCCAGAGATAGGTTCAATAGGGTATAAGGGATATAGCGCCTTGAGGCAACAATTGCAGCAGTCAAAGCAGAGACGGACTAGGTAGCATCGAGAGAGAAACAAGGCTAGTGTTGTAGGAGATTAGTTCACTCGGGAGAGAGTACAGGTACTATCGAGCAGTGCGATTGATTACAGAGAGGCACACGATTATAGGTTGAGTTAGCTAGCGTGAGAGTGGAGCGCGATGCGCTCCAGTAGGTAGGGACAAGAATGAGCCGTGAGGCTAGTTTATGATTTTGCCTCATTATTGGCAAGGCCACATACTATAGGATGTTATATCATGGGGTCATTCCAATGGGTCAGAGAGCCATGGATTATAGTCACCTAGCTGGTAGTCACTTAAGATCGAGGTCACACTTTGCCATCTCAATCGATAAGATCAAGATAACAACCTTTAGCTCACCAGGGAGCTTGACACATCAGATGCCAACACCATAGGGTCCTAGGCTAGGCAGATCTGGTGAGGGCAAGAGTCATGGTTGACTCGTATTATTATGATGACATATGTATAAATGTATTTATTTTTTATGTACGCCTCAATATGAAGGCACATTTTGAGATGATGTATATGTATTGTTTTTGGTTATGCCTCGATATGAAGGAAAATTTTTGACCCATGCCCATGATGGCATACATTGTATCTGATGATTATGTACTAAGACACATTGTATATGGACATTGATATATTTGACATATTTACATGATGATGATGGAATTTATTATGATTTATGATTGTATCACATGTGTTTGATTTATGAGATAACATTAGATGATATCACATTGTTTTTTATGAGATAATTATGATTGTCCATGTTTTTAAATTTTTGATATTGGTGAGGGGGATAGAAGGTGATCCCTATTTCCTCGTTGATGATATGGTAGGATGATAATAGCTTAGCATACATGTTGGATGTTTATTTTCATGATGATGTAGCTTAGCATTTATTGATGATATATGATATATGTGATGTTAGATGTGATGATATAGATGATGATGTGATAACAAACAATGTACAAGTAACAAACAAGCACAAGCAAAAGTTAACAAATCTAACAAATATACACACTAAATAACTTGACAACATAACTATGTACAAATATAAACAAGCATGTAAAACACACTGAATATAAACAAGCAAGAATGAATGAATCTAATTAAGGAAATAATATATCAATCTAAGAAAAACTATACAAAATGTACAAGCAAGCAAGCAAAACAAGAAAAAACAAACAAACAAACAAGTAAGAAAAACATTACTATGTTTTTATGGGATAGTTTTCGACACATTTTATGCTATGTTGGGAGTTTTAAGAAACAATGTTATATTGTTTGAGTTTTCTACAAAACAATTTTCCAATGTTTAGGGATTTTCTTAACATATTTGAATGTTTGTGGAGTTTTAAAAACATATTTTAATGTTTTGGGATTTTCTGGAAAGTTTTCCGAAGCTATGTACAGAAAAATAGAGAAATGTGGATGCCCTCAGTGTTAGATGGGGAATGTATAAGGGCAAATGCCACACATATATGTAGGAAAGTGAAGGTGTGAAGATTCCCCTAACATTAGATGGGAATGTACAAAGACAAACTCTTCACGTACATACAAGAGGAGGATCAACCAAATCAAGTATTACCAAGGATAGGCTCAAACGAATCTCAAATACGGGCAAGGAAACTAGCTCTAGATAAAACAAATGTACCCCTGGTGTGAGATGCTTATGAACAACGAATCCTCCCAAGGTGCCACAAACTAGTTTTCACCAAAGGACTTGCCCAAAGTGCCATAATTGCCTGGTTTTCACTCTTGGAAGAACTGATTTCTCTTTACTTTTTTCTCGATATTTTTTTTTTGTGTATTTTGATCTTTTCTACTTTTTGGTTTTTATTTTAATATTTCCCCATGCTTAAGCATAGAATTGCTGGACATGCATGAAATTCATAGGTTTGTGTAACTCATCTCCATCAGGATAAGAAAGTTTGTAAGCTCTTGATCCATACTTTGCTACCACAACATAGGGTCCCAACCAGTTTGGTTCGAACTTGCCTTTCTTTTCTCTTTCTTTGACAATATTGAACTAGTTTTCTTTAAGGACGATATCCCCTACCTCAAATTGGCAAGGTATGATACGTTTTTCTAGCCCCAATACACTCTATTCTAATACACTTTGAGGTTGAGTGCACAAATGCATCTTTCATCTAACATCTTCAACTCTGCTAATATGGCCACACGGTAGTCTTAAGCTTTGTCTAGATAATCTCTGAGATATATTCTCAAGGAGGGAAGCTCAATTTCCAACGGGATGATGATTTCAGTGCCAAATATTAGGGATAGGGTGTAGCACCAATAGGAGTGTGAATGGAGGTCCTATAAGCCCGTGATGGCGGGATGGATTTGTAGATGCCAGTTACGACCAATTTTGCTTACCATTTTCTCCATGATGTGAACAAGGGTTTTAATTAAGGCCTCTGTTTGTCCATTACCTTGAGGGTATTAGTATTAGGAGAGGAACCAAAGATGGAGCTATGCGGGATAGTGCAACAATTTATCTCCAAGTGGGAGATTGTGGAGTTGAATTGCTTCACAAAGGAGATTACTTACAACTTGCAGATTACATAGTAACCATCATCGGTTGGCTAAGCTGGTGTCGATCGCTACCTACCATACTAACCGAAATTAGTTACCTATGCATGATTGTTTATATTTAAGTTATGGTAATTAGATCTAATCTTTGTTATAAATTTGATCTAATGGTTGTAAAAGAATGGCTAAATTACCCTAAGTTTTTATAGGCTTATATAAGCTAGGAAACTAGGGTTAGAGGTTAATGAAGTGATTATTGTAAGAAGGAATCCTTGGTGAGAGCTCAAAGAAGCTTATGAGAAGAAAAGTACTATACATTGTGTAAGGTGTGGAAGATTACAGATCTTCAATTGTATAACCTCTGGAATAATATATTGGCTATTTCTTGGTGGACATAACCCACACTAGGTGAACCACATTATATCTTGTGTATTTTCTTCTGTTGGTTATTTCCATGCTTATTTCTTGTATGCTTTAGTATGATATATATATGTACAACCGGTTTGGTCTAACCCCAACAATTGGTATCAGAGCTTTGTTTGAGGGTTGTGTGTGTTGACAAATTTACTCACAAGGATTTTCTAATTGAGTGGGAGCACAATAATGGTAGAAGATAGTAAATACAAAGTGGAGAAGTTTGATGATCGTAATTATCAATTATGGAAGATGCAGGTGGAGGATTATCTGTATCAGAGAGATTTATATTTACCATTGGATGAGAAGGCAAGGCCTACAAAGATGACTGATGAAGAATGGAATATTCTTGACAGAAAGGATTTGGGATCTATAAGATTGAGCCTCGACAAAGATCTCGTAGCTTCGAACATAATAGAAAGCAACAACCACATGAGTAGATTTAATGAAATATTTAGCTAATTTATATGAAAAACCAAGTGCATCGAATAAATTTTATTTGATGAAGAAATTATTTAATTCTAAAATGTTAGAAGGTGGATCTGTGTCTAATCATTTGAATGATTTATGTTCTATTGTAAATCAATTAAAATCGGTTAATATCCCTTTTGAGGATGAAGTGAAAGCATTGTTATTCTTGTGTTCTTTTCTAGATAGTTGGGATAATTTGGTAATGGTTGTTAGTAATACAACATCTACTACTAATATTTTGAAGTTTGATGATGTGATTGGTATAATCCGAATGAAGAGATACACAGAAAAGTATAGGAAAGTCATCATCTGGAAATGATTTGAATGTAGAAATAAGAGGAAGGTAAAAGGAGAGATCCAAGAGAAAGAGTAATGGGAAATCAAAGTCTAAGAGTGGAAGATCTAAATCCAAAGGTAGAGGAATAACCTGTTGGAATTGTGGAAAGAAAGGACATGCAAAGAAAGATTGTTGGTTCAAGGAAAACAAAGAGAATGTACCAGAGAAAGGTAAAGAGGAAAATGTAGCATAAAGGTAATGCAAGATTCTCTTATTATCTCCTTGGATAATAAAATTGAATCATGGGTTTTAGATTCAGGAGCTTCTTTCCATGCTACCCCTAATAAGGGTTATTTAAGAAATTATGTCTAAGGTAATTTTGGACATGTTTATTTAGGAGATGATGAACCATGCAATATTACTGGTAAAGGTGAAGTTCATCTTAAATTGCAAAATGGAAATACATGGATATTGAAATATGTGAGGCATGTGCCAAGCCTCGGGAGAAATCTTATTTCTGTAGGACAATTAGGTGAAGATGGATGCATGGTTACATTCACAACTAATTCTTGGAAAGTTTCCAAGGGAGAGCTCTTGTTGTAGCAAGAGGCAAGAAGGTAGGAACATTATATTTGTCTACCGTATTACTGATTCCTTTTCTATGTTATCTACTTCAGATTCAGATGCAAGCATGTGGCATAATTGACTAGGCCATATGAGTAAGAAGGGAATGCAGATCTTAAAGGCAAAGGGTAAGTTATTAGATTTGAAAGATGTAGATCTTGATTTCTATGAGCATTGCATATTTGGAAAGTAAAAGAAAGTGAGATTTCTTAAAGTTGGGGCAACAAAGAAGGAGCATAAATTGGAGCTTGTGCACTCAGATGTGTGGGGACTAGCCAGGTAGCTTCTCATGGAGGATCCCAATACTATGTGACTTTCATTGATGATGCCACAAGAAAGGTATGGGTTTATTGTATTAAATGTAAATTTGATGTTTTTGAAACATTTAAAAGATGGAAATCCCTTGTAGAAAATCAAACTAATTTGAAGTTGAAGTGCCTTAGATCTATTAATGGTGGTGAGTATTGCAATAAGGTTTTCAATGATTATTGTTCAGTGAATGGAATACATAGAGAAAGAACAGTCCCAGACTCCATAGGAGAATGGAGTGGCGAAAGAATGAACAGTAACTATTATGGAACATGCTAGAAGCATGAGGATATATGCTAGATTACCCTTGCAGTTTTGGGTAGAAGCAGTAGATACAACAATATATTTGATCAACCATGGCCCCTCAAGTGCACTGAATGGTGGAATACCAGAAGAAGCATGGACTGGAAAAGAGGTAGATCTTTATTTTCTTAGATTATTTGGTTTAGAATCTTTTGTGCATGTTGATAAAGAAAATAGGAAGAAGTTGGATGTTAAATCCAAGAGATGCACTTTCATTGGTTATGGTTCTGGTGATTTCGGATTTGGTTTTGGGATTTAGAAGATACTAAGATTGTTAGGAGTCGTAACATTGATTGGAATGAAAAGATAATGTATAGGGATCGGTTTTGGTACCCAAAAATGAACCGGGTGAAGAGTTTGTTGAGAAAAGTGCATTCTTGGATTTAAAACAAAATCCACAAACACCGGTGTTAGTCGAGTAGGACTAATGTCGGTTATAGAGGAACCGGTATCGATTACAAGTGACTCGACATCAATCACTATCGATTTGGACACAAATGTCCAAGATGTCCATAGTGAGTGTCATATACCCCAAATTTCTGTAAGAAGGTCTCAAAGAGTAAGTAAACCTCCAAAAATATTTAATCCTTCATTATTTTATCTTTTATTGACTGATAGTGGTGAACTGGAAAGTTTTGAAGAAGTAATGCAACAGGATACCCATGTTGAGTGGGAGCATGGCATGGATGAGGAGATGGATTCCTTGAAACAAAACTAGACATGGGATTTGGTCAAGTTGCTAGTAGGTAAAAGGACATTGCAGAATAAATGGGTTTATAGGATCAAGGAGGAAGAGGGTGGACATAAAAGATACAAAGCAAGGCTTGTGGTAAAAGGGTTTACACAAAAACCAGGTATTGATTTTGGTGAGATATTTTCTCTTATTGTTAAAATGACTTCCATCCATATTGTTATGAGTTTAGTTGCAGTAGAAGATTTGCATTTAGAACAACTTGATGTTAAGACGACTTTCCTTCATGGTGATTTGGAGGAGGAGATCTATATGAATCATTTGTTTGGTTATGAAGTCAAGGGTAATGAGAAACACATGTGTAGGTTGAAAAAGAGCTTTATGGGATCAAACAAGCTCTAAGGCAATGGTATATGAGGTTTGATAGTTTTATGCATGAGTATGGTTATATGAGGTGTGAATCTAACCATTGTGTTTATTTTAAGAAGATTGAAAATGGGAGATGTATTATTTTGTTACTATATGTGGATGATATGATTATTGCAGGATCTAGTATGCAAGACATTGGTGAGCTTAAAGAAAAGTTATCTCACACATTTGCAATGAAGGATTTAGGAGATCTACAAAGAAAATCCTTAGCATGAAAATTCATAGAGACAAGAAAAACATGAAATTGTATTTGTCTCGGGAGGATTTCTAGATTATATCAATAAGGTGTTGAAAATATTTAAAATGCAGAATGCAAAATCTGTAGGTACACCTATAGATGAACACTTTAAATTAAGTAAAGATCAATGTTCTACATCACATGAGGAGGTTGAGTACATGGCACGGGTTCTATATGCTTCATCAGTTAGAAGTCTTATGTATGTTATGGTTTGTACTAGACTAGACATTACATAGACAATGGGAGTTGTGAGCAGATTTATGGCCAATCTAGGTAAAGAGCATTGGAAAGAAGTCCAATGGATACTCAGATATTTGAGAGGGACATCAAACATACAGTTATGCTATGGAGGATTGGATACTTCTTTATGTGACTATGTTGATTCAGATATGGCTGGAGATTTAAATGGTAGGAGGAACATCACTAGATACGTATTTCATAGTAGGTGGAACGCAAGTTAATGGATTTTGAGGGTGCAGAAGGTTGTGACCTTGTCTACTACAAAGGCCGAGTATGTTGTAACTACATAAGCTAACAAAGAGATGATATGGATGAGTAGGTTCATGGAAGAGTTGAGAAAGGAGTAAGAGGATTGTAGATTATATAGTGATAGTCAAAGTGCAATTCATTTGGCAAAGAACTCAACGTTTCATTCAAGAACGAAACACATTTAGTTGAGATATCACTTCATACGACAAGTGTTGGAGGATGGGAAACCAAAGTTAGAGAAAATTCATATGAATGAGAACCTTGTTGATATGCTAACGAAGTCGTTGGAAAGTGAGAAGTTGGAGCTACACTCCACTTTTTTTGGTCTTCGAGTTTGAGACTTGAAAAGGAAGAAATAAAGCCAGGAGAGGAACCAAGGATGGAGCTGTGTGACATAGTGCAACAATTTATATCTAAGTGGGAGATGTGAATTTACTAATAAAACTTTCACACATATTATTAGTAGTATAAATACCCTACATTCCAAGATTCACAAGAACCTATTTGATAAAACACAAATTATGATGTTTTTAGAAATTTGTCCTAGACAGGGACTGTCACAAGGCAACAAGCTACATAAATTCATATCTCGAGTTTTATAAACTTTCAAAACCTCATTCCAATTGAAAATTTTATTTTTATGATCATAAAGTTTCATCTTTAGTGGGTTTTTAGAGATTATGCCTTCATCAACCAGATTCATAAGATTTCATGACTGGTTTCTTACACAAAATAGAGTTCCTAACTATTATTTCAAGTTTTCTATTCAAAATACCTTATGACACCTTCTTTCAACCAGGTTTACACTTAAAATAGGTCTCTTACATCTCACTATAAGCATTTCAATAGGTCTCAAAGACTAATTTATAGATTTTGTTCACTATCATTTCATAAACCCTCAAACTGAGTTACATGCATGCACTATCAGACTTAGATTCTCATTTTTGACCTATTAAAACTCATTATTTTACCTTGAAACTTTGTGATAACCTTTTTTTATACCTCACACCACCTTCCTAAAAACTTTCATGCCTTTTCATTGGATATAACTCAAATTATGATTTTTTCTAACCCTCAAACCTTAGATAAGGGTATACAGATCGAGAGGATATATTTTGAGATTATTTTTGTTTTCATAGGTATTAAATATTTTCAAGACTCCAAAATTCCTCCATATATTTTTCACAACCTTTCCCACATTCTTCCAAACACAACAATTTTTTGTAACATGTTAGGTTTTATCTACAAGATGAATTTCACTCCTTAACTAGATCCTGTATGACAACTTTACCATTTTTAGGCTCTCCTTTCAAATATCCACATAAGATACACCTAGTTGTGAACCTAAATATTTCTTGATTATGCCAACGTGTTTTATTATAGTTCTATATGATTATATTTCCTCTTCATTTATTAAGCAAAACACAATACAAACCTCTTACCTTAAATCCTACTAATGCCAACACTCCTATGTAAATATGGTGTCCCTCATAGTCTCAAACACCTTCAAACTCCTCCTTTTCATTCTTCTTGGACCTCTACAAGTATAATCATACCTGTAATAACATTCATTATCATCAATACAACAAGTATAAATAATTATTCATGAACCATACACATTATAAACATATTTTCACAATCTCATTCTTGAGAAATTCTTTTATTGATGTCTTCATTGATACATTTTTCTGTTATGACCCTTCAAGGCTCTTATTTTTAGACCCTACCGGTTATTCTACCTCCTTTACTAACTTCACACCCTCCCTCATTTAAATACTTCATTTTTAGACCAATAATAGAGGTAGTTACATATTGGAATTAGGTTTTTCCAACCAAGGTAAGACTAAGCTAACATATTTAACTTCACTTCATGGGTGAAGAACACCTCAACTTCATCACATGAGCTTATTAGTCACCTTTTACATCATTTTCAACCCTCCATACTAACATCTAGACCATTAAACACAACATATAGAATTTAAATATTCAAATCGGTGGTCTTGGAGGGAAACTCCAAAATCACATTATTACAAGCCGCAAAGGATCCAAATAGATTATGATCTATCCCAAAACACCTAAGATGACCACTTACACCTAATTAAAACCAATTTTTTTAAAACCATTTTTTTGTATACATGATGATGGTCCCTGCATTATTGTTGAACCCTTACCTCTTACCAGGTGGTACGGGGCAAAATGTAGGAGTCATTTCAAAAAAATCAAACAACAGAAAACATTCAAAAATTATATCAAAAGTAATTAATCATACAAAATATATAGAATCAATTTTTAACCTCGTGTCTTTACATCCATCATCTTCATTTTCACATCACTATCTCATTTGTCTTACATCCTTCTTGGCTCTCGGTGTTGAGCCCTCGCATCTTACTAGTTGTGTGGAGTCAAGGGTGGAGTCAGACATCCTATCACTATATCATCTACATTATGCCAATGGAATGAAATGTTTACAATTGTTTGAACATAGGTTCAGATAGTGCACCCTTTACCGAGTAAAAATCCAAAAAAATCATATATTCCAAAATCCTTAAAATTCAAATAATCAAAAATCCAAAAAATAGCAAATATTTTTGTCCCAAAATAAAAAACATCTACAATTAGTCAAAAATACAAAAAATCGGACAAACATTGTCCACAAACTTCAAAACATTCACACAACTATCAAACACTGAGGTACTCTTCCAAACAATACCAAAAACAACAAATCAACAATCATCTCAAAATCAAACTTTTAACTCCTATCCTAGTGATTGTTCCAACTATCCTACAACAAATCAAAACCCTAGCGTGCATCCTCACTTGGGGAAATATCAACTCTCATTTTCTCCCTTGCATGTATCCTTAATGACCCCATAAATCAAATCAATATTCAATGTGGATCCAATAAGAGTGTCACTTGATCCCACTCTTCATTTGATCCAATCTTACCCCTTGCATATATCCTTGCTTGGGGGAAACTCAATCAAATAAAATTTCCATTCAGATCCAATAAGAGTGTCACTATAATCCACTCTTTAGTCTAATCTTACCCCTTGCATATATCCTTTCTTGGGGGTAAATTAATTCAATCAATCATCATTATGGAACACATTAAGGGGCATAGTTAATTGTCTTTATTTCTAGTTGTTTTACATTGATAGTTATTATAGACCAAGTACAAGTATTTTTAATCATCTTGGCTCATTTATAGCCTTGGTGTATACATTTACTATGTATATTGGGTTTGTTTTTACTTCATTATTTGTTGTGTGTGTGTTGTTTACACACATAATGGGTTGATCATCATGGTTCTTTAATAATCACGGTGTTAACTCTATTTTGTAAAAACAAAGCAAGTTGCTTTAAAATACAAAATTTTAATGGAATCTTAAGCTACTAATAATGTTAGTCATATCGTCATTACATTCATTCATGCATCTCATTTAAAAACCAAAAACAATATCATATCAACATAATTAATTTCTCATAAATATCATTTCTCAACCCCTAAAAGAACCATAATTCAGGTCTTATAACCCTATTTTTACCTTTGACCCTCCGTCTCCCATTTTATGAGCCCATTTTTTTGTCTCTCCCATCATCCTTCTAATCACTCTTGAATCATAAGTATTATCCTTCTTCCTATCAAGCGGATGTCCACCTTTGTATCGTGTCACCTTTGACCACTCAAGAGGGTACTCCCTTAGCATAATCTAACTCATTTGGGGCATCCAAATGCTTCATCAAGGAAAATAAGACAGTCAATAAACTTCTTTACCATTTTTTCACCAATATGCATGTGTCGACTATCTATAAAGTGTTATTACTTCATAATAACATTTTAAAGAGGGGAAAATGTAGGCACTCTAAAATATCGCATTACATATTCTAAGCCTCCGAAATCATCCCATAATTACTTCAAAGTACATTACGACCACTTTCAACCACTTTTGATATATTTTGCTATTTTACGACCTTTAATGACATTTTACGACATTTTCTGTAACTTCCCAAAATATTCCTATTGCTCGCACATGGTTTTGAACTATTAAATATTCATATTATAAACCCTATTATACTCATATCCCATTCCTAGGATTAATTAATTAATCCTATCAATCTTATTATTCATCCCCAATCCCATTACTAGCTAATTTCATATTAAAATAATTAAATAAATCCTACATATATCTATTTCCACCCTAGCTCTTATTCACTTTCACTTCATTAATTAACATCTCAATCTAAATAGAGAAAAACAAATCAATTCAATATAAAATCATAAAATATATGCAAGAAGACAAGTTCAAATCTCCCACATTACTCGGAGTGCCCAATTTCCTAGCTTTAGGAAATTCAAATCTAGTTTGGGCAAGGAAAAATCATTTTATGCCAAAATTTGAATTTGAATGGACCCTATGACCTCTAAACACCCCCACTACCCTATTTATCCCTATTAACATGCTCGAAAGCAAAATTTGACTATAAGAAGCTTCCTTAGATGATGTTCTGTATCAAACACACAACTCCAACAAGGTCTACATGTGCTTGTGTTGGTAAAACTCTCATCCTTGTGAGTATTTATAAAAATTTACAAGCAAACATGAAAAGAATCAATCGAAAATAAATAAAATAAATCATCAAAATCATCTTATTAAGCTATCACAATCCCAATTTTTAACTTGTAAACTACTCAACAAAACAATCATGCAAAACCATCAACTTTGGATGATATTATTTAAAATTAGACAATACTTGTCCAAAGTTTGATGGTTCCATCTTTGAGGGGGAAAACCGCCAAACTTAGATTTCCATACTTTTCCCACTCAAAAACACTAAAATGCAAATGTCCAACTAAGTTATAGGCTAAATGAAATTTTTGAGTTACTCACCAACTCACCTATTACCTATGACTATCCGGTCTCGCCACTCTATCAAATTGTAGTCTAAGGGATCCCTAAACATGTGGCACAATGTCTATATAAGAGCTCAAATCGTTATCATGTAAGGTACAAATGATATTACAATTAACTTTTAAACATCACCATATATTGTATTAATAATTTCTACAACTCAATTAATGTCTCAAGCTTACATGCATGATTTCTCAAGCTTGTTTATCAAGATCTTGTGTCATTAGTGGCATTGGGATTGTTATCAACCTAGTTCAAGGCCAATATTCTATTTAAAACTAATATGCTGAATTAGATGTCGTGCTTAAGTAATTTCTCACCGATCTATAACAATTCTATATCATACTACAATTATCAAATCAGATAACACTCTAAGCACCAAAAACACCAAATCAATTCTGGATGATCTATATCAACTCTATATCTTACTACAATTAACAAATCGATAGCACTCTAAGCACCAAAAATGCCAAATCAATTCTTGCAATCAATATAATCAATAATTTCAGCTCAACTGATTCCACTTTATTTCATTCCTTTTACCAAAAGGGGGCAAATATAAGGTCTTACTATTAAAGCCAACCTATCATAAAAATCAGAAATAATGAGCTATCAAATAATCTAATGGTCAAATCCTATACAAGAATGCACAAATACTAAAATTACAAAATTCAAGTCAATATTCCACTACATTTATGAAACATGCAAGGGAGAAATAATAAATCATAAATTTAATCGTACTTTATAATTAACATTCAAAATTCATAGTGTGGGTGCATAATTTTACTTCACCCCCTTTTGGATTTACATATTTAGAAATTAATCTCTTTTATTATTCATGTTGGGGGCATGAGTATATTTCATTCCTTTCAAATTTGTATGAGTTTAAAATTTGGGACTTAGATCCATTTGCAATAGTGTGGTTCTATGGGTGAAATATTTGTGGAGTACTTAGATCTAACTTGTGACATCCTTCCTCTCACTCTCTCTTTAAAGTTTTTGTGGTGGATAAATGCCTTGTGACGCCCTTATTTGGTGTTAGGACACCCAATTCCCTCTTGGTTTTGACCATCTATAAATTTGGGGATTGATCACCCCTAATCCTCCATTGACACATCTTCAATATCCACATCTCTAAAACCCTTGAAACATGTGACACATTATCCCTATCTCCTTATGATTCAACAGATGACTTGAATTTTTCACCACACTTTTTACCACTTTCTCCTTGATTGACACAAATATGGAAATCTCTTTAGCCTCACTATTTTGACAAACAAGTAATGGTATAATGTACACACTCTCTTGTTTAAAATAGAAACAAATATTCACTAGATTAGAGGGGGTGTAAATATAGAAACTAGAATTTGGAACAAAACGTTATTACATAACATTTTTTTTAATATATATATATATATATATATATATATATATATATATATATATATATATATATATATATATATATATATATATATATATGGGTCTTAAACAATGAAATTAGCATCTATTGGCATAAGTATTTGTTTGGCGTATTAGTGTTTGGTTTGATTTTGATGCATGTTGTATTTATATTATCTATTTCAATTTATTATGTTGTGCCACAAAGATCTTTGGATTTTTCATTGATTTGTTTGATTGTTCTTGGATTTTTGGATGAAAGCGGCATTTTTAGACAAAACCATACAATGGTACTATCCGAGATGGATAGTTTCATTTAGGATTGATTTTGGGCCCTTTTTGACCATTGGTCCTTTTTTACTCTTGTTTACTTTTTTATATGTTTAGTGAGTAGGTTATTTCATGCCACTAGGTTCAAGTTTCAAAGTAATATGTGTGTGTGTGTGTGTTTATTATGAGGTCTAAGACATATAGCCACTATCTAGCAATTATCAAGCGCTATATTAGAATATCACAAGATCACATCACAAGAGGAAAATTACTATTGTTTAAGCATTATATTTATTAGCACAAGGGTTATAACTGAAAAAAACAACTATTAATTAGGTAGCTATTTATGTTGAGGCATACAGGGAAAAATTAGGACGGGGGAGTTAGATTTTCATATACCATTGCTTGAACATTAGTAGGACTACATGGAATTTGAAATGTAGTGTAACATTATTGTTCGAGATGGACAATTCCATCCAAGCTTTATTTTGGGCCTTTTTATCTATTGGTCCTTGTTCCATATTATGTGAGTAGGTATTTATGTGACACTAGGTTTGAATTTCAAAGTAAGATCTATGGATATACAAGTTTGTTAGGAGGTCTAAGACATATAACCACTAACTAGCAATTATTAAGGATTGTCTTAGAACATCTCAAGAGCACATCACAAGAAATAAATTACTATTGTTCAAGAATTATATTTTTGTATATAAGGGTTAGAATCAAATAACATATATTTTAATAGCATTTCATATTATAAACAAGCAATCAAAATTTTGGGGGTAAGCCCCACATTGGGCACCAAAATGTAAGCAAAAATTGGTGTTAGTGTGCAACTTATAAACTAGGAAATAAAGTGATTCAAACCCTATACTAACACAACTATCTACCTACCTCAGATTGAAAGCTGGATAAAAAGAGGGAGAAGATAATATATTTGCACTTACCTACAAGTTGCACAAATCTTTCTTCGATGTGCTAGATTTTCTCTTGATGGTGGATTGGATGTGCTTGCTTCAGATTTTGGTGTCACTTGGGCAGCACCTCCCCTTGATTGATTGATGATGCTTGATGAAGGATGAAGGATTAGATGATTAGATTGGATTGAAGATGGATGATGGATTGATTGAGTGATAAAAATGGAAAAGGTTTTTTTGTGGATTTCAAAATTGTTCAAGCTATTCCAAACTAGCTCTTATGGAGGAGGAGATCTCAATTTATAGTTAATGGGTGGAGGATTCAATGATAGGATTAAGACAAGTTAGATTTGGATCAAGGGTGGAGGATTGATGAGAAGAATGGAGGATTCTATAATAGATATTTCTAGAATTTGAGAGAATATTCAATGGAGAGTGGAAGGTTTATTTGAATTTTTAAATGGAGGGAATTTTAGAGAGGCTTCTAGAAATAGAAGCCTCTAGATTTAGAGGTGTGAGGATGTGATTAGGATTAGAATTAGATTAGGTTAATAAATGATGATTAGGGGTGAGGTTACATGGAAAGGCTAGGTGTAGGGATGTAGGGTAGGTGGTAGGTGAGATGTAGGAATATTAAATTCTAGGAAATGTTAATGAAGAATTAAAATAGGATAATATGATATAATAATGGATTAATGAGATTAATGATAAAAATGGGATATTGGATGAATTAAAATGATTAATGATGAAATGTTGGGATATTTGATAAATGATTAAAAGGGTAAATATGATAAAATGGAATATTAGATAAATGATAAAGGGTAAATGTGATAAAGGGATTAATAATAATTAATCTCACGATTAATTATTATGTGGATAATGTTGGGATATTTTCAAGACAAATTAATCATAACTAACCATGTCAATATTTTCCCCCTCTTTGAATGGTTATTGTGTAGTAATGACTGTTCAAAGAAAAAGAAGAAATGATGTTATGATGCCCCCTCGAAGGGTTATGCGGGGAGGAATGAGTCGGGTAACCATTCGAAAAGAGGAGATGCCCAAGCTAGTAGATAAGAGAGGATCGGAAGAGGTGAGGATGTAGAAGATTAGGATTAGAGAATGAAAACATAAGAGGATTAGAAGAATAAAAGTGAGGATTAGAGGAATATAAGAATATGAGAGAGGATTAGAGGAATGGGAGATATTGGATTTTGGAGATATTGGATGCCCCAAGTCAATGATGTATGACAAGGGTGAAGATTTAGGATTTTGGATTAGAGGATGTTGGATTTGAAGATGTTGGATTTAGAGATGCCCTAGTCAAGGGGGTAGGATTGAAGATTTGGGATTTAGATTTGAGGATGTTAGATTTGAGGATGATTGATTTGATTTAAAGGATTAGAAGATTGAGGATGTTTGTATGTGAGAATGAGGATTGGTTTTGGATCGAAGATGCCCCAACCAGGGGGTGAGGATTTTGGATGTTGGATGCGAGATGATAAAATTTGGATGGGGGTATTGATTGATTGATATTGGATAGGAGGATGAGGAGGTTAGATAGTTAGTTAGATGATGATGAGGATTGGGTGTGGATGATGATAAGGTTAAAATATGATGATAGAAGGATTTTAGAGGATGCCTGACCTAGGGGTGAGGATTGTGGGTGTCGAAGCGAGAGGATAATATTTGGATGTGGATAATGATTGATTAAGAAAGGATTGGTTGGATAGGAGGATGATGAAGCAAGATATGTAGTTAGATGATGAGGAGGATTAGGTGTGGATGATGAAGGCTAAAAGATGATAATATGAGGGGTGTGCTACCATAAAGTTCCCATTGTTATCATCATTAACAATTTTATAATGTGACATAAAGAAAGATGCACCAAGGTATAAAGACCATGATGACTGAATTTCCAAATGCCCTTGTCCTCATATCATTGGACATATTAATATAAAAAGATGGTCCTCATATCATTGGACAATAAAACGTGACCTCGTATCATCGGTCGTGCAAAAGAAAAGAGACAAAAGGGGCCTCATATCATCGGCCAAAATGTAAGTGCATACAAGTTCAAGCAAACACACAAAAGCAAAAATACACACATTGTATTTTTGAATGTTTTGATTTTTAGGTGTTTTGATTGTTGGATGTTGGATTTTGGATGTTTATATTTTTGGGATTTTGGATTTTGGATTTTTAGTTTTTGAATTTTGGATGTTGTGCTTTTGGATGAGAAGGGATGTAAGGTGGGATGCAACTTTCTCCTATAAGTCTTTGAAGGATGGTTGGGTAGGATAAAAGGGGATGATTGAGAGAAATTGGATAGGTTAGATATGATAAGGATGGGTTGATTGGTTAGGATTAGATGGGATGTGGAATGGGAGATAGATAGATAAGATGAGGGATGTGGTATAAGATAGGATGGGGAATGGAAGATGATAAGATATGCATCTAAGTATAGGGGTGGATTGAGGGATAGATTGGGTGGGTTGGATAAGATAGGAATTAGATGATAGGTTAGGATTAAATGGGATGGGGGATGGGAGATATATAGATAAGATGGGGGATTTTGTAGAGGATAAGATGGGGATTTGGAATATGATAAGATATGCTCCCAAGTATAAAGGGGGATAGATGTGGTGTGTCATGTTAGGAATTAGTAATATCTAATGCGGAATAATTCCTTAGAATCACAATAATAAGAAGTATGAATAGAAATTACAAAAATGAAATATGCAAAACACGAAGAAAATATTTAACGTGGTTCACCCAATGTGGGCTACATACACCAAGAACACTTGCTCAGATTTTATTACAAGCCAACAATCTTCACAACTACAATAACCAGGTCTTGTTTGGAGCTGTGCTCAACAAACCCTTCCGAATTCACACTTGAATTCACACACACTATTCACCTTCACAAAAATACTCATATAAATCCTATTGTATGTCCATCTATTTATAAGTACATCAATAGGTAGCCGAAGATGTGGTTTTACAAAACAATGGGTACCGAAAAACCATGGGCCCAAAAATAGCCCATAACGGTTACCCATTACCCATGGGTTAATAAACCACCCATGAAAATTTGCTTTGGGGCTTCACCCCCAAGCCCCCATTGGGGGCTTCACCCCCTGATCCCCTTGACCCGCTCACCAACAAGCGGGACCACCGTAAAAATATCCGAGTGTAACACATGGAAGGTGTACCAAACTCTAACATGAAAACAGGCTCCACAAAAATAACATACCCCCAAGTGTAAAGTAGGGTGGCATGTGTGGATGGATGGATGGGTTTGATTTTTCCCCAAGTGTATGGTAGGATGGGAAGTGAGGGATATTAAAATCGATAATGCCCCTAGTGGATGGTAGTAAGGCTAGCCCTAGTCATGATGATGATAGGTTATTGTTGTCAAAATTTTGATAGCCCCCTTTTCTTCGAAAATCATTTTCTAAAAGAAATGATAACTAGATCGCACTCAAGCCACGAACACAAATGCTAATTAAAAACCATGATTAATAAGATGAAAGTAATTCACGAATAACTTTACATAAACCTTTGCAAACAAATGAGCATCAATATCATATATTATTATGGAACTCAATGAAATACAATGAGAATGGACCTTACTTATATAGACAAGGAATAACAATCTAAAAACCCGGTCAAGGTTGCGAGATCAAGCCATAAATCAAGGAAATAACTAGTCATCAAAGAACTAGTTAAGACCATAGATTTAGGAGAGAACTAGACATAAAGGATCTAGTCAATACCATAGATCAAGGAAAGAACTAGTCAATACCATAGATCAAGGAAAGAACTATACCTAACAACTAGATAATATCTCTTAATATCTAAATAAGATAAAAGAAATATCCACACACATAAGTGGGTGAGGATAAATACAATAAAGGTAAATAATGTACCTAGGTGAACATGAGCTAAGGTAAATACCTACTCTAACACCCCCCTCAAGTGAAGCTAGGGGCCAAAATAGAAGTGGCATGTCCACAGTATGAGTCCAGAAACTAGGCCTAATGAGGTACTCATGTACAATAACTGGGAAAAAGGACACCGTAAGGTACCCAAAACCAGTAACAACAAAGTAAAGAGAGTAAAACCCCACTGCAAGGCATCCCAAGAAGCTCGGCTCAAAAAAATCATATAATGCTGAAGAAGTTTGGTGTGCATTGTGGTCTGAATCCACTGCTCGATCACAAAACTAAAAAAATTGACATTGGGATTCCCAGAATAGCTCCATACAAGGACCTGTCACAACAAAGTGATGTTGAAAGTGTAAGAAAAAACACCAAACAAAATTCGATCAACTACTTTGCAAATAGGTGTGGCACGATCTAAGAACAATAACCAAAGCAACAAGACAATGACACAAAAGCTAGAGGGTCACAATCCAAGAAAAGCCAAGGTAACAAGGCAAGGACAAAAACCCGAAGAAGCGGGATCAACACCATAACCTCCCATCTTGTTGAATGGGTGGAGTGATGCCATAAATCTGTATGAGTTTCCCAAAATCAACTACTCAAACAATGACAAAATAACATTGGGATTCACCAGAATAGCTCCCCCACAAGAGAGACTATCAACATGCCAAAAGTGTCGAAAATACATATACAAAATCTCTCAACAAACAAGAGAGATATAAATATATACACCCATAGATATAAGAATGCAACACCAAAAATTTAGGACATCGAGCTCAACCGAAATTGTGTCCACAAGTGATTACAACACCCTCCCAAATTTGACACTTTATAATTGAGTGCATGTAAATATTATAATGAGTAAAAGTACCTTTTACATTTGAAATATGTGTTTAAAAATGTCACCAATGCGTAGATCTCGAAAAAATACACAATTTAAAAAATAAGATCACCTTAATCCGAGCTACAAATCAAAAGTTACGAGCTCTAGAAGGTTTTTTATTAAAATAATATTTTAATGCTGATATTTTTTAAAAGGTACACGTGACACCCAAATGTCCAAAGGGTAAAAGAGTGCATCCACACAATACAAAGCTTGCGGCCAAAGGATAAAATCCTGTGCCCAAAAGCTAAATGTCCAGAGGGTACATCATTGTATTCGGGACGGTACACATCAATATCCAATGGATAAAAGAATGCACCTAGAAGTGCGAGTGGATAAAAGGCGCATCCAAAAAAAAATATCCGGAGGGTAAAAGAATACATCCAGAAGGTACACGCTTATATCCAATGGATAAAAAAATACACCCAGAGGGTACAAATCTGCATCAAGTGGATAAAAGCGCATCCAAAATCGAAATATCCGAGAGGGTAAAAGAACGCATCCGAAGGTACACGCTTATATCCAATGGATAAAAGAATGCACCTAGAGGGTACATATCGTGCCAAGTGGATAAAAGAATGCATCTAAAACTGAAATATCCAGAGGGTAAAAGAATGCATCTAGAAGGTACACACTTATATCCAATGGATAAAAGAATGCACCGAGAGGGTACAGATCTACATCCAAATTTGACTGTCTCAAAATATGGTCGAGTTTATAGGAAATTCTATGGTCTTGGCACCTTCCAAATCCAATGCCGCACTCCTCTTTGCATAAAAATGCATGCTGCAGAAAATTGCTAACAAATTCCAAATACATGAAAATAATAAACACTTGTTTGGAAAGAAAAACTTACAGATGGATGTCTACATCATCTATTGTTACGATACCATGAAGTTAAGCACGCCCGGGCACGGAGTAGTGCTAGGATGGGTGACCTCTCGGGAATTCTGGTTTCGTTGCCTTCTAATGTCGTTGGGCCTAATTTGGTGAATACATGGTGGGCCCAGTGCTTACGTGGTTGCATCTAGCTCCATCGTGTGGGGGTGTGTTGGTGTAGTAGTTGGTTAACATGATGAGATCCTCTCCACTACCGCTCAAGATTCTAGTGTGATGGCAAGTTGTGCGACTTTGATACCATAAAATGAAGCGATAAAGCAGTTTGTACTAAGCCAAGAACACAAATGCTAATCAAACACCACGATCAATAAGATGAAAGTAATTCGCCAGAATAACTTTACATAAACCTTTGCAAACAAATGAGAAGCAATATCATATATTATTATGGAACTCAATGAAATACAATGAGAATGGGCCTTGCTTATATAGGCAAGGAATAACAATCTAAGAACTAGTCAAGGTTGTAGATCAAGCCATAAATCAAGGGAATAACTAGTCATCAAAGAACTAGTTAAGACCATAAATTCTACGAGAGAACTAGACATCAAGGATCTAGTCAATACCATAGATCAAGGAAAGAACTAATCAATACCATAGATCAAGGAAAAACTATACCTAACAACTAGATAATATCTCCTAATATCTAAATAAGATAAAAGAAATATCCACACACATAAGTGGGTGAGGATAAATATAATAAAGGTAAATAATGTACATAGGTGAACGTGAGCTAAGGTAAATACCTACTCTAACATTTTATCTAATGAAAAACCTCTTTGTCCTCATGATTGGTGGGGCCACTAGGTGTTAATTGCATTATTAATTTTTTTGCATAAGTGGTTTCGTGGCATTCTTAAAATAAAGTTAGCTATCATGAGTACTTTTGATATAAATTTGGTTAATATGTCTTGTTGCCTAATGTATGCGAAATGGAGATTAATTTTTGGTTTGTGATTTCTTTCCTTGGATTTCATGCCCGCATCATTGTTCATTTGATTTTTCCCTTCTGGAAATGATAATGGTCATATCGATAAATATTGGAAGTATAATGTTTTGGTTAATAAGAGAAGTGTTGGGATGCATTATGGTTTAATTGAGAAGTGCATATTTTTGAAATAGTTACATTATTTGATCTCACCATGGCATTTCGATTTGTTTGGAGATCAAAGTTTCATAATGAACTATAGTGTGGTGGCATTGGAATTTTTTTGAATATTTTAATCAAAGCATTGATTCACGGTGGTGTATTGGCTTAGAGGGATTTTTTTGGTTTTCGAGGAGGTCGATGTGGCAAAATGTAGTTGGTTTCGTAACCTGAGCCATTAATTCCATTCAATGCATCACGAGAAATGTGGTTTTTGGGAGGAATGAGTAGTTTTGCTAGTCATTTTGTGTTTTGGTTTGCATGTCTGCCATTTGGAGTTTGAGTTGGTTGAGGTAAGGTTCAATGAAGTTTTGGGAAGGAAACTTGTCGATAATCAGGTATGTGAATTGTATGACAGTTTATTTTGCATGGAAAGATTTGGGTATTCGAAAATATTGTTATTTGGTTATTTATAGTCCATACTTGTAGTTTAAAACACTTAGATTATATAAAGCTAAAAAGACAATCTAGGTTTGTTTTATTGGAGTATCTTCTACAAGATAATGGATAATGAAGTTTCATTGAATGGTTTGGAAGGATTTTGTTTTTTTTTCTAAGCTTTGGGTGTTGGGTTTTGTTTTTCTTAAATTGATTGAGTTCATTAGTATTGTGGTTTGTGGTCTTTTCGGCATTGGATTTTTAGTTTGGAAAACTTGAAGGCTTGTTTAAATTCTTTCTTTTTTTGGTGCGAACCACTGTCGATAGTGAATAAGTCTTGGGTTCTTACGAAATATCTACATATCGAACAAGCAGCTGCCTCTAAGGTTGTGGTTGATATTTTGTGTACATAATGCTTGATTTCAAATCATTTGCATATTGGTGCAGTTGTCATTTTCAATTTTGGGTGCCTAAATATTGTCTCATTTGGATGAAAATGGATTCACTATGGTTCTAAGTGCAATGGGTTTCGAAATGAATGTGAATGTTGATAAGAAAATGGCGTGATTTTGGGTTCTTAAAATTTGTCTTGTTGGATGAATATGCATTATCTTGTTTTGGGTATATGATACATTTTAGTTTGAAAAGAAATTAGTTTTTGTGGCAATGACACTCACTACTCCTTTAAATGCATAATGATCGATTGGATCTACCAATTCTTTGTCTCATTCGATGATAATGATTGTAGAGATCTAGGTGAATAGGGGTTTCAAACATGTTTTATGACTCAGTTTCCAATAATGGTCGTGCATTTAACCTTGATAAAATATTTTTCTTTTTGGTGTTGGTAAACTGGAAATGTCAAAGGTTTTGCATTATTTTTGAATGATTATACCAAACCTAGTTGAAGTCAGTGCATTATGGGAACATGTTATTTGTTTTATGAGACAGATGGGCCTTGCAAATAAGAGAGTTTGATGATCATGAATGAATAATGTGGATGACTTGGTTGAGAAAGATAAGGAATAATTCTGCAAACTTTGTGTTTGAGTATAATGGTTTCCATTCGAAGTGATTGGATATAACTCTTGATGCATTTTATTCCAAATTTTGAGGAGTTATTTGAGCAAAGTGTATATAATTGTTTTGAACTCGATAGATTTTCCACTTCTTTCATTTTTTTAAACATGAAATGAGTTATAGTTATATATTGATATATTGTTGATTAAAGTTAAGTTGTGTTTCATGAAGATTCATTTTAGTATATATGATAATGATTTCTTTTAATAAATTTGTTTTCAAAAAACCATGACTGGTTGGGAAGGATGGGGATCTCACATGTTTGAATCTCATAATTCTTAGGGCGTGGTAACTCTAGGAGTTCATCACCGAGGCATAATAGTTTTAGGGTCTCGCCTAGGTATCCGTCCACTTTGATGCTAGTGATCCATGCTTGCAAGAAGTTATGCAAATTATTGAATCATATCGAGAGAGTTCAACAATCTCAAACCATTAATAACCCACCCCTACCGAATGCAAAACTTTATCATGTTGAGCATCATTCCACTCATTCACACCGCTATGTCCAATCAGCCCCTACACACAATCATGTACATGTTGCTACCTCACATATTTTGTTGGAGCTTAATCAATAGATAACTACCCCTAACTCCTGCACGACTCAAAGTGTGCTAGGTCACGTTATGTAGTGCGAGATAGTGTCGAGCACAATGAAAAAGGACAAGGTAGAGTAGAAGGCATGTGTTATTACTCGCACTGTCTAATTATTCGAGCCCTTGGAGTATGTAGAAAAGGTTTGCGAGAGCGGAAACCATTGCTTTATTTGATTTGGAGATGAGGGTTTGTGATTTGAGTCATTTTTCGATATTCGACTAAGTGGCATGATTTTGAATTTTATCACGTTGGGATGATTGATCGGTGAACATACTTTGTTACTTTATTATATTTTGATGTGGGCATCATACTTTCAAACCGTAGTCACTATTTGGGATTTGATAGTTTATTTGGTTTGATGAACTTTAAAATGGTGATTACATCAAGTGGATAAAACAATTTGGCTGATTTTGTGGCAGTTTTGGATGGCATGATTAATGGCTTGTTTGATGATTGAATTCTTTATTAAGCCATTTTTCTCATATTATATGATAGTTGGATTAAATGATGAATGCTTAATGGTTTGTGATTAGTTAATAGTGCATTTGATGTCTAGTGGGCCCCTCCTTTTTATGACATCCGAACTCATTTAAATGTCTTATTTCATTATATTATTTTCCAAGTCTGTTATGTGACTTATGTTTTTAAAGTCATTTAAAAAAATCATAAGTCAATATGATATTATAAAAGATCATTAATTTTAATATGGCATTCGATTATAATTGAATGGGATCTCAAGTAAGCTATATAGGAATTGAAGAAGATGATCAAAAGGGATGAGAAATCAGGTATTGCAAGTTTATGCAATTATTTCCATTCTGAATATGTTCAGTGCAATTAATTTCTGAAGCAAGTGATCTTTCAGGTGTTTGATGACATTGTTTTGAGGTTTTGAGAATGATTTTCGAATGCACAAGTATATCCAGTTTAAACTTTATTATTCTGATTATCTGATTTAAATTGCATTCTTATCTAACCAATTGTAGAACTTGTATATCCAAAACAGCTTGAAAAATTCTTCATTTCAGATCTCAGGCATATGTGAATCACGGTTGTTTGGCTTTGATTTGATCATAACTTGTAAAGATGTTGATTCAGCAATTTTGTATTGATTTTCCATAAATGCAAAACTGGTTTTCTTGTCATCATGCTTATAATTTTCTATCCATGAGTTCATGTGAATATGTATATACTTTTTGTGTAAAGCCTATTATTTTTGAGACCATACAACCATTTTGGCAATCTATTATGGATTAATATTAAGAGCAATCACTTTTCTTGGGTTCATTGTATAATTTATAATATTTAAGACCTTGAATATTTAAATTTATTGATGAAAGGAGTTAAAAGTGTTATTCAAGGCTTTTACCTTTTCAAGAGGTTACCTTCTCTATAGGTTTCACTATGTCGGATAAAGGTAATTAAACAATAAATTATATGATCATAGTATGGAATTGTGAGAATATTTGTCATGCAAAATGGGATATAAGGAGAGAAGTGGTCTATTTTAGTCTTGTTTGGTCTCATGTGTTTGTCTTTTCCTTTGTTGTTTGTTTTGTTTCTTTTTGTTTTATTTGTTGATTCTTTTTGCTCCCAAGAATAGAAGGATCCTGTTCGTAGGTTGTTAACCTATCTAAACTACTCACACTTAAGCCAAAATCTTAAGTTCATACACGGTAAAAATTGGTCGATTCTAATTTGACCTTTCACAATAGGTGAAAGGGTTGTTTAGTTTTAGGTAAATTTTTGGATGAAAACACAAGTGAAAAGGGTCATGGGGAGCATTGAATGAAAAGGAAAGGATCATCTTCCCACGAGATGGTCGATCCAAGGAAAATTGATTTGGATGTGATGGATGGAAGGAAAATGACATCAATGATGAAAAAAATATGAGCCTAATGACACATGTTGTAAGGAAAGAGTTAGACTAAAACAGAAGTGTGACCAAGGTCTAAACAATACATGGCAACATGTAAGCCTTATGTCTCTATGAGATCAAAGTGTGTGTGATTGTGATGGTTAATTACCACTTGAAGTGAAGACTTAATGGGTAGTATGTGAAGACAAACTAGCTAATGTATAGGAGATATTAAATCAATTAATTTGATGGAAGGTGAACAAAAGGTTAAGTCATGCATTGCTCGGCATTTGTCGGTTAGGTGTCCATAGCCCCGATGGAGATATATATGATTATTATCATAACATTTCTCTACTACCGGCCCACCATCCATAGCCTCGGTAGAGTTGTTGGAAACACCCCTAGAGAGAGTCTCGAGGTGGGTTTTATTTGATATTTTTGATTTTGATATGATTTTTGTATGCTTTTTGATATTTGGAATTTTTGTTTTTATAAAGAGGTTCCGCTCTCTTGAGAACTCTCAATGGGTTAAGAATCACTAGTGGCTTAATGGGGGATAGAAATGAGTGTGGTGATGACATTGTGAGAGTGTCACGAGACACACCCAAGGGTATTCATCATAAGTTGATTAAGTGTGTTAAAGTAAATGGATCTCTAGGAGGACAATTATGCATGGATGTTGGAGGTAATGATAGACTAAGGTCACATGGTTGTAGTAGGTACTATTGTCCTAAAACATGTGTGAGCAAGTTGATCAAGTGTTCAAATGAATGGATTGGATGAGGATATGAATGGATTGGATGATAAGAATGGATTAGATGTAAAGGGACTTGGATGTTGGATGGAAGGAGGATGGGTGGGAAGGAAAAAACATTCATGTGTAAGTAAAGAATTGTGTGCTAAATCCATTTTTAGGTGTTTGGTATTTATAGGGGATTAAATAATTTGTGATTGGGTTGAGTGGTTTGGATGGTAGGATCGAAAAAGGAGTGGTATAAATGGATTGTGATGGAGTAGTGTGAGGGTCGTTGTTAGTGTTAGGTTTATACCCTAAGCCTAAACGACCTAGATTTTGATGAAGGGAGATGGGTTCGTGAATGTATTTCTAATGGATGCCTACGCCTTTACCTCAATGTTTACAAGTCGACAAACCCCACTTTATGTTGGTGAGTGGAAAGATCGATAACATAAAGTAGATAGAGATGCGTACCTAATAATCATGTAGAGCAATGATGAAAAGTGTGCCGAGGGACTAGAAAAAGCGTGGAATGATAAAAATGTGAATCCTTGATTCTAAGGAGTAAGTGCAAAAAGTAATGATGAAAATGAACCTAGGGTAGAAACGCATGTGTAGATGTCATTATGTACCTATTGTTGATTTCGATGTGTGTGATGCTTTTGTTGTTGTTAATGTTGACTACCACTTCCCATGTGGATGGACATGCAAAAGAGAAGTCGACAAGTAGTCAAATACACATGTATATAATCAAAATATGTAAAAAGTGTGTAAGTAAAGTATGTAAAAATGTTGAAAATGTGAAAAGGAAACATGTTCACCTGATCCGTGCTGAGGAAAGGGTATAGAAAGGATCTTGTAGATGATGTAGAGGAGTTGGAGTGATGCTCGATGTAGGGACATGCCCCGATAAAGAATAATAGCAATAATAATAGTAGGGGAGGCACGAGATGTAGATGGTACAAAATCTATCATGCAAATTGTGCCTTCAAGTGGTGTAAATGATCGGAGTATCCATGAATTGTGGTTCATGAGTAGTATCAGTTCTTGGAGTAGGAAGTGTAGTATTTGGATCATGGTCGCAATATTTATATGGATGACAGTCACGAAAAATAGTATACTCGATACCCTCATGTAAGAATTTAACACAAGTGATGTACGGTAGAGGGAACCGCTTGCATGGCATGAAGCCATGGCCTACCAAGCAAACAATTATATGAGACATGGAAGTCAATGACAAAGAAAACTATGTTAAACATTTTTATTCCAACCATAATATGTAGAGTAATGTGACCTAAGCATAGACAAAGAGAGCCATCATATGCATGAAGAGAAAGACATGATGGGCTAACATTGTAGTATTTGAAAGACCAAGATTTTCAAGGAATGACATGAGGCAAAAATTATGTTCGAGATCCATTGTCGATTAAAGTATGCTTGATACCCACATTATAGATGCAAATCATGATATGCAATGATGGATCATTGTCAAGAACAGAAAGATCAGCCTTATGATTGGTCGGTAAAGCAATGCATTAAGAAAATGCATCAACAAATGATTGATAGATCGATTTTAGATACGCATCGGTGGGAATGCGAGTAGTAGCGAGGAGATGTTGGACTCTATGTTTTAATTTAGGATTGGAAAGCAAGAAGTCATTAATTGAGATACTCATGATGATAAAGCAATAAAGGTCCTAATAGCATGTAGGTCGAGTCGGGTTCACCAAAATGATTAAGCTAAATATGGAAAATATGAGCCTAATTTGAATGCAAGATTGCAATGCATGAATAAATAATGAAATAAATCTAAACAATTAAGCAATAAAATATGAAACCCTAATGTGAAAAGAAGGGTAAGATGCCTTAGTTGATTTTTTCGAGTTCTGAAAAGTGCACAAAGCTGGAAAATAGAGAAATGCGAAGCACTGACCATCGCATAAGAGCTCATAAAATTATAGATTTGGAGAATTTGACTAGACTGGTGTGCTTGGAGAGGGACAAGGGCGCCTATGGGCACCCTAGGCCTATTTCCAGGTGGCCGGGTGGAGTGCAGTAGAAATGATTATAAACCCAAATTCTTAGGGTCGCAAGATGTTTTATGATGCTCTCCTTTTGTTGTTATGAATTCACACAATGATTTTCAAGGTTCTTTGAAAACCTACAATAAAGAATAGACATGTAAAACCCTCAAATAGACATCAAATCCAAAAAAGAAATATGCAAAATGAGGGGTCAGACTATCCTTAGCTACCATAATGATGGACTTACAACTGAGCATTGCACTACATCTCAGACCCAATGTAGTTTTGTGTGTGTGTGTGTGTGCATAATTGTGCCCTAGGTTGCTCTTGTGTGTGTCGCACTTGGAATAGCGAGCAAGTAGCTAGATGTAAAATGTAATAAATGTGTGCATGGAATAGGATGAACTTCTCTCCTATGAAGTGTGATGTAGAAAACAAACCCTTGTGTCCCTTGTGGTGGAGCTAGATTGATTTAATAGAGCTATTAGATGCCTTGATAGATACAACCTTAGGTGGAGATAAATAGTGTTTAGTTTTTGGTCATTTATTTTGATCACACAACTTTAAATTTATATGATTCCCTTGCTTGAATTTCGTGATTAACCCCGAAAAATGCCGACTACCAAAAGGATAAGATGCTCAAATAGCTACTAAGGACCCAAAAAGTGTGATTAAAGTATAAAGAGGATAGGGGCGCTAGAGGGATGAGGGCACTGGTGCTAGCATCTTGGTTGGGCCCTAGTGCCTATGATGACAAATGCCAAAGTATAAAAAGGTAGATCGAGAAAGTAAGGGTACAAGACCAAAAGTGGTAACAAAAAGCAAATAAAGGTGGCCAAAGACATGTGTTAATTAGTAATTTTCTTATTTAGGAATCATATGATGGTTATGTAATAGTCCATATCCCCTAGCTTCATTTGTGGGATCCCTTTTGAATCCACTCAAAATGAGCATGCCTTGTACTATGCCGAAGAGGCTTCCTTGGAGGTATAATATAAGGAGCAATTTTTCAAGCCTTATATAAATGAATTTGTCACCCCTAATGTTGAATGCCTTGAAAAGTTTCCGTTCTTTCTTTGTCAAATTCAACAAAATTGTGTGCGGCCAAAGATGAGTCTCAAAGCATGTTGGGTTCTTACATAGCCCAAGAAGTTGAGAAAACATCACTCTTATAAAATTTCTAGACCAAACGATTAATACGATGTAGTGTCGAATCGATTACATCACTTTTTGGTGTACAATTTGATTAATTTTATTCATTGGTTTTTTGACACATACATTAATTTATTATCAATATACTTCTTTTGATTTGATGTGTTTGTGACTTAATCTCTTGTTTATATGTTTACATGTTAGTGTATTCTCTCAAAGGTTATGTGTGTACATGGTTTGTGACAAATGGTGGAGGGATTTGAGCTATTGGGGCTTTAAAATAGGATGATCATCTCATTTTAATTTTCTTATTGGATCCCTATTGACTCCACTAATATTATACACACCTGCGTTTCACTTGGAACATGATTCATTATAAATATAATGTGGGGCACAAATTCTTAAGTATTTTTCCAATGAATTATTTACCATCAATTGGGAAATGCCTTAATAAATTGTGATTTATTTCTTCATCGATTCAAAAAATACGTGATGTTGAAGATAAGTCCATAGCCTATTATACTATCACATGACTAAATAATCAAATGAATAGTTCATGTTATTAAAACCATCGATAAATGGTATTAGTGTGAAAAATCATGGGCTCCACAATTTGAGGCCCACATTGTAATAACATCTCCATAAAATTTCAAATTTTGTATAAAAAACAAGTCCAAATGATTTTAGGTCTCGTATTTGAATGACAACTAGTATCACAAATAGACACAATAATAATTAATCCAATTTTGTCATTTATTGTTGGAAGAAAGAACGATGTTGTATAGGATATGAACAATTGATCTCAATGTCAACAAAATTTTCCATATGAGCTTCATTATAGATGTAGTCCTTACATTTCTTTGATCACATTTTGATAAACTTCTTACAACATTTACGAGAGAACTCATACACTTGGTCCACTCTCATCTTCTTTAACTGCTCCCTCATACAATAAATCCACAAAACATCAAAATAACATGTGTGGGAATATACACATGAAAATACTCCAAATTCAAATATTGTTAATAACTTGGAAAGCGAGGAAGTGGCACAAATACAAATATAAAAGGAAAAATCTTGTGGCTGATTTTTGTTTTCGGCTTGGAAAATGTGGAGAGTGCCCTAAGTAATAGAACCAAAAAAACATAGATAGCTTTCACAAGTACTCACAATAGTTTGGTCTCTATTTTTCCTTTCCACCTTTGACTTTGAGTATATCAATTGACATAGGCCTATGTGAGTAATGAAAAACACTTTATTTCTATCGATAACTTCCCCTCGGTGTACATTCACATTTTCTAGTTAGAGCCTCTTCTCCATATTTGAACATCGTTGTAGGTATTTTATTCCATTTATTTTACCCCTCTTCCTTTTGTATTTTTCACCTTCACTCCTTCACCTTTATCTTCTTTTATGCCTTCTTATCGACATTGCCTAATTTCAATTTCCTAAAATGTTTTCACTTATTTCTTTATTGGATTCATCAAATTTATGTGAGGTGAAGGTGCATCCAATGTACTATTGTGCTCTTGTATAACCCAAGACTCTAAAACACATTCATGATATCAAAATTATAGGCTTTCGATATTCATATGAAAGAACACGACATACAATTTGAGGTCCCACTTTGAAATGCCAACTTCATACAATTTTAAATCCCATAATGGAAGCAATTTCATGTAGTTTCAAGTCTCATATATGAAACATAACATGTCTCTTGAATAGTGACAATCCTCATGAAAAATGCATAAAATTCATAATATTAGAATAATCATACTCAATTTGGTTTCTTTGTAACGTCTTTGTATAAAATATTATTAGACTATAATGATGATATTTGTCATCTGTAATGCTTATGTTGTTGAAATCAACCACCCTTCCTATCATTATATATACACTATTTGAAAATAACTTTTAATGAATTGACAATTAGTGCATTTAATTTTGATAAATATCAAAGATTAAAACCCTAACTATAGTGATGAAAAACTTTGTAGAATCTTCTTAGACTATAACGATGATATTTGTAGCATGTAACATCAATTTTGCTGAAATCAACCACCTTCCCTATCATTATATATATATATATATATATATATATATAAATAATATTAGAAAATAACATTTAATGAATTGACTATTAGTGCATTTAATAAATATGATAAATATAAGATAAAAAACTGACTATAATGGCAAAGTCCATGCCTTTGATTGAGAAATAAGAAAATAATAAGATCAGTATTAGGCCATGTGTTCAAATTTTGATGATAACATTTCTAGCAGTGGAAAAGTTGATGAAAACATGACGGTCTTGAAAACATTGCAAGATATAGATAATATGTATATAATATTAAAATATGACATTTAATGAATAAACAATTAGTGCATTTACTTTTGATAAATTCCTTACAATATTTATGAGAATACTCATACACTTGGTCCTCTCTCATCTTCTTTGACCACTCCCTCATACTGCAAAGCCCCATAATGTCAAAAATTCAAAATAATCAGACATAAGATTATACACATGACAATGCTTCAAATTTAATGAGTGTTAAGAACCTGGAATGTTCAGGAGGTAGTGTCAAATATAAATCCACACAAAAACTCTTATGGTTGATATCTATTATTGTTTGGGAAAATATGGAGAAAGGTATAAGATAATGGTCTATAAACATGGCGTAAAACCACTTGACCTACCATTTTTGTGGTTATCAAATTCAACCACCACATCGGCTCTATATGGGCTATTGATTCCTCTCCACATGTCCCTATCTCTAGCATACCCCTAACATGCGCAAGTGAATTCTCCTAAAAATATCATGTGCTATAACTATCCATAAAACACAAGGGTCGATAATGCAAAAAAACAACCATTGATATTGCAAGTATTGATTGACAGGACTTGCTTTTTGAGATATGTCCAAAGTATGTTGCATAAATGATATGTGTACACACCCACTTTCTCCTTCAAATGAATGAAAAACATGACACATGGTTCATATATGTCTTCTCATAAGAAAAAAGAGTTTCACATACGTTCCCCCAATATTTTTTTTTGCCCCTAGACTCATCTCTCAATTCCGTCTTCATGATCCCTCTTCCTCTTACAATTTCCACTCCAACTAGTTAGTTAATTTTTGACTCAAAATTTCAAGGCAAACCGATACCATGAAGGGAAAACTATAACACTATTTACTTTAACAATACTAAAACTAACAACGATATCCACATGTGCTTTTGAAAAGTTGATAGAAACACTTTTATCAATGTAAAATGACTAACACACAAAATATCACATACATTTATTGATATATATCATAAATGAAATTTTATGATTTCATGAATTTGAACTCTAATTTCTATTATTGAATTGAAATTAACATGAGAAAATTTTAAAGGATGAGAGTGATGTTATAGAAGTATATATTCCAAAACCAAAATTTTATCACAAAAGTGTTTTAAAAGTGGTAAATAATAAATAATACTATTTACTTTACTAATAATAAAAATATTGATAGTAACATTCATAAAAAATCACAATTAACTAGTTTTAAGGTTAAAAGGTTGAATGGTTTCTAACCCACCCACATTTACACTCAACTAAATCTACATCGACTATTCTATATATAAAATACACCATGCACCATAAATTTTTACCATATCATAAATGCATGTAAAACATACAATATTAGATTAAAAATACTCTAAATGGTACTTCTCAAACAAAATGTTGCACTTTAATTGATTGCTTTGCTAACAAAAACTATATATTCACATAGATCATAGTTTAATGCAAGTAATAAAAGTAGTGATTATGACGCGAGTAGTGTGATGTAAACACCGAAAGGGATTCGAGTGGAAGAAATATTTGTGGAAAAGAGAAGGAAACTCGAAGCGTAGTTGTGTTGGTTAAGGTATTTTATTTGTGAATAACTTTTCGATCCTTCTTCTTTATTTTTCTCCTCTCGACGTCTCTTTTATTTTGTTATACTCTATTTCTTTGTCATCTGCCTTCCTACTCACAAATTGTTGTTTATATATTTTCTATTTTGACATCAATTGACATGACTCGGTGATACGTGTTTCAAGTTTTAACACGAAAGTGTGCATTTGGATGGGGATGATAGAGGCGATGAGACAAAAATTTGAAATTGTGAAGATCAATTTTTGGTCATTTTCATTTCTGTTTGGTGACATATTTGGCGAAGGTAAGCTGTGGCTCTGTGATATAAACGAATACCATGGGGTAGTGCATATTTTATGTGAAAAATACGTAGAACCACAATTCATAGAGCCCTTACCTTAATCTTTTTCCACATGTGCTTAGCCCCCTTCTTCTAGGTGCACTTACGCCAGGGGTGCCAACATCGCCTTCAAGGTCAATGTTATCCCAAATTCACCCCCCAAAAAATTTGGTCAAGACAAGTCCTGCACTTAAGGAAATTATGAAGAAAATGACTCAGACCCGTGAGCTCACATTCTAGGACAAAAACAAGGTTGTAGAGGGACTTTACAATGGAGTGGCGGGCCTGCGAAAGATCAAACGACCTCGTGTAAGAAGAAATTCAAGAAATGGCTCTGTCAAGCGAATCCATGCCTCAAATCCAACAAATAAATTATAAGTGGGCTTGGAAATAGAATAGCAGGGTCAGAGAAGAAGGAGCAACGTCACAAAGAAATTAGGAGCAAGAAAGAGAAGAAATGACAAAGATCCGAAGTCTTCGGGCTCAAAATAGTTTAGAACGAGTCCAAAAATTGACTAAGTATGGAGGAGGTGGTGGAGAGAGCCACGTATCAAAATGATGCTTCTCCAAAGTTGAATCCAAAAGGGAAGCTCAAACGAGCGCTAGGCTTCCATGTGTTTAGAGCTCTAAAAAGTTGCACGACCGTTGAAAAGTCTTCGACTCAATGGAAGGGGCCAAGTGTCTTCGACTAAAACTTGCGCCAACCCTCCATGTAGTAGATGGTCAACAGAGGTCAAAAGGCAAACATGGTGAGCCTAAAAAATGGCTAAGTATAGAAGTGTTGGCGGAGACTGCCACGTGTCCAAGCGGCGCATCTCTAAGGGTAAATCCAAAAGCGGAGGCTCAAACAAGCGCCAGTTCGCCACGTAGTCCAAGGTCCGAAAAGGTAAGAGGGAGGTCATTGAAAAGTCTAAAGACCTACGGAGGCTTCCAAGTGTCAACCCGACACTCCTTCAAAAGGAAAATCTTGATCGGGCTTTTAAGCGAGCGCGGAGCCTCCATGCGTCTAGTCTCAAAAAGGGGACAGAGTCGGGTTGAATAGCCAATGCATTGTGATGAGCCGACGGAGAGTGCCAAGTGTCCAAATGGTGCTAGTTCTAGAGCAGAATTGAAGGGAGGTTTCCAAGCAAGCGCCAGCCCTCCACGTGTCCCATATTAAAAGGGGGCCCATTTTTTGAACTAGTTTTCCACCTTTTTGTACGGACCCGATACAAACTTCGAAGGGGCATATCTTTTGACTTGGGGCTCGAAATATTGCAAATATGATACCGTTGGAAAGATATCGGCCTCATCTACACCATGGAGATTTGAAGATTTAAGTTTGTGGAGGTTAGGTAGGAGAAAAATAAAAAGCGTCTTCAAGGCATTAATGCGCAGATCTATTTTTCCAACAACCAGATCGGATTCAATCTGATCCGTCGTTTCCTCCTCCTTTGAGGCACCGAATAAGAAATTGATGCAATCAAGACATATTTGGGGGCATATTTTGTAAAATGATTAATAATGGTGGTTGAGCTTGACTATTTTTCCCGCTTCTCTCTCTTCTCTCCCTCGTGTTGAATCTATTAAAGCGGTGGTCGAACTCATTGTAAAGGGTTGGATGTTCTTTTGTTTTTACAGGCTCCCCTTTCCTTCTGGCAAAGGAATTCATGGAGTTCAGACCTTCCATTTAAATTGCAAATATGTTTCCTACCTTCTGGCCATTTGTAATGCATTGTATCAATCTACAGAGTAATAAAACACATTTGTGATTAATTTTAGATCCTTTCTTGTCCCCTTTGCTCTCATCTGGTCTTTCATTATAAATCTGGTTATTTGTGCTTGATTATTGTATGTATTTTGTTGGTTTGTGTCTATCAGCAAAACTAATGTTCATCATTCCTTGGTGCATCACCTTGTAGCTTAGTTTTGATTTCTTGTATTCCTTTTATCCATGTCTCCTTGGTAAAACTTAGATTAGGTTTAGGAATAGGTCCTCTGCAAGTTTCCACGTATGCACCTAAACAGAGGAATAAGAACTAACCTTTAATCTAGAGAGTTTTCCCATTTGCAAAGTCCCACACTTTGGGGAAAACTCAATCTTATGCAAATCACACCAAATGAATCTACCTTAGAAAAGCATTTCTGACGACTCATTTGCGGGTGTTGTGATTTTGCACTTATAGTTTTGGCATGCCTAGTGGGACAAGAGGTCTTCACTTTATTTCATCAAGTTGATGTGTTCTTGGTGGGATTCAGCCTTTTGAGGCACATGCAAGCACATTTGGCAACTCCATCTAGTCAAAAACCCATCCTCTGAGTTGCAGAATTTTTCCATCCATTTCCACTCATTCCATGAGGTTGTGCAATCATGACTTCATTCCCTTCATGGGAGTCACACTTATAGCAACACAGTCCACCTCCAACGCATTTCCAAACTCCTCCAAATCAACATTATAATCAGATCTAGGACCATTACATTTACCCATATGAGCAGGGTCATAGTCATTTTGGCCATGGAGCTTATCAAGAACAAGGGGACACATACAATGGTGACAACTATGTGGAGAATGCTGGTTTATTGAAGAAAATTCAAAAATGGAGGCTGGAATGGTTCAGTCAAGGGCATAGCACAAATTAAGGCATTCAAGATTGGTTTCAGGGCACCTTGTCCATGGGAAGGCCCTTATCCAAGACATCGGAACCCTAAGGAGAAGCTAGACTTCATGGTTGAAATGCTGCCTCAACTTACACAGTGGATTGACGACATTGAGGCTTATGAGCAAAGTGTGAGACAACCTTGTCAATGGGTAAGTCTGCCACCTCTTAGCTCTTCATTTTCTCTTCCTCAGTCTTTATCATTTCAAAGCATGATCAAGAGTCAATCCCCTCGATTACTACCCCAGTGTTAGTTTCTTTTCTCCATCCCCCGATCTTCCACCTCATCTCGGTTCTTACGCCCTTTTCCCTTCCAAATAGTCATCCCCTCTAAACAAACAAGAAGTTCCACCTCCCTCCCCACCACAAACAATTACAAAGCTGGTTGAACCCCAACTTGCCACTCCTCTTACTTTCCCAAGTCCATGTTGGGAAGATACTCAAGAATCCAGTCAAGGAAAACAAGAAGAGGAGCCCAACAGAAAAGAAATAACAAACAATTTGATGAGTTGGGCTACTAAATTTGGGTTTACAAAGATCCCCTTGATGGTTAAGCCAATAGAGGAGGTCAAGGTTGAAGAGCTAGTGGTGGCTGAGTTTGAATTTGTAGCAGAGGAGGAGGATCATACAATTTGGTCACACGTGTTATGTTAAGGCTCAAAAGGGTGAGAGATATGGAAGCAATATGAACCAACATTTAGAAATATCTAATCAATATCCCACTCTATTTTTTTCACACACAATATGTTGTGTAAATAATTAATCACATGTGGAAAACCTGACATAAGTACAAGATAATTGTTTCTTGTGTCGAACCAAAACAATCAATGATAATAGACATGGTAGGTGACAGGGCATACCAAAATCTTCCAATATAATTTTATTGGTTTGAGTATGGTTTGTGGTGGAGTGATGAAGGATTTTGAGTTTTGCTATGATTTATCCCAAAATCACATATTAGTTATTCTATAAAACTTGAGCCCATGCCACACCCACGCCATAAAAATATCTTGATCATTATATATAATCGGATTACACATCCTTGTCTAACAAGTCGGGAGAAGACATTATTTTTTTCCGACAATCTTAATATGCATCGCCCTACCATGTGTAGACCAATTGTGTTCTCTTTTTGTCAACTCGCTTGATTGCTCATGTGGTCGATGGTATTTTATTTGATCGACATCCTTGTATGGTCTAGTAACCACAACTATTGATTTTCACTATGTGTATCATAGATATCCCGGGATTTCTAACCGAGATAACGACTTTCAACGTAATAATGAGAACAAGTGGGACCTTGACGTAGAGAGTAGAGACTATCTTCTCAGCTTTCATGGAGGTCTATGTACATTTTCCTTTTAATTCCTCTACAACATCATCCAACTATTATTTCTCCAAATTCCCCTCATTCTACCCAAAGTGTAGAGAACATCTTTTCCGTTTGTAACACAATGCACTCCTCAAATTTTGATATCTAGAATGTAATTGTTTCTGAACAAAAATAAAAAAATTGCCATTTCTGTTTCAAAATTTTCAAAACCACAGGTGAAAAACGAAGCTAGGGTTTTGTCCCAACATGCTTAAAAGCTAGACCTGCAATGCAAATCTCTCCTTAAATGAAAATGTGGACATAATAATGAGGGTTGAGGAAGATGTTGATAAGGGAAAATATTATGGCCACAACGATTTTAGCTATGGTCATAATCATCAAAGCGGTTAGATTTCTAAAAATTATCAATTTTATTATGAGTTGTCCTGTCACCTATCAATCTGTTGTGTTTTATTTTTATCAACTACTTGATTGATCATGTGGGTGGTGGCGATTTATTTGATGGACATCCTTACATGGTTTGTAACCATGGCCATTGATTTTCACTTTGTGCATGTCATAAACAACTCAAATTTCTAACTAAGACAATACCTTTCGGCGTAAAGATACCAATATCAAACTAACACCTAAAATTCAATCTAGAAAATGTGACATGAATCCAAACACTAATGTGGTATGGATATGTCCTAGAAAAATGGTTATATCCTTGGTGAAAGTGATATTCTATAAATTCACACGTCCTTCCTTAACTTAGAAATGCGATTCGTGGAGTGGAAATGTACCATTAACACTCTATAACCACATTAAGTAGTGGTGACCTAAAATTTGAGGTAGGCGAGGTTGTAGGATTCGAGATACACCCATGCTCAATAATTTCAAACTGTTTGCAATGAATCTATAGAGATGTAAATAGTGTGGCATTGACGAAGGAAGAAATCATAGATAACAAGTCGTTGATCGGGGTTTCGCTTCTGTCTAGATTAGTATGATAGAAATCAATAAAACACCAAATAACTTAGAACATACAAGGGCTTAGTACCTTGGAGATGATGACAAATGTGGGCACAAAATAGATGATGAGCTCCTTGTTGTGATCTCAACAAACCTGCAACACACGACACTCGAAAAAAAATAGCTTAGATATTTTCATCTAGGGTCTACCCGATAGAGTGGATCCAATAAGCATTCACTTCCTCGGTGGCTTTATACCCATGTTTTCACAAGATAATAATAAGTTTCAAACTATAAAATGACATGAAAAAAAAAGAGATTTTTCAATATACCGAATGAATGAAACGAGGGTGATACCTAGCTGGTATTTTGATATAACAACAAAACGATTGTCAAAGTGGCATTATGAGACCGACACAATTTTGTCTCCAAACATTCCAAAATATGCTTCAAAATTTCACAAATAATTTGCCAAAAATTTGCTATTTTAAGCTTCAAGTTTTTTAGAATTTTCATATATATCAGAGGGGGAAAGGGTTTTATGTATAGCTTGAATATGGATTAGAATTTGGGTTAACAAGTAATCAAGGTTTGCAAAATCAACCCTACTTAAAGGACATGATTAAGATTTGATTTGATTGTGGGGTTCATGATGTCGAAAAAAAGAAAAGGTGTGATGTGGAGTGGGGACATGATTTAAAATGTTAGGTGGAATAGTGAAGTCATGTGCATAACTTTACACTATTGAATTTTTGAATTTGATGTCGATTTTGGGATTTTGAATTATTAAATTCATGGGTGGGGTTCATGAATTAATAATTTTGGGGGATTGATTATTAGGTGGGGTATTGAATTTGATTTGATTGAATTAAGTGGGAACATGTGGGGTTTTTTTGATTTGTATGGTTTTTATATTATTTAATTATGAGATAAGATGATATGACTTAATTGGAATAATTGATTATTTAGCATATAATGAGGTTTAAGTATGTGAAAGGGGATCAATTAAGTTATAAGATTAATTAATTGAACATGCATTTTTGGTGGGAAACGAGATTCACTTGGATAAGCTTGTTGAAGGAGAGAGAAAATGGGTGATACCAAAATTTGGTGTCTACATTTTCCCCTTTTTGTTGAGTGGTTTGCGATAGCAAGCCATGAGACAAAACAAAAAGGGTTGGATGAAATCATGTGTCCGTAAAAGGGATGGGGATGGATAAAAACATGACCAAAGGAAAGATGTCCCAGGAAAAAAAGGATCACAACAATAATGAAAAATATGGTGGTGACTCCAATATCACATCGGTAGAGGAAAATTGTGATCTCAACGGAGACGGGCGACAACGTTCTACGAACTAGTGAGTGGGTGGAGACCATTACAGTATGGATGTAAACTATGATGACCAATGGGTCATAGGAAAACATCAAAGTATGTGCAATTGAATGCAAAGAGTATGTGAAATCCTTTGTATGTGAGGAATCGAGAAAAAATCATGCATCCGCAAAAGGGATGAGGATGAAAATAATGATGCCCCAGCATAGGGCATGATATAGAAGGTGGATATGTAAATAAAATTCCCTAGGGGAATGAGTGTAATCATAAATGTGGACACGATGAGTAGATATGATAGAAGTGTGAGATAAAATGCCCACGAAAGGGTGATAAATATGGTGATGAAAACATGTTTCATAAGAAAGGTTCATAAGTGACAGAAAATTAGTAGGTGAAGAAAGGAGAAAGCAGTCCCACTTCTTCGGCAAGTAGGAGAGGAGTCAAAATACTTTTTGACGAAAAAAAAAGTAGAGCAAATATTCATGAAAGAGAACAAGATTGGATAGGTGATGACCGTTATGATATCCTCCAAGATGAAAATGTCAAAGGAAGATGGGATGAGGGATGTAGGTGATGATGCTTCCCTGAGAGGGTTGACAAGAATGGAAGATATATCACCACTCTCAAAAGGAGGAGAGAGAAATTTGATAGAGGAGGAAGAGGACATTGAATAAGACAAGGATATGGACTAAAATATATGTGGTGGAGGGAGAGAAAAAAGGAATGATTAAGGAGGTGAGGATGGGGTGTAAGGACGAGAGAAACCATGTTTGTCAATAACGAGGAGTGTGAATTATGCTTGATTGTGAAGGAAAGAAGAGGAAGAGAATAATAGAGAAGGATGATAATAAATGAAAGCAGAGAGAGGGCATGATGGGCCTGGAGAAAAAGAAAATAGAGAAAGAGAATAAAAGAAGAAATTGATGAGGAAGGATGAACAAGAAGGAGAAGACAAGATGAGAGGAGGGAAGAATTGAAAGTAAGGAGATGAGAGAAGAGGGAAGAGATGTGCCGTAAGAAAGAAGCAACAGATATAATAAAGAGGGAAGATGGTGGAAGAAAGAAATGATGAAGGAAAAAGAAGAAGAGGACAAGAAAAGGATAGAACAAATGGTGAAGGAGCAAGGAAAAGGAAAAGGGAAAGAGAAGAGAAAAGAGGGCAGAGTAGAGGGTGAAAACGGAAGAGAGATGTGTAATATGAAAGCAGTGGAAACCAAGAAATAGACAATATGTAGAAGATGATGGAGAGAAATGGCAAAAAGATGGAGGGTGATGAGTTAGAGGAGAAATGTTAGAGGACGATTGAGAGTGGAAAGATAAGAAAAAGGAATAGACATGAGTAGTGGTAGATTATGAGAAGAGCAAGAAAAGTCAAAAGTGAAGGAGACAAAAGGATGAAAGATGGAGAAGGATATAAGAGATAGGGATGATAGGGGAAGAAGGAAAAAAAAGAAGATGACAAGAGAATGATAGATGAGAGGGTTAAAGGGAGATGAAGATCAAAAATGAAGGGAGTGAAGAAAGATGAAAGGGATGAAGGGAACACAAAAGAAAAAAAAAAAAGTGAAGAAGACATACATAGGTAAAAGAATATTAGAGAAGGATGATAAGGAAGGTGAAGATGAAAGAAGACAGAGATGAGGGTAGGAGGTAACATCAAGAGAAAGGAAGAGAAAGATGGAAAATGAAGGGGATGAAAGAAGATGAAGAAGTTAAAGAAAATGAAAGAGGAGGCATAAAAAGAAGATAAAGAAATAAACAATGAGGGGTCAAGAGGTTGTAGAAGATGAGATAATGGAAGAGAAACTGGTATATAATGATGGAAAAGGTAGGGGTGGTAGAGAAAGAAAGGAGGTTTGGTAGTGGGAAGGTGAAAATGATAGGGAAAGAAGAGATGATAGAGAGGAAACGGGAAGAAGATTGAACCAAGGTGTTAGGAGGAAGACCTAGGAAAAGAATATGAAATAGACCGCATGGAAATGCATGTGGAGAATGGGATGGTAAAAAGATGGGACAAACATTAGTGAGCCAGTTATCAATGGGGAAGTAAGAAGAAAGCGTGAGGGAAAAAAAGGGATGAAGATGATACAAAGGAAGTGAAAGAAAAAAAGGGTAGAAAGAAGGAGAGGACAATAGAGAAAATGATGCAGAAAGAAGGAAACCAAAAGGGGAGATATGAAGTGAAGAGTGAGCAGTATAAGGAATGTAAAGAGAAGTTGGAGGGAGGAATAACATGGATTGGAAAAGATGTGGAGATGCATGAAATGAGGATAAGTTGATGATGAGAAAATAGGGAGAGGGTGTATGATGAAAATAGTAGGGAAATTGAAGAGGGTGAAGGGAAGATGGAGAGGTGGGTAAGAAGTGACAAGAAAGTGTGAGAGTGGGAAAAGGGAGGTGATGGAAGAGGAAATGGGGGTTAGAAGAGGCCATGCCAATGAAGGATGTTAGGAGAAGTCCACCAATAATGATCGGTATGGAAAGATGGGAGGAATAGTGAGGAAAGGGAAAAAGTAAATGAGGAATGGAAGAATAAATGCCCACTAAGGGATGTTAGGAGAAGTCCCCTGATAATGATCAGAGGACACAGAGGAAGGAAGGAATGAAGATAGAATGGAGGAGGTCAAAAAGGAGGGATTATGGTTGTGTGCGGAATGGGGATGAGTGAATATTAGGAGAAGTCCACTGATAATTATTAGCATGGAAATGGAAGATGATGATGAAAGGATGTTAGGTGAATATCAACAACAATGGAGGGTAAGCATGAGGGTAGATATGTGGGAGAACTCGAGAAGATGGAATGGAAAGAGTAAAGAAAGGAGGGATAACTTATTTATGCAAATATAAAGGTGAAGAGATGATGTAGTGGATGAGAATGAATGAGAGAAAGATGAAGAAACATGACATGGTAAGAAATGGTATGAAGTGGTTAAGTAAGATTTCCAAGCGAGGGATGATGGAGATGAAAATTTGGGATGTCAGAGATAATTTGTGTGAGGAAGAAAGAGGAGGGAAGAGGATGTGTTTATGGGGAATGAAGAGAAAATGTGGATGGTGGGAATGTGGAGCGATGGGGAAAATCAAGATGATAGAATGTGCTTAAGAGAAACTCTTAAGTAATATCGCCATGCTGCAGGAGTGGTTAAGTAGGATCGCCAAGCAACGAAGAAGAAGAAGAATGATGAAAAGAAGTGGATAATTGATAGGGTTGATGGGAAGAATGTATGACAAGATGGACTGAAGGGGAACCCTTAAGTACATTTTCCATATTGTGAAAGTGTGTAAGTAAGATGATCGAGTAGAAGATGGATACTAGGAAGGATGAGAAAAGAGTGAGTGGTATATGCAAGAGTGGAACAAGAGGTGGGAGGGGATGATAATAAGGAAAGAAGGAAACAAAGGAGTGTAACATAAATGGATGGAGGAATGTATGTGGTGTAGGATGGAGAGTGTGAGGGGAATCCTTAATTGGGATGCCCATGTTGTGAGAGTGATGATGCCAAAGCGTTAAGTGGAAGATATGGAGTGGGAAGACATTTCTAGTGATGATTGTCATTTGATGGAATGGAAAATGGTGAAGGAGTTTCTATAGCGGCAGGATCTTAGGAAAGGGATATATTTCAATTAAGAGGCCTGCATGAAATGGGTGATTAAGTAAGATTATCAAGCTGAAAGTTGAAAGAATGAAAGGGAACCGAAATGATGAAACAGTGATAGAGGAAGTGACACTAGTAAAAGGACATTAGAGGAAAAAAACCAACAATAATTATCAAAGGTGGAGGACGGGTGAAGGATCGAAGAAACAATGAAGGATGAAGTGGGTGAGAAGAGCAGCGGAGAATGAGATGGGGTGAATTTTAGAGAAAATTTGGTTGGTAAAGGAGACTAGGAGGAAGGAATGGTCAACGAACACGATTTTGTCCAGAATGACAAGTCTACTTTGAATAGGATTATCATGCTGCGTTGATAGTTTAGTAGACGCGCCAAGTTGGGGATGAAAAATCTGGAATGGTAAAGAAGATGATGTCGACATTAAGTGATAGATAGGAATAAGAATGATGAGAAAGTAAGTGGGTGGATAGACATGAAGATAAGGGAGATGGGAGGATGGATGGAGAGAGGTCATGGCCATGGTGGGGGATGAGGAGTTGTTAGATAATGAATACATGAGAGATATCCTTAAGTAGAATTCCAAAATGCAACATAGATCAAGGGAGCATGAGTGAGAAATTCATGGATTTAGATAGGGGACATCCTTAAGAGTAAACATATGGATGAAAATTTTATGATTTGAAATTTGATCTCTAAGAAATGATTTCATGGATTTTGATGAAATAAGATGATCCATAGTAAAGGGGCAAGTAATAAAGAAATGCTTCAGAATTGAGATAGAGGTAAACAAGAAAATGTAATACTTAAGGCAACAAGAAAACTTACAGCCAATGTCAACACATGTGTTAGTACATAACCAATGATAGTTAATTATACCAAAAGACCCTGAGGGAGATATAAATGAAAGATTCTCATAAACCTAATGTCAACATGACAAGGGGGTTTGAGATGTAACTTGTATGTGGGAAGAGGGTTCTCCAAAGGATGGTGTTCCTTATGTCTATACCCCAGCTCTGGGGAAGGGAAAGAACAATAGAAGAAAGTTGATCAATGGGAAGCTTTCGAAAATGTTGATAAAAGGAAGGTTGATCAATGTGGGAAACCTTCCAAATGCCATAATAAAAGAGTAGCCATCCTTCGAGGGTATGGTCTACTTTATAAATAATATGGATGGTAAGAATAATATATATGATAGCCATCCTTTGAGGGATCGGTCTATTTCTTATGATTCTTTTGACTTTTATTTGCATGCTTTTCTTTTTATTTTCTTTTTCTCTTTCTTTTTTATTTTGCATGAACAATTGTCCTTTGAGGGATCTAGTTTGTTTTTAATAACTTTGATTTTTTCTTTTTGCATACATGAATTTTAGCTTTACATGGGGGAGAGCTAGGGAATAGCTAAGTAGACCACTTAGGAGGGATAATGAATGTACAAGAGACACCCCTGGACCCTTTACATGACTGCAATAGGAGAATGAGAGGGTGATGGATGTAATGATTATGGAGTTCTCACCAAATGGGAGAACTTATCTATAATGAATATGTTATGAGTAGAGCCGTGGTACTCATATTCAAGGTCATATCAAAGCAGTGACGGTAGACCACATAGTTCATATCATTACCATGATATATGGAAGGAGGTTAATGATGGAGGAATGGTCTAAAGATATGACTATCTGCTCATGGGTGCATGTGCTAACAATAGAATGGCCGTAAGTGAAATGCATTAAGAGGTTTAGTTTTCAGGTTTACCATCGAGGGAAGCCAAGTGATAGGCCCTAGACCCATACTTATGCGTGATAATATATGGTCCGATCCAGTTAGGAGTGAACTTTCTCCGTTGACTCCTTGATTAACGTCGCGTCCGAGATAAGATAAGAACTTGGTAGGAGGATGAGATAGAGTGAGTGACTAGGTAAGGAAAAAAAAAACTCCTAAAAAAATGGTTACCCTTTAAGGAAGAAAATATGCATCCCAATGGTGGATTTCGGATAAGATGGAAGATGGTCCCCTAGGGGAGGGGACGAAAAATGGCCACAATGTGAGTTTAGATGAAAGTGAAAGATTAGATAAGACGTCACGAGATAGATAAGATGGAATCTATGTGTTGCCTTTAAAAGTGAATAAGCAAGAAAAATATATGCGTCCCAGTGAGATGAAACATGGCCACAAGGGTGGGCTTACGATGAAAATATGGTGCCTCCAAGAGAGACACAATCATGGCCACAAAGGTGGAATTTGATGAAAAATATGGTCCCTGGAAGGAAATTTTAAGATGGAAATATGGTCCCTTAAGGTGGAAGGAAAACATGGCCTCAAAGGAGGGAATGAAAAATCATGGCAACAATAGTGGGCTTAAGATGAATGGTCCTTAAGGGATAGGAAAAATATGGCCAAAAAAGTGGGCTTAAAATGAGATGAATATTTGGATGGGGTTAGATTTAGATTGGATGGATTTGGATGAGGTAAATAAAATAAATGTCAAGGAGTGAAGTCCCCCATGTCAAGGGGGTTGTTTAGATAGAAATGAGATATGAATGATATGCTCAAGGACAAGAGGGAGGCTACTCCCCCAGTGAAAGAGATTATATCACTGTAGGAAAATTGGATGTGGATGAGTTAATGGATGTGAAAGAGATTGGATGTCGATGATAACTTTAGATTTGGATTAGGTAGATGAGTTGGGGATCATAGGAAAACAATGTTGATGAATAAGGGAGGACCCTCTATATGAGGAATAATATGTGAAGGAGAGATGTTAATGGAGGATGGAGGAGAGGACTTAGAGACTTTGATAGATGTGGAGTTAATTGTGGATAAAATGGTAGAGGGACAATCCTTAAAAAGGTTGTCTCTTTCAATGAGATCATGAATGACATTATGAAGGGCCTTACAACATTCAGTGTCATGACCGAGGTATGATGGTAGGCATAAATGAGGTGGGAATCAAACCACAACGACTTCTTACTATTTGGGTTAAATGCCTTGACAGGTGGAAGCGTGATGGCAGAAATTTGTAATAAGTGTTAAAGGGCTTCCGTATAAGATTCAATTGATACGTTAGTATATGTATTTTATTTGGAATCTTTAGACTTGGATTGGGATGAAAATGCTTGGGATGTGGTTGTATGAGTTGTCTTAGAGGATTGAGTCATGTCATTCCATAGTTTTGATTCCATTTTAGTGACACTTGAAATTTAGAGGAAGATTCAAATCTTGAAGGAATGTTGGATGGTTTTGATTTTGGTTGGTGGAGTGATTGTGATGCCTTAAATGGAGAAGGTGGCCCTAGAATAGATTGATTTTTCCCTAAAATAGATGATGTAGATTTGGTATTTGTTGGAGGAATGTCTATCTTCTTTTGGGGATGCACAAGAGATCGTTGTGGAAGTGTACCAAGGATCTTGGATTTGGATTGCGAAGGAGGATTCTTAGAAGGGATGATAATGATTTCAGCTAGAGGGTCTGAAGGTTGTGTCGTAGTTGATATAGGTGGAAGGATTAGTGTTTTCATTATAATGTCTACAGTGAAGGTTGGTTTGATGTGGAAGTATTTGTAGATGAGATAGGAGGAGCATTCGAAGTTGCTACCAAGTTGAAGTGTTTTCAATATTCTTCAAATGATGTGGAAGAAGAGGATGATGTGGTCATGGTTACACTAGTTGATGTGATTGGTGTGGGTAGAAGTGTGGAAAGAGGAACTGGGATAAAATCTATAGATGACATGATAGGTAAAAGGAATAGATGTGGATGGGGGAGTCTTAGGGAACCCGATGGATGGGGATGTAGAAATATGAGTTGTATCAATTGTGGATGGAGAAGGATGTTCCCCCTGAATGAGGAAATCATCTTCCTCAATAAGGTCATGGATGATTGTCTGAAAGGCCCTACACTACTCAATGTTGTGTCTTGGAACACGATGATAGGCACAAATGCAATTGGGATTGAACCACGGTGGATTCTTATTGTGAGGGCTAAAGGATTTGATGGGAGGAAGTGTGATCGTAGATGTTTGAATTAGATGTCGAAGGATATCTGCGTAGGACTTCGATCGAAGTGTTACTAAGAAGATAACTCTTATGGGTTTTAAGATGATGTTTTGGCTTGGATTTAGACGTGGAAGTTTGGGATGTCAATGTATGATCTCATATAGACTGAGGATGGGATTGTGGATTGATGTTTTGGTGTTTTAGTTTCATTTTAATGTTGGTTGATGATTCAAGGTCACGTGGACCGGACTGAGTAGTTACTTGAATAAATTTGATGGACAATGAAGGATCCTCTTTAGAAGATTCTTCATTTGGAGGTGACATGGTTTTGGAAGTTTGTGAAGAACGAGGGGACATTTGCATTTGGATAGATGAGGTCAAAGGTGTAGATGTTGAAGTGGAAGGAAGATATTGGTTTGGTTTGGGAAGGAGGTATCCTTCCTTAATGAAGTCATGAACAATGGCTTGAAATGCTCTACAATGTCCAATATCATGTCCAGGGGTATGATGATATGCGCAAACAAGGGTGGAATTAAACCATGATGGTTTCTTGCTATTGGGGTGAAAGGCCTAATAGGTGGAAGTGTGATTGCAGAAACTTGTAACAAGTGTCGGAAGATCTCCATACATGATTCAACTAGAGCGTTAAGAGGTGATTTTTCTGTATGAAATCTCTTGATATTAGAAGAAGAAGTGGATGTTTGAGATAATTTGGATGTTGAGGATAAAGTTTGAGCATGTTGATGTCTTGATGGTCTGAATTTAATTTTGGTATTGGTATTCATAGTGTTGGATGATTTTGGTTTTAGTTGAAGGGGTGTCGGGTTGGATTGTTTAGAGGAAGGAATATTAATTTCTGTATAAGGGATTTTTGGGACAATGTTTTAGTGGTTGTGAATTCTATTTGAGAGGTTGTGTCCTTAGGAGGAACGACAATAATTTCCAGCGGAGGATCCAGAGGTGGTGTTGATATAGGCGTAGGAAGCAATATTTGTTTGATGGAATCTAAGGAAGGTGAAGATTGATTTGGTTGCATTGATGAGGTAGAAGGATCATTTGAAGTTGAAGTAAGTTGAAGTTCTTTCAAAGGTTCTTTAAATGATGTAGGAGGGGAGGATGATGTGGATGTGGTCTCAATGATTGATGTGGTAGGTGCAAGAACTGGGATTGGATCTATGGTTGGTATTATGGGTAAAGATGGAATAGATGTGGATGATGGAGTGGATGAGGTATATTCAGGTGTGGAATCAATGGTGGATGTGGGTATGGGTATTGAAAGAGGTGCTAGATGTACAATATTAATTGAATAAGGATCAAAATCACGTGTGGTGTAGAAGGTAGAAATGGATTTTCGATGGTGGATTTGGGAAGGTTTGTTGGAAGATATCCAGGAGTTGAGATCGAATTGGTTGGGAGGTTGTGTAATGTTGGGAAGTAGGGACATAATAGGATGGATGAGATTTTTGAGGTACATGAAGTGTGGTAAATGAAGTAGGGGTGGCATTGGCATAAGGTGATGGGGATAGAGTAGGACTTTGTGGTTGACATAATTGAGAACTAGAGTTATGGTGAAAGTATTTGTAAATGGGGCTAGAAGGAGGAAAACATGAGGTATTGATCGTGCTAGATGTCGAGGAGTAGTAGTAATTGATGTGATAGGCATGGAGGTTGTAGTTATGGTTGGTGTGGGTGTAGGATAGGTATTGGATGGTCTTGGTTATACAACACAAGGAGTGGATGGATAAGGATATAAGGAAGCTTGGTATGTTAAAGCTGGAGGAGATGTTTGATAGGATGTTTGAGGTTGGATTAACATATTTGATTGTTGGTACAAGAAGTGTGCATGCTTTAGTAAATTGTGGTGATTGGATGAGTATTCTAGATGAAGTAGGGATAGAGTTGATATGACATGATGTAGGTGTAATACGATCCATCAATTGAGTGGATTGACACGATTGAGGGGTTTCGATCTACATAAGCAAGCGGGATGCACGAGTTCTTTTAAATCCAAAATGAGATGTGGAATGTCGATGAGAACAATCACTTAGGAAAGGGAAATTATAATGTAGAAAGGAGAAAATAGGTAAAAATGAAAAAAATACATGTGTATCGCTTCCCCGTTACTTGATTGTACTTGATAATGGCATATTTGGAAGCGACGATTAGTGTCCAGGAATGTCTGGGTACCTTAAAAGTGTACTATTCATAATCACGGATGGGGTTAGTGAAAGAGATTCTAGACGTGTGTTTTTTGTTTTGTTTTTAATGTTAGTCTTTGATGGCATAATTTAGACTTTTCCTACAAAAAGCAAATATGACAATTAGTGAATATAAGTAAAAAAAGGATAATAAAACAAAACGTTCTAATATTTATATGCAAACGAAAATCCTACGCATAGGATATTAATCTAAAACAAAGTTTTCCCATGTTTGTATGTTAATTACAATAAACAAATTATTGAAACTAATCGAATGCAAACTAAATTATAAACTAAATGATGAAATAACTATGATTAAATAATGAAATAAATGATGAAATAATAACTAGATAACTCCCAAATAAATATTCAATGTAAATCGTAACATGGAACGATAAACAATATAATGTGATAATGCATTCAAAATAATAAATTACGACATGCACTATACAAATGACAAACCAACTTTAGACTTATAAAAATAAACGATAAATGAATAAAATAATAATTAAGCTCCTATATGATAAAATGACATTATCAAAACCGATGTGAATATGTATGTTGCATTTATTTATCAAATCTAAACAAACTTCACAAGCAAATGTTTATTAACGATATAAAATATAGTTGAACGTTAGATGTTGGATGTCAATCGATGATACAATGAGATACGATGTCTAATCGATGGGACAAAAAAAGGAAATATCTTATCACCCTTCGTTATTAACACTTCCTTATCTACTTTTTGATACTTTACAATTGATCCTACTGCACATGGATATGGCTTTTAATACGAATTTAAAGAATGAAAAATCTGAATTTCAAGAATAAATAATAACCAAATATCATAAAGTGCAATCGATACTACATATCGTCTATGATGTTAGAGTAGACCGGTAAGGAATATCATAAATTAAAAACAATTTGATTTGAATCTTGTGCCCAACAAATGGGTCCACAAACATTTTATTAATATCAAATAAGATAAAATACAAAAGGGTGTCTAAATACTGTTAACCCTTTAAATACAATGATAAAATACAAAAGGGTGTCTAAATACGTTAACCCTTTAAATACAATGATAAAATACAAAAGGGTGCCTAAATTCCGTTATCCCTTTGCATACAATATGAACACCTCTCCACCCCGGCAAGCGATCATGCGCTTCCTAGTGCTACAAATCCCCAAGAGACTGCAAGCAAACATATGTTCACCGAGATCAAAACTCAAAGAATACTTGCAGACGGTGACCATGTGAAGCCGGTAAAAGTAATTATATGAATATGGTTATTATACAATCATATCATAATCCTGTAAAAAATAACTCAGAGTCACAAGCCAAAATACAAGAAGAAAATAGATGCTACTTGACTTTACCTATTGGAATAATAGCAGCATTAGAGCCATAGCAAAGCATGACATCTTAAAAACACACCAATTTGAAAACATGTAGATTCGATTGCCTCCGTAATGAAATGTATCTCTTTTGTAAACAACGAGTAATAAGATAAGTGTAAACAACTTACTGACTTCACCTGAATTATATGATTTGCAAAGCACCTATGAGATAGAAAGTGCTTGTTGCACTGCAAAGTAGAAATAGAGTCATTTGGACCCATCCATCCCTACTGATTGAGGCATTCAAGTATGCAAGAATAAGTGTGCATCTATTTTGCATAGCTCAAGTATGAAAGAGAGATTGTTCTTGTAAGTCTTTATGTTGCCATATGTTACTTATCTGTGATTACTTGCAAATGTATTCTAAATAACTCTTTAAATTAATATGAATGAACATGGTTGTGAAGTACTTGGAATGGTAGATGGTGAATTCCTTAGTGAAAGTGAGTATGGTTAGGCTTTGAACCGAAATATGATGCAAGAAATGATGGTGGGAGGATTCATTCAAAAGAGAGAGAATTCAAGAAGGATGTGGTGAGCTTAGAATGCAAGGAGTAATTCGAAAGCCAAAGGTGAGAAGTTTCTTGAGATATGTTGTCTCAATTCGAGAAGAACCCAAAAACAAGGTTTTGCATTTGATTCTTGTATTCTTGAGCTCCCAACGAATGGTATAAGGGTGTTAGGTATTTAATAAAGATGAAGACAAATTTCATGACATTATAATTTCTCCTTTGTTCGATTGTTATTCCTCAAATCTTATGAAACTCGTATTTTCAGGTTTTTCAAGACTCAGATCTTGAGCTTTCATATGTTTCTTTTTATATCGAGATGCTAATGGCTTGTTAGGGGTTTCTTTACGTATGGAGGCATGTAGAATTTGGTAGGAACCTCGGTATATTCTTGGTGTGTCGATATTTACGACAACCCTTATATCTGCCTTGATTGTCATATAATCCTATGGATTTCTGTCGATACAGTCAGTGCATACAACATTCTTACATGTTCCCCGATATCTAGATGACTACAAGTTGTATTTTTGGATGTATGTCTTGGAACGCAGGCGAATGCGTAGGATCCTTTGTATATTCTTGAAGAGTCTTTGGTTCTTAAATCTCTCATGCTCGTCTCCGTTCTTAGTAAACATGTGCTTAGGGTTACAAATTGTGATTTTAGAAGCCGTAGCATTGAAACTATTTGTCATCATATAGGCCTCCATCGAGAACTTTTGAGAGGGAATGTAATATAAGCCTAAGAGTATGTTTGGAGAGCTTAATACTTTGAAACCCTATAACTCTACCTGTGATAGTGACCTTCTGACTTTGGGCTCTAAAATCCTATCAATAACTCATTCCTCTGTTTAAGCAAAGAAGGCTTGACTTGATCATCTTGGCCTCCATCAAATTAAGTGAGATGATTCCCACATTGACCCATGTTTCATGAGTAGCAGTCACTCTCACAAGTATGAATGACGCAATTGGCATTCAATACATCTAGGTGAAGATCATAGGGGTGAATTAGTACAAGGGCTTTCCCCAGAGGTCACTCATACCAAAATTACTCTACTTCATGTGCGCTTAACCATGGAGTTCCTCCCACAATCAAAATCTGCTTACTTTACTCTACCCCATCTGCAAAACCTTCAGTAAATATTACACCTTATGAACCACTCATGATGACCACTAAAATCTCTGCAACTCAAATAAAGTCGTCCTCAGAGCATCAAATGCAGGGAAATTTCAAATACAGAGGGAAAAATTGTCTTTCGTCACATTCAGCAAACCCTAACATAGTTCATTTTAAGAATATAGTATTCAATCCAAAACTTTTGAACAAAACAAACTAATGATTCCATATAAACTTACATCAAATTTATGAAAGTAGATGACCCTTAGAACTTATAACACATAATTACATACATGGAAAAAAAATTACCTGGGTAAGTTCACACACAATGAGCTCCTGATTAGGACCAAGAGCCACACCCAAAGTTCGTCCACCAACAAATGTTGAGCATTGAACATTACGAGACACTTTACACATAAGTACGAGACCAGACATCTGAGATCTCGAGACATGTATAAATAATGGGTATTGTCTTATATAAATGAAACATACTTTCACTTCTTAAAAAAATATCATGAGAAGATTTGACGATGGTGGAGATCACATTCTTTAACATTTTAACGTACTCTGCATGCAAAACTGAACTGGACCCAGATTGAAATATCAGATTTACAAGCAAAATAAATAAAGAAAGTAAGTAGTCCATAGAATCTGTGCACATGTTACTTCCTCTAATTCAGGAATAAAGGAATCTATTCATACACTGTCAGCAACAGAAAAATAAAAAGAAAGTGGGGAGCATTGGGATTAACAACAATAATGTAAGATAGTATATGTATTTAGTATATCATTCCACATGAGTTTGTGACTGTCTTCTTCGTTATTACTCATAACAGTCTATTTTTTCTGTATCTTTGAAATGAGTAGTGTGTATGTGTTTGTCAGGTTATGCAGAAAGGAATCCAAGCATGAAACCCCATTGGAAAGGACTGGCCGTAATTTCAAAGTCATGATAAGAGACCGAATGTACTTCATCTTTGATGCAATTACTGAGACTCAAATTTATTGAGTCTTGGAATTAATTCATAGTCATATGAGTTGTTCTTTAGGAAAGTCTAGTTGGAGAGTTCTCAATGGTTCACTCCTTGTATGCTAATTCACACATTTATGGCTTGTCGACTTTGATGATTGTTGCTCCAACATGTATACCACCCCTTATTCATTTCTTAGACCAATATAATTGTTCTTCTTTGTCTTATTCGGGCGTAGGTCGAGAAATTCCCCTTAAGACCATCACATAGCAGTCCCATTTGTGAGGTTCCCTAGTAACTCTGCTGCATCCTTTCATTTGAATAATTTGAAACCAAGATTTCCAAAACCATATATGTATCCAACGCTTCTTCACTAACACATTCAAGGATGATCTTCATACCCTAAGACTCATTCATGCAATCCTAGTTCTTTGTACCATGCATTTGACCACCAATGAAAACATATTAAACATAGAGGTTATACGACCATGCATACCTGTCTCATCATGGTAATGGCATCATTTCAGAGGTATTTGATCCAACATTGGTTATCATACATTTGTTTTGCTTTCTATTTCCTTGTTACTTTGTCCTAGGTTCCTTTTCACCCTTCTAGAGCCCAAATCAAGTACCAAAACACCGCCCAGGGGTTGCAAGACACAAACTTCTTAAGTTTAGATTCCCTTTATCCTATTTGAGATGTTTCCCCAACTTTTATGCACTGATCCTTGACAAATTATGCCCAGTTCTATTTGAAACAGTTATGCTAGTGACCTACTTAGGTCTCTTTGTGCCCAACCAGTCTAGTTCTCATAGGACAGTAGTAATTTCTTCATTAAATTCTCCTAATTCTCATTTAAACACTTCAAACACGCCTCATGTCACCTTAGGAACAAGTCCACAAACATAAACAAGAATTGTCTATTAAATTCTACCCTTTACCCTCACTGTCCTGTACACTGTTACCTCCTTTTTTCAGTCAAAATTACTGTTATGCACAATTTTTGATGGGCAACTCCATTCACCCTGAGATTTGGGGATCTTCATGCTCATCCTGGGATAGAAATTTCTTCAAAGTTTCACAGATTTTGGTCGGTGGAATAAAGAGCAGCTCGATGCCCTACATCGAGCCCGAGAAAAGATAATTTGTTCTAGAAGTCATATTATTCACTGTCAAGGCTTGCAAAAATTATATTTGTGCTCCTTATACCCTATAGCATCTTTCTAACCTAACAGTCAAGGGCTTCATGTCATTTGCATGGCATTGAGGGTTTCTAGCTCGCTGTCCTCTCAGAAATCATAATGCAGAGTCCACTAGAATGCACACAATCTAGCATTTAACTCATCAAATTGATATGTACTCATCAAATGAAACATAGAGAGTTCCCTTGGGATTTTTACACTTCATCCCATCTTTTCTTTATAATTCGCCGGAGGCGTTTACTATGAAGTAGGTTTTGCTGGAAAGTGTCAAATTCCGGCAACATTTTCCGGCCTACCTTTCCGGCACCTTTCCATCAGCTTTTTCCGTCAATCAGCATTTTGCATCTGAATTTATCAGTATCCGAAAGTGGCACAGGCTTGGTATGTGTGGATTTGATATCACGCTGAAAGCAGTTTCGCTGCACACCTGTCATCTTAGGCATCTCTACTGCTTCCTGATGCATATCCCTCTATCTTTCGTTGATAGCATAGGATCACACTGTGTGTGCCGAATCCAAAAGCGGGGATCCTGAAAAGGTATGCCATTCAATTTGGGTACTGGCAATACTGCTGTGTAATATCACCAGATCATTCCTCATTTATTCTACTCAAATAAAGATTCCAGCTTTCCAAGGATTCAAACTCTGGACATAAAGGTTGACTTCTTTATTTATGAGGTTTTATTTATCTTTTGTTTGTTTTTGAAGTTAACGTGGTTGCTCTCATTATTTGTGAGATTTAATTAATCTTTGTTTATTTTTAAAGTTGACGTGGAGGGAGGATTGTCACTACCCAGGGTGTCTGTTGAGGCATTTTACAAGAGGGGTTTGAATTTGCATGAGGACAGCAGCAGCTTGTGTAATGAAGAGGGGGTTAGCAGAGGACATGTGAAGAATCGCTTTGGATGTGGGTCATCACTGGAGAGGGTGACCCAGAGATTCAGTTCCACAATGTTGGACTCGTGGGCACCTTGCCCTCTAATTTCATCAGCTAACAAAAGACATGAGCATCCTTACAAAGCATTGACACTGTTTCACCAAATGCAACCAACAGGTGTCCAATCTGATCAATTAACCTTTGCTAGCATATTCCCAGCCTGTGCCAAAATAGGAGCTTTGAAAAAGGGTGTGGACATCTGCCAAAGCATTATGGTGAAGGGATTTTTGTCAATTGTTTTGGTTGCAAGTGCCCTGGTAGATATGTATGCAAAATGTGGAAGCATGTTAACTGTTCGACAAAATACCTGAGAGAAATGTGGTGTCATCGACTGCAATGATAACAGGATATGCAAAAAATGGTTTTGTTGAAAGGCCTTGGAAACTTTCAAGCAAATGCAATTGCCAGGTGTAAAACCAGACTCCACAACCTTTACCAGCATCCTCCCAGCCTCTGTCAAAATGGGAGATTTAGAGCAGGGCATTGACAATCATCTAAGCATAATGGAAGTGGTTTTCTAAGATGTAGTTGCAAGTGCCCTAGTAGACATGTATGCAAAATGTAGAAGCATACACAAGACAACTGTTCGACAAAACACCTCAAAGAGATGTGGTCTAATGGAACACAGTAGCAACACACCCGACCATGTAAACTTTCAAGGCCTTGGAACCTTTCAAGCAAATGCAATTGGCAGGTGTAAAACCAGACTCCACAACCTTTGCCAGCATCCTCCCAGCCTGTGTCAAAATGGGAGTTTTAGAGCAGGGCATGGACAATCATTTAAGCATAATGGAAGCAGATTTTGTCAGATGTAGTTGCAAGTGCCCTAGTAGACATGTATGCAAAATGTGGAAGCATACACAAGACAAGTCAACTGTTTGACAAACCACCTCAAAGAGATGTGGTCTAATGGAACACAACCTGACCATGTAAGCTTCATTTTTGTTTTATTAGCATGCAACCATGCAGGTTTTATGCATGAGGGCTGTAAATACTTTAGTGGCATGAGTGCCGCTTATAGCATTCCACCTAGAATTGAATATTATGTCTGCTTGGTTGATATTCTTGGCCGTGCTGGCTATCTTGAGGAAACTCTAAACTTTATCATCAACATGCCAATAAATCTGGAACTTGTGTCCCTTTTCAGCATCTGGAACTTTTTAGGGCGAGTGGGATCAGGGTCCATCTCAGAGATACTAGTGCAAAAGTACTCAATTCCCAGGTCCACTTACCGTTAAGTTAAGCTCAGTGCTGGAAATTGCATGTGTGGGTCATCTTCTCATTGCTTTTGCACTCCGGGGGTCCATTTATGTGGCATCCACTCTCATAGGAATGTGCTTTGGTGCACATTGGCCTCTAACTTGTTCTCAATCATTTACGAGCTATTAGGGCTTCGCCACTTTGCTATTCTCGCATACAATATAGGCTAGAGTTCGAGCCCTCTTGGGTCCTACTTGTTTTACGGTAGGGTAGCAGGATACTTGTATGAGAGGTGCCAAAGTAGAATATGTGAAGGACAAAGATAAGTTGGAGGAACTCATGTGTGTTGGGAGAAAAAGCACGCACAAACCTTCTTGATAATGGCAGCACTTAGCATGGTTGGCTGTGCAGTTGCAGTGTTTATACATTAGGCTTGTAAAAATATCAGTAAAAAATATTAACTGGGAGGTTTAGCTGTTGGTACAGGAATGAAAGAGACCTTGATCTCAGCATGCACTGGACAAACCGTCCCTTTTTTCTTACTAAAATCGTAGCAACATCACGAAAATAAATTTATATGCCCCAAAATCAGATCATAATAGCAATATTCATCCATACCATTATTTAACTATGGATGACAATCACCATACTATAGTAAGCATATAGATTCTCCAGTAATAAAATGTCAGAAATTACAATTCTTACCACACTGCTTGCATCTCTTCCTCCACAAAGCAAAAGTAGACCATCTGAACGAGCACTTGCAATTGCATACCTATCAATGCAAGCAAATGATTAGCAATGGAAGATTCAACAGATACATTACTGACTTATTGAAACGAGATCAATACATTTGTCTACAAACCAAAAGATAATACCTGGGGGCTGCAAACCAAAAGATAATGACCATAATAGAATTAAAGATCAATCAACCTTATTGAGTATATTATAGCCATCTCATCAAAAAGAAGGTTATAGAAGTTCTTATGAGGCAAAAAAAGCCATCTTAAAATGTATAGATACATACTATAAATCTGGCTATCACATAAATATCTGTGTTTGACACGCATTTGAGCAGTTTTATAGACCGATCAAACTCTCAATAAGTTCATAAAACAAACCAATAAGTTCACTGGTAATGAAATAGCCAATAATTCATAAAATAACAGTCAATTTAAATCTATTTAGCCGGATAGGAAAAATGTCTATTCTTTTTTGTCCTCTTTTGACGAGGAACTATAATAGATGGTGCAACATGATAATCATCCTGAACTCTTGTCTGTTGGATTTCTGGGTTGTTTTCCAGATGAGTTCCAAGAAGGTCAATCGATTCATTTTGTCCAGCAACAAAATCATCACATCCTTCTGTGGCATCTTCATGTTCACTGTCAGTTGCACCCTTTAAGGAGTTTGATTGTTGCACATCCTATTAAACAACATACTTTAGTTAATTAAATTATCACAACATTGATACTTAAATGTTTTATTATGTCATCAAATACTATAATAAACTTACCTCAGATTCATGCTCAATGACCAATTTCTCCCCTCGATCTATCATATGTTGCCGGAGCCCTTGGGAACCATGCATTAGTGCATATTTCAGATCTTCATCTGAAGCTTCCTTTCGAAAGTGGTGAACCTAAGTGTACAAAGACATTTTAATTTATCAAGTATCATTTGTCATCCAATACATTCAAGTCACCGAAAAAATATAAAAAAATTAAATGAAATTATTCACTTACCAAGCTCCCACGAATACTATTATACCCACCCGACCCCAATTTATGGGACCCAATACTTGACAACCTAGCTTGGGTAGCCTTTGTTGTATCTCGAAGGCGTCTTTTACCTCCTTCTCGTGCAGATGGCATGTAGTTTGGATTTTTGAAGGACTTTCTCTTGAATTTGGCATCTTTGATAAGCTCATCCCATGTTGTTTGGTTAGTGATCCAAGCTGGTGGGGATATCTCAAGTCATTTGTTAGCTTTGACCTTATTTTGTCTCTTTTAGAATGAATGAATTTCCGTGCATAATCCATTATGAAATCCTTGTTAAAACCGGGATTTCCAAACTCTTTTATGACATCTTCAAAGAGTTCATCTTTCTTAGAATTGGCTTGCTTTCTCCAATCCACTTGTATGGTATTTCCAAATAGGCATTCTGCGCGATGAAATAGAAATTGGAAAAATTTCGACCCCATTTCATCTTTTAAGACATTTCCATCCGAGGTTAACAAGATTGTAACCTCTTTCTTTCCTTTTGTGTTCACTGTGGAGATTGTTGCAGTCGTAGGGGTCACAGTAGCTTCCCCATTAGGTACATCGGGGGACCAAATCTATAGAAGAGCCACTAAGGAACTAGACTAGTGAGGAGTTGGAAAACTGTGGTGGTGACATAAGAGCTCTGATGGCATAGCAGTAGCAACAAAGCCCACAGTGGTGGAAAATACTACATAGAACTAGACAACACTACCGATGACCTTTCTTCGTATTCTCATTTCACATCTAAATTATGTTCAAAGAAATGCCCAAACAGTTGTCTCGTTGTTGTCGCTCTCTATGTCAATATCATTATATTTAATGGTAAGTGAGTCCCTTGCAAGATTCAAAAGGAATTTTGGTTCTCCCAAGGTTATTTTGTGAATCGTCCATGACAATTTAGAAAGAGGAAGAAAGATACAATCCGAAGCCTAATCCTAGGAGCACGTTTACAAAGGAAGTCACCTCTACCTCTTGAGTATGAAGGTATGAAGGTATTTTACAATAATTGAATGAAGGTATGAAGGAATTTTACAATAATTGAATACATATTCAAATGCAAATGTTCAATCTGTCATTATCCTTCTCCTAGTTGATTGTACTGTGCAACATTTTCTCTATGTATAAGAAATAGAAGAAGATTTCCATGCATATATGATTGTTTTAAAAGATATATATATAACAAATACATAGGTTATTGAGCTTATCTCGAGACATTAGACATCAAATTCAAGAAATTGGAATGAAATCATCCCTCTCGGGCTCCATGGAAACCCTTGGTCAAGGTTTGTAGAGAAATGTTTATATCTTATGAAATATGATGAACTTAATCACCAAATCGGGAACTAATCATATTTGTACTCCCCTCAAGCATTTAGAAAGGGAATCAGGTCCTTAGGGCTTCACACGAGTGAACTGGGCATGACAGTTCTAGGAGGAGTATGAAAAATACAGTATTTAGGCGTAAAAGGAGAAGAACTCAAGAGAGCTGGCAGTGATTGGTGAAGAGGCATTGCATGAAACTTCCTAGGCATTTAAATCTCAATAATGAGTATCTAAAAATGTTTTGAAGTTACTGAGAAATTTCAAATTTTGCATTTTATAAGCAAAACTCGGTCTGAACTGTGGAAATTGTGCAAACCCAGTTTTAGGACAGCGTGCATAACTTTTTATGGAAGTATCATAAAGAGATAAAATTCGGACAGTAAGAGCACCTTGGAAATACAAATCCAAAGAGTCTATTATGAGGTCGATTGGGTATGTATAGATAAAGTTATGACCAAATTATCGACCTGCACTTTTGAGACAACTCAAAAGAAAAACGTATTTCAGATTTAAGACATTTATTTATAAGGGCAGAAAGGTATTTTTCAGATTCAAGACATTTATTTAGAAGATACTTTTCATATTTACACTCACCTCAACTTTAGCAAATCACCTCAACTTCATCCAAATGTAGCCATCACCTGATATACACCCACAAAAATTAATAAACCATCTTTCCATAAATATACCACATTTTTGACAAGTTTGCAACAACGCCTGCGTTGTTTCTGGACTACAAGAAAAGCATCAGATTCAAAGTGGTACTAGAAAGCACCAGATCAGATCCCTGCATTCAAGGAGGATGCATCAAGTATTTAAAAGCACTAATCAGACAACTCAAGGCAGGTAAAGATAAAGATTTTTCAAAGATGAAAATTGAATTTCAAGCCAACAATGCAGAGAATTACCTGATTTCAGTTGCAGCAGAGGAAGAGACGCATGTGAAAATGGGAATGTGGGTTCCCAAGCTTGTATGCCTCGTGCCCATTCAAATAGCTCGTGCAGAAAACAATGCCATGGTAGCTCTCAAGGATGGACTTCAGATACCACATTACATTAGCTACGTGGATGACATATCACTTGCTAATTCTATACGCTTTGGCTTCATGATGTTATTCTCGGAATTTGGAAGGGTAAAATTAAGGTTATATCTTCAATGGGAAAGCAAAGCGTGGAAAGTCATATTTGTTGAACCATCCGTCGGGGTCTCTTACGGATGTTGCGGGGCGGAGTGCCGATGGTGTGTGGATGAAAATCAACTGAGGCGAAGATGGAGATGGCAGGGGCGACAACAGTACTTGTATGTGCTCTTAGGCTTTGAGGACTCGGCGAGTTTCAAGCGAAGTGAATAAGAAGTTATGCTTCTCTCTATGCTCAATCTTCACATTAGCAACCTCACAATATTCAACACAAAGGTATGTTAATGTCTAACAACAACATTCTTTATTCTTTTTGTTTCAAGTGCTCCTTGCTTTGATGCGGTCAATGAGTCGAGGAAAGCAGGGAATGTTGTCAAGGAAAAGAAATAATGATTTTCATTTTTATTTTTTCTTGATATAACGAGGACTTTCATTTGGATAAGGACACGAGTCTGCTTTCGGCCGGGTTCGAGTGGTATCAATCTACTGAAGCAGGACAAAAAGTTATTTAAAAGTCTATTTTACATTGCTATCAAGGATGTGGATACATCCGATGTACGTGACCTACAACAAGAATCTTTCTCGCCTGCAATTCTTAGATGTTTTTGTAGAGAGGGTCACGTATTATGGAAGTCTTAGTCAAGGATATGGAAGGTATAGTTCCAGTTTAGTCTAGTAGTGGGAGCTGTGAAGGCATTTCTGAGCATTGTATACAGTCTGAACTGAGATTGAGGAAGGTTATAGAAAGCTTTAAGGTCTATCCATTCCATCCACTTGCCAAATATCTACAAGTCATGTAATATTTTAGTTCCCTTCTCAAACCAAAGGAGGGCAGAGCAGCCTCTTGTCAAGGAAAGGATCCTTGCCTTAACAAGAGGCTACTCTACCCTGATTTGGTTTGAGAAAGGAATTAAAATATTTCATGACTTGTAGAGATTTGGGAAGTGGATGTAATGGACAGACCTTAAAGATTTCTATATGCTTCCTCAATCTCAGTTCAGAATGTATACAATACACAAAAACGCTTTCACATCTCCCTCTACTTGAATAATTATGGAGGATGATAATGCCTATTGAGATACTATGAGGTGGCTGTAAGGGCACCCTTTCCATGATATTTTTTCAGATTTAAGACATTTATTTAAAAGGGCAGAAAGGTATTTTTTAGATTCAAGACATTTATTTAGAAGATACTTTTCATATTTACACTCACCTCAACTTTATCAAATCACCTCAACTTCATCCAAATGTAGCCATCACCTGATATACACCCACAAAAATTAATAAACCATCTTTCCATACATATACCACATTTTTGACAAGTTTGCAACAACGCCTGCGTTGTTTTCGGACTACAAGAAAAGCATCAGATTCAAAGTGGTACTAGAAAGCGCCAGATCAGATCCCCACATTTGAGGAGGATGCATCAAGTATTTAAAAGCACTAATCAGACAACTCGAGGCAGGTAAAGATAAAGACTTTTCAAAGATGAAAATTGAATTTCAAGTCGACAATGCAGAGAATTACCTGATTTCAGTTGCAGCAGAGGAAGAGACGCATGTGAAAAATGGGAATGTGGGTTCGCAAGCTTGTATGCCTCGTGCCCATTCAAATAGCTCGTGTAGAAAACAATGCCATGGTAGCTCTTAAGGATGGACTTCAGATACCACATTACATTAGCTACGTGGACAGTGTATCACTTGCTAATTCTATACGCTTTGGCTTCTATGATGCTGTTCTTAGCAGCTGGAAGGGTAAAATTAAGGTTATATCTTCAATGGGAAAGCAAAGCAGTGGAAAGTCATATTTGCTGAACCATCTGTCAGGGTCTCTTCTTGATGTTGCAGGGGCTAGGTGCACCGATCATGGTGTGTGGATGACAATCACAACAGGTGATGATGGAGATGGCCAGGGCGACAACAGATACTTGTATGTGCTCTTAGACATTGAGGGACTCGGCAGTTTCGAGCGAAGTGAACAAGAAGATATGCTTCTCTCTGTGCTCAATGCTGCTGTTAGCAACCTCACAATATTCAACAAAAAGGTATGTTAATGTCTAACAACAACATTCTTTACTCTTTTTGTTTCAAGTGCTCCTTGCTTTGATGTGGTCCAATGAGTCGAGGAAACAGGGAATGTTGTCAAGGAAAAGAAACAATGATTTTCATTTTCTTTTTCTTGATATAACGGGACTTTCATTTGGATAAGGACACAGAGTCTGCTTTCAGCCGGTTCCATAGTGGTATCAATCTACTGAAGCAGGACAAAAAGTTATTTAAAGGTCTATTTTACATTGCTATCAAGGATGTGGATACATCCGATGTACGTGACCTACAACAAGAATTTCTTGAGAAAATTTCTCAGATATGCAGCAAATCTCAAGACAATTTTATTTTTAAAATGTATGATGGAAGGGTTGAGATTGCTACTATGGCTCCTTATAATCGATCTGAGTACTACAAAGAGAGCTTAATGGAGCTAACAGAAACAGTAGAGGATAAAATTTATTCTTGCTATGACAATGGATCCACTTTTTTGAGGGATCTCAAGATTATTATAGCTCAAATTGCTGCTAAAGACTGGACTTCCATTGACAGTAAGCGTGTTGCTGTGATAGTTGATATTATGAGGAGAAATCTTATGTCTGGTGTCCATACAGGATGTCTTTCTGCAAATGCAAATGAAGAATTGCAGGTGTTCGTTATTTTTGACACGCAAGAGGAAATTCTAGATTCTCCTATTTTTGTTGGGGATTTGTCATGTGACATTAAAGATTCAGGTCTGTATCTCACACCTAGCAATGATTCATTACTCTTTGTTACCATAAGAGAGGTTTTATCTCAACTCAGATCAAGCTTGGAGTTGGTTTTACCAAGGAAAGGCAGAAACGGTGAGGAGTGGCATTCAATGTTTGAGAACTTCCTTGAGTCGCTCGCAGAAGAAGGCAAGACAGACGAGTTCAAAAGTGGATAAGTGCAAATTTGTAGAATTTTGTGATAATGATGTGGTACAAAGGTTGCAATTAGAGGCCAGTGTAGCTCTGGGTAAAGTAAAACAAGGACTATCTGTGTGTGGATGCAAATGTTCAGTGTGCTTTTGGAGATGTGTACTTGAGAAAGGCCACATTGATGACCATTCTTGCATGAGTAATCATTCATGTGCAGAAAGTTGAAGCTATTGTGCTCGAGAAGGAGGCAGCTTTAATGTATGCAACGATTTGGCTGGGCATGAAGGCTCTCATGATTGCAAAGAAAAAAATCACACATGTCGAGAGACCTGTCACTTATTTCATATGTCTTCAAATTGCAATGAGTTGTGTTCTCTGAGGCCCGAACACTTTGGTCAGCACAAGTGCAATTCCCCGCAACATTTGTGCAACAAAAAATGCTCTCTTCCAAGCTGCAACAATCCATGTGCTGTGGCAATCGAGTGTAAACATAAGCAACATGAGTGCCATGAGAGATATTGCCAGAGCAATTGCAGTATAATTGGTTGCAGCAGGACATGTGGAGTCGAAGACCATTTCCATGATCTGAATCCATATGCAGAGCATTTATGTGGAAATGAACATGCCTGCCATGAAGAATGCGAAATGCCGGGAATATGTGAGATCTTTACGGAGCTAGTCAGACGAACTTGGATTTTCCAGGGTCAAAGGGGATCTTTCGAGTATGATCTTGTGTCAGAACAAAATGGCCTGTGCAAAGGCTGTTGCATTCCCATTCCTCCCTTTGAAACAGATCACCAAGGCCCACATGTTCACACAAAAAATGAAGATTCTGTGCACTATTGCGACAGCAGATGTCAATCTTGTGGTTACTTCTGTCAGCTTCCTATAGATCACTCTGGCTTGCACGATACGGTGCATGGAAATATGAGAAATGTAAGATTCATTTCAGATAGTGAAGATATTGAGATTCATGATCGAAAGTATAAATGGGGAGAAACAGGTGAGGCAGAGATGTGTAATATGTATTACAGGAAACTGGGTCGAGGCCACATCCATTTGGTTCCTTGCCCAGACTCTGCATGTACCAGCAATCTCTACAATGGTTCTAGGCACGCAACTGTGAAATATGGACCTGACGTGGATATTCCCAAAGACGAGCTGACTCATGAGACTTATTGGCAATGTGTCGGTTCGTTGATCCTCGTGACCGAAGAAGAGCGGGAAGAATTTGGCCGTGTAATCACCACTGCAAAACGAGGAGCATGAGCAGAGGTAGGTGGCTCGATAAATCTTCTTTGCATCGAGAAACTGTGGCACCCACCTATTAAGAGCACCTTTGAATGAATATAAGTTCTACAGGGTACATAATCGATGATGGACATCATTTTGGCTGTGATCATTCTAAGAATGTCCCTCACCATGTCATTTTCGTCATTGATAGATCAGGTTCAATGCAATCCTCAGATATTAGCCCCACTATGGGAAAGTTTAATAATGATCATAATTCTAGATTTGGCTGTGTATATGAGGCCATTCTCAGATTTATACAAGCCTGCCTTCGAACAGTTTCTGATGATTCGGTTTCTGTGGTTCTGTTTGATACTAGTGCAACTGTAGCTGTAATTAAGAGACACATACTTGAGAAGTAAAGTGATGATCACTGGACCAAAAAAGATGAATATCTGGAATATCAAAAAGAACCATCGTAAGTCTTTCAAGCCCAAGTCCAAAAGCCCATGCAGTAGTTCCAGCTGGTCTATCATTGCAATTTAGTATTGCTTGCTCAGTCACACCACGACCTAACACCTCCATCCACTTCCCCTGAGCAAATGATCTAAAGTAGCAAGAGTTAATTTCGAAAAATTGTCTTACACTTGTAAGTTGTCCAAACAATGAAAGTTGCAGTGATGAAACTGAAAAAAATGAGTGATGGGCAAACAATTGCATCTAAGGCTAAACAATGTTTAAATTAAAATTTGTTCAAAGTTGGTAATTTTGGATCACTGCTGCAAATTTTTACCTGAAAATAAATTTCCAGCTCAAAGAATAGATTGGTAAATGGGAAGTACGTATCCACCCAGTGTATTTCAACGTTTCCTGATAAGAGTCAAAATAAGATCTCTGTAAAATGGACAACCTTGAAGACCATAAATTATTTGTGATCTAGTCCTCTAAAGTTGAATGACGGGACCAAATAGGTATTAAGAAAATCAACAGGCATGCATAGAAATTAAATGGTGTACCAATCCTTCAATATTCCTCTTTAGTTCCATAGTTACATAAGAAGTACAATATAGACCAGATGATTCCCACTCCGCTGGGGAAAACACACGAAAGCCAATGACAACATCTAACAACACAGAGAACTTGTAATAAATGGTTGAAAAATTGAACCAATATTATTAATTTATTTCCCACTCTATATGAAATCATACCTTGTGGAAGACTGGGTAATGAGTAGAATTAATAGAATCTCTGCAATAAACATCTCCACTAATGAGAAAATGAGAGTACCTTCTTCAAACAATTCGTTTGGTGAGCACTTATGCACTTGCAATGATCGCAGAAGCGATTAAGTATCGTTGTAACCGCTTACATGGTCGGTGGCACCAATACATCATCAAAGTTCTGCAATATATGAACATGAACCGAAAAAAACAAAATGAAAGGAAAATTGAAAAAATGTTACATAGAAATTAATATACAGCTGAAGAAGCAAAAGGATCAATAGCTATGAATAAAAAGTTATGGCAAGGAAATTACCTACCAATTCAAAATTTCAAAGGTATGAATAGGAAGGAATCCATGGAAATAGCCATGTCCAGTCCAAAAGGAATTAGTGGTATCAATCTCTATAATAAATGGTGATATTAGGGTAATATGGTACCGGTTTGTTCTCCGAGAAGCTAACCAGAGGGATAGAAACATGACAGCGGTAGTGACAAAGCTTGCACACCAGAAGTTTCTAAGTAAACCAGAAAGCTAGAAAGCTCACAATATGTATGAAAAGTAGTGAGTAGAGAGCGAACAAGGTGTAAATCTCGAAGCATTCAAAAGCATCTGAGCACACCCAAATGGAGCCACAGAAAGATTAAAATGAAAGGAAATAAGTCTACTGAGTCGAAATTTGAACCAAATGTAAGATGAACTAGTTTGTAAAAAAAGAGCCAGTGGATTCAAAGCGCCGGTGGAATCAAAGTAGATAACACCATCAAATAATGAAGCATTAAAAGTATGGAAAATGACAGAGTTCAAACCCAAAACAAGCAAACGCACAGTGCAAGTCTCGTGTTGCACATTTGAGATAGAACATGACAACTCGAGATAGAAGCCTAAGTGGAGATTTTTTTCACAGAGACTTACTGACAAGAATAAAAATATTCAGGAAAAAAAAATTATACCCTGTTGTAAAATAGAACTTACCACCAAGAAAAGTCCGATACTGCCCCTGTGCCGCCATCTATTTCTGCTACAAGGCATGAGGCCACATCTTCTAAATTTCAGATCTGGCATTTCTTCAATCTGCCTGCTACAACATCTACCCTGTGGCAACATTTCAAAAGACAACCATATCAGGGCCATTAGCAAAAAAAACATTAAACCAACGTTATTCCAAAACAGAGGCATTCCCAAAAACACATTAAACGAACATAATTATATAAAATTTAGCAGACACCTGATAAGATGTTCAGAGACGAAACCCGCTCCAATTCTTCAAAAAAATCCCCAAATGCTGATGAGGGATTCAAACACATATACGTCCAATTTGGCCCATGTTTTTAATCACCGACATTCCTGTGCCGACACAGTAGCCAGAAGTCGAATTTCTGCATCTCCTCGAATATTGTATGGTCGTAATTTGTTGAACAGGGGCTCTCTAAATTCCTTTTCAATATCTCGATCTTGCATTTGATTCGCGGAAGGGTTTACTACCGGGATTCGATCTCGCATCGGCGTAAGCGGAACAATATTCTTGTTTGGAAAGCTTGGCCGGAACAATGAACAACGCTCCGAGAAGAACCCCGTGTTCTCCAGTTATGTTGAATACTAGCAAATAAAGAGCCGGCACATTTCCGATGGCGTTTAGAACAGAGAAATGGCGGGCTTCCTTTGCTTCTTCCTTTTCATTCGCCTTCTGATATTTGGTCTTTGGCTTGCACTGTTGTGGTGATGGTCACCGACAGGCCACCTAGGAGCAACATTTCAAACCCCTTGACAACCATGTTCTGCATCATTTGCATAAACGAACAACCAGATTTTCCCTCTTCTGCATAGATCCCAAGAAGAGGTGGACTGCTGAATAGCTGTCGGACCATCCTTTCCTCAATGAGACCGACACCTGCTCTGTCACGGAGGTGAAAAGGGCTCCTAGATCTCCTACCAGCACTTCAGATTTTGGGATGCCTGATTGCGATTCCTCCTGTTCTACTATGTCTGTGATTGTTCCAATTTTGTCGCTGGACATTACTAGCCCTTTTAGGAAAGATGAAGCAGAGAAGAAAATTTAGTAAGTTAAGAGTTTTGTACCGACGACTTTGGATGTGGCCATGGTGCAAAGGATTGAAATCTTACACCTGCATAAGATTTGTAAGGGTTTGAATGGATCTGTGGCTTCCTGTACTCCCAAACGAAGCCATTCGAAACCCTAAACTGAATTAAGTTACCTTTGCCTGTAGGCTCTAATTGTCCCAAAAAAATTCGATAGGGTAAAAGTAACTTATTATTAAATTAAATGAAAAAAATTAGAGACAAATCTAAAAAGTTAGAGACAAAACTATAGTTTTGTCTCTAATTATCGTCTCAAAATAGGCTTTTATGTAGTAGTGAATTGTAAATGAAAAATACATACTTGGAGATTGTAAACTAATTGCTATAAGGAGACTACACATCTTCCAAATTAATGTTCTATATTCAATGTAAGAGCTACCAATGGCTATAAATATGTTCTAATGAATTGTAAGTCAGTTGCTATAAAAGGACTGTACAGTCATTTCCTACACAGCGTGCTAAAGAATTACAAATTAATTGATATAAATAAACTATACATTCAGACACGGCATAAATCAGGTGATATAAATCAGCCTTAGTGATGATTATGAATTTTCATATAATGGGAATCACAACAACTTTAAATGGATGTATGCGTGCTATTTATAGCAAATCTAAGTTTTGTGCGCTAAAGAATTACAATGCAATCCAAATTTAATATTCCAGGGTGGTGTTTATTATTGATGCCTTCTAAAGAATTGTAAAATGATTATAATAAAAACATTATAAGCATACGTGTCAAGCTTGTTTGAAACTGTGATTATAATAAAGACATTATACAACAGCGTGTAAAGCTTGTTTGAAACTGCGCCGGTGACAATGCAGCTTTCACATATACAATGACACAATGAAAATAACATAAAATCTAAATGTATACTCGGCTGTGGTGTTATCTATTTGTAGTTTGTTTTAAAGAATTACTAGCCAATCACCAGACGCATTCACCAAGGAGATTATTAGAAGCATACGTTCCTCCCTAAATATGTTCCTCTACACTGCATGTCTATCAACGATATTGTCTATCAACTATACAGTCGCTAATATGAAACTGGTGTGAATGTAATGCTGAGTTGGAAATAATTAGAAGCAATCAAGCACCAAAATCTCGTGAATCGACTAGATAGCGCTAAGGAAATCAATAACATGTGTTTTATAATGAATTATGAACCGATCGACGTGAATTTGATATCAAAATTTATAGATATATGAGAATAATACCGGAATTAGATTTTAGATTTAGGCAATACGTGTTGAGAAGTCTATAGAAACATTAAAATACCAGAATTTATAGTCACCAGTAAGAGCTAAGTTATCAACGAATATTGATTTTAAAGGCAAAGATAATCTTTATAAATATGTCGGCTAACTACAAAGCTTTGATCAGGATCTTATACGCCTGTGTGGAATAGAAGTCAACGTGGAGTTGAGGCAGTAAAACGGTATAGGGAGTTAAGTCGTGTGAAAGGGAGGTGAAATGCGATCAGCCTAACTGTCACGTAAGTTAGCAGCTGACGTCAAATATAATTTTTCCTAAATATCTTCAAAAAACAGCGTGGCGCAGTGGTAGGTGGGGTTGCTGACATCGCAGAGGTCGTGAGTTCGAGTTTTGGCATAGGCTGTGCTAACGTGCGTGATCGTTAGGCTCAGCCGGTGAAATGGTGTGTGGGAAAAGGTAGAATGGCCGAGTGGCCAAGGAGAGAGAGAAGGGAGCTCGGGTACGAGGATGAGAGCTTGGTTGGGAATGAAGAGTTACGAAATAGGTGGGAGGGGTAGGTTAGGACAATAAACTATTTTTTTTTTTCTTTTTGACTTATTTATTCACGTTATTGTGATTCTTTGTTTAATAATAAATATAAATGTTGATATCAACTATAAACAAATTTGTTTAATTATTATTATTATTATTATTATTTTGTTTTTAATAATAAAAATAAGTTTGATGTCAATTATTAAAAGTTTACTGCCAAGCCGATCGAAAACAAAAAGTGTATTTACCTTGACAATGATGCAAACCACTGATATTGACAAAGATAACACCAAACCTTACAAACGAGTATGTCCGAAAGAATAAATATTTGTCACAGAGATATGGAAACGACGATACAAGAGAATCAAGACATACATCGCATTACCCGCATGAAACAATAAAAGGAACAAAACAAAAGAAACGACTAGATGTTGGATCTAGTCCCACCGGGCGTGCCAAATATGTTGATCAAGGTTTCTCGCTTCGTCCAAATTAGTATGATAGCAATCAATAAAACACCAAATGGATGATGAGCTCCTCGTTTTGATCTCAAAGAAACCCGCAACTCACGAAAAAAAAAAAACAACTTAGATATTTTCATGCGGGGGTTGTTCGATAGAGCGGATCCGAGAAGCATTCACTCCTCGGTGGTCATCAACCCTTGTGTTCACAAGATAAGAATAAGTTTCAAACGATAAAATGACATGCCAAAAAAATGAGATTTTGTAATATACCGAATGAATGAAATGAGGATGATACCTAGCTGGTATTTCAATATAGCAACAAAACGATCGTCAAAGTGGCATTACGAGACCGAGAGAGTTTTTTCTCCAAACACTACAAAATATGCTTCAAAATTTCACAAATAATTTGCCAAAATTGTGCTATTTTAAGCTTCAAGTTTTTTAGAATTTTCATATATATCCCAGAGAGGGGGAAAGGGTTTTATTTATAGCTTGAGTATGGATAAGAATCCGGGGTTAACAAGTAATCAAGGTTTGCAAAAGTAACCCTACTTAATGGGACATGCTTATGAGTTGATTTGACTGTGAGGTTCATGATGTCAAAAAAAGAAAAGGTGTGATGTGGAGTGAGGACATGATTTAAAATGTTAGGTGGAATAGTGAAGTCATGTGCATAACTTTAAACTATTGAATTTTTGAATTTGATGTCGGATTTTGGGATTTTGAATTATTAAATTCATGGGTGAGGTTCTGAATTAATAATATTGGGGATTGATTTTTATGTGGGGAACATGTGGGGTTTTTTTTTTTTTTTTTTTTATTAAGGGCAAATAGTTTTTTGAAAGGGACTATACCCTTATACAAGAAGGCTCAAAAAGCCAGATGTGAACAAATAAGGCCCAACGAACAAGAACAAGAACAAAAGCAGGAAAAACCTGCACAGAATAAAACCCAAGACCAACAACAAATCAGCATAAAAACAACTGGTTTACAGTGATCAAATAAAGAATCGCCGACAAAGAAAGTGAAGCATTGATGATCAGCCTAGCAGCACCGAGAAACTAGCAAGGCGGAGAAGCGGTATTCTTGGAGAACAGTTTTTTATTTTTACGCACCGTAATCCAGCCTGTAGAAGCCTCCGTAATTAGGGTATTGAAACAAGGAGGCGTATTTTCCTTATCCTCCATAGATCCAACTGGGACAGCGGATTCATTATCTTCTTTTGTATCTTTCCTAATGCCACCAACGGAATGAGATTCTTTGGCGCATTCAACAACTGGAATTTCTGAAAGAGGGGTTTCCAAGACAAAATCATCTTCAGTATCTTATACTTGACTCCTCTTTGGCTTCGAAAATCAGGTGTTCAGGAAGGGCATTTTTCCACCAGTTGTTTTTTCCATTCTTTCACTTTTTTACTCCGCAAAATCAACGATGTGCCCAGTAGCAAAACACTTTCTGCACCTAAAGGGCAAGCCTTCATAATCTAATGATTGTGTCCAAGTTCATTGTGGGGTTTTGCTTTGTATGGTTTTTAGAATATTTAATTATGATATAGGATGATATCACTTACTTGGAATAATTGATTATTTAGCATATAATAAGGTTTAGGTATGTGAAAGGGGATCAATTAAATTATAATATTAATTAATTGAACACACATTTTTGGTGGGAAACGAGATTCACTTGGATAAACCTCTTTGAAGGAGAGAAAATGCGGGGTGATACAAAAATTTGGTGTCTACACAAGTAATTGGTCATTCATGTCAAGTGGTCACTCATAGATAACATCTTAATAAGATATCACCTGTAACAAATCGTGACATAAATATAAAATATACTATGTCATTGATCTACAATTGTAATACGCGATGTCAAAATCAACCACTTTAATTTAACTTATACAACGCCTTCGTAAATTAATGTAAAGTAAAGGTAATATAAACTTAGAAAGGATTGTAATTTAATGGTTTTTTATTTTGAGTAGGTGATGTTTGAGGACAAGATATGTGTGGATTAATTCATCTTCCAAGTTTAATCTTTGAATTGTTGAGGGGTTACCCTAAACATGTGTTACTAATGTGGTCATTTTTGGCTACTCACAATCTCCCCAACTTGAGAATGTTCTAATGCATAAACAAACACTGGGGCCATCCACCCTTGTACTCAAGACATATGCCCAATAACACTCATAATTATCATCACCTATGTGTATTCAATAAAAGGTGTGTTGTCCCAACTAAGGTTTAGCTCATTCTTTTAAATATATATTATGGAAAGTTAAATACGATGGAGAGTTAGCTAGATAAAACCAAGATTATTCTCTAAATAACTTTGAAGGATTAGATACTCCTAATTATGACTATTTAATGAAAAAGTTCACTCATTCAATGTAATCAACTATAGCCTATATGTATACTTTATAAAAGCATATAAACCTTGCATGCACAATTTTTAATATATGCCATAATGACAAAGGAAAAGCATGCACCGGATCTATTCTTTAATCATGTAATTGAATCCATATGTGAACCCACAAATGGGTGATTATTCGAAAGGCACAAAACCCTGGGCATATCACGGACATCCATATTATTTTACTAATTACGCTAAAATGTAATATCCTAGCCTAATCTAATGCAATTTTGCAGTAAATAACGAATAAATAAAAAAAAGAAATAACCCAAACAAACTAAGAAATGAAATGTAGAAATCCTAATGTGTAAAGAGGGTTAGAAGAGCCTCAGTTGATTCAAAGATATTGTGGTACCGTGTCGCATGGAGACCGACTAAATAGGAATGGGAGACCGTTGCACATAAGCTTGAGAAATTACAGATTTGGGTGATTTAGCTAGATTGGGGCACCTGGAGAAGGATGGGGGTGCCTAGGGTGCTCTGGTCTGAAATCTGGGCACCCTGATCTACGTAGAAGGTCCAGAAGCCAATTTCATAGAGTCACCAAATAATATGAAGCCTTCGTTGCTTGTTGCATGTATGTCACACTTAGATCGTTGATGTCACTGTAAACCCGCAATAAAGGAATCACCTGCAAAACCCCAAACAAAGCATCAAACCCCTAAAAAAGAAAGATGCAAATAAAGGGGTCAGACTATCCTCGAGATGCAACAATGGTGATCTTACAAATAAGCGTTGCACTACATCTCGTGCCAATGTAGTTATGTGTGTGTGTGTGTGTTAGGAATTGTGCCCTAGGTTGCTCTTATGTGTGTCGCACTTGAAGTAGCGAACAAGTAACTAGATGTAGAATGTAAATAATGTGTGCATGGAATATAATAAACTCCCCTCCTATGAAGTGTGATGTAGATGAACCAACATTTGTTCCTTGTGATGGAGCTAGATGGATGTAAATGGAGCAATAGAAGCCTTGGACAGATGTAACCTTAGGTGGTGATAAGTAGTGCTTAGTGCTTGGTCCCTTATTATGATCACATGACTTTATATTTATATGATTCCTTTGTTTTAATTTTGTAATTAACCCCAAAAAGCCTGACTACCAAAAATATAAGATGCTCAAACAGCTAGAAAGGGCCCAAAAAATGTGAGTAAAGTACAAAGAGGATGGGGCGCCCAAAGGGGACGAGGCGCCTAACGCCCTGTATTTGGCGTCCGGGTGGGAGCCTCAATCTAGAAAAGGTAAAATTGAAGTATGAAAAGGCAGATTCGGCTGGTAAAGGTGCAAGACCGAAAGTAGTGATAGAAAGCAATGAAAGATGGCCAAAGACATGGGTTAATTAGTACTTTTCTTTCTTAGGAACCATGTAATTAGTAGTATGTAATCAAGACTAGATAACTACACAAAGTACATGATTTTGTGTCTACATTTACATTCATGTAAAAAGTACCTTGCATTTGTTTTTATGTTTTACTCGGGCTCATGTAAAACTTGTCCAATAATAAACCTGCATAGAGAAGTTGATTCCGGATATCAAGAAGGCTAGGTAAACACCAATGTGTACAATCTTCATGAGGTGCACTAATCTTAAGTGTTGTGTAGATTGAAGGATGCCCATCCTCCCGAAAGGTTGAGTTGTGGGTTATGTTAAAGAATGCACTCCAAGATTGGTGCTTTTTAAAATTTCCTACACAATCTTGGCATGAAATGTTGGTTGAGGGTTCCGTATGATGGATCTTGAATAGGCTCCTTGTCATCACATCTGATCCATTTTGTTGGAAATTAGTTATACTCTAGAATTTTTTTTTTTTTTTTTCCGAACGTTTTTATCTTTACATGTAATTGATTAGAGTTTTATTCAATATAGACCCATATTTTTAACATTTGAGCAAGCAATTCATCCTGATTTACATATTACCTCTTCTTACTTGTTGTAATGACTGAATGAGGTGCCACAAAACAAGACCAAGGTTTGGGGATTTAGGTTTGAAGATATCCACTTTGCCCACGTTGTTAGTGCCTTTGTATAAGCCACCACCTTTGGATCCATGACAATATATTTAATGTAGTTTCTTTTAAAAAAAAAAATTAAACTATTAATAAATAGAAGTCGATACGTTCTCATCGCCACTTATGAAGAGTTGGACATAATACACCAAGCTTCCATCCATAAATACGACATTTCACATATAATGTGCACACATTGTGGTTTATAACTAGCAATCACATGTGTGCAATGCAATGTGAATGCCAAATGGTATATGTTATTAGATTTAGAAAGACAATTATTACTTTTGTTGTTGATGTTGATAAGGGGTGTGATTGACAATACTGATTTTCTATTAAATCCAGAACAAATGTTGCGAAATACATTAGAAGGGATGTTAGATAACCATTAGTTGTGTAATAATTGAATACAAATACAAGTGAGACATGTAATTTTGTTAACACTCACTCTCAAGAATGTAGTGAGTGTGAAGTGTTGTTGTAAAAGTAGATTGAAAGAATGACTAAGTGCTTTAACATATTATCTCTCCATGAAACTAAAATGAGACAAAATATGCAATTATATATAAACAAATATGAAATGGTTATGGTACATCCCAAATTTCTTTATTACCTCAATGAGTTTGAGAGCATCATTGTTAGAGCTATTTTGTGCATATCTTACAATCATAGCATTTCATGAGACCACATTTCTTTGAGGAATTTTGCAAAAAAAAAAAACAGTATATGTTATTTGTGTTATAGGGATAGTTTTTTTTTGTAGTTGTTTTTGTTTAAACTATGGGTGATTGATTTTGTATATGTAGAAATATAGATGAGTCACTTCATTTTAAAAACACAAACATGAGGTCTTACCCTTAAAACTATTCAAAATGCAAAAAGTGATATAATGTACTAAGCTTTGGATGGAAACAATTATAATTTACACGGTTCTTTCTCGGCATTTTAAATTTCTATTTTCTAATGAAGACATTAAAAATGTGTTGTTGTTGGTTAACATAAAGAAACGGGCAACAATAAAAAGGAAAAATTGAACATGTATGTTGAAACATGTGATTTTGTAATTGTAGATATATAGACGAACCACTTCATTTAAAGGTTTCATCTCTTCATTTCAAAGTTGTTACAAATTCATACATATACATTTACAAATTTCATATCATGAGTGGTATTGTTTTGTGGACTATTTTATTTGAACTTAACATGAGAAGAATTATATCATGAATGGTAGCCTTTTAAGGAGTAATTTTATTTTTGGTAAACATGAGTACATTTGTGCCCCTTGAACGGAAATGGCATCTAGGATAGAAGAAGTGTTGAGTAAAGTAGTAGTGGAGGTTTTATCAAAGCAGAGTGTAGTATTTATGAAGGGTTGAGTGATAGTAGTCTTGCTTCCTCCTTTCTTCTTGCTCCAAGTGTTGCTACATGTGCCATTTTTAGTACCTTTCAAATGAAAAAGGAGGTGAAATGCGTAGATTTGCAAGCGAGGAAATTTGGAGAAAGTTGTGAATGTCAGACCCTACCTTTCATTGGTTCCAATGTCGACAGTTGCTCTATGCATAGTAAGTCCCTGAGACTTGTGGATAGTTAATGCCCATGCCATTTTAAGCAGAATTATCTTTGATTCCCTCTCGAAATAGGGGTATCGGAATATGTAATGGGTTGGAGGGATCCCAACATGGCCCGTTGTATCTATCAAATTTGACAACAACAAATAAAGGTAATGTTGGTGGTGGCATTGATGCGTCGTAGACAATGTCGGTGATTGTTCTATAAGCACCATTTATGAGGCTTGCGTTAACCCATAAATTTGCAATAAGCATGATTTTTTGTTGTTTGCACAGCAGAACTTTGTGCTCCAACTGATCATCATTAGGATTTCTTGGTCCAAGCCCACCTGTTACTTTCAACAATGGATTGGGTGATCGAAACGTTCAATTCCTTTCAGCATATTGAAGGTTGTGGGAGTCCACGAGGTCATTTTTGCAAACAAATGTGGTGTGTCCTTAAAATTTTGAGCTCTTATTGAGTTAGGTGTGTGTTTGTGCGAGACATTAGGAGTTCCTAGTCCTCAATAAGAGGGGTTGAATCTCGCATGTTGAGCAGTAAATTTCAGAATGAAACTTGTGCATTAATTCTTCCTTGTTTATGAAATATTGTTTGCAATATAATGGATGAATGAAACCCCTTCCAAATGGTGGCTCCATAGAATTTACTTGCATAAAGAGGATTGTCCATAACCGGTGGTAATTTCCCGAGGTCACTGAGGAGGATGATTGATCTATTTCCAAATTCGATGTTTTGAGTGTGGAAAGCCTCTCGTAGCCTAGTGTCAAATTTTCCTAGCAACTTTGGGCTAATGAAACTCATTTCATCAATAAGAGCATATATTTATATGTTTTAGCAACTCTTAAAAAGACTATAATGCTTGGCCTTTAAGGGTTTTAATTCTTTTGATTGGAATACGAGGGCCGCATGGATTGTGGGTGCAGAGATGTTGAATGTTGAAACACCTTTAGGGGCGAGCGAGAAGGAGAGGCGTGGGGGATGTGGTTGATTTGTTGTAAATGAATTCTAGATTTTATTTATCAAAAATTATTTTCTGTCATGCCAATTGTTCCTTGAATTATCAATCTTAGTGGAGGTAGAAGTGTTTTGTTTTTTGAATGGTGTGGTATGGTATCAAGACCTAGTTGTTGTTCTGAAGACAAAGGAAGTGTGGTAGATGGTGGTGTGGCCTACATGTTGGTGTTATTTGTGTTTGCCTTTTCTCTCTCGATGAATGATGAACCAGTTATCTACAAATCATGTGAAATGCCATGTATGTTCTAGTCTACATCATATTAAACTCGAGAGGGAAATAAGTATGTTAGTTATAGAAGATGTTTTTAGGTATGACGGGCAACTTAAAAAGCCTTGTCAATGATTAGTCTAACGTCCAACTTGGGACGCTTCAAAATGGCCTCATTGGGAACAAACCACTTCAAGCACATAATTAATCTATATCATGATAAAGACACATGCCCCCACATGTCACTTTGGAAAAATGATTGAAAGTCAATTAAAAATAAAATGTAACAATCAAAAGCAAAAACATGAAAGAACTCTACAATAAGTTTTTTTAATCCATAACATGTAATAAACAAAACAAATGAATAAATAATTCAATCAATATTAAAACCCACTTGAAGTTCGTTTAGAGATGACACTCTCTTCTTTACCGCGAGAGAAAGAGAATCACAAATACCCTACAAAAAAGTGAAAAAAGAAGTTAATAAAACTAAATATATTTATACTTATTCAATTAGTTACATCAAAAACAACCCTATTTTCGACAAGATTATAAATTGATCAATGAATAGCTGAGCACCAATTTTCAAAGGTACAAATTAATATAGAGGTAATTTTACAATATTTTCACACCCACGAGCCCAAATCTCATTAATCAAGCTTCCAAGGCTTTACATCTTCCGATTTCCATTAAATTGACATATCAATTGCATAAACATTGCCTAAAAATTGCTATGATTAAGACAAAATAGAACACATATGGCCTAAAAAATACTTTTTTCTATGATAAGAATATCATAGACACACACACACAAACACACACACACACACACACACACACAGAGAGAGAGAGAGAGATATAGAGAGAGAGAGGTCCAGAAGAGCTGAGAATCAAGATCAGTTACTCAATGTTTTCTGCATAGGAAAATTCATTATATAGGACTACAAAAGCTATGCACAAGATATAACTAAGTGATATGTATGTATGTGTGCATGTGTATAGTAATGTTCTAAAATCTCTTTCAAGGATTGTGTACATTCTTTTGGGCCTTGGAGGAGTGGTAGAATAAGTTAATATCATCCCATTTGCATTTTTCTGTGGGGGAATGTTTGGGAGAATGTATACAATTCAAGTTTTCAAGCTGTAAAGTAGGTACAAGTTTAATACTGGAAAGGTTCTCGACTATCAAATTGCATTTCATACAGCAAATGGAGGAAAAAAATTAACAGAAAAAGTAGCACATTCTTTAATTAGCTAGTGCGACATTATCACTATCTTAAAGTTACTCCCACAAGCTGAAACATCTTAAAGTGATATTATATATATGTTACATTTTGGTATGTTCAATGGACTTGGCTGAATTGTTACAGTAAATTTTCATTCTACAAAAACAATTGATGTTTCTGAAAACCTTTTTTTTATGAAATGCATGGCGATTTCAATTGTGTAGGTCAAAAAGCATGGCTTTCTCAACGCTTGCAAATTCTATTTACAGACAATTGTGACCTTAATGGCACTAATGATTTATCTGACAAAGTTTTCACTTGAGAATACGATTACAAAGTTTTCATCATTGAAATAAATAATTGATAATTTTTATCTAATGACAATACATGATCCTTAAGATGCGGGATCTTTAATTTCTATTATGATGGGTAAGGACTTTAAGTCTTCACGAAGAACTTTGTATCATGTATGTGAGGAAAGGAATTACAATAATAAAATGACCTCCTCAATGAAATGGTTGAAAAGGGTTTTCAATCTGATCCATTCATATGTAATTACAAGCATTGTTTATAAATGTGTTCTAAAGAATTGTAATTGAATTGCTTTATAAAGAGATCACAGTCCTTTACCCACAAAGCTTACGTGAAGTTGGAACTGAGCTCGAAACAGTTGGAAGCATCAAACATAGGAATCTTGTGAGTCTGCATGGATATTCGCTTTCTCCACCTAGAAACTTGTTGTTTTATGATTACGTGGTAAACGGAATTCTGTGGGACATCCTACACGATGAGTAAAATGATTATGGTTATGGTTTTACAAGCATGGTTTATAAATGTGTTCTAAAGAATTGTAATCAAATTGTTATAAAGAAACTACACAATCACTATCCATAAAGCTTGTGTGAAGTTGGAACTGAGCTCGAAACAGTTGGAAGCATTAAGCATAGGAATCATGTGAGTTTGCATGGATATTCTCTTTCTCCACCTTGAAACTTATTGTTTTATGATTACATGGTAAACAAAATTCGTGGGACATCTACACGATGAGTAAAGAAAGTGAAGATTAATGTTTCTCGTGGTATTCTCATTGTCATAGAGGTAACTACCGAGTCCCGACAAGTAATGAAGTTAAAGATGGTCTCACAGAAGGTGAGGATGGAGACAAATCATCTATTGGGATTCCAAGTGAAGACCACATTGGAGTGGAACTTTAAGTCTTCATCTATATGGTATGCGAGGAAAGGAATTGCAAGAAGAAAATGACCTCCTCAATGAAATGGTTGAAAAGGATTTTCAATCTAATCCATTCATATGTGATTGCAAGCATTGTTTATAAATGTGTTCTAAAGAATTGTAATTGAATTGCTATAAAGAGATTGCACTGTCACTACCCACAAAGCTTGTGTGAAGTTGGAACTGAGCTCGAAACAATGGAAGCATCAAACATAGGAATCTTGTGAGTCTACATGGATATTCACTTTCTCCACCTGGAAACTTGTTGTTTTATGATTACATGGTAAACAAAATTCTGTGGGACATCCTACACGATGAGTAAAATGATTATGGTTATGGTGTTACAAGCACTATTTATAAATGTGTTCTAAAGAATTGTAATCGAATTGCTATAAAGAGATTGCACAATCACTACCCACAAAGCTTGCGTGAAGTTGGAACTGAGCTCGAAACAGTTGGAAGCATCAAGCATAGGAATCTTGTGAGTCTGCATGGATATTCACTTTCTCCACCTAGAAACTTGTTGTTTTATGATTACATGGTAAACAAAATTCTGTGGGACATCCTACACGATGAGTAAAGAAAGTGAAGATTAATGTTTCTCGTGGTATTACTGTCATAGAGGTAAATACCGAGTCTTGGCAGAGCAATGAAGTTAAAGATGGTCTCACAGAAGGTGAGGATGGAGACAGATCATCTATTGGTATTCCAAGTGAAGACCACAATGGAATGGGTGAGGAAATTGAGAAAACATCATAAACATCCAAGACAACTCTATCATCAACATCATGTAAAGAGAGTAATCCAACAAAGGATCTAGTTGATACAGAGATGATAGTTTGGACAAGTCTATGGTTAATACCTCCTCATGTGGCTCAAAAGCTAAACAGGACAACACAAAATATAACCTCATTGACCAAGAACCAAAGCTGTAGAATTGGTCATAAGAGGAGGCTAAAAAATATAGTTCTACTGCTATATACAAGTATAAATAAAATTTAAATGCGTACCTATATAATTCAATTTAACGCAAGGAATTGACTGGAACTTGGAGAGCCTAAAGAATGAAATTATAGTGTTAGTGACCAGTATTTAAAGGATAATGCATAAAATAAAATTTAAAATAGTAAAGCCAAAGCAACATGCAAAATCATAAAAATAAAATTGTTAAAAATAACAAAACCATCATTTAAACCGTCAAATTTGACACAATCCCATGAATGTCCGCAAAGCCTTTTCCCATAGAGATAACGCGTTCGGTATAATTATACTAAGTACACTTATAAGGATTTTTATCAAATCCAAGGTAACACCCACACATTTACGGTAGAAATAAATACCCGTTTCATTTCATATAAATCTGAACTACTAAAAATTTGTAGTCATTGATATCATTAGTTTAAAACAAAAATTATTATGTTGCGCACGAAAGATTCGAGACATTGGATGCCGAAAACAAATTTTCTGTCAAAACATGAGACGGAAAATCCCAGACCAGGGAACGGAGAATGAATTTGTGAGCAACTGTAAACCAGACGAAGGAAGACACCTCGCCGGATATATTTCCTCTGCCAGGAAATATGGGTTCTTTGGCTACCGAGAATGAAAGGACGACGATTCTGCTAACGCGGGGAAATGCCCAGAGACCAAAATGAGCAGAATTTTATTACAACCAGAAAAGATCAGGACCCTCTTTGCCCATATTGTTAGTGCCTTTGTATAAGACACCACTGGATCCATATGTATATTTCTGGTTTTCGTCAATGATGCAACTGCAACCACATACCAGTCTCGCCATTGTCTTCTGCCGCCTAGTTGCATCGCCGTTAGGAGTTGAAAGTGATGACGATGATTATTTTATAGAAAACCCACAGAAATGGTATCCCATTTTTGGCGAAGGTGTCGTTGGCTCTGCAATTTTTTTTGCAATTGCGTGTTAGGAATAAACTTAGGAGATTCATTTGCAGATTATTGAATCTGCAGATAAACAAAATCCATATAGGAGTTTTCCCTCTAAATCTAGAGGTCCGTCTAGTCACAGCTAAAGTTTGTTAGGAAATCCACGGTTAGTGCTGTCACTATATGAGCTATTTATATTTATTGTGTGGTAAATAAGTCTTATTAGTTTGTTAGTTCACCTATGTTAGTTTGTTATACCCGTAAATCTATTAATGGGTTAGTTGTAAGCTTATGAATTATTTGTTAGTATAACTTCCTATTTTGTAGGAAGTTGTTTGTCTATTGTTATGGCTATATAATAGCCTTCATATTGTTTTATAATATACAAAGAGTTTTATTATCATTTTGCTATGTAAATCTACTGGTGCTTATTCAAAGTTTGCCAAACTTGCCAAATTTAGTGGGCTATGACAAATTTGGAGGTGCTAGTCAAGATTGAAGGTATGTGTGTTGCATTTGGTGAGACCGAGTCGTCCTAACCGAGTTGGAGGCCTCTCATCGAGTGGAAAGGTGGGTTGATTGAGTTACAAGAAGAAATCCTAAGCAAGCTCATAAAACTCTTCACACCACCAAGTTGCATTGGATATTGCATGCGGACGGATTGTGTATTGCATTATTTTTGCATTGAGATTAGTGATCGAACCCATCTAAGCATTTGGCGGGTTTCAAACTCTTGTCCAAAGTTGTGAGCGAGGCCAAATTCTTCCAAAGGTCGGAGTCCATCATCGAAGGTTTTGCATGATCCCCAACCGAGCTACGTAGTGAGCTCTACATTCAAAATAGGTGAGCGAGTGTATCGGGGTTGTATTATAGGGGCGAGTTTAGTATCTTGTAACCGAATTGGGGGTGGTTGGCGAGTTCTTTGGAGGTATTGGGTTGCATTGGTTTAAATAGTGCAAAGCGGAGTCATGTCTTAAGCGGCACGTCCCCGATCCACCAAGTGTCGAGCAAATCTCAAGGCCGAGTGCAACAACAAACAACGAGTTGTCCTTGCTTTAAAGTCGACTGCAACCTACTCCAAAACAAATTTGGATGCGAAATAAAAAAATAGCGACTTGTGCAAAGAAAAAACAAGCTGCAAAAACAAACAATCTACCAGATCTAATCACCTCCAAATCCAAAACAAAAGGTATTTGCTAGAAATGAGTGGTTCGGATCCCTTTGAGGTCGGTCGTTGGCTACCCTTCACTCACAATGCACCTAGTCAACCCCGGTCAATGCATCATGATCGTCCATTATAAAATAGACGGTCATGATGCATTGAGGTCGACGATATGGACCAAAATTCAAACGGTGGGAATTATAGACTGACATGTTGTCAGAAGTCGCCTCACCCTTTCCCCATTCTAAGCGATGCCCTACGCACATGAAGACAAGAGTATCTTTGGGCAAAGCTTGCTTTTGAAGGCACGATTGGGCTAATTTTGCGAGTTCACACACATGTAAGAAAGCCTAACACACTATCCATCTCACGTCACGATTGCGGTTGGGATTTTTAATAGTTTAAAAATAGATATTTAAATATTTAAATGAGTTGTCACCACCACACTAAATACAAATTGTACTTTTTGTATTAATTAAGCTGTACATTTTAGAAAAGCTTAAGACGGTCTGGGTTGCGCTAAACTCTCCCTCAAAGCATAGTATGGTTGGCTATAGAGGGCTCAAAGCGCTTTTCATCATGTGTGCAATCTATGAAACAACGCCTTTAAATGTAATTATAAGTAAAAATATGTATGCATGCATTTGTGAGCACGGGCAAGAATACATTTGACTAAATCTAACCCACCTAGAAGAATGTTAAAAGAACTTTTTCAATTTAAAATAGTGAAGTTAAAAAAATTTTTTTTTTTTTTTCAAGTAATAACTTTTTTTTAATTCAAAATATAAAAAAGAAAGAAAGAAATATTAAAAATAAAAAAAAATATATAATTCGTTTGCAATGACTTAAAAATATCATTTTCAACTGTAGATCCTTTGACGAGCCAATTTTTTCCACGAGAGAATGCATATTATTTCAAGTCAATTGTGGCGAAAAAACCAGTTAGCCTTTTAATACGTTCCTCCTGGATTCCATAGGCACAATGTTGAAATTTTTTCCGACACAACTCCTCAAAATTTACCCTAATCAACTCTTTAATCCATACCTTTGGAATCATCCCACACAGTTGCAAAATTCTTTGCCGGAACCCATTAATTTTTCAAAGAAGTGTGGAGCTGCAATGACATCTAAAAGGCCAAGGCGTTCCACAACCAAAATCCCCCTCCTGAAGAAAAAGGAGGAGTACAAAAAACCCATAAGCCAAAAATCACCAAAAAATCAATAAAGGCCATTACAACAACTTCAGCATCTTGCAAAAGTAATTTCCGTTCAAGGAAGGTCAGAAATGTACTAGTACAACACAAGGAAGAAACTGTTATTGTGAAGAGACCTACACCAGATCCTAAGGCTTTGTCATCAGAGGATGCTGTTTTAATGGCAATCAAACACTTGAAGGAATGTGACTTGAAATTGGGTTCCATCATAGAAATGCACGACACACCTAAGTTTCAGAAATGCCAGAGTGCCTTTCAGTCGCTTGTCAGAACTATTGTGTGCCAACAGCTTGCACCAAAGGCAGCAGATTCAATACACCATCGACTGGTTTCTCTTTGTGAAGTACAGTAATTTGCATTCTGATTATTATTATTTCATTTCTGTGACTACTTTTGAAATATTGCTTGAATGCTATGATAAATTAGTCTATCTTCTGGGTTTTTGTTTATCTTCCCCATCGGGCTTAGAAAATCTTTAAGACGATTAGAGGTTCTTTTATACTGCCAAAATTCTGACTGTCTGGGACCACTGCAAAACCACTTTTGATGTTCTCTGGCCCAAAATGGTTTGTACGGTCACTGGGACCAGTGGTCATCATCATAGCAATCGCACTGCCTTAACATTAGTCCATGGCAGATGGCTTGGATCATTTATTGGGTCATTTACAATAATGTGGTGCTTAGCTCATTTGTTAGGTATTGAGAAACAATATGATATCTGGCTTATACTTGTATTTTCTGATATATCCTTCTTGCTTTTGCACGGAAACTAAATTACAGAAGTCGATATTCGTTCCCTATTTGCAATTCACCTGTTTCACAGAAGAAAACCCACTATGGTTTGAATTCAGGTGGTTATCATTGTCATAGGCAATAGCAATATCTCTGCGGGACCACTTAACCATTTTGTTCATGTTGATAGTTAATGAAACAGAAATTGGATATATTTTATTCAAATTAATAGGTAATAAAACAAAGCTTGTTCATTTATTGGATCATTAAAAGTCAAGCAAAAATGGAAAACTGGCCTTGTAAGTTTCTCCCTCTAACAGGCAAGCTGATTGTTATAAACTGCTTTTTTTTTTGGTCAGCTACGCTTATTACTCTATAAAATTCAGGCAAAAGTGGAAAACTAGTCTTGTAAGTTTCTCTCTCTAACAGGGAAGCTGATTGTTATCAATTGCATGTTTTGGCCAGCCATGCTTATTACTCATTCTGCTGGTTCACATCTAAATCAGCTCACCATAAACTTATTCAGATGGTCCATAACTTCCTTTGGACCAGCAGTTCAGATAAAAACGGAATGGTTGTGATCATTTGGGGTGTTTGTACTCAGCCTAAATCTGCAGTCGGTATTGCCATTATTGACCCTTTACAGCAAGGGAAATGTCTTGCTGCCAAGTGGTTTGCAAGAGCTACTCAAGGTACTGAACCATGAAAAATCTGTCCCAGAATGAGTTAGACTTACCACTCATGAACACTCATGGGCCTTCACCCCTTGAAAGAATAATTTTTTTAGTGTTCGGTTTTTACTATTTCAGGCTCTCTTCCTCTCAGGTGTAACCGGGCGGCATGGGAAGACACGAGTCTCCTTTTACAGTGGCACCATTATTCTCTTCGACATGGCCTGACCATCCCCAACTCTAGCCTGTGGTGGAATCAGATTATTCAAGCTAACAATCTTCCGTTTGCTGTTCAACTTGAATACAGAGGCCATTCCTTTGCAAATAGAGGCATTATTCCAGTCAAGGGTATCTGGGATCCAAGAACTTATAATTGGCTTGTTTGGCATCTGGTGCACCATATATTTGAGCTGCCTGCTACCTTCAAGCGGGCCTATATTTTGCTCACTCAACTTATTCTTCTTGAAGTGGTTCTTAATATTACTGTCAATCCTACATTTCCATGGAAAGATTGACATTGGCTAAACTAGCTGGTCATAACCTCTGTCACACTAAGGCACTTGTATCATCTCATACAACCTCCACTTCCATTGGAAAACTCTCTTAATGTTAAATGGTCAATGTCATTCCCCAGCTCTCATTGGCAGCGCATGGCTTGTTATATTTTGCAGTCCCCTGCTGAAACCCAATGCCAATTATTGGCTGGTGTATTCTCTATATGAAGCTGCTTGTTGATCACACATTATCCAAACTTGGGCTTTCTACAGGGAAATGCCCTATCTGCCCCGCTCTTTAAACTATTACACATCTTTTCTAGCACTGCCCTTCTTCCTCTCAGTTGTGGCCTGTTCTTCATTCCTCAATTCCTGATCTATTTCCCACTAATTTCAACCAAAAACAGCCCTCCTTGGTCTTCTTTCCCACTCTCCTCACTCAGTCATTTAGAATACTACTCGGCTGGTTATACTTTTCTAAATTTGGAAAAATCTTTGCAAACTATTGTATACTGGAAGTGGTTCAGTTTTAGCCATTCAACAAGCTGATCTCCGCTCTTGTAATTCTCTGCAGTTGGAGAGGATTGGCATGCAAAGCCAGGACATAATTGTAGTTATTGACATGATCAAGGATCACCTCAAACAGCTGCAACATTACTTTTATGCTCTTACTGTGTAAATTATAATTGTATTGTTCAAACTATAATTGTTAATGTCCAGATGGCTTGTTTCTTGTATGGGGGGGCCTTTGGACTCTTTGAATCTTGTATTGTGATTTCCTAATTTTTTGTTTAATATATGCAACATCTTCAATCCAATTTTTTAATGTGATTCTAAGTTCTTAGTTCATTTGTTGGTATTCAAAAACATATCATTTATGCTTTTTCTGATATATCCTTGTTACTTCTCATTGAAATTAGTGTGTGAAAGTGAATATATGTCCCCCATTGCGATGCACTTATTTCACAAAAGAACCCGATAAGGCTTGAGCTCAGGTGGAGCAATGGACATTGGGTTGTGAGTCCCTGTAGACCATGTCATGACAAGCATTGGGTCTTGAAAGTTTTATTGGGTGCATTTTAGTCAATGTGATAGGTAATGAGACAAAGCTTGATTCATTTATTGGGTTATTGACAATACTGTGGCACTTGGTTCAGCTGATAAGTATGCAGAAACAATTTAATGCTTACCGCATCAGTCATTATCCATTCCTCAACTGCAAACCATCTCGTCAGGCACCAAGAGGTGAGACTGTTGGGTTTTTACCATTAGCAGGGCTAGGATGATTCCTCTTGCAATTAGGGTAATTCTCAATGGCCAGGCTTTCCTGGCCTCCACTGATCGGTGTGTACCCTTTAGTGGATTGCTCCGCATGTGAGCTTTGAACTATGGGGTTCTGATAAGCATTATCTAGCTCGTGGTATTTTTCTTATGTGGCACTTATGTTCATATGATTTCACAACCTTTTCAGGAAAAGGTTTTAGCTTGTATTGTTGTAGAATATGCCACTTTGGAGGACTTAAAATTGCCTCATCTTACATGTAAATAGGTTTTGAACCTTGAGCTTTGAGTCTCACTAGACCAGGAAAAAAATAAATCTATTTCACACAACATTGCTGATTGTTACTGAAAATCTTAGTGCATTCTTGGGGAGAAAGTTTTTGAATTTTCCGTTCTTTATAAAATATAGCCTTGTCCATTAGAACCTTTGTTTTTTTACCTTGAAATGGCGATATCAGACACTATGTTATCTACATACTCAGGTCTATGTTTTAGAAATATTTAAAATCGATTCCTTAGCACATTAGAATTTTTATAGCTGGCAGTAATTGACAGTGGGGAAAATAGTCTATCAAAAATTCTAAAACAGAGCAGAAAGTGAATATGTTTGTTATTTGTCCTCCCCAAAAGATGTTCAGTTTATTTCTTGGATCCCTCACAGTTAAGAAGGATACTCCTTCAATTGTTTTTCATAGCTGGCGGTAATTGACAGTGGGGAAAATAGTCTATCAAAAATTCTAAAACAGAGCAGAAAGTGAATATGTTTGTTATTTGTCCTCCCCAAAAATGTTCTGTTTATTTCTTGGATCCCTCGCAGTTAAGAAGGATACTCTTTCAATTGTTTTTCTAAGAAAGGCTAACTAGGTTTACAAGTATGTCCGAACAGATTCAAGATTGATTTCTGGTACTTTGCAGGGGGAGACTGGTGTTATTCCTGAAACTATATCCAAGCTGTCAGTAGCAGAAATGCGGAATGTTGGAATATCAGAGCGAAAAGCAAGCTACCTTCATGACCTGGCATCCAATTTTATGTCTGGATTACTTTCAGATTCTTTAATCTTTGAAATGGATGACGACTCTTTGATATCCTCACTCACTGCTGTGAAGGGAATTGGGGTCTGGTCTGCTCACATGTTCATGATTTTTTCTTTGCATAGGCCCGATGTTTTGCCAGTTGGGGATTTGGGTGTTCGTAAAGGTATTCAGAAGCTCTATGGTCTCAAAGATCTTCCCAATCCTGATCAGATGGAAGTTCTTTCAAATGGCTGGAGACCTTATAGGTCTATAGGATCATGGTACATGTGGAGAGTTATTGGAACATAAAATCCAATTTTTTATTCAGAATGAAGGTGCAATTTTTTGAGTCTTGTGATACAGAAGTGTGCAGCGTAGAGAAAAGTGCCATGACCAAATTATGTGAATTGTATCTGTTTTTGTACACAGGCTTCTGTTATGCCAAGTAAACTATATACTTCATTCACATTGTACCAAAACTAAAGCGGTTTGTTGTCAATTATTAAACTCTATCCAGCAGAGAGCAGCTCGCTTCATGATTTGAATTTTTGTTGTTTTTGGAGAAATGGTTTGTCAATTGATCATTTATTTTTCAAGGAGGAGCTTTGAAATTGAAATGGCCTTTTGGATGGTTTGAGCTATTCGAGATTCAAGTTGTGTTGCAATTTGGAGACTGACGAATCAATTTAGATCGGGCTCTTCTCAGTCAGGAAGTTGAAGTGGTTTTCTTCATGTCTCATGCTAGTATGTTGCATACTCTGCCTCGTTGGCAAATGAAAAGCTTTCTAATTTCTATTATTCTACTTTTTTCTCAGACAAAAGAATTTTGCATTCGGTATTTTTCTTGGCTTTTGCCAGTTATCATTATAATTTACTTTTTACATACTGAGAGAACGAAATACCCATTCTAGATAAATTTGTTGTTTTTTTACCTTAGAATAGGCTTTTGATATCAGAAATCAATTTCTTTTTGTGTCCTCTTTATCTGTGATGTAAAACAATTACCTACAAAAAAACCTGCACTAGCTGTTCAAAAAATCCAGGCCTACAACCTGTTGGAATCTCACATATGACACAGAAATTAACATGCAGCAGAGAAATTATTATATGTAGCAGAAAAAACTACAACAGGGGAAGAGTTAACATTTACAGAACACAGCCCAAAAGAACCAAGAGGAAATTAAAAAAATGAATCCAGAAGGTCACAGCGAATACATTTTTTTATTCAACTTTTCCTCTCCCGTACAAGTCTCATTTCCACCCCTTTTAAAATCTGCTACCACTCCTAATGACTAGGACTTAAATTTAAATCTATTTTCTAAAAATAGAATCCTACTTTGACTGAGACTACCGATCCTTATTCCAACAGACTTAGACTAACCATACTGTTGTTTAATAGCAAATATGTCCTATAAAAACTCAATTATCAACTGAGTTACTGCCAGATGTTCCTTATCCTATTGCCAAGTGTGCATCATCCTCTTCATCTTTTAGAAATTCTGAACCTCCTGGTTCGAATTATGTAGCAAAGTTGCTTTGCTGTACTTAAATAAGTCAGTCTCCGTGATCCAACTATTATATGAATCTGGAAGACCTTTCCACTTAATCAAATACATCTTATATGCATTGGACCGGGTATAAGCCAATTTGGTATCCAATACTCGCTCAATCTGCTCGCTTTTCTTCTTCGGCAAGTGCTTGGTCAAGTTCCTATCCTGCTCTTGTTGTTCAGCACTTGCCTGATTTTCATTTACGCTGCTAGAGTATGAGTAAATATCTGCAACATTAAAAATAGGACTGATGTCCAGTTCCTCGGGAAGATCAATCACATAAGCATTTTCATTAATCCTTTTCTTTTCAGAATCTTATAAGGCCCAATTTTCTCGGGCTTCAACTTGTTGTAGGTACCTTGAGGATATCTCTCCTTGTGTAAATGTACCATGACCAGCTCTCCTCCTTGAAAAATTTGTTTCCTCCTGTATAAATCAGCATTTTTCTTATATTATTCATTCATTTCTTGCAATTTGTGCCTAACTTCTTGTTGTACATCGCTGATCCTTTGTGCAAAGTCTATAGCATCTATCTTGGCTGATCCGTGAGTCTACCGGAAGATAATCTACAATTCCTTTCGGATTTATACCATACACAATTTGAAATGCAGACTTACCTGTAGACCTGTTAATGCTGGAATTGCAAGCAAATTAAGCTTGAGATAGCACTAAATCCCATTGTCGAGGATTGTCACCAACCAAACACCTTAATATATGTCCCAAACTCCTGTTCACCACCTCAGTTTGACCATTTGTTTGGGGGTGATATGTTGAACTATATTGGAGCCTGCTGTCCAACTTCTTGCACAAGGTTCTCCAAAATTGGCTTAAGAATTTAGTAGCCCTCTCACTGGTTATGGTTTTAGGAATGCCATGTAACCGCACTATTTCTTGAAAGAACAAATGTGCAACTTGACTTGCATCATTAGTTTTCTTGCAAGGTATGAAGCGGGCCATTTTAGAAAACCGGTCCAACACCACAAATACTGAATCATGTCCTCTTTGGGTATGTGGCAACCCCAAAACAAAATCCATGGAAATATCAGTCCATGGTTCTTTTGGCACAGGTAAGGGCATATATAGCCCAGTATTTTGTTGTCCTCCTTTTGCAACTTGACATACCCGACAAGAAGTAACAAACCTATTCACATCTCTTGTCATGGTTGGCCAAAATATATTTTCACTTACTAATTCGAAAGTCTTATCCCTTCTGAAGTGTCCACTAAGCCCACTAGAATGCATTTCTCTCACTAGCTTTTCCCTTTTGGATCCAAAGGGAATGCATAGTTGAGATCCCTTGAAAAAAAAGCCATTTATTATAGAATAATCCGTGTGCTTACCAGTATAGTTTTGAACACTTAAATCTGCATAAATTTTACCAAAATATGAATCTTCAGCATATTCTTCCTCCATTTCTTCAAATCCAACCAGCTCATTACTCATTACAACTAACAAATGTCACCTCCTGCTTAATGCATCAGCCACTACATTGGTTTTTCCACTCCTATGTTGCACAACAAATGTGTATGCCTGCAGAAATGAAGCCCATTTGGCATGTTTATGGGACAGTTTACCTTGGGAATTTATATATTTCAAGGCCTCATTATCAGTCATTAAAATGAATTCCCTGTGCAATAGATAATGCCTCCAATATTTTAAGGCTTGAACAACTGCATAAAATTCCTTATCATAAGTGTTATACTTTTTCTTGGCTTCATTTAATTTTTCTTAGTTTTTCCATGCCTGAAACATCACACTCCACAGTAAAAAGTTTTTCAAAATCTGGTAATGCAAGAATTGGAGCTTCGGTTACCTTTCTTTTGAGCTGCTCAAAGCTTATGTCAGCTGCCCTGGTCCAAGTAAAGACTTTTCCCTTTGTGCAATCAGTCAAGGCTGCGCTTATACCACTAAAATTTCTAATGAATCTCTTATAAAAATTTACCATCCCATGGAAGCTCCTCACCTCTGTGATACTTTGAGGAGTAGGCCACTCAAGAATAGCCTTAACTTTTTCAGGATCCATGCTTAATCCTTTGGCTGAAATAATACTTCCCAAGAATACCAATTTATTCTTGCAAAACTCACTCTTTTCAAGGTTGATAAACAACCTTTCTGTTCTAAGTATGTCAAGCACCACCTTCAAATGTGCAATATGTTCCTCCATATTTCTACTATAAATCAAAATATCATCAAAATAGACTATAACAAATTTTCCAATGTGTAGTCTAAATACCTGATTCATTGTTCCTATGAAGGTAGCCGGCGCATTAGTCAAACCTAATGGCATTACCAACCACTCATATAAACCATCCTTGGTTTTGAAGGTGGTCTTCCACTCGTCTCCTTCATGAATCCGAATTTGATGGTACCCACTTGAAGATCAATCTTGGAGAAGACTTTGACACCCGACAAACAATCTAACAAATCATCCATCCTTGGTAATGGATATCGATACTTTACAGTGATTTTGTTAATGGCTCTAGAATCCATACATAATCTCCATTTCCCTCTTTTCTTGGGAGAGAGTAAAGCTGGTGTGGCACATGGGCTCATGCTTTCCCTTATAAATCCCTTTTCCAATAATTCTGTAATTTGCCTCCTCATTTCTTCCTTCTCTAAAGGAGTCATCCTGTAAGCAGCTTGATTTGAGAGTTTGGCACCTGGTATGAGATCAATTTGATGGGTAATGCCTCTAGAACGAGGCAAGCCAGCTGGTAATTCAGAAGGTGTCAAGTATAAATATTGACTAATAATTTCTGCACCTATAAAGGGACAGTCGCTTGCTGATTTGATTTTTCCTTGTACCTGGGGTATATCAAATAACAAATCTCACCTTTAGCTTCTTTGGTAAAATCCTTCCAGTCCATGGAAAACAGAGACACAACTGTTATTTCCATTGTTTCTTCTCCTTTAAAAGGCTTCAAAACAAGAAGCTTACCACCGTTTTGTATCTCATATGTATTTTCCCGTCTGTGGTGAATCACATTTTTGTCATACTGCCAAGGCCTCCCTAATAATAAATGACAAGCATCCATAGGTACTACGTCACACAATACCTTATCTTCATAAGGTCCAATATTGAAGGTAACAAAACAAGATTTATCTACAAGCACACTTTGATCTTTCTTCAACCAGGAAATCTTATATGGTTCAGATTTAGGAATACAAGAAAGATTTAATCTTTGCACCATTTCAATACTTATTATCTGTTGAACCACCATCTACAATCACTTTGCATACCTTTCCTTGACACTTGCATCTTGTTCGAAAAACATTTTTCCTTCTCCAATCAGCATCTGCTGATTGTTTATTTTCAGCCACTAAAGTCTTCGGAGCATTAAGTTCTCTCCAGTTTCGGCTTCAATTTCTTCGATTTGTGGCTCCTCTTGGGCTATCTTTGCACCATTTCAGTACTTATAAGATTATCTGTTGAACCACCATCTACAATCACTTTGCATACCTTTCCTTGGCACTTGGTTCTTGTTCGAAAAACATTCTTCCTTCTCCAATCAGCATCTGCTGATTGTTTATTTTCAGCCACTAAAGTCTTTCAGAGCATTAAGTTCTCTCCAGTTTCGGCTTCAATTTCTTCGATTTGTGGGCTCCTCTTGGGCTATCATGATTTTTTGGCAGTTTTGTTGTTCTCCAGGCAATCAGAGGCTTTATGTGGCCCACCACAATTGTAACAGTCTCCAATATCCAAATATTTGTTGACCTCTACCTCTACTTCGTCCTCTAAAACCACCTCTTCCACCAAAATCCAACTGCTGTACCTTACTTTCTTCTTGCATTGTTTCATTTGTGTTTTTGGAAGAACTTCCTCTCCCTCTACTCAAATTGCTGCCTCCTTTTTGCTCCCTACTTTGCTCTGCCTATTCAATTCTTCACCAGCTTTCAGGGCATACTCATATGTTTCATCCACAGTAGGCAGCCTGGCTAAGGCTAATTCATCTTGAAGCTGAAATCTTAGTCCACTAACAAACCTGGCTGCTGCTTGTTCTTCACCCTCTTAAAAATCAGTCCAAATTTGGAGTATCACGAGTTGCTCGTTATAAGCTTGAACCGATTGATCTCTGTCTTAGGTTCGGAAATTCTCTAAACAATTTTTGTTGATAATCCGAAGGCAGAAACCGAGCTCGTAGATGTTTCAACATCTTAGGCCACAACTTGCTTTTGTCCTTTCCTTGTCTTCTCCTTGAGCTCTGCAAATTTGTCCACCATAGGGCAGCATGAGACTTCAACTTGGATGCTGCAATTTCGACTCTTTTATGGTCATCTTCTTCAATGCCTTCCATCTCAAAATAAGGTTCTAATTCTTGAACCCAATCTAGGAAAAATTATAGGTTAAGCTCTCGTTTAAAATCAGGAACTTCTACTTTCACCTTTGAACCTTGTTTCGATACAGCTTCTATAAGCCTTCCGTAGGAGCTACTACTCCAGCCGCAATTCCCACATTGTCGAATTCCTCTTCTGAATCATCCAATTGTAAGCTCGCCTCTAAGGCTTCAATCTTCTGAGTAATGCAGCAGCATTGTTCCTTCTAGGGCCTGCATTCTTCCTACCTCTTCCTCTCCAATTCACATTGATTCCCCTTTGAGCCATCATTGTTCGCTCTGATACCAACTGATGTAAAACAATTACCTACAAAAAAACCTGCAATAGCTGTTAAAAAAAACCAGGTCTACAACCTGTTGGAATCTCACATATGACACAGAAATTAACATGCAGCAGAGAAATTATTTTATGTAGCAGGAAAAATTAACTACAACAGGGGAAGAGTTAACATTTACAGAACACAGCCCAAAAGAACCAAGGGAAATTAAAAAAACGAATCCAGAATACATATTTTTTTAATTAAACTTTTCCTCTCCTGTACAAGTCTCATTCCCCCCTCCCCCTCTTAAAATCTCCTACCACTCCTAATGACTAGGACTTAAATTTAAATCTATTTTCTAAAAATCGAATCCTACTTTGACTGAGACTACTGATCCTTATTCCAACAGACTTTGGAGACTAACCATACTGCTGTTTAATTTTTTTCTGACAAACGGATAAGTAAATTTTAGATGAAGATGAAGATGACAGAAGTTTTATTGGATTTCTCACTCTTTCTTTCCTAGTTTTATGGTTGTATTATTTTCTGTTGGGCTGTAGTGTTGCCATCCCGTTGAAACATGAGTAGAAATATTATGCACATTCCTTTGCTATCCGTGATAAATGTTTCTAAAAGACAGCAAGTCCATGGTAATAGTTTTAAGTCCAAGTCAAAAATAAAACTACAGTAATTCATGCTTGGAATAGGAGGTCAAATTCCTGCTAAAAACAAGATTGTAATTGTGACTACTTTATACACTGACAAGCCTTATTCAGACATCAAAGGCATAAATAGACTGGACCCTAATACAAATTTCTGCAAACATATTAGGCCATTTAATATCCGAGTTTATATGCATTGGCTCCACAATATTTATACCTGCATTCCTTTTGCCAGTGTGTTCCAATTTCCAATGAAAATTCTGTACGGTGGACACATGAACGATGATTATTGCTAAACAATGTTTTGAAGAGTTGACCCACTTTTCCGACCATCAAGCATTCTTGAGCACCTTCCCAATCATTTATAGTGACAAACTGTTGCAAGCAAGCAACTGAATAGGCTATGCTCTTTTCCAATCAGGTTATGGTGAGGAATTGTAATATTCATATTGAAAATGGATAATCACCATTCTTCATCTCAATACTCCCTAAAATGGGTTAAGTCACCCTATATTCATGTGTCTGATTATCTGTACCGATAATTCATATTAGAAATTTTAAGGGAAAATGAACACCGGAAACAAGTGACAGATATATGATTATAGACCTGGGTCTTCAGCACGGTGTACAGATTTTATGATTAATTGTTGAAGCTTATCTACTTTTACCATTGCTGTAATGGCATTTAGGTCCTTACAAATAGGAAAATGTTTCCTTCTTCCTTTTCCTTTTGGTTAGCTTAGTTTTTGCTAAAATATCTGACTGCCAGATAATATGCATATCTGGCTGGGCATATATGTTTTGTAAATTTGCTACTGTCTTGCCACCTTGATGTAAAACTCATATTTTTGGAATTAAAGGACTGAGGATTTTCTTTTACAACATTTAATATTATGAATGGTATCGTGCTATGAACTTATTCCTAGTCTTTGTCCATTTTTAAAACCATTAGTCAAGACAAATACTGACCTGTATCGAATGATTGAAGGTTGTATAAAATAGTACAGATATCTCAAATGCATCTATCTAAAAAACACCGAGAAAGAAAGAAAGTATATTAATGTCAACAAATGACCAAAAGAAGATCAAGGGGACTCAAAGATATAGCAATTAACAATAGAAAGTTCTAGGGAGAGAGAGTCCGAGAAGTGAACTAAAGGAAAAGTACAAAAGACAAAATAGAGCAGTGTGTCACTAACACAAGTGGCAATGAAATCAATACAGATAGCAATGAAGGATGAAAAAGAGCCCAAAAGCATGTGCCAATGAAGACTGGAGGAAAATGATATCAATGCCAAAGCCCTTGGATATTTCGCATACCACATTAATAAATGACTTAATTGCCTTCTTTATGAATTTTCCATTGATTAATTCAACTGGTGTCAATCTAGCTACATCACTATGTCGGGCTCCAAAAAACCTTTCGAGGATTAAAAAAGGGGAGATATTACAAATTGTCAATTGACTTCTCTCTAAGTGACAGTCAAATGGTCGTCAAATTTAAGTTTGAAATTGTATTGTGATGGTCAAATATGTGTCAAAATTTAGGTATGAAATTATGTTAACTTACGGATATTACAGACCCCTCTACCACCACCCCTGGCTGTCACTGTAGAATGCCTATCAACATAATAAAAAAATGTACTTTTGAAACTATACACTGTATCTGCTCTTTCCTAGGATTCAGCTGAAGTTTCGACAGATTTAATGCCCATATGAGAGATCAGGTATAAAAGAAAACACAAAAGGAAATTCATTTTTCATTATAATAAGCATAACTACATTTCAAATGGTATACTCCATGGGGAAGTTCTGTTGTACACAGAACTGGTTTATAGAAGCTTTCATGTAAAAATTGATGTAGATGTGTATGCTAAAAGTTACATGAGCATTTTTTCCCCCGTTTTTATTGTTGGAAGTTGAATTGGCTAACTAGTTTTAAAAAAATTTCGAGCATTTTTAAATTCTCAGTTTTCCTTATTATTCAACCTTGTTTTACTTGTAAGATTTATCATTCCATAGGGGATTTTTCTTTATTTGGGAGCACCATTTTCACTACATATACCATTTTGTCTCCATGTTTGCTAATTCACATATTTGTGGCCTCGAGTGATTGTAATGGCAAATTGAGAAAAAATAACCCTAAACTGAAGTGCAGTCATTTTCCTCCTTGATTAGCTTTTCCTTGTTCAGTTTTTTATTGTACCTATTTCAGGACCATGTATATAGATGAAGCATATCCAACTCACAACAACAATCTCAGGCATGTTGATAACTGTCTTTAATGTTTTATATCTTGTGCGGTGAGGCACATTTTATAACCAACGTCAACTGGGTTTTTTGGTGTGTGTGGGTGAGTGGATGCGTGAAGGATGTTGACAGCCAATATATTTTTTCAGATATGTTACTCTCAATAATAATAAAAAGAGAAATCTTCCAAGAAAGTGGTACGTTCAAGACAAAAAAAATTAGGCAACTGCAATTCAATTGTCTTTATAAAATATGGCTGTGAAAAAGCTAGAAAAAATCTATCACTAGCACAAATCAATCTTAACATGAATCTGATATGCGCCAACATGTATCCGAAAGAACCAAGGTGGCAATCCCACTACAGATACATGTTAAAATGAGTGTCTCGAACTATACATTGCCAATTTTGATGTCATGGAAATGATAATTCTTTCCTTGAAAGCATTTGGCCTGTACAAAAATTACTTCAAGGCTTCATTGATTGGGTTCAAAGCTTGAATTTTGTGAAGGGCTACTTGACAAGCATTACAAAAAGGGATAATTTTTCTGGGTGTTTGGAGAATTATAGATTGCAAAATATGGATATGGAGGCTGAAAATGTGCATCTGCTCACATGCAAGTGAATGAGGGTGTGCCTTGTATATTGGAGGCTTTTACTGATACAACCACATTATTGGCTTCCCTCCTTACAGATTGGTGGTGATTTTGTTTTTAAATACGAGTAGAAATGTGTTTATATATATCAGTAAAAATTAATATATACAATAATCAACCAGCTGAAAACAGGGCTTGCCAGCTTAAAAATCAGCTCACATAATGTAATTGAGGATTCGGATTTAGCAGGAAACAATACTTTAGCTGATTAATAATGTTGTCAGTCTTTTATCCCAGGATCCTCTGTATCTTGGGTAGTGCTGGGTTCTTTGAGATCTATGTATTCTTCTTCAGCCGTAATACTGATTTCGTCTATGTTTATGGCTTATTTAATGTTGAAATTCGAGAAAAAATGATACTTTGTCAGCTCACATAAGGTAATTGAGGATTCGGATTTAGCAGGGATCAATACTTTAGCTGATTAATAATGTTGTCAGTCTTTTATCCCAGGATCCTCTGTATCTTGGGTAGTGCTGGGTTCTTTGAGATTTATGTATTCTTCTTCACCCGTAATACTGATTTCGTCTTATGTTTATGGTTTATTTACTGTTTTTAAAAAAAACATAAAACCTCTATTAATCATCAAAAAATGTGTTACAAGTAGATACAGTGCCAAGCAGTATAACTAATACACCAGGAAACATCCTTAGAGGTATCATGATAACAGCTTAAAGCGTAGTACAACAGGAAGAAGTCAAGGAAAAATGGGTAGATACGTTTGCTAAATGGGTAGAGTTTTTCTAATAGAAAATCAAGGAAAAAAATACTGTAAACTGAAATTCAGTCATTTCCCTCCTTAATTCGCTATTCCTAATTCTGTTTTTACTTCAAGTGCCATCATGACCATGTATGTCAGTGAAGCATAACCAACTACTAACATCAATCTCAGATGTGTTTATGATCATGTCTTTAGTGCCTCATATTTTGTGCCGAGAGGCACATTTCATACCCCACATCAACTAGGGTTTTGATGTGTGTGGGTGAGTGGATGCACGGAGAAAATTGACAACCAATATATGTTTAGCTTCTTCCAGCATTGCATTGAAGAAGGATCAATGACTGTAGGTAAGCGGGCACTCAACCGACTACAGGTCGAGCCGTTCTTCAGATGGGGTTAGGCCGGTCAATCAATTTCAATTGGGATTTCAGGATAACATGTTGTACCTGAATGCGGATCAGTTGGATGGGACTATCTCTGGCGGAACCATCCGCTGCTTCTCCGCATTCATCCCCTGGGGGTGCCAATGAAACTGAACTGGCATTTGCCCTTGATCGAATTGCAATTCATTCAATTGTCCCTATATAATGCGGCTATGAAAAACTAGATACAATCTATTACTAGCACAAATCCATCTCAATATGGATTCGATATGTGCCAAAAGGAATCCCAAAGATTTAAGGCGGCAATCCTAGAGCTGGATCAAGGGTCTTTAGCGCTCTAGGCGGTACTGGGCAGTGGGAGTCAATGTCTCATCTCAAAATTTGAAAACGTCATATAATTTAGAATAAATTCTTTTCTCATAATTTATGTCTTCAACAGAGCTCTCATATGTGCAGAATGACAGCCAATATTACAGGAGCATCTCAGAACAGTGAAGGCTGCAACATATATAGAATTTTAACTCTTCAAAAATAACCATGTTGATTGGAAATGGGAAATAGACTACCATGGAAACCATTGCTATGTTCTGCTTGCATTGCAAATAAAAATCGACAGTAAAATATGAATATCATTGCTCTACAGCTGACCAGTTTCATCTCTTTTGCAAATCACAAATTCCAAATCTTTTTGATTTTGCAGCTTGAATCCTTCGAAAAGTGATTTTAAGTAAATCTAATTTCCGCTTCTTCAATTTTGACGCCCTGCCGAGGGCTTAATATGGCATTGGACAATCCCATCAAAAATCCATATCAATATGGATGTGTCCATGTTGGATTCAAACTCAACATGGGCATGAATGTAATAGATATTCTATATATGAGACATCTTTCAAAAGAAATAAAAAAATATGGGATGTGATGTATGATAATCAGTCGGTTCAAAAGGGTCTTGCCAGATTAAAAATCAGCGCACATAATTACTCTAGAATTGAGCAGAATTGAGATTTAGAAAGGAACAATAATTTAGCTGCTTAATAAAGCTATCAGTATGTTAGTAGTTTTTTTGTATTTTGGGAGTGTTTGTTGCATATAATTTCTTTAATATAAATTTCAAATTTGTACTTTTGGTGCTTATAATAAAATAAAATTTTACTTTTGAAAGCAATTATATATATATAAAACTATAAAACATGAAAACTCCACATACTGGACTTTGATTATCATACTTCAATTACACTAGATCCATTATCTCTTACCTTCTTTCTACTTTTCTCTTCCTCTTCTTGTCTGAAACTTGAATAATAAACAACCCAAGACTCGTCACCTTGAAATAGTTGCGTATGAGATTTTCCCATTTGATCCATCCTTATGGAGTAGCTAAACTCTTTTCCCCTTTTTGATCCAAGAGTGGCTCCACTTTTGAAGGAAAATACTTACTTTATCAACTTAAGTGATTGTTTAATCCTTTATTAAGTTGACTAAATCCCCCTTTTTTTCCACGTGCACTTAAGTTTTATATGTTTTATAAAGGTGGATGATTTAAGTGACTTTTTGATAGGAACATTATGTGTTGATCCCTATTAATTTTAAAGTGACTTCGACTTTAATAAGTGGGTTTGACCTTGAGACTTATTAAAGTGCCAATGTGTCTAGAACTAGAAATCACATTTGAAATGTGTGATGGAAACGCTGAAGGGGAAGTGAAATATTAGAGGAGGAAGAGGGCCATTGAAGGAGTTTGAGGGAGTAGAAATGTAAGGGTGGGAAAATGTTGGGGGAATCAATGTGAAACTTTTCTTTCTCACAACCATATGACATGTCATTTGTGTCAATCATTTGAAGGAGAAAGGGTGTGCAACATGCAAGTCATTTTAATTAAGGTTTCTATTTAGAGATTAAGGTAAATAATAGGGTTACCCTCATCAATAGTCATGATAATGTTGTCCATAAATGAACACCAAAACAAAACCTCTAGCTTACATTTCTTTGATGTTTGTCAAGAACAACTACCAAGACTCCCATTTGGAAATTCATATTAGTGTAATTAATGTTTGAGGTATTAGAAAAAGCAGATTTTTTTGTGTGACTGGGTCCTCCTTCGATGCTTTAGCTCATTCAAGGTTATTGACAGGAGAATTTCAATTTGAAGATTATAATTTGGTTGATTGGTTTGAAGATTATAATATGTTGATGAGCCAACAAATTTGAATGCATGGATTATATTGAATGTATGGATGTTAGTTTAGGATTGTTGGAAGGGATGGTATCTTATATGTCAAGGCATAGGGACACATGTAGATTGCATCATCTAGCCTTTTGGAGAGTCGACCAATGCATTGTTCAACATTTGCATGCAAACTGAAATAGTGGGCGAGCGGAGGGAAGACGCAAACTTGGGTGATCGCATTAGTGGTACAAGGAGCTTCCAAATGAGAGCAAGTGTGAATCCCAATACTTAATATAGGATCCATGTAGCAATATAATGTGAAGCTTAGAGTACCCTCAGTGCAAAGACTAATTCCTACTTATCTCAAAACCAAATGCAAATTCAATATAGAGGAACCTTGAGGGATCAAGTTAGGCTAGGTGATAATACATTGTTCAATGCAAGAGTAAAGCCAAGCGAAGCGTAAGGGAGAGATGAGATCCACCTTCCATTACGATTTGATGGTTTCTATGCCCTACCCTAAGCTCCCATTTTGGCCCAATTGGAAGGATGGTGATGTAGTTGGAAAAGGGTCGAATAGAATCATGTAACAAAACAACATGAGGCTAAGATATTATCTAGAAACATATTCGGAGGACCTCAAACAAATCCATGGAAAGATACAAATGAGCTTGAAAACATACCCAATGTAAAGTATAATTGTTTCGACATTGCAAATGCATGGTATAGGAGTTAACACAGTCTCCAAATGTCTAACCCAATTCCAAATCTAAGGGTTGTCCAAAATTTACCCTCAAGGTAAATTCTATAACTTACACAATTTCTTTAAACTTGAACAGGCATAAATGGTGAAAACAAAAATTGGATTTTGGAGGCACCCCTTTGCTTTTCTCTAACTTCCCTATTCAAGAAAAATCTAAGGAGTTAGCGAAAATTTGCTAAAATTTTAGAGAAATGGGGAAAAGGCCTATTTTAATGTATTGCGGGTTTGGGGGCTGCGGGTGGAATGGTCATGATGAACTAGGGTTCCTCACCCTCGACTTGGGTTCGAAATGCTAAAGAAACAATGATTTGCGGGTAAATCGGGTCTCGACGGCCGGGCGGTCCAAGTTCCATTGGGCCACAAGTTCCCAAAATCCCGATTTACCCGATTTGCAAAGGAATTGAAGCGGGTTCAAAGTATTGCGGATAAGGCGGAAGTTCGGGGCTGAATGGCACAAGTGCCGCATGAGACATGAGTTCCCCGCGGAGGTGAAATTGCCGCACAACAAAGGAGGTAGAGTGTATTGCGAGATAAAATAGAATTTGGAGGCCCAAACGGCCCTTGTACCCAAGTGCCTTATGTCCCCGTAAACTTGCAATACCCGCAATGCAAAGGGAAAATGGTTTAATGTGGATTGTGAGAGCCCGTGTGGAACACCCTGACCATGATCTTAAAATGGGCATAACTTTTGACCTGGAGCTCCGATTTTGACAAAATTGGACTTTTCGGAAAGGTATCAACATCCTCTATGCCAAAAACTAGATTTATTATTTTTAGTGAGGTTAGGTTGGTGAATAGTGAGAGTGAACATCCACAACTCCAGAGATTAAATGCACAAAGTCCGTGGAAGTAACAATTAAACTTGTGAAACTCAAAATGGTTGCGATCACTCGAAAGTCATAACTTGAGCAATTTTCAACGGATTTTCACAAAATTAGTCTCGTTGGAATTGTGACTCCAAGCCCAACGCACAACAAGAAAGAAATGCATAATTTGATGGATAATTTTAAGGAAAACAAGCCCAATTATATTTGGTGGTTGGAAAGTGGTTGGAGGAGCATTTAATGAGCATGAGGAATTATTCTTTCACTGCTGTAAGTTATAGAGACCTTGAGATTAATTCTACAGTCCAAAATCACCAACCACACTCATTTATCATGACTTGAAATTGGTGGGAAAGTGGATTTTGGGAATTGCACCCTTTCTTTCTCTCCTCTCAAAATTCTATAAATTGAAGTGTTGGGCTCATTGTAAGGGGGATAATTTTGAGTAGAAAACTTCTGCCATTTTTTGTTTTGTGAAGCCAATGTGCTGTAGGCCCTTATAGTGGACTTATTGCATGGTGATCCAAGCCTTTATCTTATAATAGCTTGAATTGTGTATATCAATGAAACAATAGATGCAAGTTTGTGGATGTATCTTCCCTTACTGTGTTTGTTTGCATTCTTCTTACCTCTTCAATCTCATTACAAATATATTGTGTCTATTTTATGCTCTTGTAGGGATTCATTGTTATTGTGTTTATATGGAAAGGTGTTGTGAGTGTTGTTATTAGACTATGGAGAACTGTTATCACCCTCTCTAATATGTATTTTTCTTCCATTTTCACACATTGGGAAGTTATTCTCACACCCTCCTTTTTGGTGTATCACCGCTTTGTTAGTGTAGGCTTTATTTTCATGCATTCTCTCTCCCTGGTCTCTTGGAAAGTCAGATTAGGATTAGATAGTCTTGCCTACATTAGGAGTAGTTAGTGGTAGGTAGTTTAGGAGCAAGAACCAACTTTCTCTGGAGGGTTATCTCAAGCCCGCAAGTCCCACAACTTGAGAGATGACCCAATGTTACACAAGTTACACCGAATGCCCCATCCACAAATTAGGCCATTCGGGGTGCTATAATTTTGTGATAACACTAAGCTCACTCACAAGCCAACAAGGGAATATGCGGAATTGTGCTTAAAGGGGAAAGCCTCATGCCATTAACCCTGATTTCCAAATTATACTTGGCCTTGAAGGATTTGTTTAGTCTCCTTCACGATTGCTTCAAGAAAGGAATCCCTGCATATATATTTGAGACTAGCACGTGTGTCCTTTCCCAATGTTCACTTTAGTTCATCGTTGTCATCCAACATATCCTCTCCATTAATAGACAACATAGAATCAACAAAACCAAAAAAATATTTGTTGGAGTTATGAATGTTTGGGCCCTTGAGCTAGTGCTCCCTGCACAAAGTATATACCAAGTTTCACTTGTGTTTACCTTTTTTGTTTTCCTTGCACGCTTATGTTATTAAAACACACTATGGGACCATTCATTGCAATATTTTGGTAATGAGAGACGATGTTTTAACTTGCACAACACGACATTGACATTATTTTAGAAACATAATAATAAAGGGGTTCATGAGATATCTATGTAGCACCAAACAGGAAATACTTTCCACACATTACAAAAATATGAGATGGCAAAGTTAAAAAAGTTAAATGTGGGAAATGTGTTAATGTTATGCATTGCCTTTTTCATGGTATCCATTCTTCTCTAAATGAGGAAATATGGATAGGATGCCATTTACATGATTTATAGAGGGTTAATTATATCCAAAGTAGGTTGAACCATGACACTTTTTAATATACCGAATTTGATAGGTTGGTCTAAATTTTTAATTTTTTAATTCTTTGAGAGGTGACAAATTTGAAAATATATTTCAACATATATATTAAAGGTCTTATTAAAATATTTTCCATCTCAAGGAGAAGACAATGAGAGAATATTTGAGAGGCGATGGATGGATATGATGAAATAAGTATTGACCTTGCATAAGTGAAAGAAACTTAAATTTTAGAGGAAATGTGTGGAAAATAGGCTTTGCTATTTTTTTTTTTTTTGTGTTAAGGTTTTTGATTGGATGATGTTTAATTTGTTAGATAAGATAAATACATGGATGGAAAGTTGGGAATAAAAATGAGGGGCTTAAATACCCGCATGTCCCATGCCTACTCCACAGATCATATTGCTCCTACCTAAACAATACATGCTATTTTTTTACGCACTTCATCGTCTCGATCTCAATCACAGTATTTACATGAGTTAAATTTGTGCTTAAAGGGGACAAAATAAAAAAATAGGGAAGATATAATAGGTTATAGGTTTGAGATCCTTTTGAAATGTTGGTTTCTTGTAATAAATTACATCCCCCCTTTTCAATTTTAAGCATGACTAACTATAGGAAATTAGGCAATGCACGAGCAATCAACGAAAATTGAGTACATTCAATCTATTTGGTCTTGGATTCCATAAACTTGATGGCCATTATGCAGAAATATTCTTTTTTGATAATTCCCCTCACATCGAATGCTGTGGAATTAAGATTTCAAGGGCCTTTTAAAACCCCTCCCCACCTTTAAGGAGAAGGTCGAGCATTGCACGGTGAGCATCTTTGCGCCGCAAGACAAGGTGGAGATGACGAGGGCATAGGGTCACACAAATACATAGTCATGAGTATTCAATTAGTATTTTATATAACATTTTTAGGATAAATTTTTATTTATTACAATGCGATTTGTCAAACGTCTATTAATCAATTATAGACTATTAGTACTATTTATTACCATGTAATTTGTCAAGCATCTATTAGTACCTTGTATAATGTTTTTAAGGATAATTTTTTTATTTATTACAATGCAATTTGTCAAGAGTCTATTAATCAATTTGTATAACATTTTTCAAAATAACTTTTTCATTGTTTCTTGTCTTTTTGGTTGTTACTTTTTATAGTGTTTTGCATATGTAGAATATATATATGTAAGGACAATGAAGCGGTTGTAGCACATGAATGCATGAAAGTTGTGTACCTTAAAATGATGGAGTTGACATAGTTTGAATGAAAGATACATAGATGCTTTCTTGTGAAAAACATTGAGTTGTGTTGCCTATAAAATGACAAGTGAATGTGAGTATCAATCTATGTTTTGAAAACATAAAGCTGTAGTTGACAATTATGCAATGCAAATAGGTAACATTTCTTCACCTTGGCTTGTTGCAATAATTTCTCTGGTGATATTGTTTTTCTTATGTGAATGTGTCATGCAATGAAATTTTGACAATAGTTCCATGATAATTTATTTATCGTCCAAGTATTGCACATGTGTTGTTGTAGTTGGTGAAGACATGAGTTCAAACAATGTTTCATATTTAGCAATACATTGGATTGTTTTTTTGTCTGCAGTTTTGATGTTACATAGTCAGAAATGGAAATATGAGTATGCACATTCTTGTTGGAAGCTGTTATAATATGTCATTTATTTGGGTAATGGCATGAAACATTCAATAGAAAAGTTTCATATCTTGCATATTGGTTCGAATAAGATTTAACAATAGTTAAAGTTCCTTCAACCCATTAAGAAGCATTCTTCTCAAGAAAATGCTTAAGACAATACAAGGCAACACGATGATTAACATTTGTGTATTTAAGAGAAAAGAAAACTAAAATCTAAAACTAAACAAACATATATACATCTAGTATATTCTAAAACCTCATCACAAATTAGGTCATATGTGATCATAGTATGGTAGAAAATACCATTGAAAGAGTAAGGAAATTAAATATAGGAGAAAAATATTGGTCGGGTTATATTGTCGGGCTTGTAGAATTTGGTTTGCGTCAAAAATTATTTTATTTATATATTTTACATAAAATGAGAATCTAATTATGACATGGTTACGAAAACACTAGATTTGAATTTACAAATCTTGTATGCATTAAGCTATTTTAAATGAAAGTATTGAACAAAGGCAATAACAGTTATAAACAACCGAAATGAAGATTTAACTAAAATCATTTGATTTGAACATGAGTATGGATTTTTTTACTTGATAATTGTGCTATGTGTACAACACCAGATTAGTTGATTTGAGTGCGTATTACTCTTTTCGTATCATCTTTACAAATTTTTAGGTGCGTTGTAGTGCCCACATTTTACACACAAATACAACAGTAAAATACCAGGATAATTTTTTTACTTACATTGCTCACTACACAATACACAGTAAGGGCTCCAAGTATAGACTCGGTACACATGCGACAATCACATAAGTCATCGACTCACATAGACACATGCAGACGACATCGGCATGTCGATGCTACACTTTTCCCAATGGAAGGTTACTAGTAAAGACCCAACCACAAGAAACGTGACTTTAGGAACGACGAACCCACGACATATCATTACTTTAAATGTATTTTAGTTATGGCAAACTTTCCAAGGTCATTATTAGGTAAGCATGATTTTCTCCCTTTTTCCACCTACATGTTCTGAAAATTCGTTTCACATTTCACTTGTTGTTCAACCCTTTAACTTGCTCTTTACCCTTATGCCAATTTTCATAACTTACCTAAGTATTTTCCATATTTCAAATTTTATACAAAATTCTAACTCTCTAATTCTTATGTTAAGATTATGCTTCCCAAAACGCTTATTCAAAGTTTGGAATTTAACCTTGCTACACAAGTGAACCTAATGTGATGTCAAGATGAAATCTTGGGATTAAGAAAGACATCGATTTGAAATAGCTTTTTCCCCAAGAACATCCATCGATCATGGATTAGTTATTTCGCTATTATTATTATTATAGTTCAATAACTTGTTGAATTCCAAATTTGATTTTTATATGCATATCCTTTGTTTTGTTGACATTTGGTCACACCTAGACAATTTATATTCCTGGTAACACATGAAGATGTTTAAATTAAGTCTTAAGGACTCCCAGTGGCATTATTCCTAACCTCAAATTTTGGTTTTACTCTTATATGATTTAGTTTTGCGTCGCACTAGGGTCTCATTATTACTATCATTTTTAAACATAAGAGTTACGAAAGTACTTGTTTGACATATTAAAGAAGCACATGGTTAATCTTAATTCCAGTTTCACCTAGGGCTTAAATCTCTTTTATAGGTGTGATTAAGGTTAAAAGTATTTACCCTATAATCCTTTCGTGAAAGATCAAGGCACTAAAATTTTCACAAGCCCAAGACAAGACATTTGTAACGACCCAAAATTTCACACCCAAACAACACAGTAAAATACAGGATAATTTTTTTTTGACGCATAACACGACACAACATGCCACCACCAAGGTCACAACTAACTCCGTGGGTAACTCAATACAAGGATGACCACAAGGGTAGCACGGAAATGTTCACACACACCAAGGATGGTTCACTTTTCTATCTGACAAAACAACATAAGAAACCACCACATAACACACCTACAGATAGGGCAAGCCACAATGAGGAAATTATTGATGGTTATTTATTTTTATGTAACCTCTTTCGATCCTTAACTACAGTTTGCTAAGACTCTAGATATGATTTGTACAATGCTTCTTACAATGCTAAGTTTTCTCAGGCTTATTAAATCTTATCCTCTTCTAACAACTAACAGTTCATTTCACCTTAGGGTTATTTTACAAATTTCACCCAAAAAGGAATAATGTTCACTAGAGAAGCTAGGGTTATCATGTTATATAATTCTTACTCACAAAGATAGTCTCGCCTATGATTTCTTTAAAGAATTCCTTGCTCTCAAGTTGGTAACCTCTACGTTAATTTATTTAAATATAACTTTTAGTTCAACTTTTATAAGTATTAAACGACCCACGTTATTTTACTTATGTCGCATTATTAATAAGTCAGCAAGATTCACTCAACATTTATTTTCAAGGGTAGAGTTTAATAACACTCATTCACCAGAACAAAGCAAGGTTACATCCACACTTAAAATACCAATAATCCAATAAGGTCGCTCAACAATCAGTAACCAATATTTTAATATTTTCAATGATGGTCAAACAAACCAAGGTGTCCAAAGTTAAGATGACAAAGTCCACAAATACATTATACTAAGACCATGATCCTCTCCTACATTTTCCACTGTATGTTATCAATAGTTGAACAATATAAAAAGGATTCATGTAAGAACTTCTCAGCTGAGGTTGATGCACAAGTTTACAAGTCTATCCCTCATCTACTCACTAAAATTCCATCTGCAACAAATATTTACTAGAGTCAGTTCGCTAGAACTGAGCATGATAAGATATAAACCTCACCTAATAACTTATGCCATCTAGCATTTAAATAAATGAAATTTTGCAATACTCCCTATCAAATAATTCCTAGTCATGTATTCAAATCTTAACTGCACATCTCATGATAATACATTTCATACCCATCATTGAACACTTCCCTAAAATCTGCTTACATATGAACTAAAATTCCAAGTGGCTAGAAGATATGCAACCTTAACCTTGCATTTAATCATAATTAAATTACAGTAACAATAGTAACGCTCACCTAATACCCTCAACCTACTTCACATATAAAAGTGTCCAACAATATTATCTTTCAATTAAATAAAAGCACCAACGACATTAAGCTTCTATAATAAATACAAGTGTCAATCATATGATAATCATCAATATTACCCAAGTATCAACCTTTATAGAAAAACAAGGATATGTAAGTATACTTTTGATATTTATCTCACAATAAAAAGAATGTACTTATGTAAACAAGGGTTCCACCAATCAGTAAGTTCATATATTATTTAGATATCCTATCGGTTGTTTATTATCATGTCTCTATATGCCTCTATTAGTATAAGAGTCCATCTCAGAGGAATGAATTACGAACAACAATACCGTCATACTTCGTTAATGAGTAGAAGGTACATTTGGCTAGCTAAAACATGTAAGCGTGGTCCAAGCCACTATAAATACAAGTATCAACATTATCTCAACTCACAATTGAGATGCAAGTACCAATTTTTAGCTAACATAATAATCATCGTAAATGCCAGAAAATATTCCACGCGCTAACCAAGTATTGAAATAACATATTTATCCTTACTGGTTGCCTGATAGCATAATATATCATATTATATAATTCAACCTCCACTTGCATATCTCAATTTATGGGTATCAATCATTGTCCTATATAATGAAGTTAAATAATTTCAGGTCGACTTCTATCCTTAACGTCATATAAGGTATGAACAGTCCCATTATGTTAGTTGTCACCTTTACTTAAGGCTGTGTAAGAATCCTTTTTAGGGTAGTTCTCAAAACTTCCCTATTCATCTGTTTTGCTACCAAAAAACATTTCAACAAGCTTTGAAGTCAAGGTATAGGATAAATTTATAATCTCATATTTCAAGCATTGTCTGAATTCATACGCCTGAGGGCCATCACATGTCAATCAAACTTGCAGAATGTACACATTCATGAGAGTTCGATGTATTCATTATTACCTCAACTGATTCGAAGATCTAAGAAGCGCCTCAAACTTAAGCCATATAGTTATCCGCACAAACTAACGTCTTGAGGCTTACCGTATTCAAACGGGTCACAAAAATAGAACCCCATTAACACATGTTTCAGGAGCGTTCCAATCTAAAAGTAAGCTCATAGTAATAAGAATAGTAGAGGGCCTGGTGAGGGGTTTTCAATAATCCCCAAAGTAAACGATAATCAAAGGAGTCGGATAGTATCTAGAAGGACCAGTAAGAGCCAGTACGACTCTCCCCAAATAGAAGCCTCCAATCCTAATGGGGGGGGTTATACTATTATCAATCCACATTAAAAGACCAACACAGTCTTTCGAGAAAATTTCCCGTTTTCACGCCATGTTTTACATAATAAAAACAAGACAAGAAAAATTCTAAATCTCATTCACACACCACAATATTTCCTACAGAAACCACTGTTCACAGGAGTAATCATGGCAAAATGATAAACTAACTTTATAAGGTCGAGAAGCGAGAATCACTGGAGAGAGATCAGCTCATGCAAATTGTGATTAAAAGTCATTCGGAAACCCATTTCTTTTGGGCATCTCGTTCAAGAAAGAGTCAACATATATATATGTAAATAAATATTAAATAATATCAAGAATCCAAGACGTTACTAACTTAGTAAAAGAGAATCACACATCAACAATCCAAAGGAGACATCACATATACAGAATTCAAACAAAACTGCAGAGATTGATTTATCTAAATGCTAAAGTAAATAAATTATTAAGAGAGAGGGTTAGGGCTTATCATGCCTTTAATGCGCTTCCCAAGGCAAGAGCACGCTGAAACAGGCCCTTGAAGGTAGTAATGAGCCGAGGTTGGCTGCTACTAAGAACACCAATTTCCGAAGACCAAGAATCACCGTTACAGCATGCATAGTGCCCAAGAATACCACCAATCAGACCAGTAACCAAAGGTGCCTTTTCTGAGTTCAAACAGATATCATTCCAGCCTGTCAAAATGCAACTCCTAACGCTAGTGCTGTGGCAATCGAACTATTCACTAGCACTTGCATCCAAATCCCGTTGGCCTCCCTCCTTGTATTCAGCATCATTTTTGCGCTTCATTTCAGTACCAAGCTTTGTGAGCTTTGAGGATGAGAAGAAAAACACGAGGAGGAGAGCTCCAAACATGAAGGAAGCCATGATAGATGCTGACATTACCAGGAACCCAGCAAAACCACCTGACAGATTTAAAGACTTCCGCCGAACAGCCCATCCTGCTATGAATAATGCAAGCGCCACCCTTATGAAGGCTTTTATTACCAGGCTCTCCAACAGCAAATTGTGCTTCATGAATATTCTGATATGAAACAGATCCTCCTCTATGAGATTCTCTTCCATGAGTTGCATTGGAAAACAAGTAAGGTCCCAATAGATAATCTTTGTAATAAATTTCATCAGGTCTCCTGGTAACATTCTTACTGACACTAATTGATTTTGATAAAAAAAAAATAAAAAAATAAAACTTGAAGGAGAATCCCAAATTTGAGGATGCATTCAATACTGAACAGGTAACAACATTGTTGGACAGCCTGTTTGTTGGAAGCACTCAAAGAGGCGTCTCTTTATATTGCACACACGCTTTGCTGGATAAAGATAATGAGCAATCTGCTGCTTCATCCTGTGGATCCCCAACAAGAACACAACTCGCAGCATCCAATGAAAGAGGAGGTAACACGCCAACCGCACCAACCTGTAGCTTCATCTATAACCACCATGCCAAACCGCGCGGCCAAAGCAGGAAGGCGCCAACAATCCTCCACGCTCGTAAAACCTTCCTCCACGTTTTTAAACGCCCCCCCCCGAGTTCCAGGCGTGAACAGGATCCAATGCGGCCATGGAAGGCAAATAAAAACAAGGGAACGAGGGCCAGGCGCGCAGCAAAAAGGAGGTAACTTTTCTAACGTTTTTCTCCACCAATCTACACACAGTTCGCCCTCCCAAGGTCTCACGCTGCCAGAGCCGAAATTTGCAGGAAAACAGCAAGGACGTGGAAAGATACAAGACAAGAAATGTTAAAAGAAAAGAAGTGCGACCAGTATGGAGGGAAAAGGCGCCCCAATCCAGCAAAGGTCAATTTCATCATTAATTTTACAGCCGACTAGGGCAGAAAACAGGCGGCCCAATTAAAATCTCCCACTTCTCACCAACTTGTCAGCAAAAATTACTTATCCACAAAATGAAATAAATCTAATTAATCACAATTTCATTTTTTTTTTTTTTTAAATAATTCCGTTAGGTCGACAAACTGACGACAGTAACCAACTGCGAAGTATAACCGATATCCGTTCTTTTATTATTCATTTTTTTATTATGTTTTAAAATGCTGCGACACCGACGGGGTTCGAAAAGTCGCTTAGGACTTAGCACAAAAGTGACAACAATTAAAAAAAATAATAATAATAATAATAATAATAATACTAATTATTTAATCGAGAGGTCGAGCATGAGAGTGACCAAAACTACGGCAAAAATATCTTGCAGGCAACAAACAACAATCAACAGGAGGTTCGATATAGCAAGAACAAGGTCTTCCTTTAATAGGATAAATCGCGAGGGATGTTGCGGGCCAACAACCAAAACATCGACATCGACGCAAGCAAGAAAGCTCAACAAGACGACGACAACAACGTTTCAAAGGGAACACAACGGCGTTCAGCCCTTAGAAGCTCGGTCGCCACAGAATAACAGAGCAATGACGAATGGGGGCATTACATTCTCCTCCCCTTAAGAAAGCATCGTCCTCGATGCGACATAACATAGTGAAAAAAATAAATAGTATGCAACCACAAAAATAAATAAATAAATAAATATTCAATATGGGTGCAGTTACGTTCTAAGGTTACGATTTCAGAGGCACAAGCACGGCCACGGGGTGGCCTTAGGAACATTTGGCAGAAATTTTAACTTCCAAGGTTCTGTGAAGATTGGCAGTTCCCTCTTATTCATTATTTCATTAGTCTCTTTCCGTTAACATTATTTTTAGTTTAATTTCTGTAAAATTTTCATTGTCGAAGAGTTTTAGTTTATTCCTTATTGTGGGTGCCCCAACATGAACTGCTACACAATCACCCTATCGGGGTCAGACAAGACACTATAGATTAACAAACACATAAGTATATACTTCATGACTGAATTACATCACAAAAGAAATTACTCAAATATGGAAGGGAATATGTACGGTCCTCATAACCTAGTACTTGTCACACAATCATGACTGACAAATAGAATACTTGAGCAAGGTGTACTACGACAACAAGACATTTCCTTAATTCCACAGATGAAAAATTCACATAACTCCGAACAAAAGCTACAGGTACATAGGGTACACTAGGGAGCCACAACCATAACCAACTCTCGTGAGCACACACACATCATAACACTACCCGTAGCACCATATACCACCCGAAGCATCAGAAAATAACCACCTACTCCCAAGTATTACAAAGCAACTCCACATAACTCCCAAAGAGAAAGAAACATAGTGCCAAACCAAGTCGGGTCACTCAACCATAGAGCCCCATCAAGAATATCAGGTCACTCAACCATAGAGTGCCATAAAGAATACCAAGTCACTCAACCATAGAGTGTCGTCTCCTTTCTCCTTTTAATGAGGCCGGGTCACCCTATGGCCCAGGCACATAGAGCCCCGTCACCCCCAACCCAAGTGACATAATAACTCGTGGTCCAACAACCCGCTAGTTATCTGTAACTCCTTGGGGCGTACCCCCATACAACGAAGCGGGTCCATAGGTCCAACCATTCCATGGTGCATCCCATGACCCTATTCCACACATCACGACAATAGAACCAAGCATAACAATCGATCAGAATGCCAAGTGGCAAAGTACAAGCCTTGGGCAAGGCGGTACAATCTTAAAATTTAGAAGAAGATTCAAAACCAAGCAAAACAACTGACCAAATGGCCATAGTTAGTGCAAAAATCTGAATGTTAGTACCACAAACCAAGGAAATGCCCAAAATGTAAGCATGACAATCAAGAAAACTGCTGGTCCTTGCAAAGTAAAGTAAAAAGCTCAATTTACGAATAAAATACACTTTTAATAATGTCACATTACGATAACTGTGTGGCCTTATCTAGCCACCAAAGGGGTACTCAACGAGTTGCTAGCACTCGGAACATCGAGCCTCAGCTCGTAACAATATATATCAATAATACAACTGTCATCATCTCAATCTGAATCAGCTCGCCACAACTCCAACAAGGCTCAACATAGTCAAAATCACATAGGTAGAGTCCATACGACAACCATATCGGGAGAGAGAAAGAAAGTACATGTCACCATCTACTGAGCCTAAGGTGTCCGTGAAACACAATATGCATGACACCCGTTGAACAAGTGTCACACATACCAAACAAACAAAAGTGGGTTTTCAGCCTATGTAAGGCTCCACTTCCTATCTCGTACTCGGCTCGAGTGACTGGTCAACGGTACACATTTTCTCACTCCATACATACACAGTTTACCGATTTCCCTCAGGGTCGGTTAGTGTAAGGCTCACAACATAACATATAACTACATCACTAACACCATGGTGGTACACACATAGCTACCATAACGTCTCACGTATGGTATGTATACAGGGTAGATCACAATCATACAATCACAGGGCGCAATACATCACTTTACCACATTCTGCACCCAAAGTGCAATCACAATACGATAGGGTTCATACACTCACCGTATGACCCTAAATCACGACATGAATCATTACATATCACACAACTCATACATATGATGGACATAGTAACAATCACAACATAACATTCATTTGCTACATAACAAGGTGATACACACATTTCTTTAAAACATGGTAAAAACATCATGATACAACTCATTTCATTTTACGTCAATCTAGTCATACAACACATTGATACACCTACATATCACAATATGCCACAATGCTCCAACACTACGTCATCCACATTATAATTCTTGTCACACATCACAAGCAGTAACTTACACGTGAACTCTTCATAGAATCCACAAGAAGGAGAGAGAATACTCCCATCCCCAGCACATCAACATGATGACAAACACGCACTAAGTGACATACACATCATGTGCGTTCATAATATCACAATTACGACATCAATCACATCACGCTTATACCACATTACTCTTCCGATATGAACCACTACCATGCAATACCCTCATCTCCATGTAACACTATCATGTACACCATCATCATCATGTAATACCATCACATCTCCAATCCATCCCAGAGGTTCGAGAGCATGAACCTCCGCTCTGATACCAAATGTAACGACCCAAAATTTCACACCCAAACAACACAGTAAAATACAGGATAATTTTTTTTTTGACGCATAACACGACACAACATGCCACCACCAAGGTCACAACTAACTCCGTGGGTAACTCAATACAAGGATGACCACAAGGGTAGCACGGAAATGTTCACACACACCAAGGATGGTTCACTTTTTTTATCTGACAAAACAACATAAGAAACCACCACATAACACACCTACAGATAGGGCAAGCCACAATGAGGAAATTATTGATGGTCATTTATTTTTATGTAACCTCTTTCGATCCTTAACTATAGTTTGCTAAGACTCTAGATATGATTTGTACAATGCTTCTTACAATGCTAAGTTTTCTCAGGCTTATTAAATCTTATCCTCTTCTAACAACTAACAGTTCATTTCACCTTAGGGTTATTTTACAAATTTCACCCAAAAAGAAATAATGTTCACTAGAGAAGCTAGGGTTATCATGTTATATAATTCTTACTCACAAAGATAGTCTCGCCTATGATTTCTTTAAAGAATTCCTTGCTCTCAAGTTGGTAACCTCTACGTTAATTTATTTAAATATAACTTTTAGATCAAATTTTATAAGTATTAAACGACCCACGTTATTTTACTTATGTCGCATTATTAATAAGTCAGCAAGATTCACTCAACATTTATTTTCAAGGGTAGAGTTTAATAACACTCATTCACCAGAACAAAGCAAGGTTACATCCACACTTAAAATACCAATAATCCAATAAGGTCGCTCAACAATTAGTAACCAATATTTTAATATTTTCAATGATGGTCAAACAAACCAAGGTGTCCAAAGTTAAGATGACAAAGTCCACAAATACATTATACTAAGACCATGATCCTCTCCTACATTTTCCCCTGTATGTTATCAATAGTTGAACAATATAAAAAGGATTCATGTAAGAACTTCTCAGCTGAGGTTGATGCACAGGTTTACAAGTCTATCCCTCATCTACTCGCTAAAATTCCATCTGCAGCAAATATTTACTAGAGTCAGTTCGCTAGAACTGAGCATGATAAGATATAAACCTCACCTAATAACTTATGCCATCTAGCATTTAAATAAATGAAATTTTGCAATACTCCCTATCAAATAATTCCTAGTCATGTATTCAAATCTTAACTGCACATCTCATGATAATACATTTCATACCCATCATTGAACACTTCCCTAAAATCTGCTTACATATGAACTAAAATTCCAAGTGGCTAGAAGATATGCAACCTTAACCTTGCATTTAATCATAATTAAATTACAAAATAATAATAGTAATGCTCACCTAATACCCTCAACCTACTTCACATATAAAAGTGTCCAACAATATTATCTTTCAATTAAATAAAAGCACCAACAACATTAAGCTTCTATAATAAATACAAGTGTCAATCATATGATAATCATCAATATTACCCAAGTATCAACCTTTATAGAAAAACAAGGATATGTAAGTATACTTTTGATATTTATCTCACAATAAAAAGAATGTACTTATGTAAACAAGGGTTCCACCAATCAGTAAGTTCATATATTATTTAGATATCCTATCGGTTGTTTATTATCATGTCTCTATATGCCTCTATTAGTATAAGAGTCCATCTCAGAGGAATGAATTACGAACAACAATACCGTCATACTTCGTTAATGAGTAGAAGGTACATTTGGCTAGCTAAAACAGGTAAGCGTGGTCCAAGCCACTATAAATACAAGTATCAACATTATCTCAACTCACAGTTGAGATGCAAGTACCAATTTTTTTAGCTAACATAATAATCATCGTAAATGCCAGAAAATATTCCACGCGCTAACCAAGTATTGAAATAACATATTTATCCTTCTTTAGTTCGATAGCATAATATATCATATTATATAATTCAACCTCCACTTGCATATCTCAATTTATGGGTATCAATCATTGTCCTATATAATGAAGTTAAATAATTTCAGGGACTTCTATCCTTTTTAAGGTAGTTCTCAAATTCCTTCACCTATTCATCTGTGTAAGAATCCTTTTTAGGGTAGTTCTCAAAAAAACAAAAACATTTCAACAAGCTTTGAAGTCAAGGTATAGGATAAATTTATAATCTCATATTTCAAGCATTGTCTGAATTCATACGCCTGAGGGCCATCACATGTCAATCAAACTTGCAGAATGTACACATTCATGAGAGTTCGATGTATTCATTATTACCTCAACTGATTCGAAGATCTAAGAAGCGCCTCAAACTTAAGCCATATAGTTATCCGCACAAACTAACGTCTTGAGGCTTACCGTATTCAAACGGGTCACAAAATAGAACCCCATTAACACATGTTTCAGGAGCGTTCCAATCTAAAAGTAAGCTCATAGTAATAAGAATAGTAGAGGGCCTGGTGAGGGGTTTTCAATAATCCCCAAAGTAAATGATAATGAAAGGAGTCGGATAGTATCTAGAAGGACCAGTAAGAGCCAGTACGTCTCTCCCCAAATAGAAGCCTCCAATCCTAATGGGGGTTATACTATTATCAATCCACATTAAAAGACCAACACAGTCTTTCGAGAAAATTTCCCGTTTTCACACCATGTTTTACATAATAAAACAAGACAAGAAAAATTCTAAATCTCATTCACACACCACAATATTTCCTACAGAAACCACTGTTCACAGGAGTAATCATGGCAAAATGATAAACTAACTTTATAAGGTCGAGAAGCGAGAATCACTGGAGAGAGATCAGCTCATGCAAATTGTGATTAAAAGTCATTCGGAAACCCATTTCTTTTGGGCATCTCGTTCAAGAAAGAGTCAACATATATATATGTAAATAAATATTAAATAATATCAAGAATCCAAGACGTTACTAACTTAGTAAAAGAGAATCACACATCAACAATCCAAAGGAGACATCACATATACAGAATTCAAACAAAATCAGAGGATTGATTTATCTAAATGCTAAAGTAAATAAATTATTAAGAGAGAGGGTTAGGGCTTATCATGCCTTTAATGCGCTTCCCAAGGCAAGAGCACGCTGAAACAGGCCCTTGAAGGTAGTAATGAGCCGAGGTTGGCTGCTACTAAGAACACCAATTTCCGAAGACCAAGAATCACTGTTACAGCATGCATAGTGCCCAAGAATACCACCAATCAGACCAGTAACCAAAGGTGCCTTTTCTGAGTTCAAACAGATATCATTCCAGCCTGTCAAAAATGTAACTCCTAACGCTAGTGCTGTGGCAATCGAACTATTCACTAGCACTTGCATCCAAATCCCGTTGGCCTCCCTCCTTGTATTCAGCATCATTTTTGTGCTTCATTTCAGTACCAAGCTTTGTGAGCTTTGAGGATGAGAAGAAAAACACGAGGAGGAGAGCTCCAAACATGAAGGAAGCCATGATAGATGCTGACATTACCAGGAACCCGGCAAAACCACCTGACAGATTTAAAGACTTCCGCCGAACAGCCCATCCTGCTATGAATAATGCAAGCGCCACCCTTATGAAGGCTTTTATTACCAGGTTCTCCAACAACAAATTGTGCTTCATGAATATTCTGATATGAAACAGATCCTCCTCTATGAGATTCTCTTCCATGAGTTGCATTAGAAAACAAGTAAGGTCCCAATAGATAATCTTTGTAATAAATTTCATCAGGTCTCCTGGTAACATTCTTACTGACACTAATTGATTTTGATAAAAATAAAAAAATAAAACTTGAAGGAGAATCCCAAATTTGAGTATGCATTCTATACTGAACAAGTAACAACATTGTTGGACAGACTGTTTGTTGGAAGCACTCAAAGAGGCGTCTCTATCTTGCATCGCACACGCCTTTGCTTGGATAAAGGCTGTTGTAGCCTCACCTGTGGATCCCCAACAAGAACACAACTCACAGCATCCAATGAAAAAGGAGGTAACACGCCAACCGCACCAGCCTGTAGCTTCATCTATATCCACCATGCCAAACCCACGCGGCCAGCAGGGAAGGCGCCTAACAGTCCTCCACGCTCAAAAAACCTTCCTCCACGTTTTAAACGCCCCCCCTCGAGTTCCAGGCGTGAACAGGATCCAATGCGGCCATGGAAGGCAAATAAAAACAAGGGAACGAGGGCCAGGCACGCAGCAAAAAGGAGGTAACTTTTCTAACGTTTTTCTCCACCAATCTACACACAGTTCACCCTCCCAAGGTCTCACGCTGACAGAGCCAAAATTTGCAGGAAAACAACAAGGACGTGGAAAGATACAAGACAAGAAATGTTAAAAGAAAAGAAGTGTGACCAGTATGGAGGGAAAAGGCGTCCCAATCCAGCAAAGGTCAATTTCATCATTAATTTTACAGCCGACTAGGGTAGAAAACAGGCGGCCCAATTAAAATCTCCCACTTCTTACTAACTTGTCAGGCAAAAATTACTTATCCACAAAATGAAATAAATCTAATTAATCACAATTTCTTTTTTTTTTTTAATAATTCCGTTAGGTCGACAAACTGACGACAGTAACCAACTGCGAAGTATAACTGACATCCATTCTTTTATTATTCATTTTTTTTATTATGTTTTAAAATGCTGCGACACCCGACGGGGTTCGAAAAGTCGCTTAGGACTTAGCACAAAAGTGACAACAATTAAAAATAATAATAATAATAATAATAATAATTATTATTTAATCGAGAGGTCGAGCATGAGAGTGACCAAAACTACGGCAAAAATATCGCAGCAACAAACAATCAATCGGGAGGTTCGATATAGCAAGAACAAGGTCTTCCTTTAATAGGATAAATCGCGAGGGATGTCATGGGCCGTAAACCAAACCATCGACATCGACGCAAGAATCAACAAGACGACGACACCAACGTTTCAAAGGGAACACAACGGCGTTCAACCCTTAGAATCTCGGTCACCACAGAATAACAGAGCAATGATGAATGGGGGCATTACAACATTTATCTGCGAGGGACAAAAGGGTTCACTAATGAGAATGCAAGACAAAGAACAACTATAACGTGATCTTCATTTAGGTCGTTTGGATCCAACAGGGATTTCATTCACTGATGAAGTTAATTTCTAGATCTAATTTCGTAAGGCCCGGAAATCCAATAGGATACAAGGGAGTAATATCTCTACCTACTCCACAGATGGGAAGGTTACACCGCTTAGTCATTCCTTCTAACAAGGACTCATAAGGTGACTTCCAAGGTGATCTTCACCACTCAGCCTGGTGTCAGACCTGAAGAGGGGACATTCTTCTCACGATTACCAAATCTAGAAGGAAAATGCATACTCAGGATAGGTTGGACCAAGACATTCCTAAACATGGGTTTACGACAGTGTCGCTTAGACAAAAGGACTATGACGATAAACTCCAACTAGGGGTTTTATTTACCTAACCTAGAGTGTTCCATCGAGCGCAAAGCTTAAGTTCATTCTACGGTCTTAAATTTCTTATATGGTACAAAGGGTCACACTTGCAGGCAAGTATGCACGACTATTTTATTAAGGGTTGAGTGTTCCCATTAAAACTCTTTATTGTGTTTGCAATGTAAGAAGGTAACCCAATAATTAATTTAATCATTTATTAAATACTGAGAAGGTACTACAATGTATTAACTTGATTTTCAATTTACTAAGTATAAATCAACCCCCCTTTTTTTCTTTTTTTTATACACAACTAAGAAACATAATGAACCGGTGATTAGATGCACATTTCCTAAGTATCCCTAAAACTAGCATATCATGCATATTAACAAATTTCATTTATAACTTTTCGGTAACAAGAGACTGCATTAGACAGTTATTCATTTTACAATGACCTATAAAAATTACAATAATAATAATTAAATCACACATCGCCCTTTTCGTCGTCGTTCTTCCATCCTGCAAAACCCACGTGAGCATGATATCAGCGATAAATCGCTGGCATGGCATCCACCCTAATCAATCATAATTATCATTTTTCAGTTTCCCATTTACATCTAACAATAATTACAATTTGCAATCGAAATAAAAAGGTCTAGAAACATGTAATCATTGCATTTCTTTTTTCTTCATTTTATAAACCTAGGAGAGAGAAAGAGAAAGGAAGAGAGAGAAAACATCGTTTTGTCAAAAGTTCCAATACACACAACAAGTTTCATTATAGTGTTTTAAACAGTTATTTACGTGTGTTAAAAGTTTCCAAAGGGGATTTGGCAACCCTATGAGGGTCTACAGCTTTCTTCTTTTACATTTTCTCACTAGTTATAAAATGTTCAAAACGAGCTCTGAGGCTAAGAAATTCCTTCCAAAAGTTACCTTCCAATGAGAACGCCCTCCACGATCAACTTGCTATGTGTTCCCGGATATACCAAGAGTTCATAGCAACTGATGGAATTGAAAAAGAGCACACGGTTTGCGTTTGGTGGCTAGTTTTTCGGGCCACTGGTCGTAGTTCACCCAGTTGTAAAAAGACAAAAGTTAGCTCAAGTGGCCCAAAACCACATCCATAATCGACGTTAGATGGAGAAGCACGCAATGAGACATCTCCTACTAGTTCCCCTATATAAAGAGAATTCATCAGAGTCAACGGGACTGAGAACTAGAAAACCATGTTCAAACGGCGACAAGTTTTCTGGAGCGACAAGACAAAATTGGACCAGTTTGACCTCGTCAAACTGCGACCGGAGGCCTACAAAACGGCTTCGCCAAACTATCCCGAAAGGTTCTCTTTCCTATGCTGAATGTTCCATGCATTTGTCTAGTATAAACGCTAGAGGTTTGCGAAGACGGAACATGATTTCTCTTTCGGGTTTCAATTGGTGGTCCCAAACGAAAGCCAACTTTCTAGTTTTAACAACTCTCTATTGTTGTAAACCGGTGTAACAGGGCTCCTATAAGGGCATCAAAAGGATGTCATATGATCGTTTTGGGTCAAACCAAAAATCAAGGCGACTCCTCGTATACCAAGGTACACGAATGAAACTTCACATCTCGTTTCCAGAGTTGCGAAGGGTACTTAGTGAGTCTCCGAAAATTACAAAATTTAACTATTTCAAGCAGGAATAACATCAACTTAATCCATGGAGAGTCAAATTTTTCTGGTTGATAAAACGATATTGAAGCGATCAAAAGGGTAAGAGTTTTCTAGATCATCTCAAAGCTAGGGTGATAGTTCGTGGTTTAAAGTAGGCGGGTTATAATGGCTTCGAGAGTTGCAACACGACACTTTATTGTTTTGCAATGAGTTGAAGAGACATTTAGCTGTATTAAAAATCTAATAACTTAATATTCTATTTAGTTGCAAAAGAGAACTAAAACACGAGAATTATGAGAGGTAAGGAAAGAAGAACCATGCCTGGAGAACGAAGTCGGTCGAAGCCGCAGGCTTGGGTTCAGTCTCTTGCTTGGGCACTTTGTCAACCAGTCCACGAGCGTCCTCAGCTCCACCATTTTGCATACACGTCATCAAGCTTATCTTTTCTGAAAGAGCCTCATCCATAACTGGTAATGAAACAAACAAATTGGTTGAAATATTTCTGAGGATTGTTGCAAAAAGGAGTGCCTATTCCACTGCTCCGACCAGCACACCAGTCATTCCAACTTCCCATCACCATTGATGACCATATCCTTGGCAGCTCTTAGAGCAACATGGAGCATAACAAGGTTCTCTGTACTGATTAAATGCTCTCCATTGTACATTCTGTAAATCATGGCACTCCAAGAGACCGCATTTCTTTGAGGCATTCAATCAAACAGTTCACATGCCTTGAATACACTTCCACATTTTCACGCATATCCACTATGCCGCTTGCAAGAACAAAATCCTACAAATGAAAACCAGATTCTATTGCTCATACCCTGCTCCCAAGCTTCCATCTTGGCACACGCTGGAAGCATGCTGGCATACGCAACTGATTTGGTTGGTGCCCTGCTGCAAATGAAGAAACATCGTGACTGCCTCACGAGGAGGTCCATGTCTTCTGTACGCTGCAATAATACTATTCCATTAGAAGTGTCTCGTTCTTTCATTGGACAAATACAAAAACCAGCGCCCAAGGCACATTGAAACTACCACATCTGACAAATTTTTCTCTCTTCTGCTTGATGGAAGTCCATGTGCCGTTGTTCTAAAGCTCCCATTTTGACACAGGCTGGGAAGATATCAACAAAGGTTGTGGATTCTGGCTTTACACATACCAAATGCATTTGCTTGAAAGTTTCCAAGGCCTTTTCAACAACCTCATTTTTGCACATCCTGCCATCATTACAGTCCGTAAAACACATTTCTTTCAGGCATTTTCGAACAGTTCACATGCTTCCACGTTTTGCATATGAATCTACTAAGGCACTTACAACTACAACAGTTTCTCTACCTTTTGACTTCGATGGGAGCCCACGCAGGCCTGGGCGCGGGCTGGAAGGTCTCCTACAAGTCTGTTTTTGCGCAAACATATCTACCAGGGCCGTAGCAACTGCAACATCTGACAAAAATGCCTCTTTAGCTCATGTTTTGGTAGCTGTCCACGCGGAAAAGGGAGCTCGAGTTTTGACGCAGGGCTGAGAGGATGCTGGCATAGGCCGCAAAAGAAAACATGGCAAATCCATGGGATGACATTTGGCGAGGCGCCTCCTTGAAAGAAAACCAGAAAACACCCTAAGAGCATTGATTTGAGTAAAATGAACTGCAACCACCTCTTTCAGGCATTGCGTAACAGCAGTGGAGTTTCCCCAATGGCGGCGGCAAACATGACTCTCCCTCTCTACACAACCAAAACGATGGAACAGTCCGCCCCCAACTTGCCCTAAAATTTCGCCCCACAAGAAGTCACGGGTTTTTTTAATTTTCTTGTAAAATTTGAATCCTTTTATTTTATTTTGTTTTATTATTTATTTATTTATTTATTTTTTAAAAATGGAGGCGTTACGTGCGTTGTTCTTTCTAGGAATATAGTGTTATCTACACGGTTTTCAGCTCGTCTCATATATTTTTGTTAGTAGCTAATCTCTCGCTTTATGATTTCAATAATTTATCTTTTAACACACTCCCTTCATCTATATTTCAGATAGTGTTCCTTTGTTTATTTCATTAGCATTTGTGTGGGTTCCCACTACCGCCTTAATAATTCCACTTCTACAATATTAAAATATCATTGTATTTTACTTGCAATTTTCAATCTCTTTATCGAACAATCTAGGCTACCCACATACTTAGTGATCAAACCATTTAGACCAAAACCATGACTCATATTCATTCGGAAGGAATTTATGGCATTTTTCAAATCAACAAAGAAAAAAAAAAAACCAAAAAGAGAAGAAAGAATAATGTAAAAGAAGCTAAAAGATGTCACCATTGTTTTGTAATACATTTTATTGATAACATATTATGTGCGGTGAGCACTGTGACCAAAGCTAATGTTTATCACTTACTTGAGATTATCATTAATGTTCAATCAGGTGGGGAAAACCTCCTCGTTGTGTGTGGTGGGTTAACGGTAGAGAAACAATATTATTAAAGTTGGGTAAATGAATATAGAACTTCATAATTATTTGATATTGCATTGAACTTTATCAATCCCCATGCTATAATGGGTATTTATTCAACATTTAGCAGGGGGCTTCAATTATCACTATATGTGAATGAAGTATCTAACCTCCTCATGAATATGCCCTCTTAAATAATCTCTAGCTAAGCCCTAATTATGCAGTGCAGCGTCTCGTAGTCACAACTCATAAATTCCACACCTACTTCACATAATGTTATACAACCAAAGACCAATCTTCTCCAACCATTGTTTAAGGACTAATTGAAAATATTTTCATTGTTTGTTTATGTGTGCCTTTGTTGGACTCAAAATCCCTGCACTCTTTAAGAAAACTACAAACAAACCAAATCTCTATCCTCGAATTTTAGTCTAAAAGAGAACAAACACAAAATCCAATCTCAAACAAATTATTGAACCCACACCCATTTATACAAATACAAATGTAAAACATATAACAAAAGAAGAAAAAACAAATCCACCACTATGGAGCTTGCAATCACAACTGGTCTCAGACCACTCCTCCCCTTCAACTCTTTTGCTATCCACAATACGCCATCCATACAAGGTGCATGCAAGAATCCAGTGCATATTTTGAATGAAAACAACCACCACCGCAAAAGGGACCAATGAAACACTTTTTCCCACACAAAATTAGACGATGTGAAATGAAAGTAATAGTTTCAACCAATGAAAATGCATGTGACAGAAACTATCCATAGTTTCAACACACATTTGCAAAAGTGAGATTTACAGGAGAATTTCACTCTTCCACATGGATCACCCCATTCCATTCTAGGTGTTGGATAACTTTGTCTCTTACCATGTGGCTACGAAGTACCCCTCATCTTGTAAGCACCACCACATCATCGGGAGTGTTGATGGGAAGTATTTTCTATAGATTTAAACCATAATAAATTGGATGTTACTGATTCACAATTACAATGTGCAGGGAAATAGGAAAAGCGAATAAAAAATCAATAACCATGTCGATGTCTTTGAAATGGTTGAATTAGAAGGAAGGTTATCTAAATCTCTTTAACCCTAATCTCATGGCAGAGTAAAACATTCACATTTCACTCATTTCTAGGAAAGTAATGTTGCTATGGAAAATAGATGTTGACCCTATAACAACACCATACCCCTCCCGGTGAAAGAAATAGCAAGGTTGAGTACCGAAAATTGCTTGCAAGACACATTTGCAGTGAGGTTTGTTAGAGAGTATTGAAACTTTCTTGCAGGACACATTTGTAGATGTGGTTTGTCATATTTTTATCAATGGTATGGATGCATTTGATCAACGTCCATGTAATCCATGCATGCACAATCGTTGATTCTCTCTTTGGTGTGTTAGATGTGGGAGGTTTTGATCTAGCGGGAATATGCCTTTGGCATAATTATAACTTGTGACCTTTGATACGGGTGAACAGATGTGAAGATGGGTTCACATGTAATGAAGTAAGGGGAAATATAGGGGTGTTGTAATTAGACATGGAATTCCAATGAATCATTAAAAATTATACTTTGTTTTGGGTGGATAGGAAAGAGAGATTGATAGAGGTAGGAAATTAAGTGATTAAAAAATTAGTTCCAATTTAAAGGGAGCTACACATATATAATATGTTTTAGAGTTTATGGTGTCAATTGCACTTTTTGTAGGATGTTTATAGTATATGAGACTACCTCATATTCTCGTATGTAAGACATATCTAATCGTGCTTCAAATATGAGGCATATATACCCTACCCCTGTAAGATTTGAACTTGTGACGTCTCTTTCAAGAGCACAAGTTGTTGAAAGCATAATGGAATGAGAGGGGGGGTGAATCAGTCCTACAAAACTTTTATTTAATTTTTTAAAACATAAATTCATCATTTAAACCATTCATTCAATCATCTATGAACCATCTGAGCTTATTTTGTGTCTACTAGGAATTCACAAGTGCAAGAATCAAAAGAGAGAACACGTGACACCATATATGCGTGAAACCCTCAAGGGGAAGAAAACCCATTGAAACCTTAGTTTATATTACACAAAGTAAGGAATTGTAAGAATATTACACATCCTGCAAGATTTATTTAGTGAGGCACCCACCCCATAAGGAACACCAACCCCTAAACCTTTTGATATGACTCACAAAAAAGGACTCTATGAATATTACACATCATAAGAGATTTTATAAATGAATTACCACATAATATATGCTTCTCACACAACTGATTGTGATCCATGTTTAGCTCACAACTCTTCAAACCCTCATCGAAACAAACACACTCCTAACTCGCTCAATCTCTCTTCTTCATGGGCTGAATATATCAATTTCCCTTAAAAATCTAATCCTTAAAATTTATCAGGTCTTCATTCCTCTTCTAGGGTTTTTCCATAACCCCTCAAAACTCTTCTTCAATCTCCTTTAGGTCTCTCATAACCCCCTCATCTACAAAAACTACAAATGACTCATTATATTTGTTTATATACAAATCACTAGCCCAAAAACCCCTAGGTCGACAAGACCAAATAGGTTGGTCACCATAACTAAAAATAAATAAAAATAACATCATACAAATAAAATCCAATGATCCAAGTAGGTCAAAAGTGGTCAAAACATCTTCACCAAGCACCAAAATTCTCCAACAAGCACAAAACACACTTTCCAAGCTCTAGCGAATAGAAAAACACCTCCAAGTTCTTCAAAAAACCTTTTTATGGCTCCATAATCATCATGCAATATAAGAACAACCTCCAATAATCATCAAAATGATCAGGAACAACTGAAACATCCATCTCTAACATGAAACACACTAAGGAGCAAGAAAGAACAACTAGGTCTTCAAGCACCGTAATTCAATCCTAAAAAACGACCAAATTCACATAGAAAATCTAATCATCAAGCCTCAAGTCATATACCATTAGAAATTTCTCTGAGTCTACTTTTTAGAAAACATTAGGGTTTCCTCCAATTAATAGTGGAATACCTCCAAACCGCTCAATCTCTGAAACTGCTCCAAACTGGCTTCAAGACCCCAAAACTAGGTCTTCAAAATAGAGCTGGTTCACATATCAAAACACCTCATCAAGACAAAAAATATATCATTGGAAAGGTCATGAATCTAATTTCAGAACAACTCACTTCATCATTCAAATCCTAAAGGAAGACCTCTAACCAACCCCATCTTTGAAATTACTCATTTAGGTTCTAAGGACTCAAGAATCACTCTTGAAAGAAACACATTAAAAATCCTCCAAACCAAATTCCAAGCTCAACCATCACCTAGAATACATAAGAAAATTTTACCAACATGTACAAGCACTAAGAAGCATATGCCATGTGGAGAAAACTAACCCAACACACATGTTTCAGTCACCTTCTTGAGCAAGCCAACTAGGGCTTACTAGGCCATTAGGTCTTCAATCAAAAACCATAACTCTAGATCATTCCAAGAATTCCAACACATCATGTCAGGTTCCAATCAACTATCCATAACAAAAATAATCGCTACACTATGCAAAATGATCACACATGGCTCAAACCACAAGACTAACATTTTAGCCCTTAAGGCCAAAAGTAGGGTTTATTTGAGGACATGTATCTTTCATTTTATCCACTGTACCTGCCTATATATTTTCATGATAATTTAGATAATATCCCAAGGATTTTGGAAAAATTTGGTTTTCATCCTTGAACTTCCATCTCAGCCTAAAACTAAAAACCACAAAACTAGAGTTTTTATCTCTCTTCCCAAAACAATTTGGAACACCAAACCACCACCAAAATGAAATATAAGGAATCTTGTTTCAACCCTAATGCATAAATTTTTATTTCTAAGACATTTTGGAGACTAAACAATTCACTTCTCCCAAGTCGCTCTAGAAGGAGGGTTTTGCTAGGGTTTTAAAGCAACTTATCTTCTTAATGATTGTTCATAAAACCTGACGACCAAATCAATATATTATTTTTTCAAAATGATCTTAGATCAATGGAAAAAAATCCCCAAAACCTCTGGGTCCCATGCAAAATGTGTGTGAGTGGGTGAGCATATGAAGTCGCCAATTCAAGCTGAATTCTCCTAATTAGTTTTACTAAAAAAATTCATAAATTGAGGAAATCTCTTCACTTTGTCCTGAAACTTGTCATGAAGCATCATGAAAACATCCTATAACTAACCAAACTCATCTATTTTCCCAAATTATTTTGAAACTCTCTATCCACAATGGCTTACTTGTGGTTAGCTTGTATTCACCTTCTTTCTTCCTAAGGACCATGAAACATCATCATACCTCTAAGAACTGACTTAAAACTCATCATACACCTCATATGCAGTAAAAAATTCTCATAACATGATTCAACAAGACTGATCTACTCCAAAAATCATACCTCCAACTCATTCTTCTTGTGTTAGGGCTAGGACTAGGTCTAGGGCTAGAATGACCACTTCACACCACAACTCTTCATGAAATGACCATGATGACTCATTACAGACTCATTAAGACTTGTAAAACAACTCTAAGACCATGTATGACCTCATGAAAACCTTTGGAACTCATACAATGACCATCCATGCTTGCACCATGCTTGAAACCATGCCTAAACACCATAATAACTTCACCAAATCTAGGCACTACTAATCAACCTTCATGTTTGAACTTGATTTACACCTCATGGAGTCTCACATGACACCCTTTTCCATCAACAATATTTGACATTGATGAAAACAACTAGGCATAATGGCCATCAACAATCTCCCCCTTTGTCATTGATGACAACCACCTTCATAAACATTGATGGCAACCAACAAGACCAAACACCTACATGACTCTTTTCCATGTTTCTGATGCTACTCTCCCCTTTGACATCTATGACAAAGGCACAATGAAAACTAGACATGGAAAAAGACAACTCACAATGGAAAAAATGCACAAAACAATTTACTTTCTCAAAATACTCCTCCTTGAATGTACTTGCTCTGTTTGACCTCATCAATAGCAATGAAGGATCTATGGACCTGAAATGAGCTTCAAATAACTCCCTTGAATTGATACATCATGTTTTTGTTTTCATTCATAATAATCATCACCTTCTAGGATTGAACCATGCTTGAAAACACAAAAACTACCTTCAACATCATCATAACCATCTTTAGGACCAATGTCCCTAAATCCCAATTTCAGTCTAATTTTGACAAACTTCTCCATGCAATATAAGTCCTCATACAATATGAAACCACTCGTTATTTCTCCCCTTTCCTTATACCATAAAATTATAATTGATAATGCAAATTTTAAGGACTCATACCTTATTCTCATGTCATGAAGATGTGTCATAGCCAATGCCTTTTCCCGAGTTAGAGAATCGGTGCTTCGTGTCTTCTTTGATGAATTCTCAGCTTATTTTGATCATATGAATATTCCCTTTGCAACTATGCTTGAAAACAAATAATATTCTATTAAACAAGAATTCAAAGCACCTTAGACACATTCTTGGGGATCAATACCATATCCCCCTGCTTCAATAGTCCTTCATTATCCCTGCCGCAAATCATTTCTTCATATATAGACCTACCTTGTGCTCTGTCATAATGTACCAAGTCAAAACATGATGCATTTATCCAAACATACAATCCATGTAACATAATTGTCTTCACATATTATGGGTAGAGGGAACATTATCTCCCCCTCAACATATCTATTCATGCATAAACACCATGGATATCATGCAAAAACTGTAAGTATCCCTTACAACACTGCATAAAATTTTTGAATACACTTTAAAGGCACACTTCGATATATGATGTCTTGGCACAATTTCTTCAATTTTTCATCAGGCCTTAACACTTCATTTAAGCCTTACAAACCATAGTAAACTCATGTCATAAGGACATACTTGCAACTTAATGTCTTCAACCTAATAATCATTTAAGTTCCTTCTCAACTCATGAAAACCCATTTAACATCTTTGCTCTATGATAATTCCAACTTCTTAGTTCATTCAAGTTCCTCCGGGATAACATTCTCTAAACCATTTGTTTGATACTAAAACCTATTTATAGGAATCTTCTCAACTTCTCATAATTCAATATGAGTGCAAAGACTTGGACTCAAGACACGACAATGAGATTTATACCTTGAATGAATTAATGATCTTAAGGACCTTTAAAGCTTTCTCCACCATTTTAGATTAACAATCAAGAATCACACACCTATGCAGATGACATATATGTATATACTCAAAAATCCTAGGACCTTATTTCTTCATGAATTTACTTTCCTTGATACCTTCTTGGAGCAATTCAGAGCACCCTGTTCATACTTGTAGTTATCTTTCACAGAGCTATCACAACCATCAATATAGAATAAAACCATCTATCTTTACATGATATCTTAAAGAAAACCAAACCTCCTAGAGACATACACATGATAAAGAAGGCTTCACAATATGCAAGACCATGATGAAATTCTTTTTCCAATCACGTATACACATCGAATTAGGCAAATAAAAACCTTGGTTTCAACTTGTGACAAATATCCATATGATACTCATCCTTGGAACAACTAATAACAACATAATTATAGAAAACTTATCTTTCACTAGGCTCAGAATATCCTAACAATATGATGAATTATATGGTGCAGACCATTAGCTTTCTTATCACCTAGAAACATCTCTTCATGAATAAGTAACAAAACATACCTCATAATGCTTGCAGCCTTAACTTAAATCCAAATTCTCCTATATGAGAATATTGATCCTTCTCGAAGATCACGTGCCTAAAATTCATATATTTATACATGTTATAGTCTTGAGTTAAGTGATCATGTTTCCCCGATCATGCACCCCTTAGAATTCAACTCATAACAATATCAATCTTCAAATATCCTACTATAAACCTTGATACATTCAAATTTAAGAACCTTCTTGGAGCAAGAATAAAAGTTCTCAGAAAAATAAATCAAATTCAAGATCCACATGAAACATGAATCCCCTTGGGAGTATGAAATTGTTCTTGTAAGTACATTTTTTAGGTACAATTAACCAAGACACATGAAGCATGATAATGAATATCAATCTTGGCAAACATACCATATTTGAAACTCACATGTAGATGTTTGGAGATGTTTTTTCTTTCCTACTTTAAACTAATGAAGTGAAATAACAAAAACAAACTGACCTCAAAAAACAATGGGGTTTCTTGACATCCACGAGGATGATGCGATGTTGATGGTTGATTCAACATCGACGGATCCTACTCACAACTTCTTATTTCTAATGGGATAAGCTACCTGCAATGCATAAACACTTAGAAAAAGATAGGATTATATATATATATATATATATATATATATGGCAGATTTACTTGCAAAGGAAAATCCCGAGAAGTCCATGGAATTCTTTGCAAAGATGTCAATCTACGTTCAAGAAATTAATATGATAATGATAAGATAAAATGATAAAACAGATGATATAACCAAAAATGCAAAGGAAAAGGGACTGACGCGGTCCATGGTTATATGATGGTCTGATGGTGATACCGATCCAAAGGGAGTCTAGGGATCACAAAATGGCTCAAAGGAGCAAGGATGTAGATAGATGTGTACTCATAAAGGTGAGTAGGATGATAGATTTGATTTAGATAATTGATAGAGTGTTATAGATGGCTCAAAGGAGCTTGATATGACTGGACATATACTTGAAGGGCCTTGTGGTAATAAATGAAAAAATTTGGATGTATAAAAAGTAAGCTTAGGTATCAAAAGATATAATAGATATGGATCATCGGCGATTAAGGCTGATCACCGACGATTGGGGCATTGTCGGTGATTAGGAGAATCACCAATGATTTCTGTGGAAATGTGCAGTTGATAATAAATAAGATAATTTTGATTGAAGCTTGTAAATGATAAGTAAATGAGGTAATAATACAAATGGGAAGGTACTTACCTTGTTTGAGATGATAAATGAAGACAAGAAGATAAAATCACCTAAGAAGGGGGAAATTACAGATGTACAAAGATTGTTGAACTACCTGCCTAGATGTTTGAGTGCCTTTCAAGGGCTGAAAAATAGATAATTGATGGCTTGAAGTATTGTTGTGATGAAGGGCTATGATACAACAAGATTACAATGTGAAGGCCTTGAAGAATGTCTAGCTAACAAGTCAAAATGAAGGAAGTTCCCAGCTAAGTTTATAGGTTATCATCTAACCTCAAATGAAGGCCTGTGACTTGCTTATATAGGGTCACCACCGACCAAAGAGAATCACCGAAGATTGGGAGAGTTAGCGGCGATCCGGAAAAAGGTTGAAACCACTTCCCAAATCAAATTTTTTGTTTGTTTTGACAAAGGGTGTGTGTTGGAAAGAATTTATATGGGTCAGTGGGTTGTAAAATGGTTGGGAAGTTATTATTTTGTTTTGTTTTATTTGATTTTTGTTTCTAAGTGGGTTTGGGTTGTTTTAAGAGGAGTAAAATAGGATTTTATAGCTGTAGAATGATATTTATAGGGAGTAAATATAATGGGGAGAAATAAGACTTAGGATAAGGATTTAATAGATAATATGATAGTGATGTGATAATGAAGAGGTGTTAGTGGACGCAGACACAAAGATTAGTGGTGCTAATTTTAGGTGTCTACATTTGCCCCTTTTGTTGAGTGGTTTTAGACAAGCCACAAGAAAAAAATGAGATGTGATAGATAAGGATGTGAAAGATGTAGAATTATATGATGAGGTGCTCCTCAAACTAGGGATTGATGACCTAAAAGGGAATCAATCACGAGTTTGAAAGAGATAGATGGAAAGATGCAAGGATGGAAAGATGAGAGATGATGCCCTAGGATGAGGCATAGAAATAAAATGGGTGCTTTGTCAAAAATCAAGTGATAGGGAACCAAAGGGCTTGTGTCCTATAGATATATGAATTAATGACAGAAAGGGGAAATAAAAGGATGTTTTGACGAGGTCAAAGGACTGAAGATTGATGTTTCCATAAAGGTGGGCTTACAAGGCCAAGAAGTCAAGTGATAGGGGAACCAAATGGTTCGTGTCCTATAGACATATGAATTTAGCGAAAAGAAGGGATGGAATGACGATTTGATGAGGTCAAAGGACCTTAATTGGATGTTGCCACAAAGGTGGGATAATGAGGACTAGATGGAAGTCACGATGGTGATCAAGGAAGTAACACAATGGTGCAATGCTAAAATGTTCTCAAGATTCTTTGGATATCGACATGTGTTGATATGATGATGGATATTGATAAACATTGATGTAACAAGGTTGAAAACTATTAAAGTTATGTTTTTGATATGATGTGTTATTTGATATTGATTTTAAAGTGATTTTAATGTTCATTTAAATGTGCCTTAATCCTAGATAAGAGTGAAACGTGAAATGACCGCTTTATACTGGATTTGGTACATATGTGATGGGATTAAAAATAGAGTGAAGGATTTTGCATTCTTGGCCTTATGACAAATATTAACACATGACTAACAATGGGTAGTCACACGTAGGATATTGGATATAGATGGAAGTGAAATGTATACCTCCCTAGGACACAAAAAGGATTAACACATGTAGTTAGTACGGGAGAGTAAGTTCTCCTTTCAATGGTTTCATAGAGAGATGCCCCAACTATACATATTTTTGACGCAAACTGATCAATACGGGAAGTTTACTTTGATGGGAAAGTTGATCGATGTGGGAAGCTTTCTAGGATGCTTTTTATTTTTTTAATTTTTGAAGGTTGATCGATGCGGGAAGCCTTTTTACATGGGTAGCCATCCTTCGAGGGAGTGGGCTAAATTTTTGACTTTTTGATCTTGCATTTTACAAATAGCCACCCTTTGAGGGATCGGTCTATGATTTTAAACATGTAGTTATCCTTCAAGGGATTAGTCTAATTTTCTTTTTGATAATATGATTTTGATTTTTGATAGCTTTCCTTTGAGGGATTAATCTATTTATTTTGATAGGATAATTTTGAATATATTTTGAGTGAGGACAAAAACCTAATAGATCAATTTCATGGAGGGGAGAATAAATTTCCACATGATCTACACGTATGTGCCCATTGACATGTATTTTTGGTTGGTACACAAAGTAGATGTATGTAATGATTGTGGGGTTCTAGCTAAGGAGGAAATTTTCCATGTGAAAGATGTGATGAATAGAGTTGTGGTGCTCATCTTTAAGGCTTTGAGGATAGTGAGAAACCACATACTTTCAAATCATTACAATGATAAGATGGTTGGTTTATGGTGGAATAAGATCTTTGATGTGACTACTATCATGATGGTGTTTACAGTGAGAAATGCCGCAAAAGCACAAGGAATTCAGAGGTTCCTTTTCAGGTGTACCATCAAGGGAGGCTAGATGATACGCTCTCGACCCATACTATATGGACCGATCTAGTCAGGGGAAAACTTTCCACGTTTACTCCTTTCTAGAGTAGTGATATTTTGATTTGATCGAGATGATAGGGTTGGTGAAGATTAACTAGGGGAGGTGTGTAAGGTAAGACTTTCAAGTATTAGTAAAGAGGATACCCCCTAGTGTGATGATGTGGCTAGAGATAACATGCGCTGAAAGGAACAATGTATTTCAAGTTAGGATGATGAAAGTTTTGATGTTGATTGATTGAGTATATGGTAAACAAAGGAGGATGTGGAATCTTTGACAAAGGAGTCGTTGAAAATATGGATGAGATATGAGAGGATGATTGATGAGGAGGGGTAGATGAAGAAGATTTGATTTTACATTTTCTTTGTGTATGTTGATTTTGGGTTTGCGTAGAAGGGTGAGCCATATAGATTTGATATGAAGGAACTTCAATGGAAGGTGATGAGAATATGTATGAAAAATATTTGTTGAAATTTGATTAAGGATGACCCCTTTGTCCTACAAACGGTTGTCGGCGAGGACATTGACGAGGGTGGATGTATAGATGTTGATAGGATTGAGATACCTTTAATGGAAGGTGTTGGGGAGATGTCTGGAAAAGGTCTTCTAATACTAGATTGAGGATGACCCCCTTGTCCTGCAGATGTCATTGAGGAAATTAACGAGGGTAGAGATGTAGATGATATCAATGATGGATTAGGATGGTATTCTTTTGGGAGAAGATCATTGACAAGGAAGAGTCGTTGGATTATGGATTTAAGTGCTTTACAACTCTCTATGTTATGACCTGGGCTTCTATGGTAGGCACAAGTTTTTGTGGGGGCTACCCCATATTCGAGAGAAGAGCATACACTCAAAATAATTAATCCAATCATATACTAAATAAAACATCTTACATTTAAATAGGTTTAATGAGCTCCTAATTAAGCCTCATTAATAACAACTCTAACTACTAACATCCCCACAAATATCTCATAACACTAATCTAGGAAGGTTGTTGTAACAACCTATATTCACTCCCTAAATCTTTCACATCCCTATTAACACTCCTCTAAAACATTCTACGTGAGTTATTTTCTCAAATAACTTATATTATTGATTAATATAATATTCTAAACATTATCTAGAACATATTGATGTGCACACTAATTATTCCTAACATTCCCCCTTAGTGTGCACATGGGAAAGAATGCATGGTGGAGCACGAGTGTGAGTGTTGACCTCATAGCTTGTTCTTCTAGGTTGTTGATGAATCTCCTCATTAGGTTTTTGTTGATGATGCCAAGCAAATTTGTATTTCATCCCTTGATCAAAAACCATTTGGATGTCAATTTCCATTGATAATGCATCCAAGTACAAAAATAATGGCTCTTTATAATTTTTCAAAAATATTTCCTTGATAGGAAAATATTCCCCCTTTCAAAACATTTACCCCTTTGGAGAAAATTATTTTAAATATACCTATATCTCCCCCTTTTCAAAAAATACATCCTCGTATCATCACCCCTCACTAAATATTTTTCCTTTTAAAAGAAAATATTTTTAATCAAAAGAATTTTATGATTTAAAAAATTGCTTAGGGTTAGGGAAATTTATTATCCCAAAATATTTGTTGCCACGGGTGAGTTGAATACCAAAATTTTAGCCGACCACCGTGGAAGGATATAGGGATCCAAAGCGATGAAAATAGGGCAAGATCCTTTAGTACAAAGATGATTCCAAGAAATGTGAGGGTCCTTGCTCGATTTGAGAAAAATCACCAAGCTCAATGATGGATCAATTTTATTTGTTGTGGAGATTTTACCATGCCGCTGATTTGGAGAGAAGAATCAAATCGATATGTGGCTGTATGAATTTCGTTAGTACAGGGGATGAATATGAGTAGGCTAAGATGTGAGGAGCTCAAATATGATAAGAAATCGCTGGGAGAGTATTTGAATGTCCGACCTCCACAAGGTAATATCCGTATGGAGAACGCCGAGGAAGTTTGCAAGATGGGATATTACCATGGGTTGATCCGAAGGATCCAAGGGAGGCTCCATATCATGATGTAAGATTCACCATTCAAGGATGTATGTCAGGTTACCTTTCAAGCTAAAGAGATCATTTGTGTGAAATAAAGCCAAGCTCATGTGATAAGATAGACAGGGGTACCAAGACGCTTTCTAGTTTCGATCCACCAAATGATCCGAGTCAATGTCAATAGGGCATCACCTTTAGCAGGGGTCCACAAATTGTGTGGTATGCACCATAGAGGATGAACACCAAGGTCTTCTTAGAAAATATGAGCTCGAGGAGCTCGAAGCACTTAATATGGGAGCTAGAACCTTGTGACTTGGAGATCCCAATGTAATGTTGTGAACAAGCCTAATATGCAAAACAACTTTTCCAACAACTAAAATTTATGCTCTAGAACATTTTTAAAAAATGGGTATGAAAAAATTGTGGAAAGGGTGAACAAAGTGGGAAGAAAAATAAGATGCACATAAATGATGTATGTCGGTGGGTTCACTGCGAGGTCGTGGTATCTGCTTATTCTTGTTGACGAATATGTAAGAACGGTGGATGCTAAAAACTCCAGATTTCACGCGAGGTCCGTGGTATCCCACTAGTCTTTCATTTGCACCGCTTGACTTCACAACAAATGAATGGGCACAGAAGAAGGGAATGGGGTCACAAAGGTCCATGGGATCTGCTAACCCATTTCCTTAATCAATTTGACAAACACAACATGAGTGGGGTGAGATTCGAAAGGCCTAGAAACCCGATCTCGATACCAAATGTGGGGGCTACCCCATATTAGAAGAAGAGCATACACTCAAAATAATTTATTCAACCATATACTAAATAAAAATCTTACATTTAAATAGGTTTAATGAGCTCCTAATTGTAGCTCATTAATAACAACTCTAACTACTAACATCCCCACAAATATCTCATAACACTAATCTAGGAAGGTTTCGTAACAACCTTTATTCACTCCCTAAATATTTCACATCCCTATTAACACTCCTATAAAACATTCTAAGCGAGTTGTTTTCTCAACTCACTTATATTATTCACTAATATAATAATCTAAACATTAACTAGCACATATTAATGTGCACACTAATTATTCACAATAGTTTTATCTTTGTCATACCATGCGGAGTTTATGATTATGTGGATTGGGTGATGTGATGGGTGGTAATGTGATAAGAGAATCCTGTATAATCCTTTTGAGTATGTCAATGTAAGTCCTTTTTAGGGATTAGGATTACTAAAATTTGATTTTGATTTTGATTTACGAGAACGTTTAGTAGGACATGTCTTATTTTTAGATGTGAGTGGATGGGTATATGTTATATGGTGTTGGAACATCATAGGGGTGTTATGAGGTTGATAAGAAAGAGGATGTGATCTAAGGATGGGATAAGATGTAGGATTAATAAAATTAGATGATGGATGAGGTCCCAAAATAGATGAGGGAGGATTGTTTATAGATGAGATAGGGTTTGATTGTGTGATATGATATTGAGATAAAGGATGAGGTCCCAAAATAGATGGTGAAGGAAGAATTGTAGATGTGATATATTTGGATTGTGATAAAGGATGGGGTCCCAGAATGGATGGTAAGGTTGAGACCCTAGATGATGTGCGTTTTGATTTTGTAATGTTTTCTTTAGATAGAGGAGAGGGTTTTATGATAGATGATGATGATGATGATGAGGTTGTAGATGAAATATGATTTGATTGTATGGTTTTTGATTCAAGATAAGGTTCCAAACTGGATGATAAGTGAAGATATGGGAATAGGATTATGTATGATTCGGATGAGGGAGGTTTTGTTTCTAGACATGATTGAGGAGGGTTACATTCATGTGAGCTACCCAAGTATTTGATTGGTTTGAAGGATGGTTGGGCCAAAATATTTGATTATAGGTGCCTCCTTTATAATGGTATATGAGGTGGATTCTAAAGGCTACAAGGAGGTATTAGGTGATTGGATAGTATGTGAAGGTGACATTGATGCATGAGGACTACTAAAAAGAAGATCCAAAGATTCTGAGTTTTCTAGGGGAAAATTTGGTGATGAAAGGGTATTCTCATGGGGAAGATCATATGTAATAATGTTGATGATGTGACTCGAAGGATGTGTAGTATCTATATGGACTGAATCTATCGAGGGTTTCGATTCAGAAGACAAGTAACGACATTATGCATGGCGAGTCTCATCTGGATCGTAGGAAGACTTAGAGGAATCAAATGGGACATGTGTAGATTGAGGATTGAGATGGCATTCTTCAAGGGCTTGGATTTATAACTTTCTAGCCATGGTGAAGGATTCATCAAAATTATAAAATGTGTGGATATGGAGGGTAGATGAGATGTGATGGGAACATGATCAAGAAAACAACTTGATCAGTTTTGATTGAGGAAGTGAGAAGGTCAATTAATTGATAATGTTTTTCCATCTCATGAAAAATTTAGCAATGGATTCATCTTCAGATTGTTTGATGGTAGAGAGGTCAGAAATGGTTATTTTATGAGTGACGTTGATAAAGAAGTGCTTGAGAAATAACATAGCTAACTATGTGAAAGATAATAAAGAGTTTCGAGGGAGGGAGTTGTACCAATCTAAGGCAAGTCCTACCAGTGACATGGGAAAGGTCATAAGCATAAGATCTTGATCGCGGATGATGAGATAACATGAGTGTCTAAAGGCTAGTATGTGTTGTTGAGGATCCTCCTGGCCATGGAACATGGTAAATTCAGGAAATTCCCAATGCAGAGGATAAGGCTTATATGGTATTGATGGATGGATGGGTTCATTACAAACCTGATCATAAGTGAGGACATGTTTGGTCTCGTCGACACTAAAATTTTCCTCCGTAATTTCTATTTCATTAATGTATGTATTAGGAATAGGATGTTGTTAAGTATAATTAGTAGTAGCGTCTGATAGAAGATAACGGTGCCATCAGTACGGTGCCGCCAATAATGTGGAGTACGGTAATAGTCAAAGTACAATAGGAATGTTGTAAAAAGTAAATATTTGTCGTAAGTGGTCCGGTAATGTTAAAATGTCAAAGTTTGGGTAATTAGAGAAGTAGGGTCTACATGATTAGGAATTAGAAATATTATATTGGTAATAAAGACAAGGAGTGAGGTCATAAATATTTTGTGTATTTTATTTGTAAAAATTCTAAAAATGTGGAACCCATGTAAAATGATAAGGTTTATCTTATCTTAATGAGATAAGCTTACATGTACGAGATAAGAGTTAAGGTATGGAATATGATTCGTCGAGTGGATTTCTTATCCTATCTTAGAGATAAGATGGATAAGCTGGAAGTTCTATAAATAGAGAGGCCACCCCCTCATTTAGTATAGAAGGAAGTAGTGAGAAATATTGTAGGAAGTGTGCGAAGGAAGTCATTAGTTTAAAGGTGTGTTGAAGAAGCCATTAAGAGGTGTAATTGTAAAGTTTCTCTCATAGTCTTGGTGAAAGGCAAGTGAAGTCAATAACACTTGAAGTACCTCATAGGTGAGATTATATAGATTTCATGTTAATATTATAATTTATTTTGATATTTCAGATTTGTCATCATTCTGTCTTATCATAGTCGATGGTATTCTTGTGTTATATTGTTGTTTTGTTTCTAGATTACATCCACCAAACTAAAGGCTGTGCATTAGTAAATAATCATAGCGAGAAGTTCCGGTGAAGAATTATCATAGTGCCGGATTCGTGATGACATTTTGGTTCCGTTGCCAGGACCATTCCTCGTTGGTGGATTTTCTGGAGAGATATTCCCACTTAGTCAAAAATCAATTAGAGGGTAACCTTGTTTTTACTATGCATAGTAGTTACCATGGTAAAGTCATTTTTGCCATGAATAGTAGTTATCATGGTAAAGTCATTTTTGCTGGAATAGTATTTACTGCAGTAAAGTCACTTTTTACCGTGAATAGTATTTACCGCAGTAACTTCACTTTTTACCGTGAATAGTGTTTACCACAGTAAAGTCATTTTTTACCGCAGTAAGTCAAGTTTTACCATAGTTTACCGTGGTCATTTCTATTTTATTGTAGAAAGGTGTAAAGTCACTTTCTAGTATAGTGATTCCAATTATTTGTACACATAAGTCTTGTTGATTGTACTTGTGAGTTGGTATTTCACGGTGGTTACTTTTGAAAATGGGAAAGATTCCTGTTTTTTCAGCTCAATCTAATGAAGATGCTTCTTCTTTCATTCAAGAGTTTAAGCGATCTTGTATTTGTAATGGCCTTATAAGAAGGGAACAATGGACTGAATTTTTTCCTACCTTTTTGGATGGTTCAACACTTAGGTGGTTTGAAACACTAGGTGATAATGTGAAAAATTCATGGGATTTATTAATTGAAAGTTTTCTTGAAGAATTTGGTGAACAACAGAAATATGCAGATCTCATGATCGAGATCACAAAGCTATCCCAAGGAGAGAAGGAGAAGATAAGGGATTATCATGCTCGTGTTCTAGAGCTAAGGAGGAAGCTCGATGCCCAGATCTAGAAGGAAGGACTAGCGGATGGGTTGATGAATGGCGTGGATAATCTCCTCTGTAAGCACTTCATTCTTGGGATGAAGCCAGAGATCAGACAACGAGTGAAGTATGACCGCCCAGCTACCATTGAACAAGCAAAGGAGATTGCAAGAAGGCAAGAAGAAAGCATGGAAGAGGAGCCCAAAGAAATTGTTGCTAAAGTAGAGCCTACACCAGCACCTTTGGTCCAGAATCCACAACCACTCCTAGTGAGCACAAATATTTCTCCTAGTACATCTACTGAGTATGAAGATCTACTCAAAAAGATGGGTCAGTTAACTATTAATCTTCTTCAAGGAAAGGAATTTAGTTCTCAGGGAGGAGATAGAGGTCCAAAAAGAAATATTTCTAAAGTTGTTTGTTATGGTTGTTATAAAAAGGGTCATTATAAGTATAATTGTCTAGATAGAGTTTCTACATCTGGTAAAGGAGATAATGATAAAGGAAAAGCACCTGTGAATTCTTTTGATGTAGTAGATAAGAGCAGAAATAATGAAGTAGATGTGTTTGTAACAAAAAGAAAGAAAGAAAAAGATAATCAAGATGGAAATGATCCTAAGAAGATGAAAGAAGAAACTAGTAAGAAACATAGGAGAAGAAAGTTGGGTGTGCAGGATTTTCTGATTTCACAGGGGCAAGGACCATACTCCATCTTGGAAGATCTGTCCAAAAGGCCTGCAAATATTACATATGGTCAACTCTTGGCTATGTCTTCTGAGAAGAGGCGGGAGTTGCGAGGTGGACTCAATGCTCGAAGAAGGAAGGAGGTTGAGGTCCCTGTTTTGGAGGTAGAGGCAGATCCCTATGCTCCACAAGCTGAGGTATTATGTAATGGTATTTCAATTCATGATGTCTTAGTTGATGGAGGTGCTGCAGTTAATGTAATGACCGAGTCTGTAATGAATATGTTGGGTTTAAAAATTGATCGCCCTTCAACACTTATGTTAAGGTCATTAAATAAAGGAAAAACTAAACCAGAAGGTGTAGTTTCAAATGTGGCAATATCTATTATGGGTGTGGTATGTGTGGTAGAATTTTAGGTGATGAAAAATGGTACTGTTGCGTACCCAATGCTACTGGGAAGACCATGGCTAAGGAGAGTTCATGCAAGAAACTATTGGAATGAAGGTTTCATGACACTTGGACGTGGTAGAGAGAGGGTGAAGATAAATGTGATCCCTCGACATCATAAGGCGAGAACACTGTGGATTCAAGTGATGGCGATGATTGGACATCCTCGATTACTCTAGTACCGAGTGAAGTGGACACGAAGATGAAGAAAGCGAGGTGGATGTTTCAGTCATGGATATCCTTCCGAGTCACACCAACTCATGACCCCATAAAATTATCTGAAGAAGAAGTTGATGATCGTCTCCAACAAATAAATATTGGTGATCTTTGTGATGGAGAGTGAGAAGGAATCCTACCTCCATCTCTTTTAAAGGTACATACACCTATTCACTTTTGATTACGAGCAACTCCGTCAAGTAAGTTGGGTAGAACATTGTATTGAGCTAGTAGATGGTGCTAAGCCCATAAAGCAAATGCCATATAGAATGAATCCTAATTTTTCCAAGGCGTAAAAGAAGAAATAGATAAGTTACTTGATGCGGGATTCATATTTCTTTGTGGAGAATTCGAGAATGGGTTTCTCCCATTGTGATCTCAATAAAAAATAATGGGAAGCTACGCATTTGTGTTGATTGGGAAGCTCAATAAGGCAACAAAGAAGGATCATTACCCTCTTCCATTTTTAGATCAGATCTTGGGCCGAAGTAGCTAGCCAGAGTGTTATAGTTTCTTTGATGGATATAGCGGCTATAACCAAGTTCGTATAGCGAGAGAAAGATCGGTGAAGACCACATTCACCACTCCTTGGGAACGTTTGCTTATAGAGTTATGCCTTTTGGGTTGTGTAATGCTCCAGCAACATTCCAGCGTTTGATGAATAGGGTGTTCGAACCCTACATTGGGACCTTCATCAGAGTATTTCTGGATGATTTTTGCATCTATGGGAGCAAGTTGGACCACCTACACCAAATGGAGACAACATTTCAAAGGTTAGATGAAGCACAAGCCTCACTAAACCCTACAAAGTGTGTCTTTGGATGTTCTAAAGGCGTTTTGTTAGGGCATGTTGTATCCAGAGATGGTATTGGTACTGATCCTGATAAAGTTTCAAAAATCAAAGATTTACCATTTCCTATGAATAGAAGTAAGTTGAGATCATTTTTAGGCCATGTGGGTTACTATAGAAGGTTCATCAAGAATTTCTCAAAGATTACACAGCCACTAACCCAGTTCTTGAAGAAGGATGTTACTTATGAACCAGGAAATAAGGCGCATGAAGCTTTTGGACAATTGAAGGAAGCCCTGGTGTCTTCACCTGTTTTGAAGAATCCAGATTGGAGCAAGCCATTCATTGTGTACACTGATGCCTCAGATGCAGCACTAGGAAGTACTTTGAGCCAAAAGGATGAAAATGGGAATGAACATCCAATTTACTTTGGGAGCAGACAAATGAGCAAAGTCTTGAGGTAAATTATATCATATGGCGAAAAAGAGGCTCTGGCTATCATTTTTGCTATAAAGAAGTTTAGAAATTACTTGCTAGGGAAAAAATTTCTAGTTGGAATCAGATCATCAGGCTCTAAAATATATTGTAAATAAACCTAACCCATCAGGGAGGATAGCAAGATGGATAATTTTGCTACAAGAGTTTGAATTTGATATTATAGATAGGCTAGGAAAGAAGCATGTCAATGCAGATGCACTCTCTCGAGCCTATGATGGTTTAGGATCATCTTGTGATGATGATGATTTCCCGATGCAGCATTGTTATCCCTTGACACAATCCCTAGTGAATACATAGATATTTGGAATTATTTGAATGACTTTAAGTTTCCGATGGTGCCAATGCAAAGACTAAGAGAAAGATTACTCAAGCCGATCGTCCATATTCTATTACGCATGGAGTATTATTTCAAATAGGACACGATGGGACGGTCTGACAAGAGGGCGAGTTGGATGTGATCAAGGAAGGAGCTGCTAGAAGAATTCCACAATGGTACATGTGGAGGGCACTTCTCTGGACAACTTACTTACAGCAAGAAGGATCTTGGATGCGAGTTATCTTTGGCCCACTCTTTTTAAAGATTGTTATAATTATTGTAAGACATGTGATATTTGTCAAACACATGGTAACCGTAAGACTTCATCAGCTCCATTATGTCCTATTCTTCCCCTTGGTCCCTTTGAAAAGTGGGGAATAGACATTGTAGGTCCACTTCCAACTACATCACGCCAAAATAAGTATATTGTAGTTGCCACTGATTATTTAACCAAGTGGGTTGAAGCTAGGCCATTGAAAACTGACTTCCATGGATGAAGTGGCAAGGTTCATGTATGAACGCATTGTCACCAGATTTGGTTGCCCATTAGAAATTGTAATAGATCAAGGAAGCCACTTCATTAATGAGGTGGTAGAAGCCCTAGTCAATAAGTTTTCTATTAAGCACAGGAAGGCAACAACATACAAGCCAAGCACAAATGGACATGTGGAATGAACAAATTTTGTGTTGTGTCAAATTCTAGCAAAAGATGCGGCCTTGCGGAGGTACATAAATGGGATAAAAGGATTCATGCAAAGCATTGTGGGCATATAGGGCAACATCAAAGTTAGCAACAGGATACTCCCCATTTCAGTTGGCCTATGGCATTGATCCAATTCTTCCTATTGAGTTTGATATTCCCACTGTGAGAGTTATGAAAAATGAAAGGATGGATGAAAGTGATTGAGTAAAAGAAAGGTTGGTACATCTTCATTTCTTTGGAGGAAATGAGAGAAATAGCAAAGGATACAAGCCATAAGAAGAAAATGAAGCGAGAAGGAATACTTTGATCAAAAGATTTGGTGGTCTCCATTTCATGTGAATGACTTGGTTCTAGTATATAATTCCAGATACAAAAAAAAGAAGACAGAGAAAATTTCTTCCAAAATGGATGGGGCCCTACAAAATAGCAGTTGTGCATGAAAATGGTACGTACTGACTGGAGGAATTGGATGGCACTCCCATTACGAAATGGGTCAACCACGACAAGTTGAAGATTTTCCAAGCACCAGAATAGTCTACTCCGAGGACGGAGTAGAAGCTAGGAAGGGGGAAGATGTCGACACTAAAATTTTCCTCCGTAATTTCTATTTCATTAATGTATGTATTAGGAATAGGATGTTGTTAAGTATAATTAGTAGTAGCGTCTGATAGAAGATAACGGCGCCGTCAGTACGGTGCCGCCAATAATGTGGAGTACGGTAACAGTCAAAGTACAATAGGAATGTTGTAAAAAGTAAATATTTGTCGTAAGTGGTCCGGTAATGTTAAAATGTCAAAGTTTGGGTAATTAGAGAAGTAGGGTCTACATGATTAGGAATTAGAAATATTATATTGGTAATAAAGACAAGGAGTGAGGTCATAAATATTTTGTGTATTTTATTTGTAAAAAGTCTAAAAATGTGGAACCCATGTAAAATGATAAGGTTTATCTTATCTTAACAGATAAGCTTACATGTACAGATAAGAGTTAAGGTATGGAATATGATTCGTCAGAGTGGATTTCTTATCCTATCTTAGAGATAAGATGGATAAGCCTGGAAGTTCTATAAATAGAGAGGCCACCCCCCTCATTTAGCATAGAAGGAAGTAGTGAGAAATATTGTAGGAAGTGTGCGAAGGAAGCCATCAGTTTAAAGGTGTGTTGAAGAAGCCATTAAGAGGTGTAATTGTAAAGTTTCTCTCATAGTCTTGGTGAAAGGCAAGTGAAGTCAATAACACTTGAAGTACCTCATGGGTGAGATTGTAATGATTTCATGTTAATATTATAATTTATTTTGATATTTCAGATTTGTCATCATTCGTCTTATCATAGTCGATGGTATTCTTGTGTTATGTTGTTGTTTTGTTTCCATATTACATCCACCAAACTAAAGGTCATGTGCATTAGTAAATAATCATAGCACGAGGAGTTCCGGTGAAGAATTATCATAGTGCCGGATTGGTGATGACAGGTTCCATGGTAGCGGCTTCATAATTGTTTAATTTTTTCAACATAGCTTACATGGGATTGTTTGTAGGATTAGATGTGAAGGAATCAACAAGTGAGTGTGATTGATTTGATTGGTGGTAGTGGAGAGTAAGAGGGTTATGTTGTGGATGGGATGGGCTTGATGTGGTGGCTGATAAGGGGTAGCTTAAGAAGGTACCGATTGTAAATTAGGTTGTGATAAAGGGATGTGAGGTGATGTATAAATATGTTGGATATGATGTTGTTGTTGGATGTGAGGAGTTGATTGTTCTGAGTAGGTATGTGTGTATAGGTTTGGGATGTCTGAGGTATTGAAGTCGAGATAGGTTGATTGGATAAAAGATGGGGGATGTTAATATTTTGATGATATTGCGATGAAGGAGGGGATCTGGAAAGGACCAATTGATGGGGTGCACTTGAAAAGGGCCAGGAAGCTATAGTTTGGAAGTAACTTGGTTGTGAAGGATAATCATAAGGTTGTTGGATGGGGTTATTGTAGGGTTGTAGGATTGGTTGAAAGGTAGAGGTTCCATAGGGGACAAAAGATGGTTTGGATGGATCTGGGAATATGTCAGTGTTAAGTGAAGTTGAGTGGGATGTGATAGGTTGATGATATTGATAAAGATTAGATCTTGTATAGGTGATGTTTTGAAATTGATTGGGATGAAAAGATGTAGATGAAGATGATTGTAAAAATGAAGCATAAGGGGTAAAAGAATATGTTGATGTAGAGGGTTGATCCATATTAAATGATAGTCAATTGATGATGATACAACAAATCCCTAAGAGAGATACAAATGTAATAGAAAAGTCAAGCAGAAGAATTTTAATTATCTTGATTAGAATTTATATGTGGGGGAAGAGGCTTAGAGGGAACCTAATGATATGGTTGTTCTAAGGATGGTTTCAGGTTGTTAAAGGCAAGAGTCCTCGATATAACCAAAGGTATGCGAGGTAAAAATATGTTTGAGTGCCAAAGACGGGGCCTAGTATTAGGGCCTACCCCCGTACTTCTTGGCCCCGTAGTGATAAGGGAGTCAAGTGCTTAGCCAATATACCGACAACCAGTTGTTTATACTCAGCCAAAACACCAAGTTAGTCTCCCTATTGGGTGATGAAATACCAATAGTTTCACATGTGTAGGAATGTTTTTATGCGAGTTTATGTTTGATATGATTTGGTTGTGTGTGAGGGATATTAAGTGGATGCAATCTATTAAACTCCTAATTAGACTATGTGATCAAACATGATGAATTTTTTTAATCCCAAAGAGCAATTGATTTCAATGAGGAAACAAAGCAAAATATGCTACTTAAAAATAAAAAGAAAAGAAGAGGATTCACTTGAGAAACACTTCCTTTTTAATTTTTTAATTTTTGATTTTTTTAGCAATGCAATAATGCAACAGAAAAAACCACCAAAGAAAGAGTCTACAAAAATGTTAGAAAAAAAAAAAGTAGCAAAGAATGATGTTAGGGGCTAACTCACCGAGTAATCAAAAGAGACCACGAGAGATCGTCGGTGATTGACATGAATGTTTGCAATTACAGAGCAGAAGGCACAAAAATTTTAATTTTTAATAAAATTAAAATGAAGAAAGGGACAAGGGTCCCACTAGGCATGCCAAAATGTTTAGAGATGTTTTTATTTCCTACTTTAAATTAATGAAGTGAAATAAAAAAATTGACCTCGGAAGATGGTGGGGTTTACCGATACCTATGAGGATGAATGCTGATGTAGATGGTTGATTCGACATTGACGGATCCAAGTGTGCACACAACTTCTTCTTTCCAATGGGATAGGTTACTTGTAATGCAAAAAATTATAAGAAGATGGGATTATATAGATATATGGAAGATTGCTTAGAAAAGGACAATCCCCGGAAGTCAATGGAATTTCTTGCAAGGATGTCAATCCACGTTCAAGAAATCAATCTGATAATGATAAGATAAATTGATAAAACAGACGATATAACAAATAATGTAAAGGCAAAGGGAATGACACAATCCATGGTTATATGATGGTATGATGGTGATACCTGATCCAAAGGGAGTCTAGGGATCACAAAATGGCTCAAAGGAATAAAGATGTAGATAGTTGTGTACTCATAAAGGTGAGTAGGATGATATATTTGATTTAGATAATTGATAGAGTGTTATAGATGGCTCAAAGGAGATTGATATGACTAGATAGATAATTAAAGGGCCTTGTGGTAATAAATGACAGGATATGAATGCCTAAAAAAAAGATCGGGTATCAAAAGATCTAACAGACAGGATCATCGATAATTGGGGCCGATCATCGGTGATTGGGGCCGATTGTTGTGGAAATGTGTAGGTTAATAATAAATAAGATAATTTTGATTGAAGCTTGTAAATGATAAGTAAATGAGGCAATAATATAAATGGGAAGGTACTTACCTTATTTGAGTTGATAAATGAAGACAAGAAGATGACATTACCCAAGAGGGGGAAATTGTAGATGCACAAAGATTGTTGAATTGTTGTATAGATGTTTGAGTGACCTCCAAGGGCTGAAGAAGAGATAATTAATGGCTTGAAATGCTGCTATGATGAAGGGATATGATACAACAAGATTACAATGTGAAGGCTTTAAAGAATGTCCAACTAAAAATTTGAAATGGAGGAAGCTCCCAACTAAATTTATAGGATATCAGCTAACTTGAAATGAAGGGCCATGACTTGCTTATATAGGGTCGCCACCGACCGGAGAAAATCACCAAAGATCCGGGATTTGCAGGAAAAAGGTTGAAACCACTTCCCAAATCAAGGTTTTTGTTTGTTTTGACGAAGGGTGTGTGTTGGAAAGAGGTTATATGGGTTAGGGGGTTGTGAAATGGTTGAGAAGTTATTAATTTGTTTTGTTTTATTTGATTTTGGTTTCTAAGTGGTTTTAGGTTGTTTTAAGAGGAGTAAAATAGGATTTTACAACTATAGAATGATATTTATAGGAGTAAATATAATGGGGAGAAATAAGACTTATGATAATGATTTAATAGATTAATATGATAGTGATGTGATAATGAAGAGGTGCTAGCAGATGCGGACATGAGGATTAGTGGTGCTAATTTTTTAGGTGTCTATAACAGATCACTAGACATGACTCATCACGAACTAAAGCCATTTAGAAACTTTCCACTTTGTATAGATAAGATGTTAAATTGTCAACCGCATAACTTTGAATTATGTCAACCATGAGACTCGATCTTAACTCCATCTTGACCACTTTATACCTTCAAGATCCCAATGGTCATGCTTTATACCTTTGCTTATAGATGGTACACCCCATATGCATATGCTATGACTTCATAGACTAACTTGTATCATCCTAAAATTTCTTTGATGGACTATGGATAAACAACCTTGTTAGATATTCAACACTATTATCTCAACCTTCATACTCGGACACTAAAGCATCAACACGGACTTCGTTTTGCAATATTGAGACTTTAGGGACACATCATGACTATGTAGACTTATTAGAATGGTTACACCGAGTATTCAACCCATTTGTACTTTAAGGTTTATTTCTTTCTTTCATATTTTTTTTTTTCCATATGTGAACATATTTATACATCTTCTAACAATAAAACCCTAACTTAGGATATTATCAACTTGAGACTCAGTTTTCAACTAATCACAACTCATGACAATAATTTAAGTTTTCTCCCAACTACACAATCCTTCAAGCTTGCCTAAAACTCAAAACCATCTTAAGAGATACATAAACATTTTCATCAACTTAGATAGACTAAAACATGACAATAAGACCATACCACTTGCAGACTCAACTAATAAATGAATTTCATGAGAAGATACATACCGGACTTATCTTTGAATCTTTGTGAATAGAACATGCTAGAGAAAACCCTCAAAAACCTTGACATTGATCAATCACTCATCTAATCTTCACACTTGGTAGACTATCAAAATTCAGAACTCTAAGATGCATATAAAATGATAGTTTACCCTTATAAAATATCTATTTGAAGAACCATTCTAATAGTAACATGTCATGTTGATATATTCCTTAATTTTAAAAGCATCTACAGACCACTGATTTCACTTTGGAGCTCTTTCTTCTACTTGTCTACTGTCTTATGATATTTTTGCTTGAATGAAAAGGAATATTCATTACAAAAATCATACCTTTCTTTATGAAATGATGGAGCTTGATATTCTCTTGATAAAATCATGCCTTGCATCCAATCATAATGACCTTCAAACTCTACATCATTCTTTCTTTGTGGTGGGTTGCTAATAGCATCTTCAAATGGTTCCTTTAGCTCAACCATATTGAGTTGTTCCTCACAACTTATCAAAATTGATTCAAGGATTTCTTAGATCACTTCATAGATTGAATTCATGATTATATCATCATGAAACTCTTCTTTTCCTCTATAAATTTGAACACATTTTCTCCAACAAGATCATATTCTAATTCAACTACTAGATCTTCAACAAATTCTTCATCTTCATTTTCAAGGTTTTCTTTGGATTCTTTATAGCTTATGACCATGGTTGAGATAGCATGACACACATAAAAATCATCCTTTACATTGAGATATTCAAGCATATCATAGATAACCTCAAGCTTAGCTCCTAGGGCATCATCATCACCTACATTTTCATTTTTAGAGAAACTCGCTTCAAAATTAACTCAAGGATCTACTTTGAAATATTCATCATTAGGTGTAATATGTGGATATTTGTAATGGGGAGCAAAAAAATGAAGAAAATTCTACCAAATGTCAAATCCTAAGGGTTTCAAGCATGATCTCATTCTGACAAGAGGATTATCTTCAACTTGATCCCTGACTATTTGTCATACCTATTCTTCAAGAGGATCTCCTTCAAGTTGTCAAACTTGCTTCAATATGACCAGATATGATACCAATTGTTGAAAGCACAATGGACTGAGAGGGGGTTGAATCAGTCCTACAAAAAAATTATTTCATTTTCCAAAACATACATTCATCATTCAAACCATTCATTCAATCATCCATGAACCATGTGAGCTTATTATGTGTGTATTAGACATTCACAAGTGCAAGAATCAAAAGAGAGAACACATGACACCAAATATATGTGGGAAAACCTCAAGGGAAGAAAACCCACTGAAACCTTAGCTTATATTACACAAAAAGGACTTGCAAGAATATTACACATCCTGTAATATTTGTTTAGTGAGGCACCCACCCCACAAGGAGCACCAACCCCTAAACCTTTTCTAATATGAATCACAACAAATGAATCCTATGAATATTACACATCATAATATATTTTATAAATGAATGATCACATATGATATACTATTCACACAACTGATTGTGATCCAAGTTTAACTTACAACTCTTCAAACCCTCATCAAAACAAGTACACTCCTAACTCGCTCAATCTCTCTTCTTCATGGGTTGAATCTATTAATTTTCCTTGAACATCTGATCCCTAAAAATTTCTTAGGTATTCATTCCTCTTCTATTCTCTATCCATAACCCATCAAAAATCTTATTCAATCTTCTTTAGGTTGCTCATAACCCCCTCATCTACAACTACTACAAATGACTCATTACATTTACTTATATAAAAGTCACTAGCCCAAAACACCCCTAGTAGCTAAGACAAAGTAGGTCCATCACCACAACTCAAAAACATAACAAGCACATCATATAAATAAACTCCAATGACCCAAGTAGGTTAGAATGGGTCAAGACATCTTCACCAAGCACCAAAACTCTCCAACAATCATAAAACACACTCTCCAAGCTCTAGCGAATGGAAAAAAACCTCCAAGGTCTTGAATAATTTTTTCATGGCTCCATCATCATCATGAAAAATAATAAAAAACCTATAAAAATTACCAGCAAGAGAAGGAAATATTGAATCATCCATCTCCACCATGAAACACACCAAGGAGCAAGCAAAAACAACTAGGTCTTCAAGCACCCAAAATTCAGTTCTGAAGAATGACCAACTTCACATAGAAAATATCATCATCAAGCCTTAAGTAATATACCATTGGAAATGTATCTAAGTCTAAGTCTAACATCTGAAACTTCTCCAAACTCGGCTTCAAGACTCCAAAACTAAGTCTTGTAACTAAGTTGGTTAACATATCAAAAAATATCATCAAGACACAAAAATATATAATTAGAAATGAATATGAATCTAATTCATATAATGAATCATTTCATTATTCAAATCATAGTGTAAGATCTCCAACCAACCCCATCTCTAAAACTACTCATTTAGGCGCCAATGACTCAAGAACCAGTCTTGAGAGAAACAAGCACGAACTCCTCCAAAAACTCTTCCAAGCTCAGCTGTCACTTAGAAAACATAATGGAAATTTGTAGCAACATATACAAGCACTAATAATCATATGCCATGTGGAGAAAACCAACCCAACACACCTATTTTTGTTACCTTCTGAGCAAGCCAACTAGGGCTTACTAGACCTTTAGGTATTTAACTTAAAACCATCACTCTAGTTCATTCCAAGAATTAAAAAAACATCATGTCAGGTGCCAATAAACTATCCATGACAAAAATAAGCACTACATAATGCAAAATGATCACACACAACTCAAACCACAAGACTAGCATTTTAGCCCTTAAGGTCAAATAAGTAGGGTTACTTTGAAGACATGTATAGTTTACTTTATCCACTGTATGTACATGAATATTTTCATGATAATTTAGATCACCTCCCAATGATTCTGGAACAATTTTGTTTTCATCATGGAACCTATATATCATCCTTGAAACAACAAAAACCCAAAAACTATGATTTTTCTCTCTTCCCAAAATAGTTGGAACACCAAACCACCACCAAAATGATCTCTAAGGAATCCTCTTCAACCATGATGCATCAATTTTTCTTGCCAATACATTTTGAGACCAAACAATTCACTTCTCCAAAGTCACTCTAGAAGGAGGGTTTTGTTAGGGTTTCAAAGCAACTTATCTTCTTAATGATTGTTCATAAAAACCTGACAATTAAATAAATCCATTATTTTTACAAAATGATCTTAAATCAATGGAAAAAAATCCCCAAAACCTCTCGGGTCCCATGCAAAATATGTGTGAGTGGGCGAGCATCGAAGTTTCCAATTCACGCTAGATTCTCCTTCTTCAAAAATCAATTTTACTAAAAATTCATAACTTGAGAAAATATCTTTAGTTTTCCTTGAAAATTTTCATGAAGCATCATGAAAACATCCTATAACTGAAAAAACCCACATATTTTCCCAAATTCTTTTGAAACTCTCCATCCGCAATGACTTACTTGTTCTTACTTAGCTTGTCTTCACCTTTTTACTTCCTAAGGACCATGAAACATCATCATACCTATGAGAATTGAATTGAAAATCATCATAAACCTCATATGTAATACCGAAATTCTCATACCATGCTTCAAAAAGACTGATCTACTTCAAAACTCATACCTCTAGTTCATTATACTTGTGTTAAGACTAGGACTAGGCATAAAATGACCACTTCACACCATGAATCTTCATGAACTAACAGTGATGACTCATTACAGACTCATTAACACTTGTAACACACCTCTAGGACCATGTTGACCTCATGAAAACATTTGGAACTCATACAATGATCATCCATGGTTGCACCATGCCTGAAACCATGCTTAGACACCATAACAACTTGCCCAAATCTAGGCACTACCAATCAACCTTCATGTTTTACCTTGATTTACACCTCATGGAGACTCACATGACACAATGACACACTTTTCCATCAATGGACTTTGGCATCAATGAAAACAACTAGACACAATGGCCAACACAAGTTCTTCACCATTAAGTCAACTTAGATGTACAAAGGAGTTGTCTTAGAAATGCATCTCGACTTGTAATTAATTTTAGGGACATATGAAAAATTAGAGATTTGTTGTCAAAATTTTCTAAGAAAATCTCCTCTTCCAAGAATGTTGGGTTTATAATCAACCTATGATATTTAAATTTAGGTTTGACATTCAATTTATTTCCCTTGTATATTTTGTTTTGTGATTTTGCTTTTGGCATTATTGTTTCTTGATAATGTAGTGAAATCAAGCGAATTGCTTTTTATATATATATATATATATATATATATCATAATATGTTATATAATTTTTTTATTTTACGTTAAAGATTAATGGGATTGGCTTATATTGTGTATATGCATTTATTCTTCATGATTACAATGGTTTTTTCCTTTATTGTCATATGTATCTATGAAAATTGATTATTTGTTCATTACGTTAACACGTATCCTACGATAGTAGTTGAGGGTATTATAAAGATGTAATATTCATGGATAAACAATTGATAAACGACCTTCAATTTGGTGCCCATGTTCTTGTCATAAGAAAATTTTTCTTCTTTCTTTTTCTTTTTGGTCGGAGAAAACAATAAAAACCATAATATATTGGCATTTCTTGCAGTGTGGAGCCTTTTTTAAAATATATTTTTGATTCCAATGTAATGGTGTTGCTTAGTTTGAGGCTATTTATCCCCAATCATCATATATTTTATGAAGAAAATGATTGATTCAAATTAATATCTATTGTCATTTTTTTGATAGATTTATGTTGGTGTTTTGATTGATAAATTTATTTAAGATATATGTATTAGTAGTAATATAATCATGTTTCATTTAGAAAACCCTCTTCCAAGTAGGTTGGATTGATAATCAACCTATGATATTTAACTTTAGGCTTGACATTTGATTTATTTCCATTGCATATTTTGTTTTGTGATTTTATTTTTGTTATTGTTTTTTCTTCATAATATTGTGAAATTTAGTGAATTACTTATATATAGAAGAGTAATATATATAATAATATGTTATAATATTCTATTGTTTTATGTCAAAGATTAATGGGATTGGCTTATAGTGTGCATATGTATTTAGTTTTCACAATTACAATGGTTTTTTAATTTATTGTCATATGTATCTATAAAAATTGATTATCTGTTCATATGTTAACAAACGCGTACGATGATAGTTGAGGGTAGTAGGAAGATGTAATATTCATGGATAAACAATTGATTAACGACCTTGAATTTGGTGCCCATTTAAATATCATAAGGAATTTTTTATTTTAATTTCTCGAGAAAATAATAAAAAGCGTAATATATTGACATTTGTTGCGGTGTGAAGCCTTTAAAATTTTTTTCCAATGTAATAGTGTAGTTAGATCGAGACTATTTATACTCAATCATCGGGTATTTTATGAAGAATATAATTGATTCAAATTAATATCTATTGGAATTTTAAATATTAATTTATATTGGTGTTTTGATCAATTAATTTATTTAAGATTTATGCACTAATATAATCACGAACCATGTTTAGACATTGCTTCGTGATAAAGATCAAAAACTATATTTTTAAGGTAAATGGGGATTCACCTTTGATTCCCATGTTTAGATGGGAAAATTGACCAATTTAATTCAAAAGGACTTATACCAGAAAGTGACATTTGCATGGTTAGTGTTGGTCTTGAAAAGGAGTGGTGTGTCAACATTGGTACCACCAGTGTTACGCAAGAGTTGTACTTGGGAATTGTTAATACTTTCACTAAGGAGACTTAAAATTGTCATTGAAAATTTGACATAGATGTAAACTTTAGCATATGAGATTATGTAAGGACTATCGTTGCCTAATAAGTTGACATTCATGAGATCAAGAGGAGTGGGCTAAGTATTTTGCACAAACCGCAATCTTAACACGTTTTGAGATGTTATAGTTTAGTGAAAACTTCTAGCTAATAAGACCAATGCTCTTGTTCATGTGAAATTTAGCATTACCAACCTCAATGTGATTTATTTCATGGAAGTTTACATTAAAAATAACATGTTTAAGATGAAAAATTAAGTGTAAGCCTCAACTTATCAAAAACTTGTTCAAGTTGTTCTAGATTACATGCTAGTAAAATTTTATGTTGTTCTGGACTACTTATTGCAATGTATGACATTTGGCCATATCTATAGACCATATACCATTTCAACATTGACAAGGTATTGGAAAATAAAATTAAAAGGGTTTATGTGAACGGTGAAATTTGGGCAGCCCCAAGAGGAAGGTTCCTTCCAACCCAATCTAGTTAACATGACTTCAAAGCATGTTGGTGGTCTCTCAACATTTGAAGTGACTCTTAAATGTAAGGAGTTTGTTCCTTTGTATCTAGTTGTGCCCTTGGTTAAGGATTACTAGGCCAACTTGTTATCCTTTCCCAATGACAATTCTCTCTCCTCCTTTTACAAAGACTACTATGAATTTCTATTGTTGTACTCATGACCACTAGCATTGCCAATGTTAGAAGCCAAAACAATATTCTAATTTAGTGGATTTTTTTAAAGAATTGGTTTGGAGAGAATGAGAATGACACAAATTTGTGTCTTCAAGAGTTTTGATGTTATTTGATTGATTAGTGCCAAAAATTTATCGATGTTATTTTCGGTAGAAAAATCATGTTTTAAATGATAGACATCACAAGTCTCATCGAAGATCATATATTTGGTGGTCCAACCTAAATTTTTTTAATCATATTATTTCTTGCATCGGTGGTGGTTGGTTTTTATTGCTACCTTGGTATTTTATTTATTTATTTCTTGATAACTAATAGCTTAGTTGAAGATTAAGTTTGTGCTTATTCTTTTCTTTAAATTTTTAAGATTAAAATTGTAATTTTATAGGGCTTGGTTTTGTATTGTTGTAATCAAGTTAATTGTTGTAAATTTTGAATTGATTCTTGATATTATTTGGGTACATTATCCAACCGATGGTGGAAATTATTAGTCATGTGGTGGAAAATGACACACTTATAGATACACAATATATTGTACAATTATACGAATACTAAACAAATTAGCTAACTAACATGTTCAAATGCGTAAGAATTATATGTAGAAATGCAAACTCTATTCAATATAGAAAATATGGAAAAGTACAAACATGTACAATATACTAGTAAATATAAGAGTGCAAGATATATTAATTATAAGGGGAATGCATACTTTTTGATTTTCCCATTCTAGGGTGAAAAATTTAGAACTCTAGATTTGTGTGAATTTAGATACTTAGGGAATGATAACAATCTTTTATTCAGTCTATGTGTGTGTTCTCTCATCTCTATGGATGCATAACACAAGTTAATAGGTTGTTGGTGAGAGTGTGGTCAAAATACATACATACACAATGTATGATTATAAGATGGTAGTTACAACTAAAAATGGTTTTAGAAGAAATGGTTCCAGGAACTTTGACTTCCCTAATCGAGTAACAACTATGATATGACATGCAATAATTCGACATGATCCTCTAACACGGTGTGGGAATAAAGTGTACCTCTTATAAAAAAATGTTGAAAAGCGAACGTCGAGTGTAGAGGTCTGTATAGGTTTGCAAAAACATTTGGCATACGAAAAAGCAAGGCATACGAGATTTGACATGCCACGAGGACTCGAAGGGTTGGTGTAAGGTTGTGAGAACATGCAAGGAGGTGTGCAATGTTTCTTGAGTTGTGAATGTTGCGTACACCATTGCAAGTGATAAAATTACTTGGCACAATAATATAGGTTTTGAGAGTGATGCATTATGAAGGATCTAAGACTGTGGAACCATTTAGTGTTAGGAGATAGAGAGGTGGAGTTGAAGAAGCTACACATTGTGCTTACTATACATATCCCCTAACCAAATCTTCTATATTTTTCAACTATTGTAGACATGTGTTTCTGGTATAAAACTTAAACTCATAACGTCACATGGAGATGATTGATTATAGAAGTAACTATAAATGAGAGTACGATGAATGTTATTTTACTACAATGAAGCATTACAAGAGGCATCTTGCCATATTACATCGATTTTTCAATAAACTACGCCGACCAAAAACAACCATCATCCGAACCAACCATTTAGTTATTTCTAATTTAGATGTGTGTGCCATCTTCACTAGATCATTTTAATTTTTTTGGTGAGGAAATTTTCCATAATAAATACATCCATCGTGAAATGGAACAACTTCACCTAATATAAACAAGAAATCCTCACAAGATCCTTGTAATTGCACGCATATCTTGAGAAATAATTTTCCCTATATATAGGAAAGTTAAAAATACTTTAACACTTTTTCCTCCCACCTCATTCTTTATTAATATTTATCTCATTACCTTTCTCCTATGATATGCCTCAAACATGGTCCGAGAAAACACTAGACCAATCCCCCAAATGAAATTTTGCATGGGAAAATGTGATCCATATATCACAACATATGGACAAAATAAATCTTCCCATTTGATCCAAACTAAAAAGGCCTAGTGAGAGAGGATGGATGTGGACAAATTGAGGACCATGGTTGGATGATTTTTTGAACTTGGGAAATAATGAAAAGAAACGCGATCTAAAACAATTCAAGGAAAGAATGTTCGACTATCCTTAGAAGAAGCCAAAATAGATTCAAGATAAGAGGGTTCGCCAAGGGACCCCTAAGATTAGATGGTAAGGATGTTGACGATAAAAAAATATCTCGATATAAGGAAATCTTAGGTAGAAAGGTTATCAATATGCAAAGCGGAAACCAAAACGTAGAAGTTCATCTCTTTAGTCCTAGCCATATAAGGAAAGGAACTTCTTTGAAGTTTCCTGGTACTATCATTGAAAGGGTGAATTTTAATTTGGAGAACTACCTATTAGGTATGTTTCTCATCTCCCATCTTAACATTTATGCTTTTAGAGAATAGGGAATTGACAACTAAAAGGTCATTTAGAGGTCATGACTTTGACAAATAGTTTTTCATATATCTATTTTGGAATGAATATTGAGTTTCAATATGAAAATAGAAGGTATTAATGAGATCCCAATTTGTATTAGGATTCTAGTCCTAACTTTGGAATATTGGGAAGAGAATGTTTTAATATGGTTTTCAAAATTTATTGGTCAACTTCTATTTATCAATCCCATGTCAAAATCATGGAGAAGGTTGTTTTATTCCAAATTCTCGCATCAATATTCATTTTGACACCATCTTGTCAATGTCCATCTTGATGATGCTAAATATGGGGATTGGATACAAGCGATAGAATATTAAAAACATCAATCATACGTATTGATTATAGGAAATTGGGTCATGGATCTAAATATTTTTTTGAGAAACAAGAAAGAAAAATAAATTTAGAGGAAGAGAGAAGAAATAGGCCGCAAAGTAATAACTATGGATGAAGGAAAGAAGTTGATGGAAATGTTAAGGAAATGGGTAGGAACATTAGAAAGGATTGGATGTTTTGATGGAAAAGGAAAAATAGAAAATGGAGAATATAAAGGAATTAGGAATTGAGAAATATTCTAGGACTTCTAAGGCATTTTTGGACATATAAAATACTTTGAATAAAGGAAAAATCCTTCTGGCATGAATGAGAGGATGTTGAAATAGATCTTGAAATTTCACACACACCCAAACAAAATTATAATTATAAATTTCATTATTTTATTATTATTAGTTATATCTACTTAGTTAGTGAAAAATTATACTAATTTATATCATAAAAATCATTTCAAATTTTAAATGACCCAAAACCCATTTTACGACATAAAAACTGTTTTAACAAAAGTATTTCCTAAAAGCATGTATTTATATGTAGATATATGAATGCTAGGCCATAACAAATTAGAAAAGAATAAAATCCTTCAAAATGCACAAAGAGATCAAATTTAATGCTCGAAACCCTCTCGCATAGTTGAGATATTATGATTATCTAATTGACCTCTCTAAGAAGGAGGAGTAAATTACCAAGATGGTTGAAAGTATTGAAATGAGGCCCAAGATTGGGAGGATCACTGGGTCAACAAATGCACAGATTGATAAAGTGTCAAGAAATTACACTAAGAAATGTTTTAAGTGAGAAACCGATATAGAAAACTGATGCAATATGAATGTATTCCAATAAATATATCAACCACAAGAATAGATCACAATAGAGGTGTGCATATAGAAGAGTGAATCTGTAATTGCTCATAGAATAGTGGACAACAAACCAAGAATAGGCATGAGAGTTACATTCTCAGAATAACCGGTTACATGGTCAATGAGTCAAGTGTAACTCCTATAACACACTTAACTAATAATGATAGTTAAATAACTCCTATAATACATGACACCTATGTATGACACATGCCATATAAGAAAGCTTACCCATGAGAGTAGGTATAGTCTATATGTGTATGAATAGTCCTAATAAAATAATTAACGAAAAATAATATTTTGCACTAACACCGTACCTTAAGTGTAGCTCGGTGGGTAGAAGAAATGGGTCTAAAAAACAAGGCTTGATGAGGTATCCAAGTATATAAAAACTCTCATAAAGTGGAGAAAAGGAGAAAACTCGTAGGAAAATATCCCCTCCAAAAGAGAGAAAAGAGAAGTGCATAAAATATCTTCCTCATTAGAAAATCCCCCTAAAAGAACATAAAAAGACCCCATAAATGGAGAGAGAAATAAGTAGAGAGGACTAGCTAATCCCCTAGAAGATGAGGACTCATGAACTCCCAAAATATCACGAAGCCAAAGAATCATACTATCAGTAATAGAATCAGCGAAGACCGAATCCATACCTGGAATGTCAGGTGCTGCATTGAAATACTGATGATCAAAAGAAGAGGTGATAAATAATGTCTCAAGATGTTTCTCAACAAATGGTGGAAATAATAAATCTAAGGAAATAAATGGAGGAGTCTTGTGATATTTGTCAACTAGTGGTGAAGAGAATATATCAATTTGCATTGTCTAGTAAGTAGAGATCCCGAGGAAGTGGATCTTGTAGAAATGAATAACCCCACTATGGAGAATTGCTAGAAGCTTTTGAAGGAGCAATAGGAGATGGAAGAAACTCCATGATAAACTCATGGTGTAAAGAATTCTGGAAGCTCTCAAAGGAGAAATTATGAACTCTGAAGCAATATGTATGGGAAGAAAGAACTCAACTATAGACTTCTATTGTGAAGAATATCCATAAGCACACAAAGGTGCCACATTGAACTCTAAAGTGGAAACATGGATAATAATAAATCACTCAATGATACATGGGATGTTTAAAGAAGGAGAATCAACAAAAATATAAATATCATCCATAAGTGAAGAGTTATCCGATGAAGCATCACTTTTAGAAGAAGAATCAATATCTCTATACAAATGTTGGATGGAGGTCCAAGCCGTGAAAGGAAATTCAGTGTGCTAAAGTTTATGTTGAAGGTCCTCAGATGCTATCGACATATTAGTCTCTAGACAAACGGTTCCATTTTTATTTAATCACTCATGTTGTTGTAAAGAATCACCAAGTTCGAAACAAGTCCAAGGAGATTGGGCATTAAATCATGCATGATGGAATGATACAAAGTATCCCTTATTTCTAGGACAAATAGTTATTTAAATGTAAGTGAACAATAAAATGATGTAAATTAATAGCCATGATGAAAATAACCCCAAGGATCCAAATATGTGGCACTTTATAATTTAGTTTAAAGATTTACAAACCCTCTTGAGTTTTTTCCAGTTGAACCCCATTATTGGCACTTTATAATTTTAGTGAGATTAGAAAATATATAGTATCAATGGAATGCGCATAAAAACATGAATTTTTGAAAAAGTGCTACTAAAAAATGAGTTTCCTATCAAAAGTTACAATAGTTTTAATTTCTTGATATTAATGGCCTATTTAAAATCTACACAACATATTTTTAAATGTACTTTTACGAAAAAATTGATTTAAGTCAATTACAAAGGTTGAAATTGAACTATAGACCTCTATAATTACATTACAAGTATTTAACCAACTACCCTACACTCTCCCTCTTGCATTTACTTAAAGGAAATGAATTTGAGGAGAATAAAGAAATCAAGTTAATTTAAAAATACACTTGATTTAGGATACATATGGTTTGATTTAACTTAGCTTTGAGTTGGATATTTTGTTGAAGATGTAGGATTCTTTTTATTTCCTAATGTATTTTCTCGATGTAGTGGTTCACATGTGACAAGGTTGTAATCGAAGGCCTAAATGCTAGGGGGTCACAAGGGAGATGACATAGCCACCTTACCACAACCGACGGCTATTTAGCCAAGTTAGAATTTTTTTGGCATCTGTACATAGTTCGTGGTCATGTTGTAGAGAGAGTTGCACTCTTAAGTGTTCCAAACATAGCCGAGCCGGGTGGATCGCCAAAAATTGAGCTAAGGGAAGATCTAAGTTATGAAGAACCGAGGGTTGAGATAAAACAAAGATGAGTAGGATTTGATTAAGAGTGAGATGAGTTGAGTGGGAGGTGTGGCGAGCTACCATGAAATTAGAAATGAGATGAGTGTGGGAGGACGAACAACTCAATGCAAAGGTGATTCACAAGCCAAACAACACAAATCTAGTCACCAATGCAGAGCAAGCTAGGATGATGCAAAAAATCTCCCCGACCTAAATTAGACCCGTAAAATCCACCCAACTAAGATACTCCAAAAAACAAAAAAGACCCCAACAATGGAAATCCAAATTTGTACATAAGCCCTATTAAATTTAATGAAAAATGGGCTTTCAAAAAAATATTACAAAAATTACTAGACAAACATATACCAGACAAGCTATGATACCATATCAAAGTGAGTTCGAAGATTGGGATGATCATTAGATCAATGAATGCATAGTTTTAGAAAGATTAAAGTAATTTCACTAAGATATTTTGTAAGTGAGAAACCAACACATAATATTCATGCAATATGAATGTATTCTATTAACTCTATTGACCACATGAATAACTCACAATATAGGTGTACATATAGGAGAGTGAATGTGTAACTTCTCCTAGAATAATGGACAAGAACCCAATATGAATGAGAGTTACATTACCAAAACACTCTGGTCACATGTTCAACTACTCAAGTGTAACTCCTATGATACATGACACCTATGTATGACACATGCCACATAAGCAAGCTTACCCATGAGAGTAGGAATACTCCATATATGTAGGAATAATCCTAATAAACTAATAAAAGGAAAATAATATCCTACACTAACATAAAGATAAATAATTCACTAATTAATTCTAAATCAAGTGTCTCCCCATTGAAAGGACATTCCAAAAATTAGCAAGTTTAATTCCCCAATGACAACATTGAGTAGACTCACTACTCAAGGATTATTAGAGCGATATGATAGAGAGAGAATTACATCCTCCATCCCTTACAATTTTTGTTGGAAGTATAAAATGGTTTAAAAGGGCAAGCTCATGTAAATTGGAGGCCAAAAGGGGGTCTTAAGTGGATGTTTTTTTTTTTTTTGAAAAACAAGGGACTTCAACTTTTAAGAGTTGTTTGAGATAGTTACACTCAAAATTTGAAGATGTTATAAGAACATAAATTGTAGCATTTTGAGCCTCGTTTGTAAAATACTACTTTTTTTTTGAAAATGGTTGAGTGTAAGTGGGTAAAAGAGATAAAATGTCAAAAGATCCTTCCTTTTGTAAAAACATAGTAGATAGTAACCTTTCTAATGAATCTTTACCACTAAGAACACATCCTTACATTTTGCATAGAAAACCCATTCACTTAATTGAAATTAATGAAAACATTATTAAACCAATGCCTAACAAAATTTCTGATAGAAATGTGAGGATAAAATCTATGGGAATTTGGGATAATTACTTTGAGAAAATAAATGATACACAAAGATGTCAATTATTTGTTACGTTAATGAAATTAATTAAGATGAGACATACAATGAAGACCCTAGGGCTAAGAACATCTAATATTGATGGTCGAAATGCGAAAATTGTTGAAAATATACATAAAGAATACTATATTGTAGGTGTTGGACCAAAAACACACCAAAGATAGTAATGTTACATGACGTGCACTTACTAATTATATAGTAAGTGATAAAACAATGAACAAACACTTGATTAGAAACAAAATTAGAGATTTGAAGGTAAATAAAAAACTAATGAAAGCAATAGGGAGAGAAAAAAATGTTTAGTCAACCGATAACACAGGACTCATCGGGCATTCTCTCGTTAGAATCCCACAGAAAGACAATGATACATCTGATATTCTAAAAGAACTACTTGTAAAGTTTTAGAATGAGAACACAAAGGTTCCGCTAAATAGAAGAGAAAATAAAAAGAAGAATAGGTTCTCATAATTGTGAAGTGCACATAAAAAATTTCTTGGATATGAATCAAACTAAACTGTTCTCTAAGTTTAAGAACGAAAATCTAGAAATTGAAATTATCTATTTTTTTTGGAAATGAACAAACCCTTTTATGTGAAAATCAATCATTCACGTACCACTTGTTGTTGTAGGCATCCTATTGAATTTTTGACGCATTATGATTTTTTTATTCAAGTACATTGTGTTTTGCATATTGACATCATGTTATAGGAGTGTGGATTAAATGTCCCTCCAAAATCAACAAGGGAATTTATTCATACCATATTTTGTGAAACATCAATTAGAAATGTTTTTAAAATAAAACATGTTTGGATGGAATGTGCAACATATGTGATGGCTTGTTGACATTGAAAAGTTGTATTCATGAGGAGAGTGCACATGTAATATGAAATGAATTAGTTGGTCTCAAAAATATAAATATGTGACTTATCAATTAAAAATGGAAAAGAATATAAAAGGTGCGAGCTTGTTACAAAATAATTACACGTATCGAGAATATATGGTCAAATTCGAGAGGAAATTATTTATGAGTATGAGAGGCACACACATAGAGCTCAATGGTTGTATAAACAATTCAAGTTAAGTAAAGACACATTCCCACATAGTAGTTAAATTTGCAAGTAATTACTTATTGAAGCCACAAATGGAGGTTCAGATCCACAATACTATAAATCAATGTAAGTTGTTAATTTTGTGCATATAACATTCATGCACTTTGCAGAAATTACCGAGAAAGATCAAACAATATTAAGAGAGTATCATTTCCACATCAATGACGATCAAACAAATTCTATAAAATATGTGCAAGTCTAGTTGTTTTATGCAAAGTTTTTTGAGAGGAACATTATTTTCAATCAAGATTACATTTGATCGAGATAATTACATGTCATGATTTAAGAATGCATGGATGTTTTATTGGCTAAGTAGAAAAGTGTATAACATATATGGAGTTTTATTGATGAAAGACACATGAAATGATAACATGATGGTGCAGGAGCATGTGTTAAAAGATCACTTATAAGAGAAGAATTAAAATTCAAAGATGGTACTATATTTACAGTGTACAAAAATGCTTGTTGATTAGTGTATCATGAACATGAGACATGAATCCAAAGAGATCTCAAAAGTTTGTAGCTATTTTTGGTTGATAGAGGAACACAATTTAGTAAGCTATGAGGATTGTATGGCAAATACAGGTCAAGAGATATACACTCATTCCATAGTTCAAATGTAAGTTCTTGGCACTATTTATACTAGGTGCATGGCATGTTTTTGTATATAATGCATTGATTTTGTGTGGAATGAATGTGAGTCACAAGAGTGGGTGGATGAATCGAATTGTAAACCTTTGATTCCTCTCGACACATATCAAGCTCCATGAGCATTAAAACTTGTTTCTTTGGATCATATGACGACATCACTTAACTTTGACCAAGTATTTGATCTAGTACAACAAAGTACATACACATTTTTAAATAAATCTATACATTATTAAATGATAATATCTTACTTGTATTTAAAATTTGAGTTAAGTTTTACTTTGTGAACTATGGCATGTTTCGGTAGTTATTCGCAACAAAATTTAATGAAGAGGGAACATACTACTTCTCTTCTCATTGTGTAGAGGAAAAAAAATTGACTTCTCTAGTAATTCATGGAAAAAATCTTGAGTATCCCACTAAGTCAACGGTAGTCATTGGAACTTGGATTTGTCGATATCCAATGTAGAAAAAAATACTTGTTTGTTTGAAGAATATGAAATATATAGGAATATACTTCACTATTCACATTTGTTTCTTGCAAAAAAATATTTAGTTGATCAAATATCGAGGTAGGTGGGAAAAAAATATGTGGAAGGTACGTGAGTTAGATTGTGAAGCAATTCTAGTTATTGTCAAAAGTAGAGTTGATCCTTGCGGTTCATTGGATTGAATTTCCAAGGTATGTTCACTTAAGACTAGATATATACATCTACATGAATTTAATTTGAATAAACTTTAATGATTTTGTTTAAAGTTTGTAGGTTTTAAAATTTAATTTAATTTCTTACTAACATGCTTATATAGAATAGTGGTGCCAAAATAGCTTCCATCTTCATGTTGTTTGAAATTTTAGTAGAGGATTCCTTATTCTTAAAGCTAAGAGAAGCTAAGGGAAATTAAAGGCCCGATTGGACGTGCATGTTTTGGTTGTGACAACTCATTTACTTGAAAAATGGTGACAATTTCACGTGTGTGTGAAGTTGGCTTAAAATCAACTGTCTAAGTTACAACATAAATCTTGGAAACAAATAATAAGCACAAATTCTCATTTCACCACCTATATTGTATGAAAAAATTATTCGTAACATGTTTCCTTCAAACCAAAAATAATAACTTACATGTCAAAGTTATACCATGTTTTGTTCTAAAAGGATCTTAAGGGACTACACTCAACCAATGTATCCAAGATAATAGGGCACAAAAATAAATACTCACACACGGTTGTATACTAGGCCACCCCGACGTGTTGGTGCAATCTATTTGGTGATATGGGCTTCCATTTGTAAAATATTGCATTTAACTACCTTATAATGATTAAAACTATTTTTTTGGCACATTTGCATTCATTAGGATGACAAGAAAACTAAATTGACATGGGAAAAATATGATAGGATTTCATAGAGGGTCTCAACATGGAAGTGTAAGTCCAAAAGAGACTCCTTTTCAAGGTGTCATGGAGATTGAGAACTCGCCGTCGAAGTTATGGCCTTTTTGTTCTCGGGGCTCGTAATGGACTTCGCTCGACCAATGTAGCTGGGAAAGACTAAGATTGTTGGGCACTAAAGAGAATCCTCTCTTAGCATTTACAAGGCCTTCTCGACGTATTGGCATATCTGTTTTGTGCCACGAGCCTTCATTTTACAAAATGCTTACACTGACTCAAACTAAAGTTTTTGGCACCTTTACTTTTCCGAGATGATGAGAGAACTAAATTGATGTGGGGAAAATCGTGACATGATTTTGTATAGGGTCTCAATGTGGAGGTGTAGGTCTAAAAGATAACTTTCAAGGTTTCACGAAGACTAAGAAATAAATCACAAAGTAATATACTTTTTGGCTCTCAAGGTTCTTAAGGGATTATACCTAACTGATGTAGCTAGGAAGGAATGAGATCATTAGGTACTAAAACAAAGCCTCACCTAATGTTTACTAGATGACACTAACTGTTGACGTAATATGTTTGGTGCCATAGGATTGCATTTGTGAAATATCACATTTTGCATCCTTCCACTGACTCAAATTGGAGTATTTAACACCTTTACATTCATTGGGACAACAAGAAAAATGAATTGACTAGGGTAAACCATGATGGGATTTCATAGAGGGTCTAAATGTGGTGGTGTAGGTATAGAAGATACCTTTCACAAGGCCACGGAGATCAAAAAACTGTCAAAGTTATAACATGTTTTTCTCTCAGGGCTCTTAAGGGATTACGCCTTGACCGATGTAGTCATGAAGGACCGAGATTGTCGCACATCAAATTAAATCCTCACCTAGCATTTATAATTCCACCCCAATGTGTCAAGCACAATCTATTTGGTGCCATGGACTTTTTTTTTTGTGAAATATCTCATTTTGTGGTCTTCCACCACTCAAATTGGAGTATTTGACACCTTTGCATTTGTTGGGATTGTAGACACCCAAAATTGGGTCACAACCCTTTAAATCCCCTTCGACTAATTAATTCAATACTATTCCCCCACCATGCCCACTTGCACACATTTTAATTAATTTAATTACCACAATTAAGTTAATTACCTACCTCACCTAGCCACCTCACTTATCCACCTCACCTTTCCACCTCACCCTAGACCCATTCTAAGCCTATTAATTTCCCTAGACCAAGTCCCCACTTATCCTAACCAACTAGGACTTAGTCTAACCCTAATATTAATGGCCTATTATCCCTCTAACCAATTTCCAACTCCATTTACTATCATTCCACACTTGTGACCCGAAACCAAAATCTCAATCATGCCAAATTTAGGAAGAATCAGGCTATTTTTAGAAAATATGACCATTTCTCCTTAACCAATGTTGGTTATTCCTCGGCCAAAACCGATCACCTAACCACTTAGTTGGAATAAGGTTTTCTAGCTTTTGTGACCTTGCATGAGACTCTCAAGCTTTTCAACAATCTTGCGACATGTCGAAAGGAGACCATTACAACGTTCACACACAACACAATTCATCAAGAGATTGATTCAGAGCTCTAATGCACTCACATGGAAGCACCGTATCCTCCTCGCTCGCATTCGTTCGAGATCACATACTCCTATAACCATCACCACCACCTACTTTCTACATGCATTCCACAAGTAAGTATTATTTCTTCTTTGTCATTGGTTTCAATAGATTAGTTATTTACTAGTTATCTATTTCATTCTATCACCTCTCATACTTGGATCTCTCCCACAATACCTCTGTCCAACTATCTACCTATTTACCTTTCCTACCTTGCTTGAACAACAATTTAATCACCTTTGAGTCCTTACAAAAACCCCATAACCTTGCCTAAACTCCCGTCACTCTCTGTGTAGTCACAAAGAGTGCCCAAAACCCCATTTTTAATATTCTTACCAAATTAGCGCCATCGACACGGTCACCCAACCGACGTCGGTCCATTACCAGCACTCAACATCAATTTCCTAACCGACGTTGGTCTCGTGATCGCTAAAGTTTCTTGAACCAGAATGCTTCCAACTCACTCAAAACCTCCCAAAACCCCACCAAATCTCACCTAGACCTCATCTATAGTCTCTGTTAGACCTACAAACCTAGACTAACCTATCAACCCTCTGGATTTAATCGTAACTTTTCCTGTTAGATTAAATTTACTTATTGTATGTTATAGGAGATACCTAAATCTTATCAACTACAATAGGATTCATTTATTTACAATATTTCCTTGCATTAATTTGTTTATAATAGTGGATTGACAACCATTCAAGGAAGCATCATGCTTCCGGATCTAGCCTTTCTAGGCAGTCCACTACCATTTTCTATTTAATATAATTTGGTGGTCTTGTTGTGTTCTTAATAGGTCATTCCTTTTATCCAAAGGGAAGCTCTTATAATAAGCTTGGTCAACATTCTGCATGCACACACCATCTTTTATTATCAACCATGTATTCCTCCTCGCCCTTACCTATTATCTGTTTTATCTCTACTTTGCGGTGAAATATTTTGGCACGCCTTGTGGGACCTGTTAGTACCCAAATTGATTCTCCTTCAGAAGCTAAGAAACATCACAAGTTTTCCAGGAAGCTTAGAGACAAGCAGAGCATGTAGTGTGTCATTTTGTAGCCGGGGATAAAATGCAACTTTCTTTTTGTCACTCAGATGTGGAGAAATGGGTAGCACCTTCAAGAGGATTTGACCTATCCTCACTACTTTATGGTTGTGCCTTTCAACCAGGGTGAGAGGACCCTTTTGTAGCCTATTGTTTGTGGAGGAGATGGAGATATCCTTCCTAGTGAAGTTATTAAGAAGACCTTGGAGAAAATATGATCAATACAACAAAACCTAACTCTCACGAGTTGTCACTCTAGATAGTGGAGATATTTTCTAGGCAAGGTTCAAGCTACTAAAGACATTTGGAATCCTGATTGTTTCTGCATGTTTTGGTGATAGAAATTATGCATTTGTGCACACACAGGACAAACAGGGGTAGTATGGGTAGGATTGGTTGTTTTTAAATGAATTTTGGTGGGAGGTGAGGTAGAATGAACTTGATTTGCGGATCTCGATAACTATTACAAAATGGAAATCTTAGACCAAAAATGCTTCAGAATAGCTAAAATGTTCCTTTAACTAGAATATGTGCTTTAATGGAGGCCCAAATCAGCACGTTATCACACAAAATTTAAGAGTTCATTATGAAGGCTCAAATTGAAAAACTTAATTGAACATCATCAATCTCTATTTCATTATGCCTGAGATACCCTCAAAGGCTAACAAACAATCTTATAGTCATGCTAGGAGCCACAATGATTTTAAATTTGTTTATTTCACTATCAAATGAAAGCTCTTCTAATAAATGAAATTGTAAATGCCACCAAACTATCACAAGGATAAGATCTTGTGTGATTTACAAAAATTTCAATGTAAGCTTATGAATGGGAACAAGAAAAACCATTTGTAGACACTCAGAAATGAAGCAGACACAATTTTTCTCAAGATCAACACATAATAACTTGAATTTGATTAAATTCATCAGCAGGGGAAAATTTCTAGAACAATCTTAGAGCTTTTCAATGGTTGTACACTTGCAACCACCTTGACATGATCAAATTTAATATAAAAGAGATAAACAGTTTCTTAAAAAGATGGGCTCTGTCAAATTTTCCTCTTGGGATTTTTCTAACCTCTAACACTCCAACCATTTGCATGATAAATTCGTGCAATTTATAACATTTTACCATAGAGTTTTCTCCCAAAACCCAAACATTGAGTGTACCAGTGCTTGCCATGATCTCGATTGCGATTCCTGAATTAGATCTGTAAAAAGGTGTCAGGTGCTCAGAGGGTAGATCTCTTTGAATATCTTCGCATTTAACTCCTTCTAGTAGATCACTCTTCCTTCTACTTGCCAACCACTTCCACCCCTAATCTATCAAATCTGGTTCTTTGCATGCCTAGGAAGGAAAAATGGAAGATCAAATTGAGCCCAAGGGTCAGATCTCATCTTAATGGTAAAAGACGTCTCCAGATCTTCCCCACAAAATTTAGATATCAAATTAACTCTCCTCTCTGTTTGGCGTGTAGGAAATATCAAGAAATCATGAAGACTCGCATCTCCAGGAGCTTTTTAGTAAAAATGGGGAAAATCAGATACAGACGCACAACCGCCATTGATCTCTACTTGGAAGATTCAATTTAAAATGGGCCAGAGGTTCCTTTTGACCTTTTACAACCTTTTGAAGAAATGGAAAAAAATCCCATTTTACTCCGCCCCTTCGCCTTTGAAAAATAGGTCTGACAGGTGTCCCAATGTGGGTCCCAGTGGAAACACGCTCTCTTTTTATACTTTAGCTCTTTTACAAAAGGAACATTTTCCAAATTTCCCCCGAAAGTCCACACCTCCACCGTTGACTCTTAAGAAAATTTTGACTAATCCTTTGTCGGGCCTGTGGGCCATTTTTATGTTTTAATCCTTTTAATGACAAGGGGTAAAAAATCCAAATTTCCCCCGATGGTCCGCTTCCCCACCTTTTGAATTTTCAAAGCCAACCTTGACCTCCTTTTATCGGCCTTGCTGGCCATTTTTGATATTTTAATCCTTAAGAGGCAAAAAATCTAAGTTGCCCCCTATGGTCCGCTTCCCCACCTTTTGACTTTTCAAACTGCCACGTCACAATGGTGCATCTTGAGATGGTCCTTAAAAGTTGAGACCTTGACCACGTGTCTGGTCCAACAAAATTTGTTTGAAGGATTCGAGGCAATCTCGGCGGAAGGCGCCATGTGTCAGGGTTTGAGGCAATCTCCTTTGGCCGTTGAAAAGTCCAAGCAAAATGTAAAGTGAGTGGAGGCCTCCAAGTTTCCTCCTGACGCTTCTTTAAAATAAAACTCAAGGGCCGGTCCCAAACATGCACGGTCTCTCCACGTGTCCTAGGCCGCTCAAAAAATAGTTAGAAAAGTCTAAGTATGGTAAGACTCGGTGGAAGCCTCCACGCGTCCCCATGGCACAATTTCAAAATGGTGCCCAAGTTTAAGACCCTGAATGAGCGCGGGCTCACCACGTGTCCCTGTCCCGCCAAACCAGTATTAGTTGCATAAAAATTGTCTAAGTCGGGCAAAGTAGCGGAAACCTCCACGTGTCCTCCCGATGCTACTCCAAGGCCAAACCAAAAATAAAATATTCAAATGAGCATTGTTCTCCCACGTAGATAGGTTTTTAAGTTGAGGTGATTCATAATTTTTTTAGGTACCCTGCCAAGCCTCGTCTAACCAAAAGAGGCCACGTTTCTGTTGTTTCAAGGATGTAAATTTGATTGGGAGAAACGCCTGTCAAACCGTAAAATGTAGAAAAATGACCATTTGAGCTCGGAGATGAAATTTTCTCCAAGGACAGAGAATTTAGAAATGTTACAAGGCTCAAATACATTCCTCAAGCTACATCTATTCATTTTTCTTCAAGTATTTAGGGAAAAAATGACAAGGAAAACAAATCGACTGTGGAAAATGGAAAGAACGGGAGAGCCCGAGTTTTTAGATGAATAGAGAATAGGAGACTCAAATTACAGACCCTTTCCAGATAAACAAAGAAATAAGGAAACAACTATGGATCCGTACGTGATCCTCGGCCCAAGAATGGATTGATTACGGCAACAAAAGGAAGGCAAGAGACTTCTCAGGCACAACACGGGGAGATAAAATATGCCAGAGGCTGTAAATTGATAGATTTTCAATGGAAAAATGAGGTGAAACTATTTTGAGCACCAAGCGGGACCCATATTTTAGGTTATTTTCATTGTCCATATAGGGTACATTTGTGTGTTTGTTTCTTTCCGAGAAAATTTCACACTAAATCTCTCCCTAGGAATCTTCTTTTCTTTCTATTTGTCTAAAAGAAATTTGTCCTTTAGTGCTTAAAAAGAACATTTCTTCTTTTCTTATGTATTGCATTTAGTGAAAGAGCATACCTCTTCCTATTCTCCATTTGCTACATCAAATGTCATTTTCGATTTGGGTTTAAAATCTATGCATTTCATACTTTGAGTGCTGCATTAGATCACATAGATTTAATTAGCAATCACATGATGGAGGTCATGACCACTTGGTGATTGGATTTGGATTAAGCGTAGTTCACATTTGTGCACACACTCCTAGGCCAAACCACTTAAATAATTTACACATTTCTTAAACACTCCCTTTCAGGAAGAAGTTGTCAAGGATTTAACAACTCGTTGATGGTGGGCACCGTCTGGTGTTTTAGTTGGTTTGTCATATCAGAATTTAGACCAAACATACTGAAAGGTATATCATGCCTCTTTGTCCAAAACTAACCTGAAACCAACCATAGACTACTTATAGGGTACCTTCATTATCCAAAAACTCTATTCTATTCATAGTCAGTTTAAAAGGCATAAGCCACTGAACATTAAAATCGATACTTAGGATTTGTGTGTTTTGCTAGTTTTTGCTTGATTGAATTACGTTTTGAGTTGTGAGAATGATTTGTTATTTTTCTTCTCTTTCACACTCCACCATCATAACCGAGTGTATTCTGGTTTTTCTGAGTGTGATAGGACATTATTGTACCATACACAACTTCTAGGTTGGCTTTATTTTGAATTAATTCACTCCAAATTCAAAATTTTCTTCATCTTCTCAAAAATCATAGTAACCAACATTGGTCTAGTGCATGACATCGGTTCATTCATCATAACGACACCTATTAACCGACCGATATCGGTCTCTGTCTATTTATGGTTATTCTATCAAAAATAATATTTTATTCACATTTTCACACTTTTTGTGTTCTGGTCTCTTATGATACACTCATTTCTGAGTCTCTATTACCACTTACAAAACTTTTTTCACCTATTTTGTACCTTTCTTATCTAGATTTCCAAATTTATTGATTATCCACAGTAACCAACATCAGTCTAGGGACCGACATCGGTTCATCTACCTAACTGACATTGGTAACCCAGCCAATGTTGGTTTCGTATTTTGATTTTCTTGTGAAAACAAAAACTTATCATCATCTTCAAGATTTTTCCCGTCTTCGCTTCTGTGTTTATGTATCATTTTCAGAGCTTAGACTATATATCTTTCCACCATTCACATGGTTTTAACTCGCCAACAAGCCAATTCCCTAGGTTTTCACGCCAGCTGTTAGCTACTAGCTCCCAGCCCTTCACCACCTTATATTTCTTCACCCATGGACCCCACTGTTTCTATTGCTATACCCATAGGTAATGAGGAATTCATGAAATTTCTTAATCATAATCCCACCTTGTTATATTACCTCGCCCATTTTTCTACCTATGAATTGTTAGTGTTAGGTGTGGAGCCTGTTTTCATGTGTGAAAGTGTTGAAGACTGTACACTAAGAGTACTATACACTTTTCATGTATCCTCGCCGGAGTTTGGGGGGTGCAGCCCCTAAATTTTTTTTTTGGGCGTAAATATTTTTTTGCCTCGAAAAAATACACCCGACATATCGGGAAACATGCTCTTCTCATATGGGCGAGATTTTTGACCCATATGTTTTTGGGCTGGTTTTGGCCCATGGTTTTGATACACACGGTATTGTAAAACTGCTTAAGCAGTTGCGTACTTATATGGTTTTATGCATATGGTTGGGTATAATGAAAAACATTGTGGATGTGCTTTGAATTCGGCTGTGAATTCTGTAGAGTTTGTTGAGCATAGCTCCAAACAGATCTGGGTATTGTATTGAGAGAGCGGTGGCTTGTAATAAAATCTGAGCAAGTGATTCTTGGTGGACGTAGCCCAAATTGGGTGAACCACGTTAAATATTGTCTCTTTGTGTTGTGTTATTTTATTCTGTAATTTTATTTGAGATCTATAATAATTTCTGCATATTAGTTTCTATTGTTGTGATTATGTGAGGGATTATTCCGCATATTTTATCACTTATTTCCTAACAATTGGTATCGAGCTGGTTTGGTTTCTTTGAAGTGTTGAAATGCACAGGAAATTTTTATCTTGAGTGGGAGCTATGGCGAGATGATGGAAGATCTAGGGTTGATAAATTCAACGGGAAAAATTTCAGTCTTTGGAAGATGTAGATGGAAGATTACCTTTATCGAAGGATCTTTATACTCCACTGGTCGAGAAGGTGAACAAACGCTCAAGCATGACAGATGCGAGAATGTGATTTGATAGATAGGAAGGCACTTGGGATAATCCATTTGTATCTTGCATCTTCGGTATTATTTAATGTTTCAAAGGAAACGACAACAAAAGAACTGATGAATGTATTAGGGAAGTTGTATGAAAAACCCTCTACCTCTAATAAGATATTTTTAATGAAAAAGTTGTTTAATATGAAGATGTCGGAGAATGGTTCAAGAGTGAGATGATCTAAATGATTTTAATATGGTTGTAAATATGCTAGCTTTGATTCTAATAGAATTTGATGAAGAAGTTAGGGCTTTATTAGTTACGTGCTCTTTACCCGAGAGTTGGAATAGCTTGGTAATGGCGGTAAGAAACTTGGTTCAGCTAACTCAAAGTTGAATTTTGAGGATGTTGTAGGGGTGATTCTAAGTGAGGAAATGCGAAAAAACCTCGGTGAATCTTCTACTTGTGGAATGCTTTAATAATGGAAACTAGAGGGAGACAGAAGAATAGAGGAAGCCGTGGAAAATCAAAGGATCGGACAAGGTCAAAATCCAAAAGCAAGATAGTATGATGGCACTGTGGAAAGTCTGGGCATGCAAAGAAGGACTGTTGGGAGCTTCAAGACAAGAAGAAACAACAGGAAGAAAACAAGGAGGCAAATGTGGCAACGGGTAATGTATGTCAGGATGCTTTGATTCTTTCTTTGCACAATATTATTGAATCTTGGGTTTTAGATTCGGGGGCTTCTTTCCATGCTTCTCCACATAGGCATTATTTTGTTGATTATGTTCAAAGAGATTTTGGGCATGTTTTTCTTGGTGATGATGAGCCTTGCAGCATAGTTGGAAAAGGTTCTATTCGGGTTAAGATGTAGAATGAGAATACTTGGCTATTGAAGGATGTCAGACATGTGCCTACATTAAGATGAAATTTTATATTGGCAAGGCAGTTGGGAAGTGATGGTTATACTGTGATATTTACAGTGGACTCTTGGAAGGTTACCAAGGGTGCTCTTGTGGTGGCAAGAGGTAAGAAGGTTGGAACCTTATATTTAACCACTTATAGCACTAATGTTTATAATCTTGTGGCTTCAGAAGTAGATACAACATGGTGGCACTATAGGCTCGGTCATATGAGCCATAAGGGCATGGAGATCATAAAGAAGGATTTTCCCGGATATACAGAAACATGTTTGGAGTTATGTGAGGACTAAATATATGTGAAACAGAAGTGAGTACGGTTTCTCAATGTTGAACCTATAAAGAAAGAGAGTAAGTAAGAGCTGGTGCATTCTGATGTGTGGGGGCCAGCTTTGGCATCATCTTTTGGGGTTCAAGTTATTATGTTACTTTTATTGATGATGCGACAAGGAAAGTTTGAGTTTATTGTATTAGAAACAAATCTGATGTATTTGACACTTTTGTTAAATGGAAAGCCTTGGTAGAGAATGAAACATGTCTTAAGCTAAAATGTCTTAGGTCAGATAATGGAGGGGAGTATTGCAACAATGAATTTGATGATTATTGTTCTAAGAATGGAATCCGCAGGCAAAAGACGGTTCCAGGAACTCCGTAGTAGAATGGGGTATAAAAAAGGATGAATAAAACAATAATGTAACATGCTAGGAGCATGAGGTTACATGCAGAGCCTGCCTCTTTCTTTTTGGGCAGAAGTAGTGAGCACAGCTGTGTACTTGATAAACAGAGGAACCTCAAGTGCCTTGGATGGAGGCACACCTGAGGAGGCTTGGTATGGTAAGAAATTTGATTATTCATTTCTTAGAGTCTTTGGATGTGAGGTGTTTGTTCATATAGACAAGGATGATAGGACCAATCTAGAGGCTAAATCAAAAAAATGTACTTTCATTGGTTATGGTGGTGATGACTTTGGATATAAATATTGGAGTATTAAGGACAAGAAAATCATACGATCTAGGGATGTGGTCTTTAATGATAAAGTCATGTATAAGCAAAGAAGATTATAGGAAAATAGGAAGAATCCAAAAAGAATATGTAGTAGTAGAGGATCTTCGGATGGGAAAGTGACACATGAATCGGTTCAGAACCCCTCAATAGGAACCCCAAACTCCTGTATTTAGGTCTTCTAGGGTAAGAAGAGAACACGGACGTTTTTCTCCTTCTCTTTATTATTTATTACTCACCGATAGTGAAGATCCAGAGAGCTTTGATGAAGCAATGCAGGTAGGTGCCAAGAAGAAGTGGGAGCAAGCCATGGATGAGGAACATCTAGGCTCTCATGGAGAACCAGACATAGGATTTGGTGAAACTATCCGAAGGTAAAAGAGCATTACAAAACAAGTGGGTGTTCAGAGTCAAAGAGGAAGAAGGAGGCAAGAAAAGATACAAGGCCCGGTTGGTGGTCAAGAGGTTTGCATAGAAAAAAGGTATAGATTTTGATGAGATTTTTTCTCCTGTAGTAAAAACGACTTCTATTAGAACTGTTCTAGGAATAGTTGCAGCAGTGAGAAGACTTACACTTAGAACAACTTGATGTAAAGACTACATTTCTCTATGGTGATTTAGAGGAGGAACTATATATGCAGCAACCAGAGGGCTATGAGGTCAAAGGTAAAGAGGAGATGGTGTGTAAACTGAAGAAGAGCTTGTATGGCTTGAAACAAGCTCCATGTCAATGGTATAAGAAATTTGATAGCTTCATGATGGAGTAAGGTTATATTAGATGTCATTCTGACCATTGCATGTATACAAAGAAATTTGAGGATGACAATTATATTATCCGTAATACGTATGTGGATGACATGTTGGTTACAGGTATAAACATGCAGGAAATAAAATTACTCAAGAAGCAACTAAGTGAATCCTTTGCTATGAAGGATTTGGGTGCAGCCAAACAAATCCTTGGTATGAGGATATCTCGGGATAGGAAGGAATGAAAGTTGACTTTATCTCAGGAAGAGTACATTAAGAAGGTCTTGGAGAGGTTTAATATGTAGGATGCTAAACCGGTTGGGACTCCTTTGGCAGGCCACTTCAAGTTATCAAAGGAACAGTGTCCTAAGACAGAGCAAGAGAGAAACCAAATTTCTAAGGTACCTTACTCATCAGTGGTTGGCAGTTTGATGTATGCCATGGTGTGCACTAGGCCTGATATTTCCCATGCAGTGGGAGTGGTGAGTAGATTTATGAGTGATCCAGGTAGAGATCACTGGCAGCGATAAAGTGGATCCTTTGGTATTTAAGAGGGACCATGGGGACAATTTTGTGCTACAGTGGATCAAACACCACTTTGTGTGGTTATGTAGATTTAGATATGGCTAGAGATGTAGATAGCAGGAGGAGCACAACAAGTTATGTTTACACTGTAGGTGGAACAATAGTAAGTTAGATTTCACGACTATAGAAGTTAGTGGCTTTTTCAACCACGGAGGCTGAGTATGTTGCTGCCACAGAGGCAAGCAAGGAAATGATTTGGTTACAACAATTACTTGAGGAGTTGGGGCATAAGTAGGAGGAAGGAAAGTTGCATAGTGATAGTCAGAGTGTTATACACCTAGCTAAGAACTCTGCTTTCCACTCTAGGACAAAGCATATATAGTTAAGGTACCATTTCATCAAGACAACTTTGGAGGAAGAGAAGTTCAAGTTGGAGAAGATTCATACCAGTCATAATCCTGTAGACATGATGACCAAGGTGGTCATAAGGCAAAAACTGAAGCTGTGTTTAACTTTGTTTTGTCTTCACAGAAACTAGTGAAGGGTTGAGAAACTTGCTTAGAGGAAAACTAGTCTCCAAGTGGGAGATTGTTAGGTTGTGGAGCCTATTTTCATGTGTGAAAGTGTTGAAGACTGTACACTAAGAGTATTGTACACTTTTCATGTATCCTCGCCATGGTTCAAGGGTGCAGCCCCGAACTTTTTTTTGGGCGTAAATTTTTTTGCCTCGAAAAAACGCACCCAACATATCGGGAAACGTGCTCTTCTCATATGGGAGATATTTTTGACCCATATGTTTTTGGGCTGGTTTTGGCCCATGGTTTTGATACACACGGTATTGTAAAAAGCTGCTTTAGCTTTGTTGCCTACTTATATGGTTTTATGCATATGATAGGGTATAATGAAAAACATTGCAGATGTGCTTTGAATTCGGCTGTGAATTATGTAGAGTTTGTTGAGCATAGCTCCAAACGGATCTGGGTATTGTATTGAGAGAGCGATGGCTTGTAATAAAATCTAAGCAAGTGATTCTTGGTGGACGTATCCCAAATTGGGTGAACCACGTTAAATACTATCTCTTTGTGTTGTGTTATTTTATTCTACAATTTTATTTGAGATCTATAATAATTTCTACATATTATTTTCTCTACTGTTGCGATTCTGTGAGGGATTATTCCACATATTTTATCACTTATTTCTTAATAGTTAGGACAAATCATATATAGGATGCATGTCTTCATTCCTCTTGTTCTCACCCCCACTTTCATATCAGCCAAAACTAATGTAGCATTACTTGCTTCCACCTTACCACCCGTTGTTTCTTAGATCACCGCTACATCTTCGATATTTGTCACACTGTGACATATATCACACCCTTAGTGTCTGTTTCTCATTAAACGAACACCTCACCATCATTTACAACTCTTAGTGTATGGATACCCACATCATCAACACCTCATGTACCCATTTCTTCTCAACCACTAGTCACTTCAATTATCTCATACCCCCTTCCAGAACCTGGTCCTTTCCATACCCCAAACTCTTCCACCTATTACTATGAGGGTCTCTAGACAAGATCCTCCCACTTATACCCCCGCCTCAATAATCGTCTTACCTCTGCTTCTTATTCAAGGTATATGCCTTCATCATCTATTATGTCTTACATACCCCATTACGGTTTGCTTATTCGGTACCACCATACATTGGTGTGCCATCTATGACTTATCTACCTCATCCACCCCCTTATATTATAGGGGGAGTCCCTCAATCGAATAATACAAATGATCTCATGAAGATGATGATGGATAAGATGAAGACCCTCGAAAGCATCATTTCGGCTCCCATAATACCTTGACTTATGATGAAATCTGTAATGAGACTATTCATCCACCTATACCCATTCATCATTATCCTGCACATTAGGAGATGCCTAAGTTCAATCAATTTAATAGAAAGGAAGATCCACAACAACACTTTGCAATCGTTAAAACACACATGTTATGTGATTGCCCAAGGCGACACCTTAATTCTTAGGATTTTCTCATGTCCTTGACAAGAATTGCTTTAGAGTAGTGCAATGCTTTACCAAAGTACTCAATATTCTACTTAAATTAGTTAGCCCGAGATCTTACTTGACTATTTCTCCATTAATATCTCCAAGAAGGTATCCATGACTAATTTATAATCTATTTTTCAGTACGAGGATGATTCTATCATTGAATTTGTCACACGTTACTCGGTGGGTCTCATTAATCAGCTTTCCTTTCAACTTCCAAAACCCAAGCTGATAGAGTTGTTCACTAGGGCTTGTGTTAGGCATATTTCCCCAACTCTTCAGGTACAAACATTCTGAACGTTTGATGAGGCATTCACCATGGCTTAGAAGATATAAATCCATGCCCTCGAAGAGAAGAAACTTCATCTTTGAAACAAGAGTGATCCATTTAAATAGAATGACTCCTCTTCCTCTTGTAAACCGTAAAACAATTTTTCTAAGGAAAAATGATCCACCAACGTGGTTTTGAAATTTGGCCCTTCCCATATGTCAAATCAATCTGAAACCTCCTTCCAATTTATCCCATATTCATAATTTCTAGTACAAGTACAGACGTTATACCCCCATAGGATAACCTTACTCCTATGTTTTGGAAAAACTGTTAAAAGTGGGCGTCATCACCCTTCCATCGATATTGCCACATACCGGCTTTGATCCTTCCCATCATGTACCTACGTGGTATAAAGAGAATGACTACTGTAACTATCACCACATTAGAGGGCATAGTGATGGAAATTGTAAAACATTCAAAAACATTGTCTAGGAAATGTTAGATAATGGAGATCTCGTCTTGGATAACCCTAACACATCGGCAAATCAAAACCTTTAGGTCTTTAACAAACCTTTTCCAAACAATACCCATTCAACGAATCATGCCGGCGATACCTCTATGATCGACACCAATGTTTGCGAGGTCCATGTCATATTTGATATAGTACTGTCTCTTCTACTTAGTTGCCCTCCATCCCGTCTATTGAAAAAAATTCTTGCGAGCTCCTATACCCAAGGAGGATCCTATTTCACCTACTCCTCTACCCATAGAGGAGCATACCTCACCTATTCCTTCATCTATAGAGGTGTTTACCCCACTTATTTCATCACCTATCGAGGATCCCATATTACCCATGCTTCTACCCAAAGAAGAGTCTATTTTATCCTCTTCTCTACCTAAGAAAGAGTCTACACCACCTACCTTGCTCCCTCCTCGACCCATATGGGAGCCGCTTCTATACTCTCTTATTTCGGTGGTGCGTCTCCTAGGGTCTACTTTAGGATCTTGTTAATCTTCTTACATCACTTCTACCTATAGAGTTAGAAGATAAAAATTCCTTATCTCATAGACCTCAGAATTTTTCACAAGGATTACCACCAAGTCGTCACCATCTTCCTCTACCTCTACACCATTCTCTTATTTGGCCGATCGCTTAGAGTATGTTGACCACACCACACTCTAGGGGTGCCTACATCTCCTAATACCTACCCAAATGAATATGTTGACCCCAAATACTTCAACTATTTATCCAAAGGTATTCTAAATAACTAAGACCAAGATGCCTGAACCAGTCATATTAGCATCTTCTTCATCAGCCTCACCTTCACCTCAACCTTCACTTGCACCCAAACCTTCATCAAAACCTAAACCTCCACCTCCACCTAAACTTAAAACTACAGTGGGGGTCCATCTTACACCTAGTCTACTGCATCCCGCAATCAAACTAGACTTGACTACTAAACAACCACCGTCACGAAGTCAACTCCCACGCCTAAGAAGAAGACACAATCTCTTAGGCCTTATTCACCCTCACCCCTTCCATCAATATTAGGACCACATCCTTCTACCTTGGTCAAGTTACCACTTCACCAAGGTGATTCAAGGTAAGACAACCCATATCCACACCTTCACCACCTCATTTACCCACACCTTTACCTCTTCATAAAAATAAATCCCAAATACGACAAGTAGCGCATCCACACCTCTACCTTCATCTTCACCACCTCTTCAATCTACACCCATGCCTATACCTTCATCATCTACCTTACCTACATATTCTCTATTACCTACCACCATATCACAGCCAAAACCACAAATTTCACCATGAATTTTTAGATTTCCCTTAGCTTCCGCATCTCCTTCTACCTCACATATCCCACCTGCACCTTTACCTAAGAAGGTGCAACCTAAATAAAAAAAACCTTCATTACCTACCAAAAAGGTAGCCCCACCTATGCCACCTCCAACAACACCTCTTCCACAAAAATCACCGTGCCTTCATCGAAACCTACTCGACTTGATTGTGATCTGTTAGCGAGATCCTATTCTAATGTCCTTTCTAGGTTTCAGAAATCTCCACTATCACACTACCTCCCATTAAACCTTACGATCCACTCAAACCTAAACCAAAAGGATTTGATGATACTAAGATTTTTGCATATGATCGCTCTCCAGGGAATGATATCGAGGATTGTAAGGCCCTTAGAAACGTTCTCCTTCAACTTTGTAATTCCAAAAACATCTTGGAAGAATATGACCAACTGGAGGATAATTTCATTCCCCCTTCACCCACCTCCATACGACCTAATCCTATATCTATTCAGCGGTCGTTACCTCCATCTCCACAACCATATTTTCCATCTCTGGTATTAAAAAAAAAAATGGTTTGAGTAGCCACTCGATCACAAAAGGATAAAGGAAAAGAGAAAGCGACCAACCCATCTAGTGCACATGGATCTACCATTCCATTTTCATGTTCCCCTAAGATAACCATCTGTGGGCCATCCTATCTAATTTTTGATGGTGTCACTCATCGCACTATGATCAAACAACTACATCAATATCCTCTCAAAATGTCTTTATATGACCTCATCCAAACCTCTGAGTCTCATTTCCAGGCCCTCCTTGAGATCCTACAAACTATTGAGGTTCTACCGAATGACCCTATGTCTATTTCCGCCATATTCACCCCTCATCATGTGGCCACTCTCACTGCTTCACCTAAAATTTCTATTCTCCTGCCACTCACCAAGTTTCTACCATCAATTTATCTTACTCGAGAGATTTCCCCTCACCATTTAGAGGATCCTGATCTCGCCCTCTTCATCTCTATCTACATCGAAGATACTCATGTCTCGACTCATAATGATTAATGGAGGTGTGAGTATTAATATTATTTCCTCTCGTGCATACGAATAAATGCGCATACCTGTTAATTTCATGCATAATAACTTGATTATGCTTCCTTCTTTTAATGATGTTCTAACTTATACTCTCAACACCATCATCCTCCACATCCGTGTGGGTCCCCGCACCATTCCTAAACTGTTATATGTTCTCGAAGGGAATTCTAATACAACATGCTGCTTGGAAAACCATGGATCTATGCCATGGGGTGTGTACCTTTGACCCTTCACTGCTGCATCAAGTTTGAATATGAAGGACACCCTTACACTGTTTAGGAAAATCCTTCACCTTTCAAAACCTGTAACATGTTGTATTGATCAAATGATTTCCTTATTCCAGTTAAGGCATCTGCTACCGCTTCCACCTCATCTACTACCACTATCGCCTCATATACTACCACTTTTGCTTCATCCACTACCACTCACCGCTTCATCTTCTTCCATTGTTTCATCCACCACCTCTGCTACTACGTCTTCTTTAACCAACCCATCTATCCCCACTGCTGCCACAACTTCCAAAATTAGCCCATCTACCAACCCTTATTCTCAAACATTGAATAACTCATCCATTCCCACCACCCAAGTTCCAAATTTCAACCTTTCGACAAGTTTTTTTCAACGCCTTACCCCGGGGAGTATTTCTGTATAACATCGACACTTTCCAAACCCTCGGGAGTAAGGAAAACTTCATCAACACCCACATTATGATTTTCATTTAGGATAATTTTTTCCATACATTCCTCCCCAACTTTTCACCAACTTGACATTCGTGGGGACTTGTTACTTCTTTTTATTCTCCCGAACCACATAATCAAACAAGACCTTTTTCCACTTAATTTCATTACCTCACCAACCATCGCCGCGCTCACACCTTTCTTCATCATTGTGCTTGGAACGGTTTTGGATTTGGTCTTTACGAACAAGGTCATCATACCGTTATTCCTTACACTACCAAACATAAGGACCACTGTGTTATTAGATTTGATAAACCACCTAGTCCTAAGAGGGCAAGAATTGAATTTGTTGAGGAAGATCAACCTTCTTCACATTCTTCACCTTCTTCACCTATCACACCACCTTCACCCACGAAATCCATGGATCCATAATCCATTCCTCCTATTTTTTTCATGAACACCATTTCTTTAAGACCTTTGACCTATCGTAATGATGGCGAGGTACCCTCTTCCCTTCCTCTTCTTTATCTTGACATGATGAAGGAAGACACACCTTCTATCAACACCGTTCAATGTCAAGATGATGATTCCATTCTCACTTATTCATGTGTAGAAAATTCTTACATTCACCAGTCATTACCTTCTGAAATACAAACCATGTTGAATGAATTGACCATAGAGATCAACATTCACACTCAGGACAACCCTCACATTCTAAAGATAGGCCAATATTTAGATTCTACTAAACAAGAATCCTTCACCTCTTTCCTCCGAGATCATAGCAATGATTTTGCTTGGTCTTATGCCAATATGCCTAGTATTGACCCAAATATCATGGTCCACAATATCGTTACTATCCCTAATGCCAAACATGTGAAACAAAATTTACAAAAAATGCATTCACGTATTGCCCTTATTGTCAAAGAAGAACTCCAGCACCTTCTTTTTGTTTCTTTCATTCTACCTATCGACTATCTATAATGGATTTATAACATTATTCCTATCACTAAGGTGACAGGGTGACTCCACATTTGCATCAACTTTCGCAACCTTAACCTTGCCTACCCTAAGGATGAATTTCCTCTACCTGGAATCGACCAACTTGTTGATCTTATAACCGGCCATGAGATGCTATCTCTCATGGATGATTTCTCAGGTTAAAATCAAATATTAATAGCTCCAGAGGATCAACACAAAACATACTTCATCACCCCTTGGGGGACCTTTTGTTATCGTGTCATTCCCTTTAGCTTTACAAACACTAATGCCACTTATCAGCGTGCTATGACCTATATATTCCATGACATCATGCATGACATACTGGAATACTAGGTCGACGACCTTCTCGGTAAGTCCAAAATTCATGTCGAGCACCTCCCAATTCTCAAAATCATATTTTACCATCTCATCAAATAATGCATTCACCTTCAACCAAAGAAGTGTGTATTTGTAGTTCTCTCTAGAAAACTCCTTGGTTTCAACATCTCCTTGCGGGGCATTAAAGTCGATCCCGCCAAAATCAAGGCTATTCTTAAGATTCCCCCACCTACTAACCTTTGAAACTTCATAGTTTGTAAGGAAAATTGTAATCTATTTGACACTTTATTTCCCAACTTTCCGATCGATGTCACCCCTTTCATCATCTTCTTAAAAATATGTCTCCTTCAATTGGAATGATGAGGACCACAAAGCCTTTGAATCAGTTGAAGAAATACCTTCTTCACCTCCCGTGCTCATCCCACCTAAAGATGAAAAACCTTTCTACCTATACATTTCCACCACTGACCATTCCTTGGGTGTCATGCTCTGCTCGCTCATCATGATGAGCAACACATGGAGTAAGTGGTTTATTACATAAGTCGTATACTTTAGACTATGAGACTAGATATACCCATGCTGAAAATATTTTCCTAGCCTTAGTCTTCATAGCCACAAAATTCGCCACTACCTACTTAACCATAAAACCTTCGTCATCACTAACACCGACCCTTTACATTACATGTATGCAAAACCTTACCAACATCAACGCACCTCGCATTGGCTTATGCTCCTCACAGACCTAGACCTATAATTCATTCATTAAAAGTATGTCAAGGACAAACCATTGCAAATCAACTTGTAGATGCTCCACTTCCTGGACATCAATCTTCCAACTTTGATTTTCTAGATGAATCTATCGCCACCCTTTCCCTCAATGATTTTCTCGATGAATCTACTTGTTTAAAAAAAAAAACTTATTCTTTGATGGTTCTAAATGTCAATGTGGGGATGGTGCAGGGGTCATCCTCATTCCTCTTGATGGCGAGCCTATGCCTTTATCCTTGAAATTTGACTTCGATTGCACCAATAACATCACCTATTATGATGCACTTATCTTGGCCCTTTAAATTTCTATAGTCCTAGATGTTAAAAATATTAATATATTTGGTGTTTCCCAATTGGTTGAACCATGTCAATAGTTTATAATAGTGTGTAAAACGAGGTCCTTCAAAATTATAAGTTCCATGTCAACTTACTTTTGACCACCTTTGACCATTACCTCATTCAAACCACTCTGTGATCCACCAAAAATTTGTGGATACCATGGCTTTTCTTGCCTCACAAATACCTACCTCACCTTCCGAATCAAAAATATTTTCACAGTACAATGGTTGCAGTCGCATTCTTACATCATTCTGGTGTTAATTTTGTGCGAGGTATCGAAACCGACCCATGTGAAATTTGGTATAAGAAATTTTTGATTACCTCTCTTTCAATTCTACCCCAACCTACATCATAATGTTCGTGCAAGCATTCCTCCATAAGGTCTCTGTTACATCATCATGGGTGGTATTCTCTACAAACGTGGCTTTGACGGTATCCTACTCAGGTGCCTCACTAGTTCTGAAAGTCCATACACCATTAAAGAAATACATGATTGGACTTGTGGTGGAAATTTCAGTGGCCATGCTATTGCCAAGCGCATCCTTCACCTTAGATATTAATAGCCAACCCTTAACAAAGATTTTTGTGAGTATGTCAAACATTGTGTGAAATGTCAGCAACACGCTAACCTTCACCATACTCCTAGTCACACCTTACAAGTTTTTAGGGACTTTTGGCCCTTCTCTCAATGGGTTTTGGATCTCGTCGGAGAGATTAACCCTCATTATTCTCAATGCCATTAATTGGTCATCACCACAACTAAATATTATACTAAATGGGTAGAATCCATGATTTCAACTAAAGCTGAGAAAATATGTGAACTCACCAACCACCACATCATTTGTGACTTTGGTGTTCCTCATCACCTCATCACTGACAATGGAAAATAATTCAAAAACAAACCCTACATAAAATGTGTGATAACTTTGGCATTCAACTAAGTTTCTCATCACCCTATTACCCACAAACCAATGGCCAAAATGAATCTTCCAACAAAACCCTAAGCAAAATTCTTATGAAATTCTTCAATGAAACTGGAAAGGATTGACACACAAACACATTCCTTTCACCTTATAGGATTACCGTACTAGCATTCATACCTCTACCAATGCTACACATTTTTATTTGGTCTTCAATATAGAGGTCGCCCCGCCTCTTGAAGTACAAAGTCCATCTTTTCGTATCTCACTCAAAGATATGCTAGCTAATGATGATTTTTACAAAAATGTGTGACACAACTTGAACTATTAGATGAATGCCATTTAAATGCGCTAGACCATCTTCAAATCTGCCAAAAATGTATCAAGCGTGCCTATGAGAAATGTGTTCATAAGCGAAATTTTAAGATCGGTGATCTTGTCTTAAAGGAAAATCAACACGTAACCAAATCATAGAAAAGAAAAAGGGGCAAGTTTTCTGCTAATTGTCGTTGACTCTACATTGTCACCCATACCTATGGATTAGGTGCTTATCGTTTATCTTCCTCGAAGGTAAACCCGAACCTAAGCCCCTTAATGCATTGCATATTTGACCATTCTAATTTTGAATAAAGCACTACATCACTTTATGTCACCTATATGCTCGTCCCTTGAGCAAACCTTTCCTCCATCTACCTATTTTATGGACCAACAAATAAACTAGAATTGTGTGATTATACGTCAACATTCATCCTTGTCTTAAAATGAGTACTATGGCTATACTCATGACATGATTCTCATGGATAATTTTCTTCCTTTTCAGGATGGAATCCCATGGTCGTTCGTCAATTGAAACCCCTCTTTCATAGCTAATCTTTTCGTGTTATGGTCTTGCCTTCATAAAAGAGGCCTACACTCTGTTATTGTTTTGTCCATGGCTTTAAGTTCAAAAATTAAAAAGAAAAAAAAAATACACATGGAATAACCAAACTCTACTCCTTGAGTCAAACTTCTCGTAAATAGATGATTCCCTCAAAATGACATATACCTCTCTTTCTTGCTACTATAAGTAGACTTCTCCCTCAAAGGAAAGCTATACAAAGTCAACCAATTATTATAATTATTCTATCCAAAAAGAAGACTAATATGTATATCTCAAATAAAATAATTCTAGAGCTTCCCGCATCAAGCAACTTCACAAATACCTCAAGGAGAACTATGTATTCCATTATAGACTTCTTGCATCAATTAATCTATACAAGCAAAAAGAAAAGAAAAAAATAAAAAAAAATACAAACTTTTGGTCATGGACTTGCCTATTTTGGTTTTGGGTATCTTGCAGAAGGGGCATGCTATCCCACAACAAGGTTATGCTAAACAACCTCTTCCACCTTACCCTTTTTTATTATCTCCTACCTCAATTAAAAGGACGATGCGTGTACTTTACACATAGTGATCACACCACTTCTTTCACCTATAAACCTATCACATCATGTAATGTATCTAGGGACTTAAGATCAATAAGTCTTAAGATATGACATTTATGGTCTTTTTCAACTTGGGGCATTTCACTTCTTTTTAGTTCACCTATGCCTACCTTGTTGTTTATTCAATAGGAAAAGATCATCTAAATTGAATCACCTATACACCTTCATTTATGCCTACACCTAATTCACTTTGCCTATTACCTATTCAACATTCAACCTTTCCTATTTTTTCAAACATGCCTTACCCAACCAACCCACCTATTCATCTGACCTAACCCAATCTCATTCTTCCTTGGTTTATGGGAGAGCTACATCATCCTGAGGCCTCTTTAGAAAGGCCTATGTAGGTAGCACTTTTGGGGCATGGGGTCCTTTGAGGTTAGCTCGACCAATCTTTTCCAAATCATCATTTCCTCCAACAAACAAACACTCAGTTAGTTAATTTCCACAAAAACAACAAGTTGGAAGTTAACTCAACAAAAACCATACATCATCCATTATACATCATCATTTATTTTCCATAAAATCAATAACTTGGAAATTAAACCAAACCATGCCTAACTATCAAGTTTCCATAACATCAATACATTGGAAATTAAACCATTCAATCAAATAACCATAATAAAACCATGCCTAACTATCAAGTTTCCATAATATCAATACATTGGAAATTAAACTATTCAATACAACATCATTTCATTTCACAAATAACATCAACTAAACCATGTCTAAACATTTAGTTTCCATAATATCAATAACTTGGAAATTAAAATGAAACAAATCAAACTCAACCATGCCTAATCATCTAGTTTCCATAACATCAATACATTGGAAATTAAACCATTCAATCACATAACCATAACTCAATCATGCCTACACATCTAGTTTCCATAAAATCATTAACTTGGAAATCAAATCAAACCATGCCTATATCTACTTTCCATGATAACAATATAATGGAAATGAAAACCAAACACACCATATAAATATCATCATCCATCTATATATCGGAATGTCTATATATCAATATATTGAATATACATGATATATAAATATCTCAAAACCTCTCATACACATCTCTCATCTTTGGCATGCAGCCAACATATATCTATCAAAAATCAAAACTAGAACATCCACATAACCATATCTCTCGTATCATTTTCGGGAGGGACCGACACCTCTATTACTCTCTCATGCACCCTCACTTAACCTATGTTGTCATGAGATGGTCACCTCATGCTCACCTTACCTATGAGAATGGTGGTTCTCTAAGCTGCTAAAACTACGAGTCCGTGAACTTGTCCTTACACTGGCCGTCTTCTTTGCTCTTTGCTCGACATATGACAAAACATATATACCAACATTTGATATTCGATCATGGTAGTACATGACCTCATTCACAATATCCTTGTATATGTCAATGGATATAAATCATGAAGGTTCCATATCTATCTGTGGACCCTACCATAAAAAAAGTGGCCCCTATCTTGGTGCATGTGGACGTGGACCCCTGTGCTTAAACATGTATTGTTTCTTATCTCTTGCTTGTGGAGGCGGACCCTATGCTCGAAATCAGCACTTGTAAGCTATGCCATCTCGGCCCTATAAAGTGACAACTTGTGCCTCATAAAGTAAAGCAACCCGATCTGTGTAGGTCTTCCACCTGCCCTCCATCCCTCAGCTAGTGCTGTGCCTACACCTTGGCCTATACTAGTTGTCCTCGAAGCGTGGCCACTTGTGCATGTGATTAAGCTAGCTACAATTGTAAAGATGTCACATGCCTTTATAACTGATCCCTCTCCACTATCACGGTGGCCAAGTCTTTCTCGGCCTAGCCTTGATGGTGTTGTCATGTAGTTGGGCTATCCACCAACACCTGTATCCTTCGAGAATACTTACATCATCAATCCACGTATCATTACTTGCTCCTCATGCTCTATAGGATCTACTAGATGTGGTGGAGAAAATGGTCTCTCCACATCATCCCTACGATACGGTGGAAACAGTGGAGGAAAATCTTGCCAAGGCCCAAAATGGCATCTAACCCAGTCCATCGGTATCATCTTGTGCTCCCTAGGTCTCCTTCCCTATATCCACCTAACTAGCTATAATCCTACACGCTCCTCTGCCTTGCCTCCATATGAGGGAAAATAAGAATAAAGCCACCATAAAATACCTAGTCCTAATAGGCCCTCTAACATTTGCCTATAGTAGGTCACATCTCGCGATGCCTCATCCCCTCAGATGTGCTCCTACCATAGCACCCACCTCCTAAAACCTTCTCTATATACACCTCTAAACCAATCCTATGTGGTATGCCAGTAGGACGAAAACACATTATGAGCTCATAGGACCAACAATGAAGTAGATATGTGTAACACACACCGAATCTTTGAATCCTCTGATATACCCATAACTCCTTGTACAATTGTACTAAAAGCTCACGCCAAGAAATAAGATTTGCTCCTCCATCATATCCTACAAAACCCCCATCAATGCCCATGGGTATCTCCCACCCTCTAAATCAGGAAGCGCATAACACCCAATTGTCACCATTGTCAAAACTGAAAATCGTGTCTCCTCTGGATGTGCAACATACATATCTTGATAGATGATGCTCATACTATGATAGGATAGATATCCCATAGCCTCTCCAAAAACCGTAACCATAGGCTCAAATACCTCATCTAAATAAATCTGATAGATCGGCTCTCCAACAATCGGTAACCTCAAAATCCGATAGACATCCTCCAGTGTAATCATCATCTTCATAGTTGGCAGATGAAAAGTCTTGGTCATTGAATCCCATCGATTGATGATAGTGACCAAATACACCTCTATAACTTGACAACACATAACCCAACAACTCTCATATGCTCCCACTCATCCTCTGTCACGTGTGTTGTCATCGCCACCAACAGTGGTGGTAGCCCATCCTCATTCATCAACTTTTTGCATAGCACTCGTAACATCACCAATCAAACATGTTAATCTATTTCCCATTCTATTAATATATTTAACTTTACCCAGCCCAATACCTATCTATGTCTTTCCTAGCCTTCCCACCTTTTACCTAACCTATTCACCTAATGTATATTCTATCTAGCCTACTCGTCTACACTTTCTTTGTTCTATTTCTACCCCACCCATATATACCTACCTTTCTCTAGTTCTAACCACCCTAACCGACCCCCTACACCCACCCATTCTACTTTACTTAAACCTAACTCACGTACTCCTACCTCACTACACCCTCACCCATCCTTCCCTTTACATTTTAACCATTTTTACCAACTCATTTTATACCTAAGTCAATTTAAAAAGTGAATGGTGTTGGCCACCTTGACCGACATACGGTCCTCTTTTCACCCCATCGACGTTGGTACGATGCCCGACGGCTGGTTTGTCGGTCAACCCCATCTCCCCATTTTCAAAAATTCAACAAAACTACCTTAAATATTTAACCAAACCTCCTCAATTCATTCTACATTCATTTAACATCTAATGACACTAGATTTCACCCTCCCCATACCCCATTTCACCCACATTTAAACAAAATTTCAAATCAATTTCAAAACCCAAATTCTTCATTTTCCACCTTAATTTTAACCAAAAATAATCATGGAGCTTGAATCCTACCACTACTCACCTTTATCTCCACGGTGGGATGTCTGGGTCTCGAACTAGGGTCCTCCAACTCCTCTCCCGGCTCAGCCATGACATAATCAACCTCTCACCTATCGCCCAATCAAATAGCTCATATCAATCTCATGGGCCAAGAAACTCTCCTCGTATCAACTACTACCCACTCGCCAACTCAGCCTCATAGTCCTCTCTGTCATTTTCTCATCAAAACCACTCTCTCTTGTTGTTTTCCAAATATGGAAATGCATAAATGAATCCATTTCACGTGGATTTTTGCCCTTTTTACCCCCAAATTGACCCAACTGAGATTAGCTAGATCGTGCCCTAGTCAACCGTCATCGATTACCCTTCAGCGTCATTTGTTCCCCTTTAACCGGTAAAGGTCACCTTCAGTAATATCCATTTAACTTAATTTGCCCAAATTTTTGCTATACAAGATCCCATTTTCTTACCGCTAAAGCCTTTCCATCACCTAACAGATCACCTAGTATCCTTCCCACCGCTCATCTCCTACCCCTTAGTCTTACCCATGGCCTCGCCTATACGCCCAACCCAAACCTGCCCATTTGACACTCGAATTTTACTCTCATGTACCTTGTGACAAAGTTACTCGTGTTGTTTATCCTAATAACCTTTCTTTGACTAATGTTGTGATGTATCTTGACCAACATAAAGCTTTTGGTGCTTTGGAACCCACCTAATGCCCGTTCCTACACCTAGCCTCATTTTGTTTCAGGACCGTATCCTATACCTTGGATACCTGAACCACATCAACCTTGTTTGGATAAACTATCGACCTTTGATGATGTAGAGTTTGTGAACTCTTCAATGTAGTGCCTTGTTACATACATTCTACATGTGTCGCATGTGTTTGAATGCCCCCACCTATTGCCTACACCCAAAATCACCATTTCCCATGCATGTACCCTACCTTATTTTTCTTCACCTACTATTTTATCAAACTCATCACCGATTCAACCTCTCCTTCCTCGTAATCGAGTTTTAGGGGATCACCTCCACCCATACCGGGGAAATTTAACCCCAATCCGTACCTAGGGAAACCACTCCTGTTTTTGTTAGTGTCACTTATGAATACAAGCTACACAACAAAGGGTAAAATGTAGACACTCCAAAATTGGGTCGCAACCCTTTAAATCCTCTTAGACTAATTATTTCAATACTATTCCCCCACCATGCCCACTTGCACACATTTTAAATAATTTAATTACCTACCTCACCTAGCTACCTCACTTATTCACCTCACCCTAGACCCATTCTAAGCCTATTAATTTCCCTAAACCTAGTCCCCACTTATCAACTTAACCTCATCTTTATTAATTACCTCAGAATTGATAAATCCACATCACCTTACCCGCCACCTCATTTTGCCACCTCATCATGACCCAGCCCTAACCCTAAACTAACCTAATTAAGACCTATGACTTGGTCTAGACTCACATCCATAACTAATGCCTCCTTACTCGCACTCCAAAACCGACCTTCTAGCCACTGACCAAGCCCGCAACTCGATCTCTCGGGAGAAAAGCAGGAAGGTGGGTTATTTTACTAAAAATAGCCTACTTTTTTTTCCTTACCGATGCCGGCTCCTACTGACGCCTTACCGCCATCGGTTACGCAACCGCCATCGGTTCCCTGTAAATGGGCTCCCCAAACCAAAAACAAAGGATCGGAATTTCATTTTTGGGATCAGGTCGAATGATTTTTGAATCAACAGAGATCATTGGGAGCGAAAAGAGAGTCCAGATCTTCACTGACCGAGCAGAGACGAGTGGAAATACGTAAGTGTTTACAAAGAAAGGAGATCACTTGCATCTTGTCAAAACCAAGTAAGTCACATCTGCATGTCCTCTCGTTATAACATTTCTTATGCCTTTGAATTACAAATTCTCTCCTAAATCCATCCTCGAATCCACTACCCAAAGATGCATATTACCTCTAACTATCATTCATCTACCTCTCATCACCTTATTTCCTAATACCACCTATATACAAATTTTTACAAACAACACAACTACCCCACAAAGCAACTAACCTACAGATCCTAGAACCCACCGGTATCGAGTTATCGAATCGAATCGAATCGCATCGTTATCAAGAATCGCATCGGTTCCTCCGATCAAAACCAAAACCAGCCTTTCCCTACCTAGCTTCAACGAAGCAACTTAATTGATATTTTACGCCTTTTGTGTTAATTCATATTAGCAGGAAACCACCACCTTCGAAAGGAAGTTTTATATTTCCTGGGCCCAAGGCAGTTTCCTCATTTATTGTCTAATCAAAATCTTGTGGTCTTGTGTTCTTATTTGCAGGTAGTCCTTCCAAGACAAAAAGGAGTTCTTCGCAATCAGCCTGATCTTTCTCTACGGTACGCGCACACCATCTCGACATTCTACAGGTATTCCTCCTAGCCCCTAACCTTATCTGTTTCTAAAAGGAACGAAACATTCCGAGTGAAACATTTTGGCACACACTCTGTGGGACCCATCTTGGGGTTTCGCTTTTCTTGCTTATTTTCATTTTAGGAAGCATACTTGCTGTTGCTGCTTTTGTTATATATTTCGTAAAGAATTTGTCTTGCTTTCCTAGTTTCGCATTAGTGAAAGTCATCTCTCTTGCTTCATCGAACATAATTTTCGATTTGGGTTTAAAACACGTGCATTGCATTCCTGCTTGTTGTTTTTCAATTCTAGTGAACGAGATTAAGTAATGTGTCGTCATACACGTGGGGGTGATATATCCACGGTATTGACAGGAAATTAATCTTACATTCACTGCACAACACATACCGAATCACTTCACAATTAACACAACAGCTCAAACATCCCCCTTTTTTTTCCGCGGTATTCCTCCGCCCGATTGAGGTAACCTTATAAGCCAAAACAACTTGACATTTCCCCTAAGTCTCTTGTTTAGGATTCTCACATCATTCTACGTCTAAAGGCATAAGCCCACGATAATTAAAATTAACCCTAGGGTTAATCTCTGGATTTGTGTGTGCATCTTGCTTGTTTTTAGTTCTATTTTCTTTCTCATACTGCCTTCTCGTGATCAATAATTGACACGTATACTAAACGTTGTTAAAAATCAAATTAGCAGCCTTTTTATATCTTGTTAACCCTGACTTCTTACACCGACATCGCACTCGACCGACGCCGGTTATATAGTATAACCGACATCGGATATAGACTAGACCGATATCGCCATCGCTTTTTCTACACCCCCGACAAACCAAAGAACCCGCCAATTTTACCATTCTAAGTTTGCTTTTATTCCCGATAGATCAAACCCTACCGTGAACACCCGTCCATGGTTGTTATCACTCAAAGCAAGCCGCCGCCATGGTTTCACATGCTTGCTCTATTTTTTACCCGAATCACCCCTTCACATTCTCGTGGGGAATCCTGCTGCATACCAAGTGAGATCCCCAAATTCCTCGTAGGAGACAAGGACTTTGCCAAGTTTCGGATGCTAATTCTAGCACTGCAGATAATACTATTTGTCCCATACCCCGACCGTACGCCCGATGGTCAGCTCCTTGTTGGTATGCCTATTAGTATAGCTGCTCATTTAGCTCCCACTCCGCCCGATAATACCGCTCGTGCTTCCCGCATCTCTAGCCCCGTCTCCCAATCCGACAGCCTTCAGAGGTTCATACGACTCGATTGGCTTTTTTTGGCTAATCTTGACCCCACATATCATTACCACGATCGCCCTACCTCATCTCTCTGCAGACTACTCCATTCATGACTTGCTCTCTCGCCACCTATCCACACGAGCTTTCCTTCTCAAGCTCCGCCTACCTTTCATTCCCATACACGTATCCAAAGAACCTCAACACCTTATATGGGACATCCCTATTCTCGTCGCCTCAACATATTCATCCTCCATACCTTATCAACACTTAACTCCACCATTGTCAGCTGGAGGCCCTTGGCCCAATTTGCCTCCGCTTGCCACAACCGCATCATCATCTCATCCAACCACGATTTCATCAAACAAATGATGGACAAAATGCAAAACTGAGGCTTCGTGTCGGGAAGTCGTAGCGCTGACATACGAGCAAGTTTGTCGGGAGCCCATTCACCCTTCTCGTCCCCTTCATTCATATCCTCCTCAATGGGAGTCACCAAATTTACTCGCTTTTAATAGTAAAAAGAGGATCCTCAACAACACTTGCGATCATTTAGACATGCTTGTTATTTGATCGCCATGATGATGCCTCTCACTACTCCGCACATTTCCCATGTCCTTATCAGACCCGCTGAGTGGTATGTTGCTTTAACCCAAAGACTCAATCTTCTCTTTCCAACTAGCCCAATCTTTCTTGGATCACTTCTCCATTAACATTGCTAAGAAAGTATCCATCACCGACCTTTATGCCATCCGACAACCAAGACGAATCTATCGCAGATTTCGCTGACGATGGCGTGGCCTTATCAACCAACTTACATATGCCTTGCCTCATCGAACTTATCGAACTTTTCACACGGGCATGTGCTAAGCACATTTCTCCTACTCTTCAAATTCAAACTTTCCGCACATTTGATGAGGCCTTTACCATGGCTCTAAACTAGAAATTCGAGCCTTAGAAGAAGAGAAATGGTTGTCGCAACAAAACCCCATTTCCGAACTCCCGATTCTACCAATAAACCAAATACCACCACTCCTCACGCGTCCACTTCTTCTAAATCAAAAGGAGCTGTCCACGCGGTGATGGTTAAATCTCAAACACCGTCTAATACCCCACCAAAACCACCTATAAGTACAAAGCCGAGCCCATCAACTACACTCCTCGGGAGAAACATATGGTGTGATATTGGAAAATTGCTCAAAGCAGAGCCATTACATTACCTCCCGTTAAACCTCATTCCGGTTTGATTCCACTCGCGCCATACCTTCTCGGTACAAAGAAAATGACTTCAGAATTTCCACCGCGTGAAGGGACACAGCCATGAGAACTCGCAAGATGTTGAAAAACATAGTGCAGAAATGGTCGACGCAGGGATATAACCTCGATAATCCTAATGCCCCCGCCAACCGAAATTTGAAAATCTTCAACAAACCATTCCCGAATCACTCTTCCAACAAAGAATACAAACCAGATATCTTAGCCCAAGAGAGTGTTCATGAGATCCATGCAGCTTTGATACCAAACCCAAAGCCTCTATCGAGAAAATTTTGAATCAAGCCTCTTCACTAACACAGAGCCCGAACCTCCTTTACCACCATCGAACCAAAGCGAAATCATTCCTTTACCCATAAGGGAGTTAATCGCCTGCACTCTCTTCCCATCGATGAGTCTCGCTTATACCACATCCCTACAAGATCGCGAACGGATGTTATCTAATCTATCTATTTCCTGATTTCCTTTACCTTCTACCACTCTTGTTGCACAAGAGGAAGGTACGCCACTCCTTTTGACATCCTTAGACGAGAAATCTCGCACCGACATCACCAAATTCTTTAACCATGACGGATCCTCTCGAACACGCCTCTTACCTATTAGTTCTTCATCGCCTAAATCTTTTCAACGACCGGTTGACCTCTTAACATCTATTGATACAAAGACTCTCATCTACTCATCAGTATCACACCCACAAAGTGGATCGGAATCACAACCCACCTTTCTTCCGTACTCAAATTTACAATTCAAGCCTCAAGACTGCCATTCTCCAGAGGATAGACAAATCCTATGGGAACGCTTTGAGTACGCCATATTCTACTCAAATGCAAATGACCGATCCCGAGAACTCCACCATATACCCGAAGTGTTTGCGTGCTTAAAATGCCCATGTTCTCACCTTCACCCCCTCACCTCTACCAAATGCCTCGTCCACTTCTATTAACTTAGCCAAATCTTCCCTACGCTGGGACCTTACCCATACCTGGGCCTAACACACCCGCCTAAGCGACTAGATTTGTCCAAGAATAAAGCCGCCCCGCCACCTAGAGACACACTCAACCCGTGCCTCTATCACAATCAAAACCATCATCGTCATACCTACCTTCCATATTGGGACCTCATCCTTCCACCTCGCACCAATATATCATACCTCCCGCGTTTTCTTCAAAACGATCTACGCCTTCGCACCCATATACAGGATCAAAGGGTATATCAACATTATCACCCCACGTATCCCGTCCACCCATCAACCCTAAACAAACTCCATCATCAAAGGATTTATTTTTCTGTCACTCCCTTTCTCCGTGGTTGTTTCCCGCTACCATGTCATCTCGTAGCCTCATCATCTAACCACCAACGTAGCTCCCGCGCCAAAGAAACCACGTTTAGTGAAAAACACATATCAACACCCCTGCTAAACCACCACCCATACGAACTAACCACGCCCAAACATTACCAAAACCCGCGCAATCAATACCCTCATCCTCTTCTCGATTTTGACCCACTCAAAGGATCTTACGCCAAAATCTCTTGCATGTTAGTAGAGAATGCGACCATTTCCCTACCCCCACTTAGACCTTATGACCCGTCTAAACCTCGACCTATAGGTTATGATGAGTCTAAGATCTCGCGCTTATCACCGCACACCAGACATGATGTGGAGGGATGCAAAGCTTTAAAACCATCCTTCGTCACCACCTCTCCCAGATAGAAAGGTTAAGAAAGACAACTTACGAAGGGAGAGACCTTTAGCTTCATTCCCTCTCCTATACCATCTATCCCCGCCTCACCACGATCTATCATTATTACAACCCCACCTCAAGACCATAATTTATCCCAACCATCTTCCTCATCTCAAAGTTTACGAGATTAATATGATTAGTGTTGCTACTCGAGCGCAGTAAAACAACGAGAAAGAGAAAGAAAGAAAGCACACCAAGTCCTCTTTCTCCGTCAAAGATCCCGACGCACCACCACCCAAAGTGGTTATTCGTGGACCCGCTTACCCCGCCTCTAATGGAGTTGCCCATCGAGCCATGATCAAACAGCCTTCACCAATCACCCGTCAAAATGACACTATATGATCTCATTCGACTTTCAATCTCATCGACAAGCTCTCGTTGAAATTCTTCAGGGATCGAGGTCTTACCTAATGAAACCCCCCGCCGTTGCCTCCATTCTAACACCCAATCACGTTGCTCTCTCTCACCAAACAACCCACCGCCCCAACCACTTCGCCTGCCTCTCGTACACAAGCTCGCGCGCAATGGGCTCAAGATGAAATTGTCGATTTTGGCATGTAAGATCTCCCGACTCGCCTGCTCATCTCGGGCCTTACGTCCGGGACATTCGTCGTACGCCGTGTTATGATTGATTGGGGGTGCTAGCCTAAACATCATCTCTTCAAAAGCTTTTCAACAAATGAATATCCCTTCTAGCTATGTGTAAAGCAACCCCATCATGTCATGGGTCATTCAATGACGCTATTACTCTACCTTAGGCACCGTGATCCTCAACATTCGGTAGACCACGACTTTACCCGAACTCTTCTATGTCCTCGAGGGAGAGTTCCAATATAATATATGCTGGGTCGCCCTCGATCCGGCCATGGGATGCGTTCCTCAACCTTACATGATGCATAAAATTTGAGTACGAGGGGAAGTCCTACACCGTAAAAGCGATCCTCCCCTTTAAAACTCGCAATATGTTATACCGCCCAAATGATGTGCTGGTACCAATCAAGACACCCTGCTCATTCAACCCAACCATCTTCTTCAACTATGCCTCAACCATGTACCTCAATCGCACCTACGCCTTCAACTAATGAAACCACCGCCGCAAAACCACTTCCTTCCCTTCCCGCAGCCTAACATCCCAACCGCACTCCTTAGTAGATGTTTTTCAACGCCTTACGCCGGGGAGTATCGCCTATATAACGTTAGTTCTTTCCATACCCCACAGAGTACGGATGTACATGCCCATCCTAACTATGACCGTCGTGTGGGGGAAGTAATCTCCTACGGACCACCTCACTGCCGCACTAACCTAACGTATGGGGGTGTCGACGCATCTTCCATTGCCCCTGAGCCTCCTCTTGGTGTGGTTCCTTTCCAATCCGATTTTCAATACCTTACCAATCGTCGCTTTGCCCTCACCTTCTTGACTCGCTGTGCTTGGAAAGGCTTTGGTTTTGGTCTTTATGAACAAGGCCGACATACGCTCATCCCCATCACCACACGCAAACATAATGATCGCAGTGGTCTCGGTTTTCCTGAAACACCTACACAGGAGACACCTCGTGTCAGCTGTATTCTGGAAGAAGACGACGTCACCCCTACCAAACCATCATCACCCACTTTGCCATCATCACCCACGTAATCTATAGACTCTCGAATCTATCCCTCCTTAACTTTTTTTTTTTTTCATAAATGCTATCTTCATAGGTCCTCTCACTTATCAACGCGATAATGAGGACCCATCTTCTCTTCCCCTTCGTATCCGCACATGATCAAGAGGATTCACCTTTGATTAATGTTGTTGAGTGTCGATGACGACTCCATCCTCACTTACTCGCGCGGATGATTCTTATATTCAACGAGCCTTACCATCTCAAACCCAAACCATGCCGAACGAATCTACTATAGAAATCAACATCCACACGGAGGAGGATCTCACATTGTGAAGATCGGACAATCCCTTAACGCATCGTAACAAGTCACCTTTACTACTTTCCTCCGTGTTTCGCAACCAAGCTTTCGCTGTCCTACGCCGACATGCCAGAATTGATCCTACATTGCTGTCCATAACATTACACTCTAAAACCCCGATTCCAAGCCAAAACAAAATTGAGAAAATGCATCCACGCATTGCCTCTTGGTCAAAGAGGAGCTCCAACGACTTCTTTCGCTTCTTCATCTTGCCTATTGACTATCCTCAATGGATTTCTAACATCGCACTCGCACTAAAGCGACGGGGACTTTTGATATGCACGGATTTCGGGATCTTAACCTCGCTTGCCCTAAGGATGACTTCCCCTACCTAGTATTGATCAACTTGTTGATCTCACGTGGTCATGAAATGCTTTCTCATGGATGGCTTTTCAGATACAACCAAATTTTTTGTGCCCTCGCCGATCAACACAAATCGCTACCTTCATAACTCCTCGGGAACCTTCGTTACTGTAATGCCATTTGGCCTTAAGAATGCGGCGCGACCTATCAACGGGCTATGACCTACATTTTTCATGACATTATGCACACTATCCTCAAGATTACGCCGACGATCTTCTTGGCAAGTCTAAACATCGCAGTTGAACATCTCGATGTTTTAACCATTATTTTTGATCGCCTACTACAATATTCTCGTCCGTCTTCAACCAAAGAAATGTGTCTTTCGTGTCCTTTCGAAAGCTTCTTGGTTTTATCGCTCTCTTTGCGTGGCATCGAGGTCGATCCATCTAAAGTCAAAGCTATCATAGAAATGCCCCCACCTACCAATCTCAAACAATCGCGTAGTTTACAAGGTAAGCTCCAATCTATCCGACGTTTCATCTCCCAACTCTCGGATCGATGTCAACCTTTCCATCACCTCCTTAAGAAGGACATTGATTTTCAATGGAGTGAAGAGTGCCACCAAGCCTTTGAAGCTCTCAAAACTTATCTCTTGCAGCCACCCGTGCTTATCCCACCTCAAGACGACCGCCCTTTCTACCTTTACCTTTCCGCCACTGACCACGCTGTAGGGGCCATGCTTGCACATCGTGACTCAAAATCGAGAACAAGCGCATTTATTATATAAGTCGTATTTTGGTGGATTATGAGACTAGGTATACACATGTAGAAAAGTTGTGCCTAGCCCTATCATTCGTGGCTACCAAGCTCCGACACTACCTTCTCAATCACAAAACTTTTCATCATCACCAACATGCACCCCATCCATTACATGTATGCCAAACCTCATCTAAACCAACGCATCGCCCGATGGCTCATGCTCCTCGCCGACTCGACCTTGAGTTCGCCCACCGTAAATCAATCAAAGGACAAACCATCGCACCAACTTCATGGAAGCCCCTTTACCTCGGGGAACAATTTACCAATTTTATATTCCCGACGAACTCATCGCCACTCTTTCACTCTGGGAAGAGTCGTATCAAATGACCTCTTCTTCGATGGATCTAAATGCCAACGCGGTGGAGGAGCTGGCGTTGTTTCTCATTCCTCTCGACGCCGAGCCTATGCCTCTTTCATTCCGACTCGATTTCCTCGCACTAATAATACAAATGGAATACGAGGCCCTTGCTCTGGTCTCTGTGTCACGCCGCACTTAGGTATCAAATCTATCAATATTTTTGGCGACTTCAATGGTAGTCAATCAAGTTATGGGCATCTACCAATGCAAAAATGAGGAACTTCAAAATACAAACACTACGTGGATTCGCTTCTAGCCTTATTTACTCACTATTCTATCCAAACCATTCCACGCTCTACTAACAAATTTATGGATACTATGGCTTGCTTAGCCTCGCAAATTCCAGCCTCATCAATCGACTCGACATTTTTGTCTTGGTCCAACAACTTTGCCCCATCTTATTCAGCCCCCGTTGTTTGTACGATAAATACCGTGGTTCGCTAACTCAGGATACCGGTATCACCAATTCCATGACTACCTTACAACCTCTCGCTTCCCTTCCGACCTTACTAGTACCGTAAACGTGCTTTTCTTAAACGCGTTTCTCGTTATGTAGTTATGGGGGACTCCTTTATAAACGTGGCTTTGATGGCATCCTCCTTCGATGTCTCACCGGCGGAGATCACCCATACCATCCAACAAGTCCATGACGGTATTTGTGGTGGACATTTTAGTGGTTTCGCGTGGCCAAACGAATCCTTCGCCTAGGTTATTATTGGCCTACTCAATAACGATCGCTATTAATATGTTAAGCGTTGTGTTATGTGTCAACAACATGCCAACCTTCAACATACTCCTAGCCACCCGCTCCTGTGTCGCCGAGATCTTTCGCCCTTCTCACAATGGGGTTTAGACCTTTATGGTGAGATTCACCCGTCCTCTTCACAACGTCACCGATGGATTATCACAGCAACCGAATATTACACAAAATGGGTGGAGGCTATTCCACTCATTTCAACTAAAAAGGAAAAAATTGTCGAATTCATTAACCATCACATTATCTGTCGTTTTGGTATTCCTCATCGCCTAATAATAGATAATGGTAAATCTTTTAAAAACAAGTTGTTACAAGACCTTTGTGACAACTTTGGTATCAAACTTAGTTTCTCATCGCCTTACTATCCGCAGGCCAATGGTCAGGCTGAATCTTCTAATAAAACCCTAACCAAAATCCTCATGAAAGTTGTCAATGAATCCGGAAGAAATTGGCACGATCACATTCCCTTTGCCCTTTGGGCTTATCGTACTAGCATTCGTACTCTACTAATGCCACACCTTTTCTTTTCGTATATGGTACCGAGGCTGTTTTGCCTCTCGAAATACAAATACCTCCCTTAGAATATCTCTTCAGATATTCTCACCAACGATGATTTCCGCCAAGAGCGGTTAGCCCAATTGGAGCTTGACGAACGCCGCCTTACAGCCTCTTGATCACCTTCAAATCTATCAAAACGCATCAAACGTGCTTATGATAAGCGACTTCATGAGCGTATTTTAAGGTTGGTGATCTTGTCCTCAAAGAGAATCAACATGTCACCAAACTAGAAAAGAGCAAACGTGGAAAATTTGCTCCCAATCGATTGGGCCTTACATAATCACTCACACCTATGGATCGTGCGCTTATCGCTTAGCTTCGCTTAATGGTAAGCCCGAGCTCGAACCCCTTAATGCCTCGTGCATCTTCGACCATTCTACCGTTGAATTTTAGTGTTATATCACTTATCTACCCGCCGCTCGTCCCTCGAGCTCACATACCACCACATGCACTTCTGCTTCCTACACCTCATAATAAAAATCAAGCTCACATAGTTTGATTCTCACCTCACCTAAACGATGCCTTCCCCTTTTTAGTCTAGTCCATGACTTCAAAGTTTTAAAATAAGCCGTATTCTTATGGGATTTTCTTGAGTCAAACTTCCTACCAAACTAGATGCTTCACGCCAAAAGAACATCTAGCTATCTAAATTATATATAGACTGCTCCCTCGAAGGACAGCTATATGCCAAATTATTGCTGCTATTATATATAGACTGCTCCCTCGAAGGACAGCTATGCACTAAAATCATATCTGCTACTATAAATAGATCGCTTCCTCGAAGGACAGCTATACACACCAGCCTTTATCGAAGCTTCTCGCATTGATCAGCCTTCGTGAAGACCTCAAGAATAGCACAATCAATATCCTTGTAGACTTCCCCGCATCGATCGCCTATATTCAAGAAAATAAAAGCCTCATTCAAAAAGAACTTTTTTGGGTCATGGACTTGTCTATTTAGGGTAGGTTCTCTTCGCCGTAACACTCACTTTGTAATAAATTCTCTCAGACTCAGCCTATATCATCCACCTCACCTCACCATTTGTTTCAACTCAAGGGACGTAACGTACACCCGATATATATTGTGATCATACAACTCTTTTCACCTATGGACTTCTCGCCTATGCACGGTACTAGGGCTTCAAGCTCGCTCTACGCTTGGTGGTTTGTTTAGCTCTTTTCACCTACGGAGCACTCTTTCCGCTTTGCCTCGCATCTAGGATTGTGTGTTGATCTTAATCAGACATGGTTCCCTACCACTGGGTAGGCTAACTTTCGCTTCCTTATACCTTTTACAACATCACCAATTCATTTCCGACACCAACAACCTTACCTTACCAATATTAATATCAATATTCTTACCAATCAACCAATTGCCTAAACCGTACTAAATTGCTCGAATTCGCCTCTCCCCGATCCTAAGGGAGAACTACATCGGTCCGAGGCCCCTCCTTGCTTTGTGCAATGGGCTGCATGAGGCAAAGACTGAGACATGGGGTCTCCCAAGGTTAGCTCGACCATCCCCTACCATAACCTATCATGTGTGGTAAATATAAATATTTTTGTGTATTTCTATTTAATCACATTCCTCTTTATCCTTTTTCAAAACACAAAAAGTCAAAACGAAAACATTCTTATTATTATAACTCAAATCAACATACATATTCATTTTATTTAGATGTTAAACAAATACATCTTTCTATCATCGACACGCAGTCGGTATTTTATTTATTCTTATACCTTGCTAACATTTATTTAGACCTCACGCCTCATCCCGAACTAGGTGATGATCGTGATCGCCGACCCTCTCGCCAGCCTCTCGTCCTCAATGGTACCACGGCTATTGGTACCCCACCGATCCGCCAATCTCCTCGTAACATATGAATACGCCTCTCATGGAGGACTCCAGCCTCTAGTCTCTCCGCCCGTGACTCGCAACCACTAACAATCTCTCTTGTCTCATTCACTCGCGTTTGAGCTGCTGAACCAAACGCGCGCAGACGATCCTCTCTCGCTGTAATCACCGCTATGTCGACGATCACGCATACACCTCGCAGCTTCGCTACCCACCATAATCTATAGGCCTCTCGCTGCTCCTCGCATCCATTACCTCGCGATCGGCCGCTACCTCTTTCAGCCCTTCTCGAGGTGTTGGCCGGGGGAGGTGAGAATACCGCCCGCATCGATCCTCATATAGGGTCTATAAGCCCGGGGTATATCCCGCACAAATCCAAATTGTCGCGCACGCGATCTAGAGGAATCCTCTCATACTCACTCGGCCTCGTGCCCCGCGATCCACCTCAATCGCTCTACACCCTCAACTCCTCGCCTATATTCTCTGCTACATATAGTTTTCCGTAAGGCCGCCAACAGATATCCGCAATCGTCACTCTCTCCCATATACCGCCTATAATACTCAAAGTCATCCGTCACGCCTCGGGATCTTGCCTCTGCTCTCTGGACCATCGTCTCAATCCCAACCTCTCGATCCGGTTTCTCCCGATCGATGGATCGCCTATGGTCGCACACAAACAATGTGCTCATAGGCCCAACAAAGTTGTAATAAGTATGAACAATCCAAAGGTCGCTCGTGATTTCACCTACAAGCCCATAAACCCTCGTATAGCTCCGCCAAATATGCAGTGCCCATGCAAACGTCACGCTCCTTTCTATCATCTCCCAAATAACACACATCAATGCCTTTGGAAATCTTCCCCTTTCGCCTCTGTAATGCATAATACCCTACCGCTATCATTAATATTACTGCTAACCTTGTCTCCTCAGGATGTGCTGCATACATTATCCCATACGTAAATGACAAACCTCGCTGTGTTAAATCTCGTGCGTATGGACCAAATACTGCTGTTATCGCTCCCCGTGCCGCGCTAGGTAATGCCTGATATACTGGTTTTCCTGTAATTGGGAGTCTCAAAATACGGAACACATCTTCCAATGTTATCGCTATTTCCCTCGCTGCAGATAGAAGGTATTTGTCTCAGGATTCCATCTCTCAATCAACGCCTGTAATATAGCATGGTTACGTGCGATTCGTGAATAATAGCGGATTCCACTTAACCCCAAACGATTTATCAATGTCCATTCAGCAGGCGTTACATCCGCCGGATTCGTGACAACAGCCGCTGGTACACTATCATTCATCCTCAACCCTGCCTCTGCCTGCATACATCCAAATAACAAAAACCATTCAATTCCTCCAATCCCCCGGGTTTTTTCTCAAATTCTGAAATTCTACAAAGAACCGGTATCATTTATGCTAACTAACCGGCATTGTTGAGTAACCGATACCGGTTATCCCTAACCGATATCGGTCCCTCGTTACTTTCATACACCTTGCCTAAACAACCACCTACGACAATAAATTGCTCGCTTATTCCTCTCTCGTATACATGCACATACTAAAACCCTCGATTACCTACCATGTAACACTCACCCCATTTATAACCCTTGTTATCATCTTTTCTTTCTCATATCTACCCACATACTCTCCCCATCTTATTCACAAAACATGCAAAGAGTCAAATCACAAACAAAACGTTACTCTTGGGGTCAGTAGAGCTTGAGGTGGCCCTTGTCTTCCCTCTTGTCCCCGCCTCCGCCGGATGTTTCTCTCGTCCCGCCATTATCACCACCTTTTTCAAACCTCGCTTTCTCGTCTTCAATCTCTCGATCACAATCACTTTCCCCGTCTCTTTACTCCTAATCACTCAAATCTCTCATGCAAATACTCTCTCCTGCCAAAAAGCGCGCGCTCACGTATTTAACTCTCTTGCATGGCTCTAAAAATAAGAACTTAAGTTGCCACCCTAGCTTTTCTATTTTTAGAAAAGCTCATAACTAAATAACCGGTATCGGCCATGTGACCGATATCGGTCTAAAGCAGCCTACCGACATCGGTTCGCTAACCGATATCGGTTATATACCTATCTTTTACAACATGGTTCTTTTTCTTCATTTTCTACCTAATTTTTTGTCGCGCCCGCCCTTTTTCCTGCATAACAACACCATTATCCATATTTCTCCATCCACCACACATATCATTACAATGTCCATAACATCATCTATTTTACAAAAACAAACAAACCATCAACTAAGTCACATCTACACAAAACCAAAAACTCATCATTTGGATCCAACTCATCAGATACATATATAACAATGTCACAAAACCAGCCCAAAACATGCAACATTTCATCATATAACACATCATCCATATATCAACACGTCAAATAAACTCATCATATATTCTATACCACAAACCATTGACGAAATACTTAAACACATTTTTGAACACTGCATGTGGATCAAAACATCATCTCTATATATATATACAAATTTTCAAATATACAATGTGCCTCGATCGGGGCCTCTCGTGATCTCATCATACAACTAAGCCGCACGCAGCCGCAATAACATCCAAAATCTCGACTCGGCTCGCAGCCGTCCTCATATCAAAATATACTGCTCGCAGCCGGATCAAATATACAACCCGTACGACTCGCAGCCGGTATATAATGAATAAATGAATCCATACATGAATAAATGACGGCACGCAGCCTCTATCAACATAACTGCTCGCTCGCAGACCGGTGCCCATATCCAATATACAAAATACAAAAACAATGTGGGGATCCTCGCTCTCCCCACCGCCCTCGCACTCTCTCCTCGCTGGTCCTCGTGGCGCCTCTCGCCCCGCTCGTAATGACACGCCGGCGTGGCCGCACCTCCTCGCGATCTCTCGACTACGCGAGGTCTCCGCCGGTGTGCCGCATATGGTTGAGATATTTCGCCTCCGGTACAGATTTCAAGAACATCCTCGATAGTACGGCCTCCGCTCCGCTCCATGTATCTATCCCGTGCCACCGCTTGCAGACGGGGCTGGTCCTGACTCCTACCGCAAGCACTTCGTGCTCGTGGCGGTGGTGCTCGTGGGTGCTGCCGCTGCGTGGTGGTATCTCGTACTCGTGTACTGTGCTCGGGCCGGGTGGCTGCCGCCGCGCTCGTACTCGTACTCGCACTCGTGGCGTGGCCGGCCGGTGGTGGTGCCGCTCGTGCTCGTACTCGAGCTCAAGCTAGCCGCCTCGTAAGACCCCTTCGTCGTCGCAGCAGCAGCAAGCTGCCCTCGTAATAACCGCACTCGGCCTCGAGCTGATCTCTCTCTCTCGCATCACCGCCGCTAAGTCTGGGCGTGGTGGGCTGTGCTACCTCGCCGCTCTCTCGACCAGCCCACCAAAACCCGTATGCTCCTGCACCCAAGATCATCTACGCCATCATCTCGCCGCCTCTCGCAACCCAATCTGGATCCAAGGGCCGTGGTGGCAGGCAAGTGGGGCTCTACATCATCCCTCCCGTACCGAGGGAAGGGAGGTGGCTCGCCCTGCCGCAGCCCCATCTCGCCTGCACTTCTCTAGGGGTATCCTCTCGTACTCTCCTGGCCTCCGTCCCCGCTATCCGTAAAGTGTACTGGATCCAGCCAGAATCGTACTCGGCCTCCTCTCGTGTGGGTGATGACCTCTCGTAAGGTCTCCATATGATGTCTACCGCTGCAAAGCCCTCTAATAAATGTCTATAATACGCCACATCTCGCCCCCGCAAGAATCGCCGTGGCTGCCCCACGACCCCAACCACCTCTCAAAGCCATATCTCGTATATGACTCGTGGCCTCCGGGCTGGGTAACCCTATCGGCTCGATGCATATGATGTGCTCATATGCCCAACAATGCAGCAAAAATGTCGAACAGATACCGAATCGCCTCATCCGCGATAACCCTGCAGAGTTTTTCAGAGATAGCCGCACTGGATACATCGGTGCCCACGCATAGCATAGCAAGTATGCTCTCAATCATCTCAAGCAACACCCCTATCAACGCCCGTGGAAAGCGGCCTCCTCTCGAGTCCGGGAGGGCGAAGTGTGATCCTAATCATCATCAAGACACAGCCACTGTGTCTCGTGTCGATGCGCACGGTACATGTCACCATACCTAATGCTCGCGCTGTGATAGGTAAGCAGCGTGGCCGCATCTCCAAAAACTCGTAATATGCTGTCCATGGCAGCTCTCGACCTACTCGAAGATCGCTCTCCTCGATAGGTAGTCAAGGATGCGATACACATCCTCCAACGTGATAGTCATCTCCTGGGCCGGGAGATGGAACACATTGGTCGCCGGATCCCATCTCTCGATGAGGGCGACCATCGCCGTGATCTCTCTCTATCGCTCGCACTGACTCCACCGAGTCCCACTCGCGCATGATCACCCAAAGCTGAGCTGCGGACACATGTGGTCTCATCCGCACCAACAATGGGGCATCCTATCCCGCATCGCCAACCGCCGACGTGCCTCGCAAAACCAACCCACATCCTTAGACCTACTTTTTATCACAACATCTACTTTACCCTCTAAACCCCTTTTATCCCCCGACCCCCCGACCACACCCCCCAAACTCTCTACCACCCCCCCAAAAAAAACCCACCTACAAACCACCCACCCAAAACCCACCTAACCCCAACCCAAAAACCCAAACCCAACCACCCACAACCAACCCAAACCCAAACCACCCACCCACCCAAACCCAAACCCAAAGCCCAAAATCTACCCCCAAACCCACCCAAACCCACCCAAACCCAAAACCCAAACCCAACCCAAACCCAAACCCAAACCAAACCCACCCACCCAAACCCCAAAATCTACCCAAACCAAACCCACCCAAACCCCAAACCCAACCCAAACCCAACCCAAACCCAACCCAAAACCCAAAACCCAAACCAAAACCCAAACCCAAACCCAACCCCACCCAAACCCAAACCCACCCCCAACCCAAACCCAACCCCACCCAACACCCACCCCAAAACCCAAACCCAAACCAAACCCAACCCAACCCATACCCATACAAACCCAAACCGACGCGGCCGACATACGACGACGCCGGTCCAGCCCAACACACACCTCGTCCACATAATTTCGACTCGATGCGGCCGCTAAGAACCGACATCGGCCGTCTGTGAATCTGCCGGAGCCGAACCCCCGCGCGGCCCCCCGCCCATATTTTTCCATTTTTATACTTATCTACCCACCCAAACACCATAAAAACCTACCCACCCAGCCGACTTGCCCTATTTTACCCCTCTATCCTCTTCGTTTTTCAAATTACGTCAATTTACTCATTATTTCCTAAAAAATGTAAATTCCTACCCAAACCCCCAATTTCGCTTAATACCATTCAAATGCACAAAATAAAGAGTTCCGAGCCTACCCGTACGACGACACGTCGTCGTGGTGGGATGGGTGGTGGTGGTCCAGCTGGTCCAGCCCCTCCTGCTCCTCCTGCCTGTGCCATGGCTCCACTACTACTCACTGGGTCCCCGCCAATCAATCGCCGCCTCCTCCTCACTCGGGCCCGCAAACAACTCACTCCTCCAGCAAAATAGCTCCACCTCACTCAATAAACCTCCAATCTCAACTCTCCACGTCAGACAAGTCAATTTGGTTTTCAAAATAACAAAGTGACAATGACAAGCCGTATTTTTCTTTTTATAGGTTTTTCGCCCTTAACCGATATCGGTTTCATTTTGCCCTAATGAACCTAAGATCGTCCCTTAACCGATATCGGTCATGTAGAATCGACATCGGTTTTTCTGCCAACTTTCCCCCATTTTTTTGCCCTTATTTACCATTTGCCCTTTTTTAACCACATATCACCTATATCCACCTTTGCTGAACACCATTTGTTTACCTATTCGGCCCGACCCAAGGGCCTCAACCTACCTATTGGCCCCTTCTATTCGGCCCGACCCAAGGCCTCAACCTACCTATTCAAGGCCTCCCGACCCAAGGCCTCAACCTACCCAATTCGGCCCGACCCCAAGGCCTCGCCCTACCTATTCGGCCCGACCCAAGGCCTCAACCTACCTATTCGGCCCGACCCAAGGCCTCAACCTACCTATTCGGCCCGACCCAAGGCCTCAACCTACCTATTCGGCCCGACCCAAGGCCTCAACCTACCTATTCGGCCCGACCCAAGGCCTCAACCTACCTATTCGGCCCGACCAAGGCCTCAACCTACCTATTCGGCCCGACCCAAGGCCTCACCCCCTATTCGCCCGACCAAGGCCTCAACCTACCTATTCGGCCCGACCCAAGGCCTCAACCTACCCATTCGCCCGACCCAAGGCCTCACCCTACCCATTCGGCCCGACCCAAGGCCTCGCCTACCCTGGCCCGACCAAGGCCTCACCTACCCATTTGGCCCGACCCAAGGCCTCACCCTACCCATCCGGCCCGACCCAAGGCCTCACCTAACCAGGCCCGAACCCAAGGTCAACTCCCAAGAACTTGGCCCGACCCACGGCCGTATCACTTCAATACCATACCCACAATCAACGCATTATTTTATCCATCCATCCTCGTACCTTTTGTTCCATCGAGCTCACCTGCTCGTGTTTTAGCATGATTAGGGTCCTCGACTTGATTGATCTGTCGACCAACTTTGCCTAGATTTCTAGACCGTGACGTTTATCTCAACCAAACCAACCATTTCGCACCGCCGAACACGCCTAAACGCTCCTCGTACCTTTACCTCGTTATATACCCCGAGCTACTTCCTATGCCTTGATACCAGTGATTATATCACCCTTGTTTGGATAAACTATCGACCTTTGCCTATGCATGCACCGCTGGTTTGTTTGCCAAATCATGTACCCTAGTCGTATTTATTGCATTTTACCATGCGTCTCGCTTCCTCGACCTACCCCACCATCTTACCATCCCCTCTACCCCATTTACCCTTTATCAACCCTATCCCCGATTTCCCTGCTCACTCAATCTGTGATAGATTTGAGGGGATTACCTATACCCTTAACAGGGAAACCACTTCATATTATTGTCCGTGCAGCTTTACAAAACAAGCTACACGACAATAAGGGGCTAATGTAGACACCAAATTTGTGTCTTACGACCCTCGTGACCCGCATCTCATCTCGCAACTTAACCTCATCACCTAAACCTTACACAATTATTTATTAATTACCTCAGAATTGATAAATCCACATCACCTTACCCGCCACCTCATTTTGCCACCTCATCATGACCTAGCCCTAACCCTAAACTAACCTAATTAAGACCTATGACTTGGTCTAGACTCACATCCATAACTAATGCCTCCTTACTCGCACTCCAAAACCGACCTTCTACCCACCACTTGACCAAGCCCGCAAACTCGATCTCTCTGGGAGAAAAGCAGGAAGGTGGGTTATTTTACTAAAAATAGCCTACTTTTTTCCTTACCGATGCCGGTTCCTACTCGACCGCCATCTACACGCAACCGCCATCGTTCCTCGTAAATGGGCTCCCAAACCAAAAACAAAGGATCGGAATTTCATTTTTGGGATCAAAGGTCGAATGATTTTGAATCAACAGAGATCATCGGGAGCGAAAAAGAGAGTCCAGATCTTCACTGACCGAGCAGAGACGAGTGGAAATACCAAGTGTTGTTTACAAAGAAAGGAGATCACTTGCATCTTGTCAAAACCAAGAAGTCACATCTCGCATGTCCTCTCGTTATAACATTTCTTATGCCTTTGAATTACAAATGGGGTCCTCATAAATCCATCCTCGAATCCACTACCAAAGATGCATATTACTCTCTAATCATCATTCATCTACCTCTCATCACCTTATTTCCTAATACCACCTATATACAAACCTTTACAAACAACACAACTACCCCACAAAGCAACTAACCTACAGATCCTAGAACCCACCAGTATCGGTTATCGCAAGCATCGCATCGGTTATCAAGAATCGCATCGGTTCCTCCGATCAAAACCAAAACCAGCCTTTCCCCTACCAGCTTCAACGAAGCAACTTAATTGATATTTTACGCTTTTTGTGTTAATTCATATTATAGGGAAACTCACCACCTTCAAAGGAAGTTTTATATTTCCGGCCCAAGGGTGTTCTTATTTCGTAAGTAGTCCTTCTTAAGCGACACCATCTCGACATTCTCTGTGTATTCCTCTTAGCTCCCTAACCGGTTTCTAAAAGGAACCTAACATTCCGAGTGAAACGGAATCGAGTTACCTTAAATAAGATTTCTAAATTCTTTGCTCGGTGTTCACCTAATCGAGTTACCTTAAATTTTCTAGATTTTTTGACCTTGCTTTTTTCTAGATTTTTGACCTCAGACATGAGACTCTCAAGCCTTACAATGTTCAGACACCACATAGTTCATCAAGAGATTGATCCAGAGCTCTAGTGCACTCATAGGGAAGCATCGTGTCCTCTTACCGTAGTTTCATTTGTTTGGGATCACATCTCCTGCAATCATCACCACCACCTATTTTCTACCATCATTCCACAAGTATTATTTCTTCTTTGTCATTGGTTTTAGTAGATTAGCTATTTACTAGTTATCTATTTCATTCTATCACCTCTCATACCCGGATCTCTCCCATAGTACCTCTGTCCAACTATCTACCCGTTTACCTTTCATACCTTGCCCAAACACCAATCTAATCACCTCTGAGTCCTTATAAAAATCCCACAACCTTACCTAAACTCCCTTCACTCTCTGTGTAGTCACAGAGAGTGCCCAAACCCCATTTTTAATATTCTTACCAAATTTCCCCTACCAACACTGGTCACCCAACCGACGTCGGTCCATTACCGATGGCTTGACATCAATCGCATAAGCGACGCCGATCTCTATGATTGGTAACTTTTCCCAAACCAGAAAGCTTCCAACTCACTCAAAACCTCCCAAAACCCCACCAAATCTCACCCATGCCTCATTGATAATCTCACGTTAGACCTACAAACCCAAACCACTATCAACCCTCCGACTTTAATTGTAACTTTTCCTGTCGGATTAAATTCACTTATTATATGTTATAGGAGATACCTAAATATTATCAACTAGAATAATATTTCCTTGCATTAATTTATTTACAAAAGTGGATTGACAACCATTCAGGGAAGCATCACGCTTCTTGGATCTAGTCTTCGCTAGGAAGTTCATTGCCATTTTCTATTTAATATCATTTGGTGGTCTTGTTGTCTTCTTAACAAGTCGTTCCTCCTAGCTAAAGGGAAGCTCTTACAATCAGCTTGGTCAACATTCTATGTGCATACACCATCTTTTATTATCAATAAGTATTCCTCCTCACCCTTACCTATTATCTAATTTATTTCTACTTTGCGGTGAAACATAGATGGTGAGAAAATTGAATTGACCTTAGAAAACCCGTGATAGGATTTCATAGAGGGTCTCAATGTGGAGGTGTAGGTTTAGAAGAGACCTTTCAAGGTACCATAAAGATTGAGAAATACCCCATCAAAGTTATAACATTTTATTTCTCTCGGGGCTCTTAAGGGTACACCGGCTTGTTGGTGCTCAAAATAGTCTCGCCCCATTTTGCCTTTGAAAATCCATTGATTTATGACCTCTGTCACATTTTATCCCCCTGTGTTATGCCCAAAAGGTCTCTACCTTCCTTTTGTTGCCATAATTAATCTTTCCTTGGGCCAATGATCACGTATGGGTCCATATTTGTCTCCTCATTTCTCTGTTCCTCTGAAGGGGTCTGTAATTTGGGTCTCTCGTTCTCTGTTCATCTAAAACTCAGGATTTCCCGTTCTTTCCATTTTCCACAATTAGGATTTTCTGTCCTTGTCATTTTTGCCCTAAATACTTGAAGAAAAATGAATGGATATAGCTCGGAGGAATGTATTTGAGCCTTGTAACATTTCTAAATCCTCTGTCCTTGGAGAAAATTTCATGTCTCGGGCTCAAATGGTCATTTTTTTGCATTTTACGGTTTGATGGGCATTTCTCCCGGTCAAATTTGTATCCTTACATCAACAAGGAACGTGGCCTCTTTTGGTTGGACGTGGCTTGGTAGGGTACTTCAAAAATTCTATGAATCACCTTGACTCAAAATGTGTCCATGTGGAGGAACGACACTCATTTGAAGATTTACTTTTTGGTTTGGCCTTGGAGTAGCACTGGGAGGACACGTGGAGGTCTCCACTGCTTCACCTTGACTTAGATAAATTTTTATGCAGTTGGATACAGTTTGGCGGGATAGGGACACGTGGCGAGCCCGCGCTCATTCAGGGTCTCAAACTTGGGCACCATTTTGAAATTATGCCGTGGATACACGTGGAGGTTTTTTTTGGGAATTTCCATACTTAGACTTTTTCAAAAGGTTTTAGGAGGTCCGGGACATGTGGAGGAACTGCGCATGTTTGGGGACCGTCCTTTGAGTTTCATTTTAAAGAAGCGCCATGAGGACACTTGGAGGCCTCCGCTCACTTTGCATTTTTCTTGGAATTTTCAACAGCCAAAGGAGATTACCTCAGACCCTAACACATGGCACCTTACCCCGAGTTTTAAACCTTTAAACAATTTTTTCCGGCAAGAACACGTGGTGAGCCCACACTCATTCAAGGTATCAAATTTTGGGACTATCTCAATATGCGTCATGGTGACGCGTGGCCGTTGAAAAGTTAAAAGGGACGGGAGGCGGACCATCGGGGCAACTTAGAATTTTCACCTCTTATCCTCAAAAGAGTTAAAATATCAAAATGGCCCACAAGTCTAACAAAGGATTAGTCAAAGTTTGTTTCAAAGTCAACGATGGAGGTGCGGACTCTCGGGGGAAATTTGGAAAATCTTCCTTTTGGGAGAAGGGAGTTAAAAGTGTAAAAAGAAGTAGGGTTCCGCCTGGGACCCACATCAAAACTAGAGCGGAAGGCGGAGCGTAGGGAAAACTTGGAAAAATTTCATTTTTCCAAAAAGGAGATGAAATAGCAGAATTTGGCCACGGTTCCTTTGGGACCCACCTTAGGACACGTGTCAGGCCCATTTTTCTGAAGCGGAGGGTGGGGCAAAATGGGATTTTTTTCCATTTTTTCAAAAGGTACGAAAATTCAAAGGAAACCCCGATCCCACTTTTAAATTGAATCTTCCACATGGATGGCCCAAATTCAAAGTAAAGATCAACGAAAATTATGCGTCTCGTATCTCGATTTTCCCCATTTTTGCTAAAAACTCTTGAAAGTGCGAGTCTTCATAATTGCTTGGTATTTCCTACACGCCAAATAGAGAGGGGAGTTAATTTTGATATCTAAGTGTGGTGGGGAAGGTCTAGAGATGTCTTTCACCATTAAAAATGGTCTAACTATCGAGCTCGATCTGATTTTCCATTTTTCTTCTCCCGAGCATGCAAGGAACTAGATTTGATAGATTAGGGGCGAAGTGGTTGGCGAATAGAAGGAAGAGTGATCTACCAGAGGAAGGATTTGAATGTGGGAGATATTCAAAGAGATCTACCCCGATCACCGACAACTTTTTTCGAGATATGATTCGAAATCACGATCGAGATCATGGCAAACATTGGTACACTAAATGTCTGTTTTTTTTGGGAGGAAAATCTGTTGAAAAATGTTATAAATGGCACAAATTCATCGTGCAAATGGTGGGAGAGGTTGGATTGTTAGAGGTCGGTTCTGATTTTCTAATAGAAAAATCTTGATAGAACTTATCTTTTGAGAAGCTATCTGAGAAGCCTATATATCTCTTTTGTATCAAATTTGATCATGTCAAGGTGGTTGCGAGTGTACATGGCCGTTTCCAAGCTACGAGATTGTTCTAAAACTTTCCTGTTGATAAATTTATTCAAGCTCGAGTTATTCTATGTTGATCTTGAGAAAATGTGTTTGTTTCATTTTTGAATGTCTCGCAAATAGTTTTTCTTGTTCCTGTTGCAATCTTATATGAAAATCTATCTTAATCACATAGGTCTCAATCCTTGTGACAGTTTAGCGGCATATGGAATTTCATTTTCGAGAAGAGATTTCATCTCGGGAGTGAAATAAATGATTTAAAATCACTTTTTTTTCATCTGTTGACAGAGATTGTCTGTAAGCCTCTGGGTGTACCTCAGGCGTGATTGGGTTTAGATCTCGATACTTTGTTGGGTTTTCTAACTCGAGCTTCTTCTGCTAGAATCTCATAGATTGTGTGAAAAAGTAAAAATCGGGTCTCCATTAAAGCACATATTATGGTTAAAGAAACATTTTAGTGTTTCGTGGCATTCGTTGGTTTAGCCTTCCATTTTGAAGTAACTCTCAAAGATCTGGTGAATTAAGTCCATCATGCCTCACCTCCCACCAAAGATCTACTTAAAATAACCAATCCTACCCGTACTACCCCTGTTTTCCCTATGTGTATACAAATGCATAATTTCCATTACCAAAACATGCAGAAATAATTAGGATTCCAAATGTCTTTAGTAGCCTAAACCTTGTCTAGAAAATATCTCCACTATCTAGAGTGACAACTCGTGAGAGTTATATTTTGTTGCATTGATCATATTTTCTCCAAGGTCTTATTCATAACCTCACTAGAGAAGGATATCTCCATCTCCTCCATAAACAATAGGCTATAGAAGGGTCCTCTCACCTGGTTGAAAGGCACAACCATAAAGTAGTGAGGATAGATCAAATCCTCTTGAGGGTCCTATCCATTTCTCCACATTTGAGTGACAAAAGGCCGCTAGATCCCATCCTCGGCTTCAAAATGACCCACCATGATCTATCTATCCCTAAGCTTCCTATCAACACTTGTGATGCTTCTCAGAATTTGAAGGAGAAACAATTTGGGTACCAACACTTTCTTGGCGCCGCTAACGAGGAACATTGTGATTACAGTTCAGATTTAGACCCTGGTAAGCATCTCTTATATGCTCCAAGTGCTAGAATCTTGTTTCACCATCATCTTATTTTTGGGCCTATAAGAAGTTTCAAGGTTACGAGTCTTTGTGTGTAAATTTTCCAATCTCTAGTGTTGATAGACATTTGACATATCATATTTTAGTGCATTTGCACAACTAAGGTAGAAATCCTTAGTGGCGACTCCTGTTGATTTGATTCGATAAGGACTAGTGTCTTAAACTTCACAAGTGAGATTTGTTGTTAATATTTGTAAAATTGGAGGGAATAAGATCTTTATTATCTAAGGATCCTACCATGACACTATTTTCGAGCTAGGAAAAACAAAGTCGAAGGAAGAAGAACACGGAGGTTATGGGAGAACAACAACCAAGAAAATAGATCCAATTCGTGAAAGTGACCAGCCTATCATTGAAGATTGCCATTCAAGTGCTTTGAATTAGGTAGTCTCTTTGTGGAGTTGAATTCTCTATCTGAAGAGGGGCCTTCATCTGAATTTGAAAGGTTTGCTTCTCATTTTTCCCCTGTGTTTTCAAGGGTTGATAGGGATTTCCAAGAAACAAGGCCTTTAGAGGATATTCATTTTGAAAGCTATACTCCTGTGTTTCAAAAATCCCCTGCCCCTTATTAGTTTATTTCTCCTCAAAGATCACCTCCTCGAATCAATATGGCTCATCCCCCACCCAGACCTCCATTTGTTGTAAACACCTTTGGGCATATAAATTTTGTGGGAATGGCTGGTTATCCAAATGCAGTTCCTCAATATGTAAGGAGCAGACTACCAAAGTTCCAGGGAAATAATGCTATAACTGGTGATCAACATCTAAATATTTTTATCAATATGATGGAAGAATTTGAGATTGAACATGAAGATGTATACATCAAATTTTTTTGTTCACACTTTGGAAGAGGATGCAAGGGACTGGTATAAAGCATTTCCAGATAACTCTATTGACTCTTGGAATGAGATGAACAATGCCTTTAGATTGTAGTATGGTGATAGAATTGACCCTAGGTTTCTTGTATCAGAATTTGAAAACATCAAGAAGAATCATAATGAGTCAGTACATGACTTCAACACAAGGTTTAACAAGACCTTGAGGAGATTTCCTATTAACTTAAGGCCACGTGATGAGTCATGTTTGATCAAATATTCTGATGCATTTGATAAAAAGGTTACTTACTACTTGAGGGACAAGAACCCTACCATTTTGAGGCAGGCCTTCACTATGGCTTTGTAAATTGAAAACAACATAAAGGAATTTGGAAAACCTCCTAAGAGGGATGGTGTGAAGCTGGTCAACCCGAAAAAGCCTCAAACAAGTAAAGTTGCTGATCTGGAGGAAGTTGTGAAGGATTTGGCAGGGGTTGTCAAAGAAATTTCCTACAAACTAGCCCAAGATGAGAAGGGGATTGGGCGTAACTCATAAGGTCAGCACAAGCAACAAGGCCAATCAGATTTAAAAATCATCAAAGATCGATGATAGAGGCAAAGAACCTATTGGATTTAGAAATAGACAACCCTAGGGCAGGGAAAATAGAGTGGTGCCTCGATGCTTTGGCTGCCGTGAGTTCTTTTTGTGGAAGAAATATAGGTCATTGATTGGTGTGAAAAATGTTTCATACCCCATGCTCCTTGTGAATAATATCAACAACAAGAAGAGGAAGATGATGATGATGATATTTGCATGATGGGTTGCTCCACCAGCTCACAACAAGGAGCAACTTCAACTAAGGTGATAAGTGCTAGAACTGTTATTGATTTTTAGGATTGCATCCATCGGGTACCTATTCTTCCTCCCTCTCATACTTTAGAAGTATATACTGTACAAGATTTTGAATTTCCCAATAATGAATTTGAATATTTACAGGCTTTAATGATAAAGAAGTATGGTGGAGGAATCCCATCTGAGGAACATAGACAGTTATTGATGAATGATGTCGTTGCTCAAGAGAATGAATATAACACAAGAAGTAAGGTTGTGAAAGGGATAAGGCCTCAAGCCAAGCCAAAACCTCCTTACTTTCAAACATTCCTAAAGAGGCTCTAAGAAAGATGCATCTGCCAAAAGCCTTGATGTCCCAAACAAAAATCATACCCCTCCTCATGCCCAAGCTATCAAAAAATTTGTTCCACCTAATGAGGGCATCAGCCTCCCTTCCAATGTTGCCTTGCCAAAGAATGTTCCGTATGACATTGCCCAAGTTTTAAGTCAAATCAAAGTCTATATTCCAATGGTTGAGTTGCTTAGGATCCCCGAGCACAAAAAGAGAGCATTTGAGTACTTGGGATTGAAAGAAGAGAAGACTACCCTAAGCAAAAATGTGAACATTGTGGAGGCTCCTCTAATCATTCAAGAGTTAGAAACACCACTAGCGTGGGAGGAATTAGGTGAACCGCCCTTTGAGGTCTATTTAGGGACATCCTTCGTGGACTCTCGCCTAAATGTGGATTCATTCTTCACCACTCGATCATCAAAGACAAATGCTCCACAACCGTACGTTTGACTTAGGGCATAATGCAATGTCATGCCTCGAAGTCATGAATGAGCTGAATATCAAAGCAACAACAACATATGGGAAGTGACTACCATGGACTCTAGAGAGGTGCCGGTAGTGGGATGTGTGAAAATTTTGGTGGTATAACTTGTAGCCTACCTGTAAAAATTTAAAACTTGATGTGGTCATTGTTGATTGCCTAGGCAAGTGGGGCATCTTTGTTGTCAAGAAAATAGGCTACAAGTGTTGGTGGGAGTGTCCAAATGGATATGTCATATACTACCATTTCTGGGCCAAGGAAGCCTTGTCGGGTTGTATGGAGAAAAGAAGATGCTGCACCTTATCAAGACCCCAACAATGCATCCTATGAGGTATTGTACACCAATGTTGACGTTGATAACTTTGTAGGATTTGCTGATGGAAAGGAGCACAAGATTAAAGAATGCAAGTGTCTTGAACAGAAAGGCTCTCCTTGGAATCTATTTTTTGATGGAGCTTGCTCCAAGTTTGGAAATGGTGTTGGTGTGTTTCTACTTTCTCTAGGCTAGGAAAAGTTTGTTTTTTTCCTTCAAACTCAGCTTTGAGTGTACTAACAACATTACTGAATATGAGGCACTGTTGTTAGGTTTAAGAATTACTTGGAAATATGGTGTTAAAGACATCATTGTCAAAGGGGATTCGAATTAGTTGTCAAACAAGTATGGAAACTTTACGCCACAAAGAATTAGCGAGTGAAACAACACATGCATGCAGTTTGAGATTTCATTGAGATGTTTGACTCATTCAACATTATGCATCATGATAGAAATTTCAATGATTTTCCAGAAAATCTTGCAGTGTTGGGATCTTAGTTTGATAATTGTACAATGTCCGTATATTGTGAATATGATGTTGAAGTATTGACAAGACCCTCTCGTCCCCGACAACATTAAAAATGGCAAATTTTGGATGATGATGTTCAAATTAGAAGATTTCGTAGAGAAAGGGAAAGGAAACCACTAATTGGGAGACACCGATGTGTGCAACAGAGGGAAAGGAAACCTTGTTTGGCAAGGGCATCATCCAACTAAACACTAATACCATTCCTTGAGGGCTGGTTACTCTTGAATCAAATTTTGATAATACTTGATTGCATTAATAATAGACACATGGCAGCCTCGAGGGATGTTGAGGAGCATGACCTCGGCACAAAGGAGAAAACAAGGAAGATTTGGTTAAGTAACAATCTCAAAGCAAGGAGGATAAGCGATCATACATCCAATTGTTGAAAAAATACCAAGATTGCATGGCTTAGACCTAATCTGAATTAAAAGCATATAGAGAGGATTTGTGTGACATGAGATTCCTTTGGAGTCCAATGCAAATCCGTTTAGGTAAAAATAGAGGCCAATCAATCCTCTCTTATTCTCAAAATTCAAGAGGAACCGAAGAAACCGAGAGATGGAGAGATTATTCAGCCCACAAGGTATTCTCCTTGGGTTGCAAACCTAATACCGAGTTAGAAAGAAGAATGGTGATATCGGACTATGTGTGAATTTCGGGAATTTGAATAGAGCATCAATGAAGGATAATTATCCTTTACCAAACATGGAAAACATGTTACGAGTTAGTGACTGGGTTCGAATTACTCTCTACCTTAGATGGGTTCTCTGGTTATAACCAAGTTGTGGTGAATTAATTAAAAAGGATCAAGACAACCTTTACTACTCCTTGGGAACATATGTGTATGTCGGGATGCCCTTTGGTCGATGAATCTTTGGAGCCACTTTTCAAAGAGCAATGGATGTTTATTTTCTTTGGCTACATCAATGAGTTTATTGTTGTTTATCAAGATGATGTAACTATGTTTTCCGGGAAGAGAAGTGATCACTTGTTGCACTTGGAGAAGATGTTGATAAAGTGTAGAGAATATGGCATCTCAATCAATCTAAAGAAGTGCCATTTTGGAGTGCAGAAGGAAAAGTTTCTTGGTCACATTGTGTCACAAGAGGGGGTGATGATTGATCCAGAAAGAGTAGAGGCCATCAGTAGGGTCCCAATTCCAAGAACCAAGAAGGGAATTTAGTCCTTCTTTGGGTAGATAAAATTCATCAGAAGATTCATATCAAACTTTTCTAAGTTGACCATTCCAATCACTTACATGCTAAAGAAGGACCAGGTCATCAAATGGGAGGAGGCTGTCATCCAAGCTTTCAATGGGATCATGGGGGCATTAAAGCATGCCCCTATTTTAGCAGCTCCAGACTATAAGAAGCCTTTCCAACTATTTTCCTTTTCTTTAGAGAACACTATTGCTTCTGTCTTACTACAAAAGGATGATGAAGGGGCTGAGAGGCCAATTTCCTTTTTCAGTAAGGCATTATAGGGGCTGAGCTGAAATACACTATTATGGAGAAGTAAGCATTTTCCTTAGTAAAAACAAAAAAGGTTTTCAGGCATTACATTCTAAGCTCAAAATTTGTTGTTTATGTTCCCCACACCATGGTGAAGGACATCTTATCAGAGATGGATTTCTCAAGAAAAAGATGTAGATGGGTGAACAAGTTGCAAGAATATGACATAGATATCCAAACCACAAAGTTGGTGAGAGGTTGAGGCTGAGAGTAACTTGCAAACTATTGAGGTAAATGAGGTAGAAGAAGAAAGGGCAGGTGTTTTTGAAAAATTGATGAGTTCTAAGTGGTATAAGGATGTAATTTTTTATCTTAGACACTTATATTGCCCTGAGTATCTAGATAAGAACCAGAAAAGAGATCTTAAGTTGGATTCTCATAAATATGTCATTACTGATTTTGGGTTAGCTTGGAAGAACCCAAAGGGAACCCTCTTAAGGTGCATCACTGAGATGAAGCCCCCAAGGTAATTTATGATCTCCATGAAGGATTTTGTGGGGGGCTTTTGCTACAAGAGTCACAATGTAGAAGATCATGAGGGCTGGTTATTAGTGGCCAACTCTCTTCAAGGATACAACCTTGTTGGTTAGAAGATGTGAGAGTTGTCAGCATTTCTCTAGAATACTTGAAAGCTTCGGGCTTTCTACCTTTACAACTGTATCAATTTAAGCTCCATTCAAGTAATGGTGAATGTATTTCATTGGTGATATTTTAGACCCTTCAAGTGCTCACCATAAGTGGATTCTTATAGCCACTGATTATTTTACTAAATGGGTGGAGGAAATCCCCATTAAGAAGGAAACACACCAAATTTTCATGGACTTTGTGCTAAACCATATCATCTACAGGTTTGGTGTGCCAGTCAAAATTGTAGCTGATAATGCCATGAGTTTCAGAGCTAAACCTCTAGTGGCAATGTGCAAAGAGTATGGGATCAACTTGACATATGCCTCTAATTACAATCCCCAAGGAAATGGACAAGCTAAGTCCAGTAATAAAAACTTGTTGAAGATTATCAGAAGAACCTTGGAGTTGAACAAGAGAAAATGGGGTGAACAATTGAAGTTTGTTGTTTGGGCTGATAGAATTACTGTTAAAAGAGCCACTGGAAAGAGTCCATTTGAGTTGGTGTATGGAACTCGAGACCTGCTACACCTTCATATGCAATTATCCACATATCGGTTTATTCAACATACGGAAGACCAAGAGGTTAGTCCATATTATGCTCATATTAACTAGATTGTTGAACTTGATGAAGAAAGGAGGGCATCCCACCAAAGACATGTAAAGTTTAGAGAAAAGCTGAAGAAGTTATTTGACAAGAAGGTCACTCCCAGAGCTTTCAATGTTGGAGATCTTGTGCTGCTATGGGATAGCAGGAATGAAGATAAGGGAAAGCATGGAAAATTTTATTCATTATGGATGGGCCCTTACTCTATTGATATTAGAATTGGTGAACATACCTTCTTCTTGAAGAATTTGGATGGAGAATTGCTCGAGTTACTTGTTAATGGTAGGCACTTGAAGTATTTATTGGATTGATTCTCCAGAATCAAGGTAAACATCTTTTGTACAATGTATAGCTTGTTGTTTGTTTCTGTCTTTTGTGTTTTTGCTCATTCTGGTCCTTGGTGACCTGTTTTTGTTGGTTTCTTTGTTCATTTTTGGGAGATGGCTCTGTTTCTCTGCTCTATAATCGACTCCCTTTCCCAATGGATATTTTTTAGCACTTGGTCTACCTTTGTTCTTGTGGCACTCACAGGAGTGCCCATCCCCGAGTCAGAGCTGATGTTGGTGCTCAAAATAGTCTCGCCCCATTTTACCTTTGAAAATCCATTGATTTACGGCCTCTATCACATTTTATCCCCCTGTGTTATGCCCGAAAGGTCTCTACCTTCCTTTTTTTTGCTATAATTAATCTTTCCTTGGGTGATGATCACATATGGGTCCATATTTGTCTCCTCATTTCTCTGTTCCTCTAAAGGGGTTTGTAATTTGGGGCTCCCATTCTCTATTCATCTAAAAACTTGGGCTTTCCCTTTCTTTCCATTTTCCACAGTCAGGTTTTGCTACCCTTGTCATTTTTTCCCTAAATACTTAAATAAAAATGAATGGATGTGGCTTAGAGGAATGTAGTTAAGCCTTGTAACATTTCTAAATCCTCTATCCTTGGAGAAAATTTCATGTTCGGGCTCAAATGGTCATTTTTCTGCATTTTATGGTTTCACGGGTGTTTTATCCTTGTCAAATTTGTATCCTTGCATCAATAGGGAACATGGCCTCTTTTGGTTGGATTCGGCTCAGTAGGGTACTTCAAAAATTCTATGAATCACCTCGACTCAAATTTTTTCCATGTGGAGGAACGACGCTTATTTGAATATTTAATTTTTGGTTTGGCCTTGGAGTAGCATCGTGAGGATACATGGAGGTCTCCACTGCTTCACCTTGACTTAGATAAATTTTTATGCAGTTGGATACAATTTGGTGGGACAACGACATGTGGCGAGCCCATGCTCATTCAGTGGTCTCAAACTTGGGCGCCATTGTGAAATTGCGCCGTGGAGACACATGCAAGTTTCCGCCAAGAATTTCCATACTTAGACTTTTTCAAAAGGTTTTGGGAGGTCTGGGACACGTGGAGGAACCGCACATGTTTGGGGACCTGACCTTTGAGTTTCATTTTAAAGAAGTGCCAGGAGGACACTTGGAGGCCTCTGCTCACTTTGCATTTTGCTTGGACTTTTCAATGGCCAAAGGAGATTGCCTTGGACCCTGACACATGGTGCCTTCCACTGAGTTTTAAACCTTCAAACAATTTTTTCTAGATAAGGACACGTGGCGAGCCCACGCTCATTCAAGGTCTCAATTTTTGGGACTATCTCAAGATGCGCCATTGTGATGTGTGGCAATTTGAAAAGTCAAAAGAGATGGGGAGGTGGACCATCGGGGGCAACTTAGAATTTTTTCCTCTTATTCTCAAAAGGGTTAAAATATCAAAATGGCCTACAAGCCCGACAAAGGATCAATCAAAGTTTGTTTCAAAGTCAACAATGGAGGTGTAGACTCTCGGGGGAAATTTGGAAAATCTTCCTTTTGGTAGAAGGGAGTTAAAAGTGTAAAAAGAAGCGAGGTTCCGCTGGGACCCACATTGGAAACTAGAAGCGGAAAGGCGGAGCTGCAAGGGAAACTTGGAAAATTTTCCTTTTTCCAAGAGGTGAAATAACGAGAATTTGATTGCGGTTCCTTTGGGACCCACCTTAGGACACGTGTTAAGCCCATTTTTCGAAGTGGAGGGCGGGAAAAATGGGAATTTTTTCCATTTTTTCAAAAGGTGATGAAAATTCAAAGGAAACCCTTGCCGTTTTTAAATTGAATCTTCCACGTGGATGGCCCAAATTCAAAGTAAAGATCAACGGCGGTTGTGCATCTCGTATCGATTTTCCCCCATTTTTGCTAAAAATCTCCTGTAAGTGCGAGTCTTCATAATTTATTGGTATTTCCTACACGCCAAACAGAGAGGGAGTTAATTTTGATATCTAAGTTTGGTGGGGAAGATCTAGAGACGTATTTCACCATTAAAATGGTACACTATCGAGCTCGATCCGATTTTCCATTTTTCTTCTCTTGAGCACACAATGAACTAGATTTGATGATTAGGGGTGGAAGTGGTTGGCAAATAGAAGGAAGAGTAATCTACCAGAGGAAGGAGTTAAATGTGGGAGATATTCAAAGATATCTATCCCTTGAGCACCTAACAACTTTTTTAGATCTCGATTCTCGCAAATCGCGATCGAGATCATGGCGAAACAGTGGTACACTCTTAATGCGGTTTTTGGGGGAAAATTTGTTGCAAAATGTTATAAATGGCATAAATTCATTGTGTAAAAGGTGGGAGATGTTGGAGTGTTAGAGGATTACGATTTTCTAATAGAAAAAACTTGATAGAACTTTGTCTTTTGAGAAGTCGTCTGAGAAGCTCGTATATCACTTTTGTATTAAATTTGATCATGTCAAGGTGGTTGCAAGTGTATAGCTATTGACAAGCTCGAGATTGTTCTAGAAAATTTCCCCCGCCGATAAATTTAATCAAGCTCGAGTTATTACGTGTTGATCTCGAGCAAAATGTGTTTGTTTCATTTTTGAATGTGTCTGCAAATAGTTTTTCTTGTTCTGTTGCAATCTTGTATGAAAACTTTTCTTAATCACATGACTCTTAATCCTTGTGACAATTTAGTGGCATCTCTGCAATTTTATTTCTCGAGAAGAGCTTTCATCCGGGAGTGAAATAAGCGATTTAAATTCACTTTTTTCATCTATTGACAAAGATTGTCTCGTAAGCCTCTGGGTGTACCTCGGGCGTGATTGGGTTTAGATCTCAATACTTTGTTGGGTTTTCTAACTCGAGCCTTCCTACTAGAATCTCATAGATTGTGTGAAAAGTACAAATCTAGGCCTCTATTAAAGCACAGCACATATTTCGATTAAAGAAACATTTTAGCTGTTCTGTGGCATTCTGTTGGTTTAGCCTTCCATTTTGTAGAATCTCTCAAAGATCTGGTGAATTAAGTCCATCCTGCCTCACCTCCCACCAAAAATCTACTTACAAACAACCAATCCTACCCATACTAGCCTGTTTTCCCTGTGTGTATACAAATGCATAATTTCCATTACCAAAACATGTAGAAACAATCAAGATTCCAAATGTCTTTAGTAACTTGAACCTTGTCTAGAAAATATCTCCACTATCTAGAGTGACAACTCGTGAGAGTTAGATTTTGTTACATTGATCATATTTTCTCCAAGGTCTTATTCATAACCTCACTAGAGAAGGATATATCCATCTCCTCCATAAATAATAGGCTACAGAAGGGTCCTCTCACCCTGGTTAAAAGGCACAACCATAAAGTAGTGAGGATAGATCAAATCCTCTTGAGGGTGCTATCCATTTCTCCACATCTAAGTGATAAAAGGCCGTTAGATCCCATCCCCAGCTACAAAATGACTCACCATGATCTATCTGTCCCTAAACTTCCTATCAACACTTGTGATGTTGCTCAGACTTTGAAGGAGAATCAATTTGGGTACCAACACGACCGATGTAGCCGGGGAGGACCAGGAGCACCCAACACCAAAATAAAGCATCATATAGTATTTTCCAAGACAACTTGATGTGTTGGCACATTCTTGTTGGTGCCACTATCTTCTATTTGTAAAATATCCCATTTTGTAGCCTTCCACTCACTCAAATTGGAGTATTTGGCACCTTTGCATTAATTGAGATGACTTAAAAAAAATTGACTTCGGAGAAAACCGTGACAGGATTTTGTAGAGGGTTTGAATGCTGAGGTGTAGGTCTAGACAATAGCTTTCAAGGTTCCACGGAGACCAAGAAATCACCCGTCGAAGTTATAACCTTTTTTTCTCTCAAGGATGTTAAGGGACTATGCTCTACCGATGTATCTAGGAAGGATCAAGATCATTGGGCACTAAAAAAGAGCCTCACATAGTATTTTCCAGGCCACCTCGACATGTTGGTGTAATACGTTTGGTGTCATGATATTTCATTTGTGAAATATTTTATTTCACATCCTTCCCTTGACTCAAATTAGAGTATTTGGCATGTTTACATTTGTTGGGATAACAAGAAAACCAAATTGACATAGAGAAAACCACGATAGAATTTCATAGAGGGTCTCAACACGAAGCGGTGAGCTCTAGACGATGCTTTTCAAGGTTCCATAGAGTGATAAATCACTTGTGGAATTTATATCCTTTTTCTCGTAGGGATTTTAATGGATTATGCCCGATCGATGTAGCCACAAAGGGTGAGATCGTCGGGAACCAAAATGAATCTTCACCTAGAATTTACGAAGCCACTTTGATGTGTTGGTATAATTCATTAGGTGTCATTGGATTTTATTTGGTAAATATCCCATTTGGAAGCCTTTCATTTGACTCAAATTGGAGTATTTGGCACATTTGCATTCGTTGGGATGACGAGAAAAATGAATTGACACAGGAAGCTATGACAAGATTTCGGAAAGAAAACCAAATCGACATGGGGAAAACATTCTCTTTCTCATCTTCCCTTCCCCCACTCCCATACTTTCAACCTCCAACCCTCCAACTCTCCCCTTCTCTTCTACACTTTCCGTCCTACATCCAATCTCAAAACCTCTAGTGATCCTTTATCTACTACCCATTTCCCACCTAAATCTAATCGAAAACCTTTTGTGTCCCTTTCTATACTAGCCTTTTCCCTCCTACATTCAATCTTAAAATATCAAGTGTTTCCTTATTTACCACCATTTTCCTTCCATCATCTATAGTCCAAATTCCTATTATCTTCCACCTTTTTCCCTCCAATGCTCTAACTTACCCTTATCTTCCACCTTTTTCTCTCCCGCATCATATGTTATAACCTCTAATGTTCCCTTTTCTACTACCTTTTCCCCTTAATCATCTATAGTCCAACATTATAAACCTAACATCCCCTTCTCTTCTACACTTTTCTCCCCATTATTTAACCTATAACACACCTCTTCCCTTCTACCCTTTTCCCTTCTACATCCAATCTTACATCTTGTAATGTTCCCTTCTCTTCTATCTTCTCTACTACCCTTTTCATTCCATCATCCAAATCTAGCATCCAACCTTTTGAACCCAATCTCCCTTATCTTCTACCCTTTTCCCTCCAATATCCAACCTGTAACCATCCAACCCCTCCTCCTCCTCTGCCATTTTCCTTAAGGCATCCAATGTATAACCTTTCAAACCTTCAACCTCCCTTTCGATGAGTACATTAATTGACCTATTATATCATCTATATGGCTATTGATTTATTCCTAAAAATGTTAATTAGTGCATGGGGGATGTTCTATATAGTTATATCCTAAGTAAGGTTGATGTATTTCTCTTGTTTTTGTTTCATGTGAACTCGATCGTAGAAATTCCTACTAGCTCATTTCGTGAGTAATGTGATGACGTGTGTAGGATAATAATGTGAATTTTCTACCAATTTTGGGAAGTTATAATCAAGAAGGCCGAGTCTTTAGCCATCACGCCATCATGGAGGATTTTTCCATAACAAGCCTACAAACATGAATCCTGTTTTTAGCTATATCATAGGATTTCAATGATATTTAATGAGGTTGTTATTGGTTGAATTCAGTGCCTATAATCATGGCACATTTTGTAACTAATTGTGTCTATAAAGACACCTTCTTGAAGACAATTTAGTAGTTAGTTGATGATAGTAATTTACAGTACAATTTTATATCAGTTAGTGTCTACTTTTAGTATCATATTGAATATGTTTTGGAACTCTTTTGAATCAATATAGTCGATGCCATTTTGATTATCTTTTGACGTTAAGAGTACCTCAATCCCAAGGAAGAGCAAGGGCCCACTCAACCAAGGTGATTAGAGGATTTATGTTTCATGCATGCTTGTTATTTCTGATAAGTTCAAGTTTCAATGCTTTGATTTGAATGTTTATCTGAATGCAGTTGTTTATTTCCTTTCTTAGTATATTTCCTTCTGCTATTTCAATTCGGTGAGTGTATTTTAATTCAAGTATGTGTAGTTCAATTCGATGTGTGCATTTCAAATTTAGTTAAAGTATTCCCTTTAAAAGCATTTTTATTATAACAATGTTGTTTCAATAGTGTACATTTATTTCATTTCAGTAGTTTAGCATTGCATATTTATTCCGTAGATTAGAGGGAAATAAGGGGGACCACACCAACCAAAACCCCGCAAATTGAACCACCACAACAACCGAGTTGTATAAGACTTCATTACATACAACCTAGGACATAACCCTAGTTTTATAATGAAACTGATAATTGAATCTGTTGGTTAGTTGATTGGAGAATATAACGACCCATCATTTGTGGCACCATTTCTGGGGATACCATAAGCACAACACACAATTCTATTCACCTTATATGTTATGGGTATTAGTGAAGTTAATCTATGCAACCAGTAGGAGTCCTAAACCTTGTTTACATGATCAATATTGATGCACATGCCACGAGACGCTCAATAGAGATTTATATCTCGTAATATTCAAAAAATATATCCAAACATAAAGCACAAGTAGGAAACACCGAAAGTGACACTTGAATCTAATACAACACCTAGGAACAATTCTCCGAATAGTCTACATCATCCTATATAGAACAGAACAAATTTTAAAAATAGGAGACAATGGGAATGATAAGGACAGAGCTTTGGGTAGAACCTTTACTTATCCCATTGTCCTAAATGAATATAAGGATGCACCCATGAAAAACATCTCTCCATTTATTCTCCCTATATTTTGAGGAATGTCCACAGAAGACCCAAACCAGTTCTTATTTGAACTCAAAGTTCTTTGCAGACATATGACTACAAAACATACATCCAGAAACTCAAACTTTTTCCTTCCACCCTCAAAGAATCTACCATGAGGTGGTTCATGGGATTTCCCTCTAACTCCATTCATTCATGGGAGGACATGGAGACATCCTTTTTGGACAAATATCAATACTATTGTAGGGGAAGAGATAGGAGAGAAGAGTTCTTCCAAATAAAGTAAAAAGAAGATGAAAATTTGGAAGATTATCTAGATAGATTTCTCTTTTTCCATAGAAGGAGTGGTTATGAGTTAAATGTAAAAATTACTAAGATAATTTTTCTTAAAGGAATCGATGATGAAACTAAAGACTCCATCCATCTCATGGGAGGAGGTGATGTACACAAACTCACCATGGCACATATTGTTGAGTTATGTATGAGTTACTCTAGAACAAGAGGAGGTATAAGGTGAAGGAAGACATCAAAGAATGCCCTTGGTACCTTAGAACTTCTCAAAGAAATGATTAACATGAAAACAAACATCTTGTTATAATTAACTTCAACCATAGATGGGATAAAAGCCAAGAGTAATGTTGCAGAAAAGGAACCTTTATATATATACTATCCTAAATGCATGAAGAGACATCCTTTGTGCTGAATTCCCTTTGGATTTCACATACATGTGCTTGATACGTGATGCATCGACCATGATACCAATAAGTATAATCTCCTACCTCAGCTAAAAGAGATTAAATTACATAACTCAATCAAATGCAGAGGTAAACTTCATGCAACGAGTCCGCTTATGCCCCTAGACCTGCTCAAAATCCTGGATAATGCCATGGCCCAATCAGGATCCTCCACCAACATGGGGACAACCTGATTGGACACCACCAAAATGGGTGGCTTATCCACAACCACCACCATGGGTGCCTCTATACAATCAACAAGGTTGGGCACCACCGGCCTAATATACCACCATGGAAAAATTGACAATGGGCACATCAACAGAATTCTAATCAGCCAAGGAGGATTGCACAACAATAAAAGCTTTAATACCTCCACCACAAAAAAGTTATCACCAAGGGAAGGAAGTACAAACTCAACTCCCAGCCCAACCTATCTTAAACCCCAATAATAACAAACAACTTCAATTAATGAAGCATGACATGGTGAGATGATGCAGCTAAATGCCATTAATAATGTACAGTTGGGGTCTAGAAGAACAATAAACAATCCTCTTATTGTTATCATAGATATACTTGAGGAAAATGAGAAGATACCAGAGGAAAGTGAGGATATACCTGAGGAAAATAAGGATTCTAAACATGTTCCACAAACACGAGCCAAGAGGAATAACCAAGGAAATGATAGGAATGTACATGCAACTCCTTTCCCAAAACTATTAAGAGAAACACAAAATGAGGAAGGAACAACACTAGTTTAGGAGTTGAAAAGATGAACATTGAGGTCCCACTTCTAAAAGAAATAAGGGACATTCTTGAGTTAAACTAGACCATTAGAAGCCATTACATAAAATAAGCTGGAAGGAAGTGAAAATACCAAAAAGAGTAAAATTAGAAGGAAATCTAGTGATCTAGTAGTGAAAAGATTCTTTCATCAAAATATGGGGATCTAGGAGTCCATCATTACTATTTTTGTATATGGTCAGTCAATCTCTAAGGTTTTGGTCTATGTTGGTGCCACCATCAATGTTATAACAACAAATATGTTCAATCTATTGTCTTTAACATGATTTGCCAACCAATACCGTTCTTCAATTGGAAGATCAATCTATTGTTGTACTAGATGGAGTGATTGAGGATGTTATAGTCAGTGTTGAATCTTGGGAGTATCCTCTAGATTTTATGGTCTTACTGACCTAAATCTCGAAGTTAGGATACCCAGGTCATCTTAGGAAGACCTTGGTTAGCTTGGTGTTACTACATACATTGATTGTAGGTCAGGAAAAATGACTATTCGAATGGGAAAAAAGTAAATAATATTTCTTTGTATCCTCCGCTTGACCATATGTGGATGTTTGTGAATGTGTATGGGTAGATTTTTCAGATACTAACAATGTGAGTTCTTCTTATCTAGCCACCATTGCATTGAAAAATCATATGGAAGAAATTGTTGATCCATACACAATGTCGATGAAGAGGATACCATGGCTACGAAAATTATAAGCGTGGCTACAAATATTCAAACCGAGGCTCTTTGAAACAACTTTTTTGCACTTAGTGGATAATATCACCTTGGTAAGTGACATTTCTATTGGAAATTGTGAAGAGATCCATGATTATCATGAAGAACACATAGCCACTGATTTCCATTGTCCTTTATCCAAGGTTATGTCCCTTGAAAACATGTCTATTTTGCACATGCTACAACCTCATGTTTGTCCCTTGAATTATTTGATTGCGATGCAAAGCTTGTTATTATGAAAGATACTAAAGAAGTGACTGTTGAAATAGGAAAAGAGTTGACCATTGGTAACAATTTAGAAGCCAACCAAGAGACTAGGGTTGTAGATATCTTGAGGGATCATTCAAAAGCCTTTACTTGGGACTATAATGACATGAAAGGGATTCATCCAAGCATCTGCAGTCACCATATTTATACCAAGGATTTTAAACTGTTAGGAAACCAAAATGAAGAATTATTCCAACACTTAGAGACATTGTCAAGAATGAGATAGAAAAATAGTTAAAGGTAGGATTTATTTATCCTATATCGATAGTTAGTGCACCGCTAGTTATAGTTCCCAAGAAAAACAGTAAGTGGATAATCTGTATAGACTATAGGGAGCTTAATAAAGCCACCAAGAAAGATTACTTTCCCCTTCCCTTTATTGATCAGGTTTTGGACAATCTAACAGGTAAGAAATATTTCTTCTTCTTGGATGGGTTTAGTGAATATAACCAAATTAGTATAACACCTACTGACTAGGATAAGACCACCTTCACTTGTCCACGGGGTACATTTGCGTATAGAGTTATGCCACTCATACTTTGTAACACACTTGCTACCTTTCAGAGAGCATTTTTGTATATTTTGAAGACCTTACAAATGATTGTATCAAAGTTCATATGGATGATTTTACCGTCCACGGGTCAACTTTTGAAGAATATTTGAATAATCCTGAAAAAGTGTTAACTAGATATGAGCAACATCAGCTTTCCTTGAGTCATGGAAAATGTTTGATAATGGTTGATCAAGGAATTTTCTTGGGTCATAATATTTCTGCCAAAGGTATACAAGTTGATCATACAAGGATAAAAGTAATTACCAAACTACCTACGCCAACAAATCACACTGACAACAAGAGTTTCCTTGGACATGCAGGGTATTATAGGTGATTCATAAAGGATTTTAGTAAAATTTCTATAGCCATGTTTTCTTTGTTGACAAAATATTGTGTCTTTGAATGCTCTCCTCAATGTCAAGAGGCTTTTGCAGGTTATCAAAGAGAAATTAACCACAACTCTAGTTTTGAGAGGACTTAATTGGGACAACCTTTTCATACTCACACTTGATGCTTCTAACACAAAAATGTGAGTCTTTAGAAAAATGGATGAGGAATACCAAATGTATGCCAAATATTTCATCAAAAATTTTTGACCCCCATAAAGAGGAATTACATCACTACGAAAAGGAGTTTTTAGTTGTTGTTTACTCTCGAATAAAATCGGACATTATATTCTGGATATAAAATATTTGTGTACACTGACCATTCAGCCATAAGATATTTGATGAATGAACTAGTAGTAGGGTGTAGAATTATTAGATGGTTACTTCTTTTGTAGGAATTTAACTTGAATATTATCGATAAGCCCTGGAAAGGACAATGTTGTTCTTTGACTTTCTAACTAGATTGAATGTTTGGGGAGAAGATGAGGTAGACCAAGATCAATTTTCGAACGAGCACTTGTTTGCGGTGATCAACTCAACCTCCATAGTTTGCTTGATCTTGCTAACTACCTACCTACATGGAGGTTTCCATCTTACTTTACTAATAAAGGACAAATAATATTAGTTAAAAATAGTGCTACATACAAATGGTGTAATGAAATTTTATTTAAATGTTGTCTTGATATGGTTCTTCATAGGTGTGTTCGAGAAGATGAAGTGTATGACATACTACAAACTTGTCATGATGAGCCTGGAGGAGGACATTACTTAGTAAAAGGACAATTCACAAGGTCCTTGGAGCTGGGTATTATTGGCCCTCTCTTCACAAATCTATCAAGAAGTACGTGTGGTAGTGTGATGCATGTTAGAGAATGGGGAAGCCTATGTTGTCCACTGAAATGCCTCTCAATCCTCAGCTGGTCTTAAGACCATTTGAGAAGTGGGGAATTGATTTTTTTATACCGTTTGATCCCCATCCTATAGAAAAGAGTATATGTTGGTGTGCATTGATTATGTCACAAAATGAGTTGAGGTTCAAGCATTGGCATATCTGCCAATGAAGATGTTGTAGCTGAATTTTTGTACAACAATATTATATTGAGATTTGGCGCCCCTAGAGCCATTGTATCTGATTAGGGACCTCAATTGTGTCCAACATGATTAAAGCTTTCATGGAAATCTATTGAATCAAGCATCGAAATCATCACCATACCACCCCAATCCAAGGGGGTGGAAGTAAAAAAAAAGAGTTGGAGAAAATTTTAACTAAACATGTAAATGAGACATGAAGAATTGGGTACCAAAACTACGTAAGCGGTTTGGGCCTACAATAGAACCTGGAAGACCACTACTGGTTTCTATCTATCTGAACTAGTGTAGGGGAAGAAGCCATTGTTACCAGTTGAGTTTGAATTTCAGACTTGGAGGACAACAATGAAAGTTGGAATTGAGTTGAACGAAGCGCAACGTGAGAGAGTAATGCAACTGAATGAATTGGATGAAATGAGGATGGAGGCATAACAAAAACTAAAATTATTTAATACCAAATAAAATCCTAACATGATGCTCATGTTGAGAACATAAAGTTTAATGAAAGAGATTGGGTCTTACTTTTTGACTCAAAGTACCAACAGTTTAAAGGAAAGTTTAGAACAAGATGATTCGGACCCTACTAGATTGAAAAGGTTTATGATAACATCTCTGTGAGACTACTTTTGATTAATGGAGACAAGAGAAATCTTCTGGTGAATGGATATAGATTAAGGATGTATCAACATCATTTGAATAAGGATACTTTTACCAAAGATATGTTGCTATGCAAAGAAATGGATTTTGTGGAAGAGTTTGGCTCTTCTCGCCAAGAATAGTTGTCTTTTGAATTCAAATAAAGGGAGATGATCATGCTTTCGATCCTCTTCCCTTTAGATTGTAGTTTTTTTCTTTCAATAAAGATTAGGGATGTTAATTATTAAAATGTACATTAATCACATTAATTATATGAACGCATGACATAGAATTCTATAGTTAATCGGGAGTCGAGTGTGAGCTTAAGTGCATTCTACCTTGCTTTATGGATATTATATTTTTAGGACTCCCCCATTGCATCTATTTAATATGATTAAATCAAAGCACAATTATCGATGCATTTATTACGGTCATAAATCAAGATCTCATGCCGAAAAGTGGGAGGTAATGAATAATAATGAGCAAATAAACTGCATGTGTCATGATTTTGTGAAAAGGAAAAGTGGCATTATCATTCATGATGATAGGATATGAGTCATGTGATGGATTAAACCTTTCTAAGTCTTATCAACCTTTTCCACTGCCAAAGTTACACCTTTGAATCAATGTTAATTAAGAGCTTAGAGTATATTTCAAACTTCCATTACTGATATTTCATGCCATTATTCTATGTTCTTTGCATAAAACTTCCACCACTTTGTTGTAACACCAATCCAGTTGTCTACGCCATGGGGCGTAAGAAAAGCCGAACCGAATTTGCAGAGCTCCTCCTGTGTAATGTTGTCATCTCATAAATGTCCCACAACTCATGTTGGTTAGAATTCATTAGAAAGTTTGAAGGTTTTGATGAAGAGATGGTTGATGAATTCCTGTTAAATTTTGAAGCGTCATGTTCAAAAATAGGGGTAATATTCATATTGTCACCGCCATATCTAGCCTCCTGGATTTTGGGCTAAACATTATTACAAATTCCCGCTAAAAGATTTTATACTTTTATTTCATGATCAAGGGAAGCTATGCCGAGATAATACTCACTCCTAGGGTATTTAAAAAGGGATTAAACAAGAGAGTCTACTAGGACACTGAAAGAAATAGTTAAATGGGTTAATAGATATTTTATTTGTGACGGGAAGCCATCAATACTCAAAGGTGATACATTGAAAATCCTGACTCATTTGAAGAAGGGTAGCACAAACCCTAAACTTAGGTTTAATCTACCAAAATATATTTTTGCGGCTGTTGTAAAAGTGGGTCAAAAATACAAGAATGGAGCTGGTAAATCCGCCCTCAAACACCCATGAAACATACATTTGATATGTGCAAATTAGGTGTTTTATAGGCCTAAGAGGAAGATAAAAAATATGAGTGCGGGGAAAGTTCACAACAAAAGAGTATTAAAAAGGGTCTGCCCCGAGTCTCTTCAGTACCACCTCCAAGTGCTCATCCTAAATAGGAGTCAACTCCTAAGCCTCCGAATGAGGTACGTGAATAATCTACAAGTTGTGACGCCCAGTCCTATGACCCTCAAATTTCCAAGAAGAAGGTTACCCCACTTTCATATGTTGTAACTTCATTCAGACACAGAAGGGCTTGTGCTTCTCAGAAACCTATAGTTTGTCAGTCTGCACCATCCCATGTGGATTCCACACCAATTATAGAAGATATTGTGAAACTGATATTCCTTCAAATTTGGAAAATCAGTCAAATGTTGATGAGTTTACAACAAAAATTCTAGAGGAAAAGAGCCCACATGATGATATGCCAGATGTTCCTGCAGCTCCACATGAAGATATGTCGGCCATTCTTGTAGCTTCGGAAATTGAGTCCGAAGCTCCAAAAATTCCTGCAGCAATGGAAATACAGACCAAATCTCTAGAAAATGTTACAATGGAGATTGGTGGTTAGGAACCACATGGAGATGAAGTGCTAAGGTGTTACCAGGATGAAATTTCCTCTTTGAAAGAAAATTTGAAAGGTATGGAAGAAACTAATTTGTCTTTACAAGATGAATTTGTACAAATAATTGTAGAGAAGGTTAAGGAAATTACTACTTTAAAGGTAGAAGTTAGTAATCTCAAAAGACAAAGGAATATTGGTCTTAAAGCATGGAACAATTTATCTACTCGTTTTGACAAATTATCTCTTTGAAATAAAGAATTGGAAAAGGAAAATAAGAAACTTAAGGAAGAGATTGAGGCCAATACAAGTGATAAAAAGAAGTTAGAATCTATTTTGGACTTTGTTTGTCCTATGGCCTACAAACTTCTAGCATGTAGGAAACCCTCCTCTGCATTTTAATATGTTTATTCAAGAACAATTTTATGCCTGACAATTGATGAGGATGTGTAGTAGAGAACCCTATGAGGCCCCAGATGGAAAAAAATTTCTTAGAAATCTATCAAAAGTGTACTCCTGATATTCAAAATATGTTGTGTGAATTTTACCTTCACAATATGTTGGTTACTAATGTTCTGATTTCTTCATTAATTTATCTATGGGGGAATTTCAATTAAAGGATTTTCAATCATTACTTAGAAACCAAATTGTATGGGGTGAGAAAACAAAACTTTTCAATCAAACAACCTGAACTATAGGTTTCTACATCCAGCCTACCCATCACAATGATGTGTCTATGAAGAAATATTTCAGGTCTCTTTATTACCAGGCTGGTATAGGAAAGAATACTTCAAAGATTTTAGAAAAAGGTGTTCAAGATTTTGAGGTTTACAGTCGACAAAATTTTGGTGAAGCACTGCGAGCTTATGATAAATGGTGGGATACATTGAGTCTACCATTAAAAAGAAGGGAAGTGATCTCTCCCCAAAATCTCAGTTGGAGCATGAGGAGGGGGAATGCACTTGCTGAAATCATCCGGAAATTTTCATAGAAAGGTGAGAAAGAGTATAGTGATGAGTGGGTTGGAATACAAGTGAGACCACCCACGATGTTAAGTCCCATGACTACTTGGCAAAATAATTTTGCCCAAACACATGATAGTTTTACAACATGGGAATAGATTAGCTTGGGAACTCGGGGTGTAAAGGAACAAAGAAATAATATGCGAGACAGTTCGAAGAATATGATATGGCACATCAGTTGGGACAAAGAGTAGAGAAGAGATGAGTTTGCATGAGGACATGAAAATGGTAAAGTGCAAAGGAGATGATGAGTACATTAATTGACCTATTATATCATCTATATGGCTATTGATTTATTCGTAAAAATGTTAATTAGTGCATGGGGGATGTTTTATATAGTTATATCCTAAGTAAGGTTGATGCATTTCTCTTGTTTTTGTTCTATGCAAACTGTTGACCATAGAAATTCCTACTAACCGCTTCGTGAGTAATGTGTGATGATGTGTGAAGGATAATAATGTGCATTTGCTTCCATTTTTGGGAAGTTATAATCAAGAAGGCCGAGTCTTTAGCCATCATGCCATCATGGAGGATTTTTCCATAACAATCCTACAAACATGAATCATGTTTTTAGCTATATCATAGGATTTCAATGAGATTTAATGAGGATGTTATTATTTGAATTTGATGCCCATAGTCATGGCATGTTTTGTAATTAATTGGGAAGTTATAATCAAGAAGGCCGAGTCTTTAGCCATCACGCCATCTTGGAGGATTTTTCCATAACAATCCTACAAACATGAATCTGTTTTTAGATATATCATAGGATTTCAATGAGATTTAATAAGGATGTTATTATTTAAATTCGGTTCCTATAATCATGACATGTTTTGTAATTATTTGGGTCTATAAAGACACTATCTTGAAGACAATTTTGTAGTACTTGATGATAGTAATTTATAGTACAATTTTATATTAGTTAGTGTCTACTTTTAGTGCCATATTGAAGTATGTTTTGGAACTTATTTGAATTAATATAGTCGATGTTGTTTTGAATATCATTTGGTGTTAAGAGTACCTCCATCCCAAGGAAGAGAAAGGGCCCACTCAACCAAGGTGATTGGAGGATTTATGTTTCATGCATGCTCATTATTTCTAATAAGTTCAAGTTTCAATGCTTTGATTTGAATGTTTATCTGAATGCAATTGTTTATTTCCTTTCTTAGTATATTTCCTTACTTCTATTTCAATTCAGTGTGTGTATTTTAATTCAGCGTGTGTATTTCAATTTGGTGTGTGCATTTCAAATTTAGTTAAAGTATTTCCTTTGAAAGTATTTTTATTATAACAATGTTGTTTTAGTAGCGTACATTTATTCCATTTCAGTAGTTTAGCATTGTATTTCCATTCTGTATATTAGAGGGAAACAAGGGGAACAACACCAACCAAAACTCCCCAACTTGGACCACCACAACAACTGAGTTTCATAAGACTTTATTGCATACAACTTAGGACACAACCCTAGTTTTTAATGACTTTGAAAAATTGAATATGTTGGTTAAATGATTGGAGAATACAACGACCCATCGCTTTCTATATTATACTCTTTTCCTCCAACATCCAACCTTTCAACACTCTAACTTTTCTTTCTCCTTTACCTTCTTTTCTACCATTTTCCCTTAAACATCCAACCTATATCCCTCTAACCCCTCCTCTCCTCTATGGTTTTTCCTTATGTCATCCAATGTCTAACCTTTTGAACCCTGCAACCCTCTAACTTTTCTTTCTCTTTTACCTTCTCTACTACCCTTTTCCTCCAACATCCATCCCTAAAACCCTCTAACTTTTCTTTCTCCTTTACCTTATTTACCACCCTTTTCCCTCCAACATCTAACCTATAACCCTCAAACCCATCCTCATCATCATCTTCCATTTTTCCTTATGTCATATGATGTCTAACTTGCAACCTCCCCTTTTCTTCCAATAGTTAACCTTGTAACCCAAATTTATTTTCTCTTTTACCTTCTCTAATACCATTTTCCTCCAACATCAAACCTATAACCCCTCCAACCCTTCCTATCCTCTTCTATTTTTCTTTCGTCATCGATACCTAACCTTTTAAACCCTTGCAACCCTCTAACTTTGCTTTCTCGTTTACCTTCTTTACTACCCTTTTCCCCAACCTTTCCTCCTCATCTACTATTTTTCCTTATGTCATATGATGCCTAAAATTTACAACTCTTGCAACCCTATAAATTTCCTTTCATTTTACCTTCTCTAGTACCATTTTCCCTCTACATGTTCCTCCTCATCTCATTATTTTTCCTTATGTCATCGATTCCTAACCTTTCAAAATCTTGAAACCCTATAACTTTCCTTTCCATTTTACCTTCTATACTACCCTTTTCCCTCTATCATCATGAGCTCCAACCTACAAAGCCTAACCTCTCCTTATCTTCTAATCTTTTCCCTTCAATGTCTAACCTTACGCAACCCTCTAACTTTCTCTTCTCTTCTACCTTATCTACTACCATTTCTCCTTTAACGTCCAACCTTGGAACCCTTTACTTATCTTATCTTCTACCTTATCTATGATTATTATACGTACCTTATCTTCTACATTCCTGTTGTCATGTGTTTTGCAATGGAAAAAATAGAGGTGAAAGCATGACAACTATACCCAAGTATCGAGAAATTTCTCCAATACCCCTCACGATTCATCCTTTGGATCATCCTTCCTTCCGTGGCATGATCCCTTTGTCCTTGAAAAGCTTCATGGTGTGGTGTACATCCTTCCCAAGTTTCCAAAATGTGTTCATAAGGTCACTCAGTCCATTCGGTGCAATGTTGTCGAGATTGGAAATATGTCATAAGCCTATAAAGGCTATTCCTAGCCTTTCGAACCAGGGGTATGCATACTTTGTCAGCTGATAAAGAATTGTAAATTCATCCGAGAAATGTTATTGAATATTTATCGAGACATTGGAATAGGTTTAGGAAATTTTGGGAAATTTTCATAGGTTTTGGAGCAAGAACAACGAAAGTGGATTTTGGAAGTATGAGGATCTTGAAGTGTTAAAAATACCTAAACTTCAATGGAAGATTTTGGGAGCTCTAGGATGATTCAAGAGGCAAAAAGACACCGTCAAAAATATAAAAGGGTCATCTACATGATGGATTTTTCACATCTTTGACAAGACCTAATAACTTCTCGATACATACTAATCTCAATAGTCTCACCTTCTACTGTCCATAGTGAAAAAACATCATTTTTAGAGAAAGAGGTAGAATAAATTCTTGAAAACCATCCCATTGATCTCAAAATGGTGTTTGGAGTCAAACCAATATATAATTTCACCTAAAACACATCTTAAAACTTTGGGTAAGTTGGTTTCATGATTCCAGGAATTAGTCATTTTTCTAGTTTGGATGGGTGGCGGGGTTTCTCACTCCAACTGTCCCAACTATCTAGGATTAGGGAAATTTTGGTCACTTGGGAAAAAAATTCTGCCCCACCCACATGATTAAGCCCTTATACGGTCCTCATGTGACCCTGATCTTTCCCGGAAGAGTGCTAAAGTTCCTCATGTGCAAATTTGACTAAGTGTTGAGCCTCCTAAGCCTAGAGTGGGGTTTTTCACTCCAAGTATCCCAAATGTATGGGATAGTGGGGATAGTTGAGACACCTAAAAAAAAGGCTTCCTCACCCAACCGATGAATCCCTTTGACCCTAATGCAATCCCGATCCTGCCTGGAAGAGTGCTAAAGTTCCTCATGTGTAAATTTGACTAAGTGTTGAGCCTCCCAAGCATATAGTGGGGTTTTCAATCCAAGTGTCCCAACTTGATCGAGAAAGTGGGGATATTTGGGACATAAAATTCTACCCCACCCACTGATGAATCCCTTGGACCCTTATGTGACCTTTATCCTTCTCGGAAGAGTGCTAAAGTCCCTCATGTGCAAATTTGATTAAGTGTTGAGCCTCCCAACCCTTGAGTGGAGTTTTCACTCCGACGATCCCAAGTGTCCGAGAAAAGTCCGGAAAGTTGGGATAGTAAAGCGTGCCCCACCCACTTCCCCTTCTTTGGTTCTCAATGTGACCCCATTCTAGCTCCTGGATGTTCAAAACTCTCTCTCTCTCTCTCTCTCTCTCTCTCTCTCTCTCTCTCTCTCTCTCTCTCTCTCTCTCTCTCTCTCTCGCTCTGTCTCCTCCTAGCTAACCAATCCCCTTTTGCCACTTGTGAAGCCCGGGCATATGGGTGCATTTTTCATGCCTACTATCTTAACTATCTAGGATAGTCATGAAAGTTGTGATGATAAAGTGCGCCCCACCTACCATGCTTCAAAAACCTAAAAATGGCTAACTATTTTACATTGGGCGTCTCTCTCTCTCTCTCTCTCTCTCTCTCTCTCTCTCTCTCTCTCGCGACCTTAAACGCTACCAAAAGATTTTCTCACCTCATTTTTTCTCCATGGCTCCATGAATTCTACTCCTAAAATTCCATTAAACCTACAAATTTTTCATACACCATGTCAAATCTCTCTGAGAGCATCCATGGTTGTAATGGACAAATCTTTCCCCATCATTCTTCATCCAAAAATCAAGGCACAAGATCCCTGTATGAGACAAAACGTAACTAAAGTTCATTGTTATCATCTCTATGATTTTTCTTCTTGTGAAAGATTTGAGACTCCATTAATGTGTATGGGTAGACTCCACCAATTTTACATATGAAAAATTATTTCACCAACAATTTTGGTGACTCCATTGGGGAGAGATATACCCTTGTGCACCCATAAAGATATTTGAAAATACAAAAAAATCAGAAAATTTAAAATACCAACAAAATCCTACCCGTGTTCAAAGGACTTGTTGAAATCCTTTTGAGAAACATGCATTGTTCAAATTTATTTACTTTCCGAGTACTTGAAGCAAACTGGCATAAAAAAGGTACACAGTGCGATCATATAGGTGGTGTTGTTGAGCCCACATTCAAGGAACAATAAAGAGAAGATTTTAGCTTCCCATTGTATCGACAAGGAGACAAGTTCTGAAAACTCTCTTGAGGGTCATACTGAAGGACTAGTTGTTGAACCTTGAGTCCTCATTCCTCCTAAAGGAGAAAGAGAAGAAGAAATGGAAGAGGAAGAAATGAAAGCTCAAGCATGTATGCCATGGGAAAAAACACTAGTCCATTGGCTTTGGCTCTACCACTCCATGAACTTCCACAAGGATCAAGAAAGAACTTTCCAAAGTTTTATGGAGATGGAAAGAAACATCTTGATGATCATATCACATCCTTCATTATGGCTGTGGCATCCTTGGAGTGCAACATGAATATGTTGTAGTGTGGTTATTTGTGGAATCATTACAAGATGCCGTGGTAGACTAGTTATACTATTTTCCTTCGTGCTTAATTGTTAATTGGGATGATTTGAAGAAGAAGTTTGAAGAAATATTCAAGACCTGAAGATGCTCATGCCCTCCTTGCTTAACTCACTCAGATGAAGAAAGAAGCTGCAAGAGTCCATGAGAAAGCGTGGAAAAATTCAACAAGCTAATCAAAGAAGATTCCCATCATTTCTCTTCCCACTACAGATAATTTGAAGATGTTCTTTGTAAATTCTCAATTATTCAAGTAAGTTTCTTTTTGTGTAGAGTTAAAACAAGAGATTTGGAAAACACTCAAGAAATTATGGTTGAGGTGGAATATGACCTCATCTTGTCAGGTAAGATCAAGAATCCTTCAATGAAGGATAGGTCCCAGGGTTCCAAAGATGAGAGAACTGATCCAATGTTGCAGAAGTTGGAAAATGAATTGATAATGTTGAAAAGGGAGGTTGCTCAACAAACACCTCATCGAAGAAAAACATGAATTAGATTACAGGAGCACCCTGAAGGATTTCCTTAGAGGCTCCATCGATCAATGCAATATGTGATGCCAATGAAGATGAAGAAGAAGAAAATTTTGAATCAAAATTTGAAAATGAAGGAGAAGAAGAATGTACTCGGATCATTTTTTTGTGAATGCACACTTGATGATGAAGAATCCACAGATAGTTACTCATATGCAGTATTCAATTGATCATAAAAAGAGAAAGAAATATATTCTTCACTGCCCAAGCTAATAAATTGAATCCTCAAATGGCGAATCCCAAAAAAATCATAAAAGGAGGATCATCGAAGTTTGCTTCAGCGGGGTTATGAGAAGAGCACGAGGCCACTCCCATAAAGAATCCTTCTTCCAATTAAAGTAAGTCTCCATTAACTTCCTTTGAAAAATATATTTATATTGATCCTAAGAACATCCATGTAAATTTTTCCACAATCTTTGATGTTCCTACTACCTCCTCATCCTTTGATATTTTTTGCGATGTCAAAAAATCAAAATTCCAAATTTTTGAATTTGAGTACTTGAGAACTCATCCCATGTAGCTTGAGAGACTCATCCATCATATCAAAGGAAGTAGTTCTACTTCACTCCCTAAAGATGCCCACTAAATAAATAACTCATGCATCACAATCCACTCCATCTCTATACTATCTAACTTCCACACCCTCTATCTCTAACAAGGTATAACCTTTCTACATAGCCTTGTTGGTCAAAAGGTACAATCTAAACAATTGCATAATTGCTATTGGTGCATTTGATAATGTCGATGGAGTAAAAGGCGCTAAATCCCTTGGCCTATCCGTTTCCCTTCACCATTTCCTCTCCATGGAAATGAAAGAAGTTTCCCTTATGGGTCGATCAAGGATGTTGAGGTAGCATTGGCAGATTTCCTTGACAAGAAAATCACAATGAGAATCCTTGTAGTAGACATGCCCACCTCATATGGTATGTTGTTGGGCGAAGCTTCTACTAAGATGTTGGTGGAGATATGTAGTTGAATTGGTCACACACCACCATCTCGGTCAATGGTAAAAAAAAGAAATTACTTCCCATAAGAAAAATGAAGTATATTGTGTAAAAACTAAATGACCCAACGAAAGACATCCCGTGTCAAAATTCCAAATCTTGTAACTTTTTCATGACTTTTGAGGATGATCTCGAGCTTCCCATGTTGGTGGAGGAATGTCTAGGCACCATGGAGCAGTTAATGAGCATCAAAATGATTTGATGAAATTAGATTTTGAGAGTGTGTACTTCCCATGGGATGAGATCATAAATGAAGTTGCTCCACTGGATGTTGATGATGGTGATGAGAGCCTCAACTTGCAACAAAGCAATATTGAAGTGAAGAGAAATACTAATCAAGGAGTAATTCTCAACAACTTCTTGATAGGTAAGCTCAATGTTTCCAATCATGTTCTTGATGCTTGATATGAGGTTTCATGTGATGAGTATTCTTGTGAGTATGAAGACTTCTCATTCTCATTGGAAGAAGGTGATAAGAAAAATGAGAATGACAACATGTTTTTGCCTCTCGAACATGAACCTATTCAAGAAGATGATGATTTCATCACAGAAATGGATTTCTTGGTTCTTGGTGATCAAGAATGGGAAAACGATAATGACAACATTTCAGCTCTAGTGTTGTGCTCATTCCCTTTTCATGAGAATGAAAACATTATTGATGAAAAATAGAGAGATGGAATATTGCTTGATCCTTTGACTGATTTTGTTCGAAATGGAAACATTTTCAATAGACTTCAACCTTTCAGTGCTCACTCCACACAAGAAAAGGATACTCTTAGCATAAGAATGGATGACAAAGCCCAACATGGATGAAGCAAAGAAGATGATAGTTTCAATGTTGCATGATCAATCTTGAGCTCATTCTATTTCCAAGAGGATGATGCAATGCGCTTGACACACATATAGGGAAACTTGTTGAGAAAGATCCAGAACATGAGAAAGGTGATTTATTGATACAATTGAGAAATATGGAACATCAAGAGGTCTGTGATAACATCAAAGCTTCCAAAGAATCTGCCAAGAATCAACCCGTGGAAAATGTGGTCATGAAGCGAGATGAACAATAAATAACATAAACTTGAGCATGTAAATGGTAAGGAAAGTATGATTGAGACTCATCTTCATAGTAGATATATAAAGTTAACAAGTGGGACAAGTTTGGGAATCAATGAGAAAATATAAAATACATGTCAAAGAAACAAAGGAAATGAAATGAATGAGAGGATCATCAATCGAGCTAGCAATCATGCTAGAATTCTCAAGAAAGCGAGGAATGGTTCATACCGTAAGGAACCTATCAACAGATTTGCAGAAAAAGGCATTCGATGTACTCGTTTATGGGTAAGAACTCTATCCAAATTAATGCTTCATTCAAAGTGGGTTATCTGTCATATATACATAGGTGATTAAGGATTTATGTTGTTTTATGTGTCCCTCATTTTGGTTTTTTACCTTCAAACTTGTGTGTTTGTTTCTTGTCGTGTGTGTGTGTGTTCAATAAAAGAATTTGTATTGTATCTCTTTGTGATGACTCCATAAGCCTAATGGATAAGGCATTGGTCCACATTGTATATTGAGATTATGGAGTTCCTACATGCTCTTTCCTCGATGTGCTCAATCTAGAAAATGTCCCCAAGATAGAGCTAACTATTTTCATGTGTTTTTGAAATGAAAAAATTCAAGTTGAAAGAATGAAAAGTATACCCAAGTATCAAAAATTGTATAGTACCCTTCTTGAGTCATCGTTTGGATCATCCCGCCTTCCGTGTCATAACCCCTCTATCCTTGGTGTGGTTTACATCCTTCCCAAGAGTGTAAAATGTGTTCATAGGGTCACTCATTCCATTCGGTGCAATGTTGTCAAGAGTGGAAATATGTCCTAAGCCTAGAAAAGCTATTCCCTAGCCTTTCCAAACAAGGTATGCATCCTCCAAAGCTGATCAAGAAGCCTAAAGTCATATGGAGATGTCATTGAATATTTTTAGAGACATTAAAACATTTTTAGGAAAGTTTTGTGGAGCAAGAAATTTTTTTGTTTTGGAGGCTTAAGGGTCTTATAGTGTAAAAGAGCACCTAAACTTCAAATGAAGATTCCGAGAGCTCCAAGACGAGTCAAGATACAAACAAGATACCGTTGGAAATATAAAATTATCCTCTACATTATGGAGTTTTCAAATATTTCACAAGACCTAAGTGCTTATCCGTGTGTAGACCAATCTCATTAGACCCGCTTGTGGTCCGAATGAAAAAGTAACATTTTTCGAGGAAGCATAATAATGTATGAAAAATGATATAAAATTTCACCTAAAAAGACCTCTTACAACTCTAGGAAAGTTGGTTTCATGATTCCAATAGTTAGCCATTTTTCCGGTTTAGATGGGTGGCGGGGTTATTCACTCCAACTGTCCTAAGTTTCTGGGATAGTGGGTAAATTTAGGAAACCCGGGACACAAAGGCCACCCAAAACCTTGAGCCTTTCAAACTCAAAATCACCTTATCTTCTACTCTTTTAACTAAAACCTTACAAACCCAACCCCCATCTTATCTCCTCAAACATCTTGACTTATAACCATCTTACTATCCCTTTTATTTTACCTTCCATAAGACCCTTTTACCTCTAACATCCATCCTTCAATCTCCATTTTTCTTACACTCCCTACACTTTTATAAGTTCAAATATCCTATTCTTAACACATTATTTACCAAACATAAACTTCTCTTTACCGTTAGAATTAAACTCTATACCAATAAGGTTACAACTTATTCCTCAAATCTTACATAGTTATCCAAACAAATATATACATTACAAAAATAAGAATAAAATTATAAATAAACCTTACAAATGTTTTAAGATATAAAACAATCATTTCCCCCTTCTCTCGAACTTCCTTTCCTTTGTATTACTACTCAATCATAAATAAATAAAAAATTAAAGGAACAATTAGAAATACACAATAATTCATCTTTCCCTTCTTTCAATTTCCAATCCTTTACCATATTACTTCTCAATGCCTATTACTTGATGTGTTGATTATATATTCTATAGTTAAACAACAACAACAATACATTAAAAATAATTAATTATTTATGTATATAACAAATATTTCTTTCTTCTATGTTCCACCCTTTTCTTCCAACATCCAAACTACAAAAATCCAACCTTTTCCCTCCAACATACGGTCTTGTGACCCTCCACAACCTCCCTCCCATTGTCTTCTACCCTTTTCCATGCAACATCAAACCCTCCAACCTTCCCTTCTCTTCTAACATTTTCTCTTCTACATATAAGTTTCTAACCTTCCCTTCTCTTCAACACTCATCTCAACATTCAAACTCCCTCCCCTGTCTTCCACCCTTTTCCATGCAACATCGACCCTCCAACCTTCCCTTCTCTTCTTCACATAACTTTAAAACCTTCCCTCTTCAACACTCATCCCAACATTCAAACTCCAACAATCCAAACTTTTCCCTCGAACCTTCTCTTCCACCCTTTTTGTGCATTGTCCAACCCTAAAACCTTCCCTTCTCTTCTAACATTTTCTCTTATACGTCTATTTTTGAACCTTCCCTTCTCTCATAAACTTATCCCAAATTTTCCCCTCAAACCTCCCCTTGTATTTAACCCCTTTACATCCAAAGTGTTTGACCTCCCTCTCCTTCTCTTCCACCATTTTCCATGTAACATACAATCCTCAAACCTTCCCTTCTCTTCTAACATTTTCTCTTCTATGTCTAGCTTTCCAATCTTCCCTTCTCTTCTACACTTATCCCAATATTGAAACTCTAATAATCCAACCTTTTCCCTCCAATTTCCAATCCTCCTACCTTACCTTCTCTTTTACGCTTATATCAACATTCAAATTCCAACAATCCGAACTTTTCCTCCAACCTCCCTTCTCTCCCACCATTTTTGTGCAAAATTCAACCCTCCAATTTTCCCTTCTCTTCTAACATTTTTCTTCTACATCTAACTTTTAAACCTTACCTTCTCTTTTACACTTCTCCCAACATTAAAAATCCAACCTCCACTTCTCTTCCACCCTTTTTTTGTGTAACATCCAACCCTCTAAGTTTGCGTTCTCTTCTACCCTTTTTCATGCAAGTAATTCCCTCTAATTTTCCCTTCTCTTCTAGCGTTTTCTCTTATAAATATAATGTCAAACCTTCCCTTCTCTTCAACTCTTCTCCCAACATTAAAAATCTAACAATCCAACCTTTCCCCTCTAACCTTCCCTTCTCTTCCACCCTTTTGTGTGTAACATTTAACTCTCCAATTTTCCTTCTTTTTTAACATTTTCTCTTATATGTGCAACTTTCCAACTTCCCCTTCTCCCTCTTATGTCTAACCTCAAACATCTTCTATCAATCTCCAATCCTCTATATTAATTCAATTAAAATAAATATGCTCAAATGCAATCAAATAAAACCATACAAAATCATTTTCATCATCTTTATCTAGAAATAAAAAACCAAAATATTTAATTGTTATTGATTTAACAAGAATATAATTTTTGTAAAACCCTAATTGCAAAGTAACATATGGTAATAAATGCTAAAATACAGATTTGACACAAACATTAAGCTAATAAAATATGAAACCCTAAGTGTAAGAGAGAGAAGAATGGACTTAGTTGATTTATACTTGATCCGAGACTAATGTAGACTGGGAAAATTGATGAACAAGAAGTGAAGATTATCTCAAATGCTCCAGATAAATTAAAGACTCGTAGGAATAAGGCCAGACATGAGCGCCTGGTGCTAAACAGGGTGCCTAACACTGAAACCTTTTATGGGTGTCGGTGACTGCCCGATGGTTAGGATATGATTTTTACAAAGTGTCACATAAGTGTTGAAAATATTTCTATGTGCCGCAATATGATCACCAATATACATTTAACCTAAAAATAAATATTTACCCGCAAAACCCATAATACCACATCAAATCTAAAAAATAAAGATGCAATATGGGGAGTCGATTGACCCCGACGGTCACCCAACAGAGTGAACTTACAACCGAGCGTTGCACTACATCTCAAACTCCATGTAGTTCTTGTGAGTGTGTGTAAGAATCATGCCCTAGGATGCCCTTGTGCAAGTGCACTTGATAGTGGGTTGTAGCAGATGTCACAATGTAGATAGATATCGGATGGTTTAATAAACTTCCCCTTTGTATATTGTGCATGTAGAAAATATAGTCCCTTGTCCTTTGAATGGATGTTAGATGGATGGCTTTAGTGTTTTTAATGCCTTTTAGATGCAAGCTTAGGTGGTGATAGTAGATGTTTAGTACTTGACCCTTTATTTTGAATACATAACTATGTATTTATATTATTTACTTGTTTGAATTAAACGACAACTGGAAGGCCAACCCATAAGTAAAAAAGATGCCCAAAAGATAAAAGAGACCCAAAAGAAGTGAATAAGGTGGAAAAAGGTCGAAGTGCTCGGAAGGGATAGGGGTGTCTGGGCGCTCTGTCTTGGTTGGTCACCAGTGTCGAGGCCATGAAAGATAAATAAGTAAAATAGTGTGTAAGATTAGATATGAAACAAGAAACCAAGAAAAGAGGCCAAAAGGTAGTCGTCACTAGTTTTCTCGCTTAGAAATCATATGAATGCTAGTATATGTCTAGGACCTAGAAATGTACCCAAGTGCGTGATTTTGTGTCTATATTTTCCCCCACTTTATGTTTTTGAGTGAATACTCGATAACATAAAGTAGATAAGAGATGTGTACCTCATAACCATGTAGAGTGTGTGGCGAAGAACGTGCCGAGTGGACAAGTGAAGCATGGAATGATGTAAAAATGAAGCATGGAAACTAGGAAGATAAAGTGACCATAGGGGGTGGAGCGTATGTGTTTCTTGTGTTGTACTTGTGTAGCTTGTGATTTGCTGCTTCTTGTAAGAATGAACCTTCAAAAAGAAGAAAAAAAGAGTACTCAAAGTCATGTTTATGATAAACCATAGAAAAATGTGCATAAGTATGTAGAAGTATGTAAAATTGTATAAAAGGAAAGTGTGCCCTTGATCTAAAAGAGGGTAAAAAGGATAGAAAAATGTTCTGAAATGTTGTGAAGAATGAGGTTTTTGGGTGATCTCACGCCAAAGAGAAAGTGTTGGGAATAGGTCTAGTGTTACTCCCCTTCCATGACTTTTCCCGATAAAAACCACTGCAAATGGTGTGTCCGTGTTGTTTCAAGATGCACCGTTTGTTCCGATTGAAATTAGTTGTAATAGATTACATGCATGTTGTGTTATAGGACTATGCCTATAGCTATAGAAATTCTTTGAAAGCTTTTGTGAACTGTGTGCTAATCGATAAGTTGATCGTATATGCCCCCAGGACATTAAATCCCATGGGAAGACACAAGCACTCAGGAACTCCTATCTGAGCTTGGGCGTTGGTGTCTGTGTTGCTCGATGATCCAAGTCATATTCTCAGGCCATTATGTGACTATATTTTGTTATGTTCTTGTGTTGTATTGTAATGTGTTTTAACTCTAAACTGTTGTATGGGGTGATTTGTTCACCCAATGGATGTCCCCCTTGTTTGGGGTGCATGCGATGTTGATAGGAGAATGCGGCCCAAAAGAGAGGACCTAATATTGCATTGTACTATATCCTTGCAGGGGGAGGGGATGTGTATGCTATAAACCATGGAACATGCAAACAAAATGGCTAGAGACATGTGTTAGTAGAAAAAGAAGCAAACATGTCATAGAAAATAAAAGTAATAAGAAAATGTGCATACAAAATGGACCACGAAAAATAGGTTTTAAACATGGAACATCACTCACAATGTCATAGGACAATCAGGGCCAAAACGGTCAAAAACATACAGCAATGATCAAACAAGACATAGGACATAACTCGCAAAACAATAGCATATAATGAAATATAACGACAAGAAAAGTGTAACAAACAACCATGGTGGCATACCGTCCTACAAAGAAAATGTTTTACATGAAGCACTTGTTAGCATGTTAGAAAGATAAAACATATGTCAAAGTGTGTATGTACTAGTAGAAAGTAGTGTGCTAGGAAGTAAAAGTAGTAAATAATGAAATAATAAAACTTGTAATGTGTGAGAAAGTATATGCTCCCAGGAGCCTCAATGGGAATGGTAAGAGGTACAATGCCAAAAATCATTCATAGGTGTAAGGCCCTATAAGAGACCCGCATCCACTCCAAAAACCAAGTGAATGCACGTGTATATAGAAATGATAATGAAATAAAAGTATCTATCTAACATGGGAAACAAAGTGTACATGTAATTATAAGCAAGAAAAAATAAGTGCAACCAAGATATGCAAAGATGCGGTGTATGAGTGTGATGGTATGGTATACAATGTGAATGTGATAGGAGCAACGTGCACCCAATGCATGTGGATGAGATGAGGTCCATTTATAAATGTACACTCGGTAGTCAAGACTGAACCATAGAATAAAAGTGCATCATCAAGAAATGGTTTTAATGAGAATAGATGCTAGAAAGATGTACCATGAACCACACGAGCATGAAGTGTGGAGAATGTGATGTTCATGTATATAGTGTGTCCTCGATAGTCATGTGTGAACCGTAACACAAGAGTGTGACATAGGGTAATGAATATATTTATGCATAGTAACATTTGAGATGCATCACGTTGAGTGGGTTTTAAGTGTCTTTCCAAGGAGAGTGGAAAGATGATAGACACCACCCCTAGCCTCGTGGATAATAAGGACTGAAAAATGTTTGCTTGATTTTAAATTTTGCATAGAGGTGCTTAGCATCCTTATTTTTGAAAGGAGAGCCATTATTGGTGATAATGACAGAGGGAATGCTAAAGCGTGTAATAATGTGAGTGGTAATGAAATGAAAAATATCCAGACTAGTGGTAGTTTGAAAAGTTACGGTTTCGACCCATTTAGTAAAGTATTTTGTAGTAGTAATGATGAACTTGTGACCATCAGCCGATTTAGGATTAATTTTGCCAATGAGGTCAAAACCCCATAAGGAAAAGGGCCATGATGGAGCAATAGGCTAGAGGTCATATGTAGGTGCATGATGAATATTGCTATGTTTTTGACACTTATCACAATGTTTGGCATACTCTAGGTAGTCTTGCTCTATTGTGGACCAATAGTGGCCTTGGCGTTAAATATTGTGAGACATAGCTTCGCCCAAGAAGTGACCACCACATAGACTATCATGAACTTGAGAGACAACCATGGGGATATCATCAAGTCCTAAACATCACAACAAATGACCATCGAATGATCTCTTAAATAATGAAGTTCCAATGATCACACAAGGTGCATGGCCTCTTGTCGTAAACAACGAGTTTCATGAGGTTGAAGATCACTAGGAATGGTTTATTGATAGAGAAAGCTGTAGATTTGAGTGAACCATTTAGAATGATCATTACTGCATGTGAAAACAAATGTTTCAAAAGGAAAACTATTAGTAGAAGGTTTCGCAAGTGTTGGATGATGAAGGTGGCCTGCTCATCAATTATATCTTGTGGAACAGTGATGTCGGGATAGCCATAACATCTGGATGATGATTGTATTTTCGAGGTATAGAAGAAAGAGAGTAGGAGTCAAATGTAGATAAGATTTCTTTGATGAGGTTATTTTATGGAATGAGGCACTCTTTGGTTTGATATGTGTCATTAACCTAGTTACTAATGAGTTGTGAGTCACCATATATTCAGATATTTCAAATAGGAAGTTTGCAAAGCGACAATAAGGCCAAGAATGATCCCATCCCGACACCCGAGAGGAAAAGAGACTCATCTAAATACATAGTTCAAGTGTCAATGTAAATTATGTAAATGGTGAAGTCATCTTGAAAGGTATCATAAACGGGTGATGCATCGAAAGAGGGGCATTTAGTAGTTGATCATCGATAACTTGGCCTTTGATGGATTTTTACGAGATGAACCTAAAACCAAAATTTGTGAGTAACATGACCCATCGTGAAATACAACCTGAAAAATGAATGTGAGATAAAAGATAGTGTAAAGGATCGACTTGGTAATTATGTGAACCTCATTATTGAGAAGGTAGTGTCGCAACTTATCCACAACAAAGACAAGGCCAAAACACAACTTTTCAATGTAGTTGTAATTGCATTCATAAGAGAGCAAAGTGCAACTAATGTAATAGATGACCCTTTCACATTGAGAGTCATCATGTTGAGCAAGAAGGGCCCCTAATGCATGGAATGTGGTTGAAATGTATAAGAGGAAAGATCGAAAGCAGTCATGGGAGATACTAGAACAATAAAGAGTTATTCTTTGATAACATCAAATTTACACTTGAAAATGATCATCCCAAACAAACTGAGTGTCCTTTTTCATTAGACACGTGAATTGCTATGTTTTCTCAAAGAAGCTATGCAATGAAACAACATATACCCTAGATTTTACCCTGAAGTGAGTGTAATTGATGTAAATTGTGAGGCGGAAGCATGTCAATAATGGCATGGATCTTTTTGGGATCAATTTCAATGCCACTTTGAGATATGATATAGCCATGGAGCTTGCCAATGGTGACCCCAAAAATACACTTCTTTAGATTGATGTGAACTTTGTATTTTCACAAGCGTTCGAAGAGTGTTCTTAAATCTTGAGTATGGGTGGAACGATGTTGTGATTTGGCGAGAATGTCATCAACATAATCTTCAAGAATTTTGTGAATATGGTCGTGGAAAATATGTGTCATTGCATGTTGGTAAGTGGCCCTGACATTTTAAGGCCAAAGGGCATGACAGTGTAACAAAATGTACCCCATGGTGTAGTAAATGAAGTCTTTTCTTGATCAACGGGGTTTATTTTGATTTGATTATAACCAGTGAAACCATCCATGAAGGAAAGAATGTCATATCTAATAGTGGAATTGATGATTACATCAATGTGTGGCAATGGGAAACTATCCTTAGGGAAAGCTTTATTAAGATCATGAAAATCGGTGCAACAATGGACTTTGCCATCCGGTTTCATAATGGGTACAATATTAGATACCCATTTAGGATAATCAACAACACGTATAAATCCAACATCCAAGATTCGTTGTATTTCTTCCTTGACTAATAGTGCAACTTTAGGATGTATTTTGTGAATTTTTGTTGGACTAGCTTAACAACTAGATTAAAGACTATATTGTGCATGGTTATTGAAGTATCGATACTAGGCATGTCACTATAATTTTATGTAAACATGTCGAAGAATTCCTAAAGCACTTGTTGATATCATCTTTTCAAGAAAGCGTAAGAGAGGAAGCTAGAAAAACCATTTGAGGATTGTTAGTGGTATCGAGGTTGTATTGAATAGTTTCCTCATTTAAAAGAGTGGATCAGACGTCATGTACAAATAAGTTGGAATAGTATCAAAAGTATCATTATTTATATTAGGTGATCTAGATTCACCAAAATAGGAGTTAGGAGGAAGAACTCGATGAATGCATTTTTGTAATGAAAAGAAGGGATATGTCCCCATATATTTTAAGAGAGAATCATCGAAGTGAAAGTTTCCAACTCAATCCAATTAGAAGAAGTAGAATCGCCAATGATTTCCGGGTATAAGAGAGGAAGCATAGAAGCATGTGAATAGAGTAAACCTCAAGAGAAGATGCAAAGGGAAGATGATAACCAAGGCCAAGATTGGTGGATTGAGTAGGAATAGACAATGATTTTGTGACTCCTTGACCATATTGGCCTAAACCAAGATTCAAGAAAGTTATATAGCAAAGCGAGATACTTATAACCAAGACCATATTGAGAGAAATGAGTGTTAGTTGTAGTGGAAATGGGAGTATCTAGTGAGTGCTTGGTAGTATTACAATTGGAAAATGGAGAAGGATCTTCTAGGGCCTCGGGGAGAAGATACAGAGGGAAGATGATAACCAAGGCCAAGCTATATGGATTGAGTGGGAATGGATAATGGTTATGTGACTCCTTGACCATGCTAGCCTAAACTAGTACCAGAAAATCCATAACGAAGCAGATACTTATAACCAAGACCATATTGAGAGAAATGAGGGTTAGATGTATCGAAAATGGGAGTATCTATTGAGTTCTCCACAACATTACAATAGGAAAAAAAAAAAGTATTTGTTAGGGCCTCATGAAAACACCTTGATATAGATATTTGAGTAGTGCATGTAGAGTAGGAACCATATACATGGCATGGATCCAAGGCCACCCAAGAAGAATATTATAATTAATATTATTGGGCATTACATGACATGGGATAAGCATAGTACATGAACCAATAGTGATGGGAAGCATAATGGTACCCAAGACACATTTAAGGATGTTATCAAAGCCACATATAAAACAAATGAAGGAATCAATGAGTCCTCAAAGATGCCAATTTGATAAATGAATGCTATATTAAAAACATTAAGCCCAAATCCATTGTTGACGAAGACATGTCTAACCCCAACATTATTGATATAAACATGAATATAAAGGGGAGGATCATTATCTAAGAAAGTTTGAGAAGGAAGCTCAACAAAAGTGAAAGTAAAACCCACAAAACCACATCAAACCCAAAAATAAAGATGCAATATCGAGTCGGATGACCCCAACGATCACTGACATAATGAACTTACAACCAAACACTGCACTACATCTCAAACTCCATGTAGTTCTTGTGAGTGTGTGTAAGAATCATGCTCCAGGATGCCCCTGTGCAAGTGCACTTAATAGTAGGATATAAGCTGGATGTAACAATGTGTAGATAGATGTGTGAATGGAATAATGAACTTCCCCTTCATATGCCTTATATGCAGAAAATGTAGTCCCTTGTCCCTTGAATAGATCTTAGATGGATGCCTTTAGTGCTTTTAGATGCCTTTTGGATGCAAGCTTAGGTGGTGATAATAGATGCTTAGTGTTTGGTTCTTTATTTTGAACACATAATTATGTATATATATGATTCCCTTGTTTGAATTTTGTAATTGACAATTGAAAGGCTGACCCATAAATGAAAAAAGTGTCCAAAAGATAAAAGAGACCTAAAAAAAGTGATTAAGGTGCGCCTGAGGGGACAGGGGCGCACAAGTCTAGGCTGGATATTAGTGTCCAATGACATGAAAAATAAATAAATAAAATACCGATCGGGCTATAGGGTGTGTGCAAGACCGGATAGAAAACAAAAAAACCAAGAAAAGAGGCCAAAGGTAGTCATCAATTACTAGTTTTCTCGCTTAGGAATCATATAAATTCTAAAATGTGTCTAGGACCTAGAAATGTACCTAAGTGCATGATTTTGTGTTTACTGATTACAAACATACAACAAACTATTTATTAAGATTGCAATTATCTTTCCTTTCTCTTATTAAAATTTTTCTCTCCATTAATATTTGTAGTTAATATATAATGAAACTAATAGTGAACAATCTAATTATTTACATTCAATTATATACATTATTATGTTAAAAATAAACATATGATAAAATAACATTAAACAAACTAATTATTAACACTCATTAAGTATTAAATATACATTGTTATATACAAGATAGAATTAATATTTAGCAAAAAGCTTGAGAATAGGTTACAGGAACAAGTTTAAGAAACCCGAGTCCGTGTTGCTATTATAGTACCAAAATTACAAAATATCGAATACGAGACAAATTTATAAAACTAAGTAGCCTCCTTAGAGGAGCTACAAATCATCGCCTCAGGGGCCACCACAGGATCCACCTTGTCTTGAGCCTTATCCTCCATGACTAATGTAGAAAAAGATTCCTCCAGGTTGTGAGCTTTCAAATTTGTTTGCTGAAATTCCTAGAATAGAACAGATGGCATCAAGCTTGCAACCCTAGTTGATGCTTTTCAGGGTTTGGGCTTTAGACAAGATCTAAATCTGCTCTAAGGCCAAGATCAGATCAAAACCCGTTTGCTCAATCTCTTCGTGCATAGCAAAATAATTGCTCGCCCCAAGCAACATAGTTTGAACACCTATAATTTGCGCAACCTTCGTGGTGTCCACTAGGAAGTGGATTGGCATGGATCACCCATCACCCGAATTACTTCATCCACCGCCGCATTCTCCCCAAGCCTAGCCAAGAGTTGTGCACGCAATGGTTTGTATCCATCCAATGTAGGAGTCGGGGTCTTCCACACCCTCAATTAGAGTTTTTACCGAACTCCATTGCCTCTTTTGCAGTAATACAAGTGCCTTTTTCCAACGGTGACCAACATTGAGTTGTTCCCAAAATTTCAAGTCATTAACCAAAACCAAGAAAGAAAAATGCACATCATTTAAAGAGAAACGACGAATTAGATGATCATCAATTTCTTTGACAATGTTTTTTGCAATCGTTTTTCCCTTCCTCTACCTCATGCGCTTAGTCGAACCAATAGTCCCATTAGCTTCCTCCATTTGGTTGAACAACCCCAAGACTTCTCCCTAAAAACGGTTAGACAAAATCTTTCAATAGCTCGAGTTTCCTTATATCCCATCTTGCATGCGAATGCCATTTAAGAAAAAACACGTGGAATATTTGGCAACATGTAAAATAATCACGTGGCAAGGAGAATTAATGAGAAGGACAACTGGGCCGCCCTTTCAAATCCACCATTGATTGCCCCTTGTTAATATCATGATTAAGTAAATTGTCCATTAAATTTAATAATTCTTTGGGTTGAAAATTGATGAGGCTTTAGGGATCTTTCTTAATGCTTCTATCCACTCCAATGTTTGCTTAATTTATCAACCACTTTATTAACACTACAAAAAATGTGAGAAATTAGGAGGGACTCACAGAGAGCACGACAATCCTACACAATTTTAAAAAGTTACTAATTGTTGACTCTGATCTTTTTGAACCGCATTGATTATGACCTATGAATCACCTTCAAAAAGGACTTTTCCCCGCTTTCTTTTCTTTTACAATTGAGAGGCCATGCCAAAGCGCTTTGGCTTCAACATAGTTGTTAGAATACTTGTTGAGGGCTTCAACAAAGCCCAAGATAGGCTGACTAGGAGATTTTCAAAAAAAATTGCCAACCTTAACCCATCCCAAAGTTGTTCTTTGGCACCTCATCAAAATTTAGCTTGATGTAGTCACCATTAAACGCCTCCCAAGAAGAGGTTCTATGCTTATTGTTATTGAGACCAACCCCTTTATCGGGATATATACAAGATAGAATTAGTATTAAACAAATTTAATTAATCATTATACAAAAAAATTAAAATTATTATTATATATACAAAGTAGAATAGTAGTGTCAAACAAATTAATTATTAATATGTAATAAACATTTATAAAAAAAATGAAAAAACATTAATGGTTCCACCTCAAACCCCCATTTACAATAAATATAATACACTATTGTTAACAAATTTGTAAAGCACAATATTAAATGAGAGTCTAAATCTTCTTTGGGAAACTTAAGAAAAATATTATCTTAAACGGTAAAAATTGAAGCATGTCAACTTATCTTAGAGATTTGAATTTTATTATTTATTCATTGCATGCCATGAAAAAATTACCTCTTTATAAAGCTTCCAATAAATTAAAGGGAAGAGTTGTCGGCGATATACCAATCCGGTCTCTGTTGGATTAAATATCATGGTTTTCTTTACTTCAATAGTCCAATTATTTAGTGTCGGCTCTAATTTTTTAAAAAATTAACAAAGCATATTACCAAATCACTTGAGAAAATTATACATGAATTTGTACGTAAAATAAGTCCCAAAAAACTCCATTCACCAAATGTCATGGGTCCATTAGAAGATATAAGGGGCAACATTTGGTTTGTTGAATCAAATACAATATTTTACTTGGAATCAAACCTTGCAGCACTACATTATCCCAATAATAATAATAAATCATATCAATTGTTACAGAAATTATACATAGATACTAGCAAAAATAAAATAACGAATCATACTAATTAGTAGAAAAAAATACACATGAATGACAAAAAAAGGTAGGTGATACAAATAGCTTAGAACCTAAAGTAAGCTTTGAAATGTAGGTGATACAAATAGAAGAAAAATATCATGAATCTTTTAATAGATTAGAAGTACAACTTATTCTCTTCACCAACACATTAAAAAATGCTTAAATAGATCTAATGTATGAATTGAAGCTCTTCACTACATATTTTGTAAAATATCACCAACCGTGAGAGGGAAAACATGTTGGTGCTAATTGTTTAGAATAATTTAAAACATAACAACATTGATGCTTCTCAGTATCAATTACCGGTTACCCATGTTTCAAATATAATCTCATTCCGTAGTTAGAATGATATATAAAATCAACAAACAAGCAAAAAAATATATGATATTGTTTTGCTAAGACTTAACTAGAAGTGTAATCTACATATATAATGACTACTTGTCTATTATTGATGCAATTTCTAGGCATTGTAGACACTACAAAATTTTCAAGAATATGAAATAAGTAATTTAATAGCAATAAATGACATCCTAAAGCCTTTTCAATAAACAAATTCTACAATAAGAAACAATATGATGTCAATAGAGACACAATAAGAGTAGCCACATGAATATAAGTTCAAGTGGTTTTATCAATTGGACTATACAACCAAAACCTATAATCTTTATAAAAACCTATAATCTAAATAATGAATCTTGAGTCCAAGTATAGCACTGAACAAATATTTGCAAATTGAGAATAAATTTGTAAGGAGTATTGCTCTGTTCTTTTACGGAGTCAATTTGAATTTTAAGCTGTGGCAAGTGTTTGAGCCCTCCTTTTGTAGGTTTCCCGAGATAGCTCAAAACATATTATTCAAAATAATGTGAGCCCTCCTTTTAATACCGTAAAAGGATGAATATCAATACTTACAACCCTCATGGTTAAGTAATATAGACCTTGTAATTAAACGTGAATAGCCCAAACCGATTAGACGAGGTTTAAAATTCTCATCTACTACGGAGAAAAAAACTTCAAAGATTTCAATGAAGGAAGGACATGCCTTGAGAATTAATTTCAAAAGGGTGATACCATGAACTTCGGGTTTGTTCGAAAATGTATAGTTACCTTGAATATATTCAAAGAATATATTCGCAGGGGCCTCGTAGATTTTAATATAGATATAAAAATACTTGTAGAAAATTGGAAAAGAAGAGTGCAATACTTGGTTAATTCTAAAATATTCGAGAGATCTTGAAATAGTGGAAAGGGTTGGGCTCGGACCTTAATGGTGAGATCTATCGAGTATTGAACACGTGTCGGTTTGGAGATGTGTTCGGAAGCTTTACCAACAATGAAAGTTTCTTGATCTGCGGTTTGTCTTGAAAATCCTCCATTAAATTGAGTAAAATTGATTCTTCTTTTCTATAAATATCATCTTTGAGTTCAATTTCAAATAGTTTCTAACATGAAGAAATGTTGAAAGATGTTACATGGAAGCAATTTATTAAACCTAGTCATTCAAGCTTTAGAGCTCATATTAGAATATTAACGACACTGATTGCACTATAATTTGGAGGTCCTTCAAACATGGACAAGAAGCGGTGATCTGTCCAAGGTGGTGGTAAGAAAATCCAACCAGCTATTTAATCAAACATTCAATCAATCGTTTGAAACCATTAAATGAGGTTGGTATGTTTTGCGACATGATGAGTTTATACAACCAAAGTGTTGCAAGGTTCATGCAACAAAACAACAATGGGGGTAGTGTAATATTTATGACAAGTTTCTTTGAATTACGAATGACTAGGGTTTCCACAAGTTTATTGGTAGTAGCCATAATCCAATCATACATTTTTTGTTGATCATAAAAGTTGTCCAAATATCCTCAACAACCATTTGGGGTTTCGTCAAACCCTCGTACTCGACAACATTTTTGATCGCGAGAAAACACATACGATTGGATTATAATTGTTGCCAATAAACTTGGAAACCCTAGTCGTTCGTAATTCAAAGAAACTTGTCATAAAATCACACTACCCCATCGTTGTTTCACTAGATGGATCTTGCAACAATCCGACTACATAAACTCATCATGCTAATAAGCATACCAACCTCATTTAACGGTTTCGAACAACCGATTGAATGTTTGATTAAAGAGTTGGTTGGATTTTCTAACTACCACATTAGACAAATCTCTAATTCTTGTCCATGTTTGAAGGGCCTTCAAATTAGCATATGCAATCAACTTGTTAATCTTTCAATATACACTCCAAAGCTTGAACAACGAGGTTTAATAAAGTGCTTCCACGCAACATCTCTCAACATTTCCTCATGCCGAAACTATTTGAAATTGAACTCAAAGAAGATATCTACATAAATAAAGAAGAATCAATAATACTCAATTTAAAGGAGGATTTTGAAGACAACCCACAAATCAATAAACTTTCCTTGCCGACAAATCTTGAACACATCTCCAAGCTCACACGTTTTCAACAATTGATGAGATCTCACCATTAGGGTCTCGAGCCCATCCCTTTCGTGTATTTCAACATCTCTAAATATTTTAGAATTAACCAAGTATTGCACTCTTCTTTTTCAAATTTCTACAAGTATTTTTTATATCTATGCTAAAATCTACACGCCCTTGTGAACATACTCTTTCCGAATGTATTCAAGGTAAATATACATTTTCTAAAAACCACGGAGTTCATGGTATCAACCTTTTAAAATCAATTCTCAAAGCATGTCCTTCATTGAACTATTTAAAAGTTTCTTCTCCCAAGGCATATCAGAATTTTAAACCTCATCTTATCAATTTGGGCTCGATAATTAATTCACATTTAATTACAAGGTTTGTAGTTCTTAACCATGAGGGCGATAAGTAATGGTATTCATTCTTCCGGTATTAAAAAAAAAAAGGGCTCAAATTATTTTGAATTATTTGATCCGAGCTATCTGGGTAACTGGAAAATAAGGGCTCAAGCACCTACCACAGCTTAAAATTCAAAGAGGGGCCCAAGAGCTTTCCACTATTAGAATTCAATCTCTTTTTCATTTCATAAACTAGAATAGAGCAATACACCTTATGAGTTTATTCTCAATTTGCAAATACTTGTTCTTGCGCTATTTTGGGACTCAAGATTCATTATTCTAATAATCGAATTTATGTTTTTGTGTTGGTTTTTATAAATTGTAGGTTTTGATTGTGTGTTGATTTCATATTTTTATACGAAGAATGGGCTTGCTTAATCCAATTTGGATTATACAACCCTGCCAAAAAAGTGCCCACATGTAATCTGTATTTCCACATATATATAAAATTTAGGACAAAATTGTTAGAGTAGGTATTTACCTTAGCTCATGTTCACCTAGGTACATTATTTACCTTTATTGTATTTATCCTCACCACTTATGTGTGAATATTTCTTTTTATTTATTTAGATATTAGAAGATATTATCTAGTTGTTAGGTATAGTTCTTTCCTTGATCTATGGTATTGACTAGTTCTTTCCTAGATCTATGGTATTGACTAGATCCTTGATGTCTAGTTCTCTCATAAATCTATGGACTTGACTAGTTCTTTCCATGATTTATGGCTTGATCTACGACCTTGATTGGTTCTTAGATTGTTATTCCTTACCTATATAAGCAAGGTCCATTCTCATTGTATTTCATTGAGTTCCATAATAATATATGATATTGCTGCTCATTTGTTTGCAAAGGTTTATGTAAAGTTATTTTGGTGAATTGCTTTCATCTTATTGATCATGATGTTTGATTAGCATCTGTGTTCTTGGCTTGGCACGATCTGGTTATCATTCCTTTTATGATATCGAGCATTATCTAAATACGAATTTCCAACAATTATAGACTTTCTTACAAGTTTGTTGGCTAGATTTTCGCATAGCACAAAACCTAGGCGAGTCATGAGATAAATCTCTCTCATTTACCGGCGAGGCTCCGTGTCGATTTGTCAATTTAAGTATGTTAATATCTAAATGGGGTTTTACTTTAACTACTCAGTTCATGAACCATAACTGAACAGTTCTGCAACAAGTAAGCAGCTTGTTTAAAAAAGAAATACTTATAGAAAAAGGAGATTATATAAACACAGAGAAGAAATAGGGAAGATGTGCATCCCAATCAATAGATAGCAGAGTTGATTGCATGCACATAGAAGAAACCAATAGATATAAACACATAATTCTAAGCAAAGGTAGCTCTAGATCTATATCTAGATCTGAAATAACACAAAATCTATTAAAAAAATTTAAAATTAAAAGTAAGATACACAATACACCGTGACACAAAGTTCTCCAGAAAATCTGCTCCTATATATTCCTTTGCTTCAAGTGGCTCTCAAGGGTTTCAACACAAAGTCTAGAATACAAGGTTGTTGCTTACAAATTCTGATCATTAACCTAGAGGTTCTTCTCCTACTTATAGAATGTATGAGGGAAAGTGCAAATGGGAAATCTAATTGAACTAGAACATAAATAAGTAAAGATGACATATGACAATCATCTCGCCACTAACTTCTCCTTAAGTGACACATGTATCACTTAACTAATAGAATTGTTCCACATGACTTTAAGTAATGGTTTCAAAACCAATAACTTGAGTCTTACAATTTCATCCAGAACATGGAAAATAGAAGAAGAAGTCAAGCCAACTGTAACATTTATGTCTTCTTTTTATTCTGATATTGGATATACTTGTCGAACATGTGATTCAGCATCTTCCCATCTGTTTTAGCCACTGCTTCCTTTTTTGTTCTAAACTGCAGCAATCCTTCATTCAACACCTTGATGCACGCTTCCACATCTTCCAGGTTCGGCCCAATCCTCGCAATATCTACCTACGGTGCACCACCGCTAATGGACTTCATCGTGAAAGGCTTAGTAGCTCTGTCAATTCTCTTTTGTACCATCAGAAGAGACCCTTCCAGGGAATTAGGTACTTTACTAGGAACGATTCACACGTATGAAGTAACATTCCCGACCACTTTCTCCTCAGTGAAAGAAATGATACTGTCTGGTAAGGATGATGTCCTACTCTCAAGTGCCTACATCCTCTTCAGCAAAACTCTGCAGATCTCCAAACGAAAAGATACTACAAACTCCAATTGCTTCCCCTTCTCAACTGATCCATCCAGTACAATCTGTTCGCAACCAATACATCTCCCGGTAGCTTGTTGATCTCGGCCAAAGTACTCAGGTTACTCTCAAGAATCGAGTTCATATCTACTATGCTCATCACCGGTTGTTTCAAATTGATTTGTTGCATCATCCATAACCTTCAGGCAGGGCTGGCACCTCTCCAAGTTGTACAAAAGCTTGACGAATAATCAGGTTCTTCCATTCGTCAATAGCTTTCACCTGATTGCTTGCATCCTCCATTTCCTGCATAAGATGATCACTCACCTGCTCTGAAATGGGCTGAATGGAAGGTTTAGCAACCTTGGCTATGATCTCGCACAATTGAGATACTTGCTTCTGAAGCTTGTCTTTCTCCGCCTTTTCGCTATCAAGCCTAAGGAATAGAGCATTTATATATGTCTCCATATCCTGCTTCAATCCTTTTGTGGTGGCTTGACCGATGAGTACTTTGGTTACTGTTACATCTTATTCGTGAGCTCATCCTCCTTCTTTCCTTCCGCCGGAATTGACATCTCAGCAAACTTCTGCCTTGACTATTCAATGATCAACCTTGAAGTTACCTAAGCAACTTTAGGTCTTTTGTCTTTTCTACCTACGCTCTGGAGTTGCTGCAAGTCGTGTTCTTCAAAGTTCATCTCCACTCTCACTTACGGAATCAATTGCGAACCCAACCATTCTGAAAAGTTACATCTCGGAGAATGAGAAGTCGCTGAGTGCACTACTATCTCTCGCTCCATTTCCTCTCCATCGGAAAGTGCTACAGTGATATGGTTGCCATATTATGAATCATTCAAGGACAAAGCTCTTTTGAACTCGCATCTGCACTTCAACGTCTCTTTTGGAATAGGTGCTTTGAACGGAGAGGTGAGGAGAGAAGATGAATGTCACCGGATTTAGTGGAGGCATGGAAATATCTGTTGAGGTCCAACAGTTGGTGAAATATTGGATGCCTGGGAGAAGCTGGAACTAATCTTATTTGTACTTTCAACTTCTCGTCCCTTGCTGCTTTCTCTCTCTCGTGCTTCCTCTTGACGGAATCCCCGCGCCAAAGTTGCCGTTACTTGATTCATCAATGCTTCATCAAGGCAATATCCCTTAAATCAAGTAACTGAGTTTGAAGTATTCAACAAAACAGATCCAAATCTTTCTTGATTGTATGGTAGTCTCCTACATTATCCTAGAGTACGGCTCTATCTCCTCCCATTTGATGGTAAGTGTCAAGTACCACATTTCAATCATCTTTAAGATCCGCAGTATCTCAAGGCGCTTAGTCCCAAGTCGAACACTTGCTTTGTGTTGATACCCTGCTGAAATCCTTCTTTCTAACCTCATACTCACTTTGCACTTAATCCAAAAATCCTCCAATGAAGGCACGTGTGCGTACTCTTGGGAAATCGTCTTCCCAGCTACTCCAAATGGATTGAAATTCAGCCATGCCATGAAGAACTCTTGCTCATACTTAGATAACATCTGCGTCTCCATCCCTCGAGCTCTATGAATGCTCTGATAGCTATAATGTCCCACAATGATTAGGAAAAAGCCCGTAGACTTGTGTCGTTTTGACTGAAGGTCGTGTATCTCCACAAGTTGCCTGCTTAGCTCCATGGCGATCAATCTATCATTCGGATATCTGGGCATCTTTATTGGTTCTCTAGAAAAGCCAGTAACCCTGAGGTATGTGAAATCTGCAAACTGAATGAATAGACTGCCAATCCTGGATACGGCTTCCCATGCTTCTTTGCTTACCTTGTTGGCCTTTAGGTCCTTGTCTAGCCTGCAAATGAAATCGTAGAAGAATCCATCATTGACCACTTTGAAATCTTTCTCGCATGCAGGTACAGTAAGTTGTGGGTAGCACTCGAAAATGGGGTCCTTAGAAAGAACGCCACATCTATCCAGCTTGGAGAAGATGCCTTGTGAAGCTGCAGCGTACACCAAGTAGGAAGTCATTTTGAAGCTGAAAGTACGCTTCACGTTCCGGAGTTGCTCACCAATGTTGTCGCTAATAATTTCTGACCAATTGATTATGGAATCAACCTTGTTGACTTCAATGGTCCTGATGAAAGCATACATCCATGTACGGAAAGTGTAAGCATTCGCCTCGCCATTAATCCTGCATAACAATTTGACAAGATCGACCTAATGCACCAAATTGGACCGCGGAAGAGTTCTTGGGAACTTAGAAGGAGATCTAGGCTTCTTCATGTATCTATTGTTCATTATGTTCATGCAATCAACTCTATGCTTATCCCACCTATTGCCGGCATCCTGAAGGCTAATGGAAGTCACCACCTTTCACACCGGAATCTTCAAACAATAATTGATGAACCGTGCGTAAGGCCCACCAATTATTATTTTCCCGTAACGCCTCGCACTAATCTGGATGAAGGATGGTAAGATCTAGCACACTCCATAACAAACTCTGGCAACTAGGTTGTGTATGGAAAGGCTGCAGCTCGAATAATTCCACTACTTTTAACCGCACGCATGAGTGAAGTCTTTCCTGCTCTAGATCTATCAATCAATTCGGAAAGAGGTTCCGGACCTAGATCTGTGTCTCCTATGTCTGCAAATTTGGAAGTGATGCATGACTCGTTGTGCTTTCTTTTTCATCCATCTTTGCCATGGCTTTGTCTGTCTTTGTCTGAATAATTCTTTTTCTTCTTATTTGGCTGGATTTCTTGAAAACTGGTGCAGATCTAGATAATTCTTCAGATTCGGAGGATATATTCAATGTATTGGACATTGATTAGAGCTCATTTTCTTTTGTAAAGCACCTGTAATGAATTTTTGCAATTAATTGCAGACAAAGATAGCAACCTTGAGCATGAATAGTAAATTTTAATCATAAAAATCTGCACTTTTCTAGCCTGCTGCCCCAAAAATTGATGTTTTATTTGCATGCAAAAAAAGCATGAATTTTTACAACTTCACCTGAGCACCTGTATCACTTATGCAAACACAAATCAACCTCCTTCAATGCATGTGCCAAAATTGGAAGCTTTTAGCCTTAATTTCACCTTTGTCTGAGCAAAAATCCTCTTCGAATGGAGCGCACTTTTCCTCTTGGCTGCAATTCTTCATCTGTGAATTAATTAATTCATCCTTATGGCGATCCATGCTTATATAACCCTCATAATTCTATAATTAATAATTACCCTTCCTATTCCTAGCAATTAATTAATTAAAAATCATGCTCTTCTCTTTAACGTGTGTGCTAAAATGGCATGTTTTTAAGGACGACCACCCATTAAATTAAATTTAATCAATTTAATCATCCACTCTTCACTTCACTTAAGCTTCACAGTGTGTTTTGACCATAGCCACTGAAAATAGGAATTTATTTAATCATTTAATACTTCAAAAAGCATTAAATCCTTCCCAAAAGGGGCGCACTTTTCTTCATGAAGGGGGCAGCCTTTAAATAAATTAGATTTAATTGATTTAATCAATCTATTTTCATCTCTTTTACTCCCCTTTGCTTTGTTGACTTTTCTCCATGTTTAGGCGCCAAAATTAGAAGAAGAAATAATTAATTTAATCACCTTAAAGACTGTCATGTTTTTTTAATATTGGCAAATAGTTTTTGAAAGGGACTATACCCTTGTATACAAAAAGAGGCCTATAAGCCGGAATAAGAGTGAGGAGTAGAGTAGTAAAGCAGTACACGCTCAAGAGCTACAACAAAATTCAACGTAGCCCGAAAATTGACTACACAGACAAGACTTAACAAAGAAAACAACAAGGCAACAAGACTGACCAAGAAACAATAATATTAACAATAAAGAGCAAGAGAAGTATCGGGACTACTTCTTGGCCGCTTGATCAATCCGATCTTGACTTTTTCCAAGCTTGAAACATGCCCAACGCGGTCATTTGAAAGCAAAGATCTGTCTTATCGAGCTCCTCTATGGTTCTCTTGCTCTCTTTATCATTGCCCCAAAGCGCTGCCAGGACACCGCTTAGATTTGAAACACTCTTGGCATGACCCACGATGAACTCCTCGATGGCCCTAAAGGCGGCAATATTGTAATCATGTCTAGTCTTAGCCTTCCCAAGGCGGGAGTCTAAGGAGGTCAGCTTTTTGTATATGTCATCAATCTGACTATTGTCAATGCTCCCTTCCCCCTCCATGTTTTTTTGGCCTTTTTGCTTAGCAAGGTTTTGACCTCATCCTTCAAAGCAATTTAATCTGCCTCTAAGGCCTCCAATTTCTTAGAAGGGTTATCCATCTGTGCCTCCCGGGGACTGGCACTTCTAATGTTCAGCAGATCACGAGCAATGTCAAGCTCAAGAGGTTCATCCCCCACAGCAGCAGTCTCAAGGTTGAGTCTCTTAGAAGCCCTAGTGACTCGTTTAGAGGTAGAGCAAGGTGGGGTGGCGGGGCAGCAAGCAGGAGGAATAGAGGGAGAAGCATGAGCAGCCGGCATGGGGGTAGGGTAGCAAGACCGATGGCGGGGGCAGCAGCAGGGGCAGGAGGGGAGACAGGATCTTGCCAGCAGAGCCCATCAAAGGGGGAGCCGGGCTGGGAGAGGAAGGGAGACCGGGGTACTTAAGAAGGCAGAGTTTGTGGATAAGTAGAATAAGCCCTTGGTGCAAGGGAACCGCCCGGGTATGCTTCTGGAACTCCAAAATGGAGCGCTCAAGAGAGTTTAACAAAAAGTGAGGGAAGCACACCAACCTATTCCTACGGAAGTGGTTTAAAAAGACAAGGTGCTTAGCAGGGACAGTAACAAACCTGCCTTCCAAGGAGATGAATCGAATCATCATGCGGGTGACTTCATCATACGGAGATGGAATTGAGCTCACAAGCAGACCCGCAGTGCTGAAAATAAGCTTCTCATCTTCCTCCACAAATCTTCTTTCTTCAACCTCTTTGATAACCCTCTTGTTGAAGAAGCGGTACCCTTCAGTGAGCCGAGGTCGCTGGGCCTGCACTATGAGCTCTTCATTGATAAGAATTTTCTGTCCCCCATAGTTGACTGTCCTCTCATTCCATTCCTTGGCAAAGCGAACAGAGATACTTTGATCATGCCCTTGCATCCTTTCAACAAAGCTGGTGAAGCCGCCAATGCTAAGAATGTTCCAAAGCTCCGTGTTTTCTTTCCAGTCAGGGTCCGCGCACGGCTCAATTTGACAGGGAGGCCCTCCCATCTTCACTGTGATGTGTTGGTTACAACAATTTCCAGAATACCTTTGAGCGTGAAGAGCAGTTCGTTTCTTGCTGTTGAAGGTCGCATAAAAATGGGAACTATAGCCGTTGGTCTTCTCACGAACGGCTGCGTGATTGCTGATCTGAGCCTGCGGGAAGTCGCGCGTGAAAACCCTTTCCCTGTCAGCTTTCACCTTGTAGTTATCATCGGTTTTCGTGGAGCTTAGCATCCGGATATCAACAGCTGTTGTACCACCCGCGTGCGCGATTTTTAAATCCAGATATCTCCACTTGAAGTTCTTTAAAAAAATCTTGCTATCATTTGAAATAGATATCATTTGCCACGCCATATACATTAAAGCAGCACGTGTGGAAGAATTTATGGATTTGATTTTCCTCCAAAGATTAAGGCATATCTCTAGAGCTTGTTTGCATGTGAAGGTCCGCATGGATGCTGTTGTGGAGATGATTAGGGATACTATCCTTATCCCATATAGTGAAATTTATGTTAATGCCATAATTGGCCAGTGCATCCGCCAGCTTGTTGCCCTCCCTGTAGGTATGTATGATTCTGATACTGTTGAAGGTATGACTGATGCTTATGGACTCAGAGATAAAATCTTTAATATTCCAGCTGGGAGATGAGGACTGATTAAGAAGTTTAATAATGTTGAGGGAGTCCCCTTCAACAATAAGGTTCTGGATATTTTGGGCCCGTGCAACTCTCAAACCCCAGAAAGCGAGATAAAGCTTCGCAAAATAATTGGTTTGAATTCCCATTTTTCCAAAGATATGCAAAGCAATCGATTGCCTTTGTGGTCCCGTATTGCCCCTCCACTTCTTTGTTCGGGGTTTCCCTTAGAGGCGCCATCAAAGTTCGGCTTGAACCAATTGGAATCGGGAGGATGCCATTTAATCAAAGATCTATCCACACTATTCCCGGGGTTGCTCCAATTACCAAACTGCCAATTAGATAAGATATGCTCTTCATTCTTAGGATAACAATTGTTTTTGGAAGGCTTAAATCTGGCCATGTCCTCTTTGATGCCTTGGGAAATTTTGCCAATCTTGAAATTATAATTTCGCTTCTTATTTTCGAAAATGATATTATTTCTATCCTTCCGAGATCCTCCAAATTAAATGTGGGATGGCTAATTTCCATTCTTTTGATAGCACAATGTCCGAATGGTGGGTTCCATTGATTCCATAGCTGATTAAGATCCTCGTGCAACACCCAAAGAGCTTGAATTTGGAAAGGACAAAGTTCCAAATTTTATTGGCATAATCACAATGTATGAACAGATGACTAATGTCTTCATAATCATTCCTACAAAGGTGACACCAATTGGGAATGATAAATCCTCTTCTCATCAAATTGTCAGTGGTGAGAATTTTACCTCTGATGGCCAGCCAAAGAAAAAAATTTATTTTGGGGGTTAACTCAGGCATCCAGATCAAGTTCCAGTTAAAATCAGATTGGTCACTGTGGAAAAGAGTGGTATAACCAGATTTGACTGAGTATTTACCATCTTGTGAATTGCTCCAGACCAGCTCATCCTTGGAATCCAACTGACACAAAGGGAAGAGATCTAAAAGGTCCTGGAGGGAGGAGATAATTTGTTTCAGTTCAATACGCTCCATAGTAAGTCTTTTCCAATTCTTGTTGGTGCCATTTCCTTCAATGTAGTCCTTGACTTTAGTTCCATACTTGCTTATAAGGTTGTCCTTAGCCATCCCAAATCTCTCTAAGAGATTATCACTGGACCAGTTATCCTCCCAGGAGTTTATGTCACTGCCATCCCCCACTTTCCATTTGCTGCCCTGCTTTATGAAGTTTCTACTCTTAATCAGATTGTTCCAAAAATGGAACCATTGGGAGTTGCTCATCATGCGATAGGAGTAATGACTTGTTGATTCAAGTATTTTGCTTTAATAACATCAATCCGGGTTGTTTCTCGGATAGCAATCTCGCCCATCTTAGCGATGAGTGCCTCATTCATTTTTTCAATATTTTTATTCCCACCCTCCCAAAGCTTTTGGGGTGATTTTATCCCGTGCCACTAGGTGAAATCTGAATTTCTCTTCCATGCCTTGCCATAAATTTTTTTCTCAATCTTTCAATTTTCTCTACGAAGGAAGAAGGAATTTTGAAAAGGGACATGATATAGATGGGCAGACTTTGGAGTGTGCTTTTAATGAGAAGGCACTTACGGCAAAGACTAGAGAGAGTGGCCCCTTTCCAACCGGCCATTTTTTTCGAAATCTCGTCAATAAATCATCCCACACCGTGTGAGAGACTTTCTTAGTGCAAGAGGGAGGCCTAAGTACGTTCTGCTAGAAGAGCACCAATTTTGACCCTGATTTTGCAATTTTAGCAATCTTGAGTGTCTTTCCCGTGGGGGTGTTAAAGAAAAAAATGATGCTTTTCTCATAGTTAATCTCTTGCTCGAAAGTATGATTCATAGAGTCAAGTATAGCCTTAATAGCTTTAGCTTCTACAACCGAGGCCGGAAGAAGAAGGATAGTGTCGTCCGCAAACCGTTGATGTTCTCCTAAATGGGTCACACTTTTTAGCATAATAGAATTCTATTTTTAAGAATTTATGACAATGAGATTCTTTACCCCTGCAAGGTAGCCACGGAAATCTCATGATCCACTTAAGTGATTTGACTTTGACGATGGGATTATTTACCCCGCATTATTGTGCAATAAAATCCCATGATTTCACTTAAGTCACTTTTCTTTTATTTCACCATGGGAATTTTTATCCTGCAAAGCAGGTAATAAATTTCCGCCTACTTGCTGCCTCTAATTTCCCACGGCAACTTAAGTGACTTTTCTACCATGGGAAAAAGTACCCTGCAAGGCAGGCAATAAAATCTCACCTGCCTGCTACTTCTATTTTTCTCATGATCCACTTAAATCCTTTGTTTTCCAAAAATGCGTCCAACCCCGCAGTGGCTTTTTAGTGCACGACTTCGCCTTTTCACAGAGAACCGGACCTTCAATGGTGACTTCCTTCTGGCACAATGTGCGTATGTGATCTCCGAATACTCCAAGATAAGAATCGAGCTAACCCGACAAAGAAATTGATCTAGAGAAATTTCACAGAAAACGAAACGGGAAAACACAAAAACACGAAAAATTGTCAAAAGTCACAAATAAAGCCCAAAACTTATTCTTAGTTAAAACCCTTATGGTATATAGGAATAATGATATGTTTGATCACAACAGGGTTAAAATGAAGCGCAAATTTCCTCAAACAGAGATCAAAATAATTAAATACAAATTTCCCATGAGATAAATCACGATGTGAGAATATAACAATTTTGGGCATCTAGGTATTTAAGCGAAAATGGCTAATATGGCTCTTTGGGAATATCTTGACGCAATACAAAAACTTTCGTGCAATAAAACACAAAACGACCCACTATTTTAAAAGTATGAAATTTTTTCGAGATAGGGTAGTCACATATTTCAGGATGAAATCTGGGGACACCGGTCGGTTCCGTTTATGGACATCTTTTTCTTTGTCGAGAATGACAAGGAAAAGATGAGATCTCATCATCTCTGGTTTCAGTATCTTGTCTTTTGGGCGCGAGGTCGGGAAAATAAACACAACACAAAAACAAACAGAAAACAAAGAAAAACAAACAAAATTTTATTTATGTATATACTGTGTTTTACCCCGCTTTTCATGTCCGAAAACACTTCAAGTGTTTCCCATTGAATCAAGTGCAATGACAATTCAACTCCATCCACGATGAGCAAAGAACGGCTATCTCGCTCCGACGATCTTCTTAATCACAAAAGTCCCTTTCCATAGTGAATCAAATTTTCCATGCATGCCTTTTGCTTCTCTTATTTTGTCTCATAAAATGACCCAATCATTGACTTCAAACTTTTTTTCCTTGGCCTTTTTGTCGAAGATAACTTTCACCTTCCTTTGATGCTCTGTTAGCCTATCTGCAACTTGAGTTTGTACTTCTCTCAATTCAGTCAGGTACATAATTCTTTTATCAAGAGCATCCGTGAATGTGGAATCCTCTAGGGCATTAGAAAGTTGTAGGGCAGGCAGTTCCAAGGTAAAAGGCAGCTCCGTGTCTCTACCATATAACAACTGAAATGGGGACATGCCTATCGCCCTCTTTGGTGTGATTCTATCGGTCCATAATGCATCAAACAACTTTGTATGCCAAGTCTTTTGATTTTGTTACTAGCTTGCGCACGATAGCTACCAAGTTTTTATTACTAGATTCACTTGGCCATTCCTTGTGGATTGTAATTTGAGGAATGAAACAGTTAGATCACATGAGTGTAGCGAAGTCAACCAACTCCTTAGAAAAAAAGATTCCGAGCGTTGTATACTACTATTTTATCGGGCACGCCAAACCTGACAATAATATTTTCTTTTATAAAACTGCACACCTCGGCGGAAGTGGTGTTTTCACAGGAATAGCTTCTACCCACTTACTAAAATAATTAGTAGCTATTAGAATGTAATGGTGGCCAGCACTGGAAGCTGAGTTAAGCATACCAATAAAATTCATTCCCCACTGTTGGAAAGGTTCTTCAATTACAATGGGTTTTAGAGGTAATGTAGGCAATTTCACATGCCCAACAAAATGTTGGCATGCTTGGCACTTAGCTACCCAATCTGCGCAAGTATCTTGAAAAGGGTGAGAGTGCCAAAGAATACCTTGCTCGAGGATCTTGTGTGCAGTGACTCGGGTGAGAAATGACCACCACAAGCCATGTCATGAAACTGTTGTAATAGTTGATCTTGTTGAGTTTTATCTACGCATCTGAGAAATATGTCATCAATTCCTCTCTTGTACAAACTATTATCACAAAGAACAAAATCATGTGGATTTCAGATTGATAGTTCGTTTCTCTTTTCTTGAAAGTTGATCTGGGCATTCTCCATACGTCAAAAAGTAGGCAATGTTACTGTACCACTCCTCTACCAGATCTATAAAAAGTACTGCAGGCAAATCTCCATCTATCTCATCTTGATCTGCTTCTGCACTAATGCTTTCATCTCTGTCATTAGTTCACACAGACCTCTTCCTCGAACTAGCTTTGTTGGTTTAATATCCAGGTCATATTCTTGAACTCACCCATGTTCCTCTCAACAATCCTAACTCTTATTGAGTAAGGATAGATTTTACTGTAGTATCTGGAACCAAGACCACAGTGTGTGAGGAAAGAATATAATACCTGAAAGCCTTACACACCTTCACCACTGTGTATGCGTGCTTTTCCATGGGAGTATATTTCAACTCATAAGCTTTAAGGGGCGTGCTCATGAAAGCAATTGGAGCTTCTGCGTCCTCTTGATTTTTCTGCATCAGTATTGCTGACATGGTGTGTTCGGAGGAATAACAAGGTAAAGAATAAATTCTTTATGAAGTCAGTGAAACCAAGACCGGAGATATTGACAGGCTTCTTTAATTTTCTCGAAAGATTCCTTCCCTTTGTTGCTCCATTTAAAATCTTGTATCTTTTTCATCATATTCGAGATATGACAGGCTAGCTTAGTGAAGTCGGGAATGAATCTCCTGAGAAAATTAACTTTTCCAAAGAAAGAGTGAACTCCTTTTTTGGATGTGGGCAATGGTAATGTCTGAATGGATCTGACACGCTCTGGATCTATCTTGGTTCCTTCTTTTGAAACAATGTGCCCTAGCAGCTTCCCTTCGGTTACGACAAAGATAGATTTCTTAGGATTCAAAGAAATACCATGTTTGTGGCATTGTATGAAAACCTCTTCCAGATTCGAAATGTGTGCACTTCTATCTTTGGAAAAGACTGTCAAATCATCAAGGTATACCACTATGCTTATATCCTTGAGATGAGCAAAAGCTAAATCCATAGCTCTTTGAAATGTAGCACCAACATTGATCAAGCCAAATGACATTTTCTGGTAAGCAAAGGTTCCCCAAGGTGTAATGAACACCGTTTTGTATTGATCTTCTTCGGCCACCTTGACTTGATTGTAGCCTGAAAAGCCATCAAGCATGGAAAGCATCTCAGATCCAGTGACCACCTACAGAGTGTGATCCATGATGGGGATGGGGTAGTTATCTTTTAAAGAAGCTTGATTAAGGTTGCGAAAATCCACGCACAACCTAATTTTGCCACTCTTCTTCCTCACAGGAACTATGTTGGCCAACCATTCAGAATGATGTATGGGATAGATAATCTTTATGTCTAACAACTTCTGAATTTCTGCAAAGATGGTTCCCAAAATGGTAGGGTTGTGCTGCCGCAGCTTCTGTTTGAAAGGCTTTTGTTCTGGTTTTAGTGGGATGTAGTATTGAACTTCTACAGGATGATATGTTTTTAGATCCTGGTAAGACCAGGCAAAAACATCCATATATTTCTTAAGAAGCTCAGTAAAAGTTTATCTTTCGACGTCTGAACACTTACCCAAATTTACTAATTTGGGATCATTGCCGGCTCCCAAATTTAGTAATTGTGTAACGGAGGAAGAACCTTCCCCACTTTCTTCATTTTTCTTAAGCATTTGATCATGCTTATCAAACATTTCCTCAAGAGATACCAAGCCTTTGGGAATTTTATTTCCCTTTAGCTAGATAATCTCTTGACTTCCCAAGACGTCTGCATCCATTTCTCCCACAGTAGTTTGCCTCGGAGGTGAATTGCTTCCCTCATAGTAGATCTCTTCAAAGTTGTCCTTCTATTGGAGAAACGCAACAATCTTCTTGTCATTGTTGAAAACCTACCATTGCGTTGGACGTTGTCAAGAACTTTTGGGCGGAAGACTATCTCAACTTTGTAGTCCCCTTGTCTGAAAAATGTGGGACGCTGATATGGATTTAACAAGGCTGCAGTCACCGCAAGTGAATCAACGCTTGAATTTTGTTCTCTTGGAATGTAAGATACCGAAAAAGCTAAAAAATCCAGGATAGCAAAGTAGACCCGATATTTATAATGCCTAAGTTTGTTCTTTTTAACTTGATAGAGACCTCTTATCTACTTAACAATCAGCTCAGATCTCTATTTGCGTGTAAGAGTTTGATTCTCATTGTTCTTGCCTACTCCATGCCTAACAACAACACTTCATACTACTGTTGTGTTATTAGTATTTTCGAACATCAATTTGAAGGAGTGTGCATGACACCTTTCCTTCAAGAGAGATAAGAACAACCCACTGCGTTGGATCCAAATGAACAAGAATTTGCCATCAAATTCCAAACTCCAAACCTTGTTGTCAAGTTGATGTGGTTCTTGAATCACCGGTTGAACATCTTCTTTATCCATTTCTAGATAATAGACTTTGTGATCAGATTCTTGAAACAAGATCTGAGATCTAGGATCCTCAGACTTTGATGTGTATTTGGATTTCTTTTCAGGTTCTAGTTTCTGATTAACTCCTTTGATTGGTATGTGTGCACAAGACCAATCCATCTTGATTTCTCCACCCTGACTCTTTGTAGAAAATTCTACTCAACAGCATGCGATAAGAGACTGGGATGTCTGTTACAAGGATAATCATTTTAAGTCTTTTGTCTGGAAAGGAAGCAAGTACTACCTACACATCTTTGATTTGCCCTACAAGAGGAACTTGCCTTTCCATTGAATAACATCTTCCGATGGTTTTTGTTAATGTGAGACCCAAGGCATCAACAACTTTGTGAGACATGACATTATCGAAGCTCCAAAGTCCAAAAATGCAATTGCTTAGTCTCGTATCCGTTGATAAACAATGACACATAAAATGGCTCGATCCTTTTCGATGTAGCAGAGAAGAACTTACTGGCCGCATTATTTGAAGGGGAGTAATCTTTGGACTTGACAAGATACCTCGTGAAGTATTATTTGTTGAAGGGTTGGGACCATTACTTTGCACATATTTGACCAATCTATTCAGCTGATCAGGAAATGCTCTCAAATATTCAGCTTCTGACATTTGGACCTTGGTCTTCTTAATATGATCAATGATGTCAAAAGCTTGACTTGCTTCAGTCGGATGTGCGTTGGCTCTTTGCTGCGAATTGAAAGAATTTGAATATTTATCTTTAGGCACTAATGACGAAGGAAGAGGGCTACCTCTTTTCAGGATAGTCACATCCGGGCCAGGATCTTCTCTTTCTCTTCTTCCGCTTGTGGATGCTTCGGCATTTTGGCACGTCTGAGACCTTGTGAATACTGTAAAAGTGTGACCATCAAAATCTTCAAAAGATTCATAATAGCCATCGTCAGATTTGTAGTCCAGGTAACCAATCTTGGAGTCACCAGCGAGATCTACAAAGTCTTCATCATCGAATGATTCATCAATGCCGAGATCCTCTTCATCAGTTTCCAAGTTATTCCTTGGAGCAACTTCAATTGCCAACTGTTGTGGTGCAACAGCAAGTCTGTTTTAGTTTTGATTTTGATTTTGACCATTAAAGGTCTAGGTAGGAGCTATTCTTGAGGGGGTTGCATTCCCTGCTTGAGAGATCTGCTTCTTGATCTACAGCATGTCATTAGCCAATCTCTGCAATAAAGGATCCGAAGTACTTGAAGAAGTGCCATCACCTTTGTGAGATGGTTGTTTGAGTTTTCCAGCCATGATCAAGTCATCTTCAACTTCCACGGCAACATTTTGTGCTTCAAGTAGATTTACAAGTCTTGCCCTTCTCAGCTGATATCCAACTTCGGGCAATAGAGCGTTTATAAAAAATGTCTTTTGATTTTCGTCGCTCAATGCAACAAAAGTGGGGATTTTATATAAAATCCTCTCGAACCTTGCAATAAAGTCCCACATGTTCTCGCTTGGCTTTCTTCAACTGCGTCAGTTGAGTGATCAACGTCCTAACGTCCTATGCAGGCTTAAATCTTTTCAGAAATTGCTCATGCATAGTCTCCCAGTTGGTTATGGTGCGGAGAGCTAGTTGATAGAACCATTCTCCGCCCAAGTCGTGTAGAGTTTCAATGAAGAGTCTTATCGAGACATCTTTATGCTCTCTACTGCGCAAGCACACCACGAGATATAAATAAGGCCGCCAAATAATCATCCGAGTTTTGCTTTCCATCTCCAAAGTATTTTGGGATATTCTTTCTAGATCCCTTTGGTAGATCGTGCATAGGTGGAGTCGAGTTCGAGAGGCCCAAAAGTTACTCCCCATAGAGCATGTACTATTTGGTTCGATTCGATTCGCATGATGAATGGAGCACGTCTCCTCCTTGTGTAGACTTGATGGATAATTCCAGTGCCGATTATGTGAAGACAATCGAATATGGATGGGTGTACACTCTCCTTCTGGTGAGAGACTAGATCTACGGCTTCTAACTTGAGGAGGATGATTAAAATTGAATTGCTCCGTAGTATGAAGAAATGATCTGTCTTTCCTTGTGCCTTCATGGATCGGGTGAATGGACATTCAGCCAAAGTTGAAATTTTTATGGAAAACACTCCGATCTTAAAGAAATAAGCTTTGATCTGCAAAGATAGTTGTTCTCAAATGGAGTCGCAAAAATGCCTGTTGGCTAGATTTTCTGCATAACACAAAACCTAAGCAGTCATGAGATAAATCTCCCTCATTTACTTGGTAAGGCTCCCGTGTCGATTTGTCAATTTAAATATGTTAATATCTAAATGAGGTTTTACTTTAACTACTCATTACATGAACCATAACTGAACAGTTCTACAACAAGTAAACAATTGTTTAAGAAAGGAAATACTTATAGAAGAAGGAGATTATGTAAACACAGAGAAGAAATGGGGAAGATGTGCATCCCAATCAATAGATAGCAGAGTTGATTGCATGCACATATAAGAAACCAATAGATATAAACACATAATTCTAAGCAAAGGTAGCTCTAAATCTAGATCGAAATAACACAGTTTATTAAAAGATCTAAAATTAAAAGCAAGAAACACAATACACCGTGACACAAAGTTCTCCGTAAATCTACTCTGTATATTCATTTGCTTCAAGTGGCTCTCAAGGGTTTCAACACAAAGTCTCTGAAACACAAGGTTGTTGCTTACAAATTATGATCATTAACCAGAAATTCTTCTCCTACTTATAAAATGTAGGAGGGAAAGTGCAAATGGAAAATCTAATCGAACTAGAACATAAACAAGTAAAGATGCCATATGGCAATCATCTTCCACTAACTTCTCCTTAAGTGTCACATGTATCACTTAACTAATAGAATTATTTCACATGAATTTAAGTAATGGTTTCAAAACCAATAACTTAAGTCTTACAATTTCACTGGGAACATGGAAAATAGAAGAAGAAGTCAAGCCGGTTGTAATATTTATGTCTTCTTTTTGTTTCGATATTAAATGTACTTGTTGAACATGTGATTCAACATCTTTCAATCTATTTTAGCCACTTTGTTTCCTTTTTGTCCTAAATCGTAGCAATCCTTCATTCAACACCTTGATGCACGCTTCCACATCTTCCAAGTTTGGCCCGAACTTCGCAATATCTACCTACAGTGCCACCAGTCTTGTAATGGACTTCATCGTGAAAGGATTAGTAGCTCTGTCAATTCTCTTTTGTACCATCAAAAGAGACCCTTCTAGGAAATTAAGTACTTTCCTTGGAAACGATTCGCACATATGAAGTAACATTCCCGACCACTTTCTCCTCAGTGAAAGAAATGATACTATCTAGTAAGGATGATGTCCTACTCTCAAGTGCTTGCATCCTCTTCAGCAAAACTCTACAGATCTTCAAACGGAAAGATACTGTAAACTCCAACTGCTTCCCCTTCTCAATTGATCCATCCAGTACAGTATGTTCTACAACCAATACATCTCTCGGCAGCTTGTTGATCTCAGCCAAAGTACTCAGGTTACTCTCAGAATTGAGTTCATATCTACTATGCTCATCACCAGTTGTTTCAGCTGATTTGTTGCATCATCCATAACCTTCAGGCGGGCTGGCACCTCTCCAAGTTGTACAGAAGCTTGACGAATAATCAGGTTCTTCCATTCGTCAATAGCTTTCACATGATTGTTTGCATCCTCCATTTCCTGCATAAGATGATCACTCACCTGCTCTGAAATGGGATGAATGGAAGGTTTAGCAACATTGGCTATGATCTCGCACAATTGAGATACTTTTGGGTGAATGGAAGGTTTAGCAACATTTGGTCATCAAGCCTAAGGAATAGAGCATCTATATATGTCTCCATATCCTGCTTCAATCTTTCGTGGTGGCTTGACCGATGGGTACTTTGGTTACTATTACATCTTCTTCCATGAGCTCATCCTCCTTTCCTTCCGCCGAAATTGACATCTCAAAGCAAACTTCTGCCCCGACTCTTCAATGATCAACCTTAAAGTTACCTTAGCAAATTTAGGTCTTTTGTCTTTTCTACCTAGGCTCGGAGTCGCTGCAAGTCGTGTTCTTGAAAGTTCATCTCCACTCTCGCTTCGGAATCAATTGCATAACCCCGACCATTACGAGAAGTTACATCTCGGAGAATGAGAAGTTCTTTGAGTGCACTACTATCTCTCGCTCCATTTCCTCTCCATCGAAAGTGCTACGCATAATATGGCTGTCATCTTACAGAATCATTCAATGACAAAGCTCTTTTGAACTCTAAAGCATCTCTGCAGCCTTCAATGTCTCTTCCGGAATAGGTCTTTGAACGGAGTGGTGAGGAAAGAAGATGAATGTCACCAGATTTAGTGGAGACATGGAAGTATCCTGCTAAGGTCCAACAGTTGGTGAAATCTTTGGATCTGGAGAATTTGGAACTAAAGTCATTTGTGGAAATGATCTTCTCCTTTGATTGAGATCTTCTATGTACTTTCAACTTCTCGTCCCTTTTGCTGCTTTCTCCTCCGTGCTTCCTTTTAAGGGAATCCCCTATGCCATCAATGCTTCATCAAGGCAATATCCCTTCACAAGAACCAGGTTTGAAGTATTCACCAAAGCAACTCAGATCTTTCTTCAATTGTATGGCATGCCTCCTACGTTATTCTAGTGTACGGCTCTATCTCCTCCCATTTGATGGTAAGTGTCAAGTACCACATTCCCATCATCTTTAAGATCAATGGTATCCGCACTAGTCCAAAGTCGAACACTTGTCGCATCGATAGCCTGCTAAAATCTTTTTTTCTAACCTCGTACTCACTTTTGCACTTCATCAAGAAATCCTCCAATGAAGGCACGTGTGCATACTCCTGGGAGATCGTCTTCTGTACTCCAAATGGATCGAAGTTAAGCCGTGCCGTGAAGAACTCTTTCTCATACTCATATAACATCTCGTGTCTCCATCCCTCGAGCTCTATGAATGCTCTGGTAACTATAATGTCCCACAGTGATCGGGAAAAGCCCATAGACTTGTGTCGTTTCAATGAAGGTCGTGTATCTCCACAAGTTGCCTGCTTAGCTCCATGGCGATCAATCTATCATTCAGATATCTGGGCATCTTTATTGGTTCTCCAAAAAATCAAGTAACCCTGAGGTATGTGAAATTTGTAAACTGAATGAATAGACTACCAATCCTGGATACGGCTTCACATGCTTCTTTGTTTACCTGTTGGCCTTTAGGTTCTTATCTAGCCCGACAATGAAATCGTAGAAGAATCTATCATTGACCACTTTGAAATCTTTTTTCGCACGTAGGTACATTAAGTTTGGGTAGCACTCGAAAATGAGGTCCTTAGAAAGAACGCCACATCTATCTAGCTTGGAGAAGATGCCTTGTGAAGCTGCAGCATACACCAAGTAGGAAGTCATTTTGAAGCTAAAAGTACGCTTCACGTTCGGAGTTGCTCACCAATGTTGTTGCTAATAATTTCCGACCAATTGATTATGGAATCAACCTTGTTGACTTCAATGGTCCTGATGAAAGCATACATCCATGTACGGAAAGTGTAAGCATTCGCCTCGCCATTAATCCTGCATAACAATTTGACAATATCATCGACCTCCTGCACCAAATTGGACCGCGGAAGAGTTCTTGGGAACTTAGAAGGAGATCTGGGCTTCTTCATGTATTTGTTGTTCATTATGTTCATGCAGTCAACTCTATGCTTATCCCACCTGCTGCCGGCATCCTGAAGGCTAATGGAAGTCACCACCTTTCGCACTGAATCTTCAAACAATAATTGATGAACTCTGCATCCAGCCGAATTATTGTTTTCCCCGTAGCATCTCACACTGATCTGGATGAAGGATGGTAAGATCTAGCACACTCCATAACAAACTCTAGCAACTGGGTTGTGTATGGAAAGAATGTAGCTCGAATAATTCCACTGCTTTTAACCGCACGCATGAGTGAAGTCTTTCCTACTCTAGATCTATCAATCAATTCGGAAAGAGGTTCTAGACCTAGATTTGTGTCTCCTATGTCTGCAAATTTGGAAGTGATGCATGACTCCGTTGTGCTTTCTTTTTCATCCATCTTTGCCATGGCTTTGTCTGAATAATTCTTTTTCTTCTTATTTGGCCGGATTTCTTCAAAACTGGTGCAGATCTGGATAATTCTTCAAATTCGGAGGATATATTCAATGTATTGGACATTGATTAGAGCTCATTTTCTTTTGTAAAGCACCTGTAATGAATTTTTGCAATTAATTCGATAAAGATAGCAACCGGAGCATGAATAGTAAATTTTAATCATAAAAATCTGCACTTTTCTAGCTCGCTTTGCCCAAAAATTGATGTTTTATTTGCATGCAAAAAAAGCATGAATTTTTACAACTTCACCTGAGCACCTGTATCACTTATGCAAACACAAATCAACCTCCTTCAATGCATGCGCCAAAATTGGAAGCTTTTAGCCTTAATTTCACATTTGTCTAAGTAAAATCCTCTTCGAATGGAGCACACTTTTCCTCTTGGCTGCAATTCTTCATCTGTGAATTAATTAATTCATCCTTATGGCAGCCCATGCTTATATAACCCTCATAATTCTATAATTAATAATTGCCCTTCTTATTCCTGGCAATTAATTAATTAAAAATCATGCTCTTCTCTTTAACTAGCGTGCTAAAATAACATGTTTTAAGGACAGTCATCCAAAAATTAAATTTAATCAATTTAATTATCCACTCTTCATTTCACTTAAGCTTCACAATGTGCTTTGACCATAGCCCATTGAAAATAGGAATTTATTTAATCATTTAATACTTCAAAAAGCATTAAATCCTTCCCAAAAGGGGTGCACTTTTCTTCATGAAGGGGGCAACCTTTAAATAAATTAGATTTAATTGATTTAATCAATCTATTTTCATCTCTTTTACTCCCCTTTGCTTTGTTGACTTTTCTCCATGTTTAGGCGCCAAAATTAGAAGAAGAAATAATTAATTTAATCACCTTAAAGGCTGCCATGTTCTCCCTAAAGGGGTCGCACTTTTTAGCATAATAGAATTCTATTTTTAAGAATTTATGACAATGGGATTCTTTACCCTGCAAGGCAGCCCCGGAAATCCCATGATCCACTTAAGTGATTTGACTTTGACAATGGGATTATTTACCCTGCATGGCAGCAATAAAATCCCATGATTTCACTTAAGTCACTTTTCTTTTATTTCACCATGAGAATTTTTACCTGCAATGCAGTGATAAATTTCCACCTACCTGTTGCCTCTAGTTTTCCCATGGCAACTTAAGTGACTTTTCTACCATGAGAAAAAGTACCTGCAGGGTGCAATAAAATATCATCTCATCACTGCTACTTCTATTTTTCTCATGATCCACTTAAATCCTTTGTTTTCCAAAAATGTGTCCAACTCATGGGGCTTTTTAGTGCACGACTTCATCTTTTCCCAAAGAACCAAACCTCCGAAGGTGAATTCCTTCTGGCACAATGTGCGTATGTGATCTCTGAATACTCCAGGCTAAGAATCGGGCTAACCCGGCAAAGGAATTGATCTAAAGAAATTTCACAGAAAACGAAACGAGAAAACACAAAAACACGAAAAATTGTCAAAAGTCACATATAAAGCCCAAAACTTATTCTTAGTTAAAACCCTTCTGGTATATAGGAATAATGATATGTTCGATCACAACAGGGTTAAAACGGAGCGTAAATTGCCTCAAACGGAGCTCAAAATAATTAAATACAAATTTCCTGCAGACAAATCTTGACGACAGAATATAACAATTTTGGGCATCTGGGTATTTAGTGAAAATGGCTAATATGGCTCTTTGGGAATATCTTGACTTAATACAAGAACTTTCGGGAATAAAAACACAAAACGACCCACTATTTTAAAAATACAAAAAAATTCAGATATGGTAGTCGCATGATTTCAAGAAGAAATCTAGGGACACCAAAGTTCAAGCATTTGTTGACACAATGAAGGGGAGTCGAAAAGATAAGAAAGATGAAGAGTGTTTACTTGATTCTATCCAAGTTGAAAGGACCATTCCAAATTTTTGCTTCTATATTTTTATCTAGCATGGATGCCTTAGGTAACACCTTCAAAATGCCTAACTTAGAAACATTTTGTGAAAGACTTACTAGGGAAGAATCCAAATTATCTCACCTTGAGTCTTCCACCTTTCAAAAGGCATTAGTTGCATTTAATCCTAAGGGCAAGAGAAATCCAAACAAGTAAAACCAAATCCACACCTTCTCCATCTCAAAATGCTCCTAAACCCAAATAAAACAACTCAAAACCCAAGGAATCTTCTAAATCCAAGAATAAGTCTAGTCGTTCATGCTCTTTTTGTGGGGGTAGTAATCATGAAGAACATAGGTGTTATAAGCAAATGTAAGCCTTAGAGGATGTAGTTTATAAACACAATTTCTATATCCACTCCACCTCCTAATCAAAGCATAGAAAAGCACTCAATGTTGTTGGAAGATCTCGAGTCACAACTTCTGATAATTGGGTTATAGATTTTAGAGCCTCTCATCACATGACTTCTTCCAAGGAGTCTTTTGTTTCTCTACGTTTGAATTCTACTTCCAAAATTGAGGTTGGAGATTTTTCCTTTCTTTGTTGAGGGAAAAGGTGATATACAACTTTTTGGTGGTAGTATTCAAGATGCACTATATGTTTCTAACATCACTACAAATTTGTTTTCTGTATATCAAATTTGTCATTCGTAAAGGAAAAAGGTGACTTTTACACATGGAGCGAAATACGAACTTTGTTGGAGCCTCATTCACTTTGGTTGCTTAGGGGTATTGTTGATCATAGTTCTAGACTATATCACTTTGAGGGTTTTGATGACACTTCTTCTATAGGGTTAAGATTGGTTTCTCATCTGATTCGAGAATATGCTTTGGCATGAAAGATTTGGACATCTCAATTATAGATATTTGAAGGAGTTGAGCACTCATGGTATGGTAGATGGTCTTCCTAGAATTTCTTGTCTTGTGGGAGTTTGCCATGGTTGTGCATTAGGAAAACAACATCAAGATCCTTTTCTTAATAATTTGTCTAAGAGAGCTTGTTCACCACTTGAGCTTGTGCATAGTGACTTGATGGTTTTTCCTACCCCATCTTTTAATGGAGCTAAGTATGCACTTACATTTATTGATAATTTCTCGAGGCATACTTGAGTTTATTTTCTCAAGTACAAAAATGATGTTTTTTCACGCTTCAAAGTCTTTAAGACTTTGGTCGAGAAACAATCTTCTAGTAACATAAAAACATTTGCAGACCGATAATGTGGGGAGTACTTCAAGAATGAGTTTTTGAATTTTTGGCAACTCAAGGCATTATTCACCAACATTATGTTCCTCATACTCCACAATGAATGGATTAGCGAAATGAAGAATAGAACTTTGAAAGAAATGACTAAGCGTATGATGCATTCTAGAGATATACCTCCTATCTATTAAGCGAGAAGTAGTTAATTGTGCTAACTATATTCATAATCGCACACCACACAAAGCACTTGAGCATTTGACTCCAAAGGAAGCTTGGTCAACACTAAGTCAGATGTCTCATTTTTTCGAGTCTTTGGGAGCCATGTTTGGGCCTTTGTGCCAAAGAAAAAAGGAAAGCTTTTGATAAGAATAGTAAACCCTTGATCTTTATAAAGTATTGTGAAAACATGAGAGCTTATCGTCTTTTAGATCATGATACACATGATATTCTTTTTCAAATACATGTTCGGTTTGATGAGCGCTTCACTCCTCATGATTCTTCATCTTCTTCCATTCCTTCTTCATCTCATCTTGAGGATCCTTTCTTTGAAGAGATTGATGAGGAGGTTATAGATGTCATTGAGAATCCTATTGCCACTGATGTTGTCACTATGCCTAAGTGGGCTCGTACTACAATTTCTGAGGCAACACCTTTCATACAGGATCTTCCACCCACTAGGCATCATCACACACATTCTATAGGTTTTGGACTTTTGTGTCAGGCAATTTCGAGGATCCACAGTCTTTTTCAAAGGCTCATGGGATACTAGAGTGGAATGATGCGATGGCAGCTGAATATTATTCTTTGATGAAGAATCATACTTGGGATTTGGTATCTCTTCCTAAAGGAAGAAAGATGGTTACGTGTAAGTGGGTGTATCGAACCAAATATGCAAGCGATGGGTTCATTGACAAGTATAAGGCTCGTCTTGTTACAAAGGGTTTTTCACAAGTCGAAGGTATTGATTACTTTGAGACTTTTGCACTCGTTGCCAAGATGGATTATGTACACCTTGTACTTGTTATTGTTGCATCACAGGGGTGGCCCGTATACTAGATGGATGTGAAGAGTGCCTTCTTACATGGAGATCTACAAGAGGAAATATACATGGAGCAATCGATTGGATTTGTTCAGGATTCTTCTCTTATTTGTAGGCTCCGAAGGTCTCTCTACGGTCTCAAACAAGCCCCTCGGGCTTGGTATGAGAAGATGGATTCTTTTCTTCTATCTATTGGTTTTGTTCGTTGCCACTCCGATCATACAGTGTATCTCCAAAGCATGTTGGTGAGGATATTGTGATACTTGTCTTATATGTTGATGATCTGTTACTTACTTGCAACTCTTCTTCCCACATTTAGAGTATTCAACATGCTCTTTCTACACAGTTTGACATGACAAATCTTGGGTTATTGCATTATTTCCTTTGTTTCTAGATTTCTCAAACAGATTCAGGGATTCATTTGAGTTAGCAAAAATACACCCATGATCTTCTTCGGCACTTTGATATGGCTAATTGCAAGCCAAGTCCATCTCCTTTTTAGTCTGGGGTTACTCTTACATCCACATGTACCACACCACTTTGTGATCCTATGTTATATAGGCAGTTGGTTGGGAGTCTCATGTACTTGACCCATACTCACCTTGATATTTCATTTACAGTAGGGCTTGTATCTCGGTTTGCACATTCTCCTCATAGTAGTCATTGGCAGGCTGTTAAAAGGATTTTGCGCTATTTACAGGGCACTTCCTACTTTGGCCTACACTACACTAGGGGTTCTACTCGGTTGAGTATACAGATTCAGATTGGGCAGGTTCTATTGATGGCAGACGTTCTACTTCTAGCTATCTTTTTGTCTTGGTTCTTCTCCAATTGCTTGGGCGTGCAAAAAGCAACAGGCTATTGCACTTTCATCTTCAGAGGCAAAGTACAAGGCAACAATTACAATGAGTCAACAGATTCTTTGGCTTCGCCAGTTATTGATAGAGTTTGGATTCCCACGGATTCACCGACTGTACTTTGGTGTGACAACCAAAGTGCAATTCACATTTCTCGCAACCCAGTTGAGCACTAGCGGACCAAGCATATCAAGATACACATCCACTTCATTCAGCAGCACATTCAGGATGGAGTTCTTTGCTTGGAGTACCTTCCGACTCAACAGCAGGTTGTAAACATATTTACAAAGACTTTTGCATGACCTCGCTACCTTGAGTTGGGTGGAATGCTTGGGTTTCAAAGTTGTTCTTGGGGATGTTTGTGAGAACATTTTCCTTCTTCTTTCTCTTTCCTTATAGCAAGATTCTTTCCTTCTTTTGGTTTGAGATTTCTTCATGGATATATTTTACATGAGTACTTCATCAGGCCTAATTGTCGGGACTCATATTGTGGACATGCCACTTCTATTTTGGCCCCTAGCTTCACTTGAGGGGGGTGTTATAGTAGGTATTTACCTTAGCTCATGTTCACTTAGGTACATTATTTACTTTTATTGTATTTATCCTCGCCCACTTATGTGTGTGGATATTTCTTTTTATTTATTTAAATATTATGAGATATTATCTAGTTGTTAGGTATAGTTCTTTCCTTGATCTATGGTATTGACTAGTTCTTTCCTTGATCTATGGTATTGACTAGTTCTTTCCTAGATCTATGGTATTGACTAGATCCTTGATGTCTAGTTCTCTCATAAATCTATGGACTTGACTAGTTCTTTGATGACTAGTTCTTTCCATGATTTATGGCTTGATCTACGACCTTGATTGGTTCTTAGATTGTTATTCTTTGCCTATATAAACAAGGTCCATCCTCATTGTATTTCATTGAGTTCCATAATAATATATTATATTCACGCTTATTTGTTTGCAAAGGTTTATGTAAAGTTATTTTGGCGAATTGCTTTCATCTTATTGATCGTAATGTTTGATTAGCATCTCGAGTTCTTGGCTTGGCACGATCCGGTTATCGTTCCTTTTAAAGATTTCAAACTTGAATCCACATAAAATTCAACGTCAACATAATAATATAAAAAGACAAGGCATGCTCTTTCTTCTGATTTCTTTCTTGGCTATTTAGTTTAGCTTCAACACATGCCTACTTAAAAGACATATTTGTACCATGGAGCTCATAATGAGTATATCTTTCAATCTTAACGTTGTGAATACTAATGTAAGTATATTCATTCATAGAGTAGAGAAATGTAAATTATTAAGATCATGTGTGAGCCAATAGTGAATAAATATATAACCAATTCAAGATGACAAATGATCTCTAACGCTTTTCTAAATATAAATTTGAGTTATTTTCCCTCAAATTCTCTTGAATGACGTGCAAAGCATTAATACCACATACAACACACTTTACATTAATACCTACACATGAGTACATTTAAACCTAATTAGAATTTCATAAAATATGGAGGAAAACACTTAAATATGGGTCAAGAGAAAAAATAATTTAAACCAAGTAGGATGTAAACATACCAGATATTATGCTCGCTACATTGAGTCCATGGTTCCATAAAAATAGACCAATTGAAAGAGTAATCAATATCAATAAATGTATGATAACCTCTCTAATCTCTGCAACACTTGCATTGCTCCCTCTAATTCATTTCATATCTAGACTTTTTCTTCAGCCATGCATGCTAGCTTAGCTTTTATTCCAGCAAATTGGGTCTAAAGTTGTTCTTGTTGGGCATTTTTAAAGTTGTCGCTATGCATCTCTCTTTGGATATTCGTTATTTCTTCTAGGTCAATCATTGCTTCATTTTTCGACAATTGTTTCAACAGTTCTTTCAATGGGTCATATTTTTCTCCGTACCACCCATGGAAGGGGGCTCCTTAAATATCTCAACGGGTGCTATTGAGAAAATTTAGGAGCATTTTAGCAATTTTAAGGTCCCATGATTTTTTATTAGGTTCCTCAACAATACCCATTGAGATATTATCGTGGTTAATTATAGGAAAATAAAATCATATTTCTCTCTAAAATCACTAAAAATAATGTATCAGGGAATGCATATTAGATTCTATCAGTCCTAAATTGTATGGGGAAACTCCCCCTCTCTCCATACTGTTAATTTTAGGGGCTAAAAAGTGGAGCTCCTATTTTTTAGGCCTAGATTCTATTATTTCCCGTAGTTGGCTTTAAAAACAAGCATGAGACCGTCTATTGCAAGAAAATAGGAGCCCAAGCCCCTCCATGGGACCATGCCCTAGCCTTTCTGGTCTCCATCAACTAGTTTGTTATGCTTGTATTTATAATTGTTATCTAACCAATTGATTATTAATTTAAAGTGCATGTCTCTCTTCTTGTAGTGCTTGTAGACATTCATGGGCAGATTTAAAGGAGGATTGTGTAGCTTCAACTACATGCATTGGCTAGAAACATGAATGCATTGGCCTCAAAATCAATTTCTTTTCTACTATGATATTTGGCTTTTTTACATCATCCTTTTGGCTTGGCTGATTTTCTCTTTTTGCTGCTTGGCCAATGACCTTGAATCTGAAGCTTGTCCTGTTTGTGGATGGTATGATGAAACTTCCTCAAAATTTCAACCTCAACTCACATTTCATGAACCCTTGCATTGACAACATCCAAGCTTAAATCAAGGAAGAACACATTTAGATTATTTTACCTTATTGTAAGTGTGTATTAGCTAGGACACACACACAATCATACCGTCACCAACTGGGATATTTCAAGTAATATAAAAATAGATTAGAGATGGGTTAATGATTTTCACATATTCTTCTCTCATGGAAGGTAAAAACATCTAATCTCTTTCACAATTCTCTCCATAATCTATGTCCCCAGTTGCCTAAAACCTCTACAAGCAAGTGGCACATCAATCACCTCTACAAAATTCTTCCCATCAGGTATTACTCTGGTCCATTGAATACATGATTGAGTATATATCTACATTACTTGAAAAACTTGACTCACAGACCCTACAACAAAAAGAGTATGAGACTATGCTAGAGCGTATCTGGTGTTTGTAAAACCTGGTAGAAGAGGCCACTATAGAGAAATAACCTTTAATCTATTGAGAAATTATTATGCATGATCAATATTGAACGACTAAGTTGAAAATACAAAAGTTCCAGGTACATGAAGAAGCTACAAACATTGAGGAAACTCATGAGGGACTTTGGATGGAATGCTCAAACAACCTTCTAAGGATATCATGTCTTTAACCTGGTCAGTTATAAAGTTCAACTACATAGCTCTGCCCTTTGTCACTGACGCATTTGTAACATAGCCTACACAATACTAATTGACTACTCCCCTTAAAGGTAGAAAAGAATCAACTATATATTCTTTTAACACCAGCCTTAGCCTAAGTTACTTGATACAATGTTGGTCCCACCTCACTCAAGGATGATACCCTCTTGACCAAATCCCCATTAGTAGAAGTTAGAACCATTGTGGAGAAATCCTAAATGGGAAGAGGAAAAAAACCTTGTTGGAAGCAGAAAACAATGGAGGCGATTGCACACTTTAAATGAATTTACACCTATAAATACAAGGAGGTCTCAATAGAACACCTCTCTTTCATAAAAAACGATACACAATAGGGACTTCCTTTGATTTATAAATGATAGAGACAAGCCGTAACAACATAGTAATATAATCATGAGAAATTTTCACCACTAGGCTGAGGATTTACCATGGGAAACTGTAAACCCTATCCTAGGAGGAATGTTGGCCGTTGAAAGGAACAGTAAGACCATTAACTAAAATAATTAATAGTTGATATGAACTTTGCACACTCACAACAAAGAATCCCTACAGGGGATTAATTATAAGATACATAAATCCTAACAACATAACTAAGAAGTCTATTACAATCTTAACAGATCACTTAACAACTTAGGCCTAAAAATGTCTCTAAACCTGCAACACACACGAAACATAAACCCTTTGCATGTATTTGAGGGTTCACAGAAGAAATATTTATAGCTAAACAGGGGAAGGATGTTTCAAAAATAACAAATTAATATCAATAGGTTGCAATTGTTAAAGGAAGAATATCAATGAATATCCGTAAACTGAAATTGTTGGAGAGGAATATACTTACCAACACTCTACATTGTCGGTATCCTCTTGTCTTCTCCTTCACTCTGCTTCTTCCAATGCTCTGCTAACTCTTAAAAAATAAAAGCACAAAAAGCAAACTAAAAAAAGCAATCAAAATACATAAATACAAGCCCTTATAATGATTCAATCCAAAACACAAACAAAATGGCCATGTGACACATAACAGACCATCATGAACACACAAATACAGACCCATATAATGATTCAATCCATATATAAAAACACAAACAACATGGCCATGTGACACATAACTGACCATCATGTACACATAAAATCAAACTGCAAACCAAAAACACAATGAAATTGTGAAATCCAAATGAAAGTATCTTGGGCAAGAATTTAATACCATGATTCTCAACGGCTCTTTCACCTTTAGCTTCTTTCCAACGGGCATCGTGCCAGTTCCCACCTATCTTACAATTTTTATGAGGAATCTTCCAGATGTTCAGATAAAATTAAGCCTCAACCAAAGTTTAAAATGTCCAATTTAACCGCTTCCCCACCATTTTTGTGTCCATATTTGCTAGCGATATAACAATACTAGTCTACTGGATCAAATATCATGGTTTTCTTTGGTAAACTAGACCTTAGCAGTACTTCAATAGTCCAATTATTTAGTGTTGATCAACTCCATTTTTTTAAAAAAGTTAATAAAGCATATTTTATCAAATTGCTTTAGAAAATTATACATGAATTGTTTTGAAAATAAGTACCAAACAACTCCATTCTCCAAATTTCTTGGGTCCATTAGAAGATAAAGGGGCAGTGTTAAATGAAAATCAAATACATATTTTACTTAAAATCAGACCTTGCGGCTCTACATTATCCGAATAACAACAATAACAATAATAATACTAAATCATACTCATACCAATTACTAGAGAAATTATACATAGATACTGGTGAAAATAGAATAACAAATCATACTATTAGTAGAGAAAATTACACATGAATAACAGAAAAATTAGTACTAACCTAACCTAAAATATATGCTTTGAAATGTAGGTGATACAAATAAAAGAAAATATCGTGAATGCGTTAATAGATTTGAACTACAACATATTCTCTCACCAACACATAAAAAATGCTTAAATAGATCTAAAGTATGAATTGTGTAAAATATCCCTGTGCTAAAAGTTATCATTAAGGGTGTAAAAGTTATCTTCAATGTATACTGTGTAAAATATGCCAGTACAGAATTTATTTTTCAATCATATCCCTGTGCTAATTGTTTACAATAATTTAAAACATAACAACATTGATGCTTCTGTATCATCTACCGGTTAGCATGTTTTAAATAGAATCTCATTTTATAGTTGGAATAATATATAAAATCAATAAACAAGCAAAAAAATACAAGATATTGTTTTGCTAAGACTTAACTAGAAGTGTAATCTACAGATATTTGCTGGAGATAATGACTTCTTGTCTATTAGTGATGCAATTTCTAGGAATTGTGGACACTACATAATTTTCAAGAATAGGAAAAAGTAATTGAATAGAAATAAATGACATCCTGAAGCCTTTTCAACAAATAAATTCTAAAATAAGAAGCAATATGATGTCAATAGAGACACAATAAGATAGCAACCTGATGAATATAAGTTCCAGTGATTTTACCTTAGATGAAGAAGCATGGGTTTGCTTATTCCAATTTGGATTATACAGCCTGCTAAAAATGCCCACATGTAAACTGCAGTTCCACGTATATAAAATTTAGGACAGGATTACAAACTTGCACTCGCATAAAATTCAACTGCAGCATAATAGAAAAGGACCAGTAAGCTCTTTCTTCCCAATTTCTTGGCTATTTAGTTTACCTTTAACACATGCCTAGTTATATAACACATATTTGTACCATGGAGCTCATATCGGACTATATCTGTCAATTTTACCTTAGATGAAGAAGCATGGGTTTGCTTATTCCAATTTGGATTATACAGCCTGCTAAAAATGCCCACATGTAAACTGTAGTTCCATGTATATAAAATTTAGGACAGGATTACAAACTTGCACTCACATAAAATTCAACTGCAGCATAATAGAAAAGGGTAAGCTCCTTCTTCCCAATTTCTTGGCTATTTAGTTTACCTTTAACACATGCCTAGTTATATAACACATATTTGTACCATGGAGCTCATAACGGACTATATCTGCCAATATTAACGTGGATACTAATACAAGTATAGGTATTCATTCATGAGAAATGCAAATTATTGAGATCATGTGTGAGCCAATAGTGAAAAATATATCAGCAATTCAAGATGAAAAATGACCTCTGACGCTTTTTAAATTATAAATATGAGTTTTTTTTTCATGAATTCTAGTGAATGGCGTGCAGAGCATTTATGCCACATATAGCACACTTTATAGTGATATCTATGCACCAGGACATTTAAACCTAATCAGATTTTCATAAAATATGGAGGAAAAAACTTAAATAAATAATTTAGACCAAGTGTAAACATACCAGAAATTATGCTCGTCAGATTGAGTCCATGGTTCTATAGATATAGACCCATTGAAAGTGTACTCAATATAAATAAATGTATGATAATCTATCTCCTCTCTCTGCAACACTTGCCTCATTCCCTCTGACTCCTTCCATATCTGACCTTTTTCTTCAACCATGTATTCTAGCTTTTAACTTTTAGTCCAGCAAATTGGGTCTAGAGTTGTTCTAGTTCTTGTTGGGAATTTTAAAAGTTATCTGCTATTTTATCTCTCTTTGGATATTTGTTGTTTCTCTTCGGTCAATCGTTGCTTCATTTTCTGACAATTGTTTCGGCAGTTCTTTCAATGGGTCATATTTTTCTCTGTACCATTTTATAGTCTTTTTGGTCTCCATCAGCTAGTTTTTTTTTTTTTTGCTTGTATCTCAATTTTTATCTAACCAATTGATTATTAATTTGACACACGTCTCTCTTCTTGTATTACTATAGAGATTCAGGGGCATCTTTAAAAGAGGATTATATAACTGCAACTCTATGCATTGGCCAGAAACAGGAATGCATTGGCCTTAAACTCAATTTCTTTTCCACTACGATATTTGGCTTCTTTTACATCATCCTTTTGGCTCGCCTGCTTTTCTCTTTTTGCTGCTTGGCCAATGACATTACATCTGAAGCTTGTCCTGTGTGTAGATGGTATGATGAATCTTACTCAAAATTTCAAACTCACCTAGCATTTCATGAACTCTTTTGCATTGACAGTATTTAACCTTCTTGTATCTATGTGTTAGCTGGGACACACACACACACATACCGTCACCAACTGGGATATTTCAAATAATGTACAAATAGACCAACCAAATGGGTTAGTGATTTTCACATATTCTTCACTCATGCAAGGTAAAACCTCTCATCTCTTTCACAGTTCACTCCATAATCTATAGAAAGCAAGATTGAAGATAAATAATAAGTACAAACCATCTTACTTGAGTGTTTCTGATACAGTTCAGGGTCCAAGTTGTTGAGAAGGGTTAAATTGAAAAGAAGAGCTAAAAATTGATGAGAATGAAGATGCAATAAAAATGCCGGGCTTCAGAAATTCTCGCAGCTCTTCTTTAAGCCAGCAAAAGAAATTTCAATTTTTTTATCTAAAATATGTGTGCTCTTCAAAAGATGCTTTTGGCTCAGGTTTTTTTAAATCTTTAGCTAGAAGACCTTCATAAATTGCATTGGGAGCAGCATTTCCACCAACATCAACCATAACATCAACTTCATCGTCTGTCCAGCTGTCTAGTGTCACTCATACAACCTCAAATAAAGAGTTGCATCTCAGAAAGGAAAAAATGTCTCAGTTATTCTTCTTTTCACTTGTATGGAAACATAGGTCCTGAAATCAAGAGTTGCATCTCGAAAAGGAAAAATGTCTGAAATAAAAGAGACGGATTTCAATCTGACCACATTGACAATGCTAATTTGTAAATGGTCCTCCACTACTCTACTTCAGGCTATGACAGACATCATTTTGCTTGACCCTTCCTTTAATGTCCCCAGTGGCCAAAACCTCTCTCAGCAGGTCGACACATCAATCACCTCTACCAAATTATTCCCAGCAAGCATTACTCTGGTGCATTGAATACATGATTGAGTATATATCTACATTACTTGAAAAAATTAACTCACAGACCTACAACAACAAGAGCATGAGACTATGCTAGAGTGTATACGATGTCTGAAAAACCTGGTAGAAGAGGACACTACAGAGAAATAACCCTTAATCTACCGAGAAATGATTATGCATGATCAATATTGAAAATTCAAAAGTTCCAGGCATATGAAGAAGCTACAAACAGTAAGGAAATTCATGAGAGAATTTGGATGGGATATCGAAACCAGCTTCTGAGGAAATCATGTCTTTAACCTGGTCAGTTATAAAGTTCAACTGCATAGCCTGACCTTCGTCACTGATGCATTTTGTAACATAGCCTACACAAATACTAATGACTACTCTCCCTTAAATGTAGAAAAGAATCAACTACATTTTCATATTAGTGGATGTTCTATGAATCATCAAAACCAGTCTTAGCCTATGTTACTTGACACAATGTTGGTCCCACCATACTCGAGGATGGTATCCTCTTGACCAAATCCCCATAAGTAGAACCATTGTGGAAAAACCTAAATGGGACGAGGAAAAAAACACTGTTGGCAGCTGAAAATAATGGAGGCAATTGCACACTTAAAATGAATTTACACCTGTAAATACAAAGAGGTCTCAATAGAACACCTCTCTTTCATAAAAATGATAGAAATCATGAAAATAATACACAATAAGGGTTTCGCTTGATTAATAAAGGATAGAGACGAGCCATAACAACATAGTAATATAATCATGAGAAATTTTCACCACTAGGCTGAGGATTTACCTTGGGAATCTATAAAACCTATCCTAGGAGAAGTGTTGGCCATTGAAAAGAGCAGATAAGACCATTAACCAAAATAAAAACAAGTTGATATGACCTTTGTGCACTCACAACAGAGAAGCTCTACAGGGGATCAAATATCAGAGATATAAATCCTAGCAACACATAACTAAACAGTCTATTACAATCTTAACTTAACTCAAAGATGCAGGGCTCAGGCAACATAGGCCTAATAAACCCTTTGAATGTATTGAAGGTTCACAAAAGAAATATTTATAACTAAACAGGGAAGGATGTTTCAAAAAAATGGAAGGGGCTTGAGGACTAACTGCACAAAGAAGCACTAGAACATTTTATAGAGATTGATAAAAGGTTACATGAGGGAAGGAAACCAAGCTAGGAAAGGAAACATTTTATAGAGATTGATAAAAGGTTACATGAGGGAAGGAAACCAAGCTAGAGTGGGGTCATGTTGAGTCCCAATTTTTCAAAGAAAAATAATTATTTTCCAAGTATTACTTTTTTGGGTACATAATGAACTTCTAGCATGTATACCTATTGTTCTTGACAAGGTTTTGGGTTGACGTGCATCCTCAAGATTTTGTAAGGAACCCACTAGACAGCCTGGAAACGCCCTAGAGGGTCCCGTACCAGCCTGGAAATGTACCAGGTACTGGTACGGGGTACGGTACGCTGTGGGTATGGCTGGAAACGTACCCACAGGGATAGGTACGGTCCGTGCACCCGGACCGTGCCCTATCCTCGTGGGTACGCTTTCTAGTCGTACTCATCCAAAACAAACTTGTCTCTTTCCTTTTTTGGCAATTCTTTCCTTTTTTGGATTTTTGGTGGAAAAATCACAAGTATAGAAAAAAATTGCCATTTTTGGAAAGGGTCCGGGAAGATGTAGCAACAAAAACTTGCATGTGCCATAACTTTCATTCTGTGACTCCGTTTCAAGTGTCGTTTTCTCTAAAAGTGTATATTTTCTCGAGCTCTACGCATTGATGGCAATATTTTTCTTATTTTCATAAAATCCATTTTTGCACCTTTTTGGACCAAGCAACTTCTTGCAATCTTCTGAAAGAATCATGAGCTTTGATCACTTGTAGACAGATTAGTAATTAAAAATATTGGATAGCTTTCCAAAACTTGGCGAGTATTCTCTCGTGCTCGGACTAATCGTCCCACTGCCGCCACTTGGATCCATATTTTTCTGCTTAGTTATGATGTTTCGGGAAATATGTCGACAATACTATCGTCTTTGAGTGGATCAAGGTCACCATGAACAATCAAAACTCCTTGAATCTTATCACACGGTCACTACGATAAATAATCGTGATAGAGAAATAATAAATTTCAATAAGTATGCAATGTATGAGAATTAAATTTCAATAAGTATGCAAATGCTTCTTTAAATTTATAATTTATATACATATTTATATATTTATATACATATATATATATATATATAACGTACCCAAAAGCGTACCGTACCCAAGATTTTTAAAAATTTGTCGTATCGGCGTACCGTACCCGTACCCGTACCCGTATCCAGGTTGTCTAGGAACCCATGCCCACAAGCGTAGAAGACATAAGTGAAGTCTAGATTTGGCACACGGGGTTTTGACAAGGAATCCTATGTTTTTGTGTGCGAGGAAACAAGTTTACACCAGCAAATTCTGCGTGTAATAATTTATAAGGAGCTCCAATTAAGGAAGAAAAAAGAGAGTTAATTGTCTATTTTGGGCTTCCTGCATGTCAAGAAAGGATCTATGATGTGCGAAAACAAGGCAAGCAAAGTTCACTAGTGGAGCGAAATCCCCAAGAAAATATGGCCACCATGTAAAGCCAAAGGATAGGGAATGGTGCCATTTGTCATGTGTGCTACCATTTTACCTAGTAGTTAACTCTATGTAATCTCAACTCAAGGTCCAATGTAACTTTTGTTGGACTAACAAAGGAAAAACCCTATCAAGTATATATACCTCTAGAGGGATAAGTGTAAGGGGGTTTGAGAGTTTGATTAGAGGTTCAAGAGTTGAATTGGTATAATTTGATTATTTGTGCTATTACTCGGTGAATTATAGAGCTAAGGAAGTTGGCAAATGTTTGATGTATGAATGTTCAAGAGGATACTCTTGATGATATTTGATTATAATTGAGAACAATGTGAATTTATGTTTGAATGGATACATAAATATTATGGTTATTATGTGTTTAAAGGATATGTCAATAATAATTATCTATATTTGTTTGACCTGGTATTATTGAAAGCATAGGCTTAAATGTTAATCTAAGTAGGTGAAATCTTGTGACAAATCCAAACTTTGTAGGAACTAGTCTACTCTCACACCTTAGGTGAGTGCACTAAGTGTATTCCTAGTGTGATATGTTGGCATGGGATGTTACTGACAAGTCACTACACACCATGGTAGTGTAGACCTACACGCGTGGAACTAAAGCTGCTAAGAGAGAAACTTAGAGTCTGCAACACCCTCCGACATTCAACATCCATTTCTCTTACACCCTTTCCTCTCTAATGTCAAAGGTTGAAATCTTCCCTTTTTTTTCTAGCATTTTTCCTCCAATCTCCCCTTCTCTTTAAGCCTTTACCCCTAATATTCAATCTCCACCCTCCACACACTCCTCTTATACTAGTTTCCCTCCAACATCCAAACCTACAACCTCCTCTTCTTTTCTATCCTTTTCCCTTGACCCTCCCCTTCTCTTCTTCCCTTTTCTTCCATCATCTAGCCTTTCTAACTTAATTCCCTCTGATGTCCAACCTCTCGACCCCCATCTCATCTATGATTTTTGCTCCAACATTAAACATCCAACCCTCACCTTCTCTTCTACCCTTTCCCCTCCAACATCCAAACTATGCAACCTCGCCTTATTTTCTATCCTTTTCCCTCTAACTTCCCCTTCTCTTCTATCCTTTTCCATCTAAAATCCCCTTCTCTTATACCCTTTCCCCTTTAACATCCAAACCTAAAACCTCCCTTTCTCTTCTATCCTCTTCCCTCCAACCATCCCTTCTCTTCTACCCTTTTCCTCCAACATCAAAACCTCAACCTAGCCTTCTCTTCTAACTTTTTCACTCAACTATCACCCCTTCTATTCTTCCTTTTACTCCAAACCTGATAGAAACCGGTCTACTCTTTCTCCTCAAGTGAGCGCATTAAGTTGATGCCTAATGTAATATGCTAACATAGGATGTTGCAAAAATTCAAGCACACATCCCCTTTCTTGTCTATTTCTTTCCCTCCATCCAACCTTACAACCCTCTAACCTAACCTTGTTTTCCACCCGATCTCTCCTACCTCTCAAGTGGCGCATTAAGTTGATGCCTAATGTAATATGCTAACATAGGATGTTGCAAAATTCAAGCACACATCCCTTTCTTGTCTATTTGTTTCCCTCCATCCAACCTTCCAACCCTCTAACCTAACCTTGTTTTCCACCCTTTTCTCTCCTACCTCTAGTCTCGTAACCTTAAAATGTCCTATTCTCTTATTCTCTATTATCTCCACCATCCAAACATCATAACCCTTTGACTTCCTCTTCTTTTCTACACTTTTTCTTCCATTTTCCAACTTCCAACCCTCTAATCTCCCCTTATGTTCTATGGTTTTCCTTCCATTGTCCAACTTCCAACCCTCCACCCTCCCCTTCTTTTCTATGGTTTTCCTTCAGATCTGTCCAGTTTCAACCCTCCACCCTCCCCTTCTTTTCTACCATTTTCCCTCCAACAATCTAACCTCTCCTTTTCTTCCCTTTTCCTCAAACAACCAAACCTCTAACCTCCCCTTCTCTTCCACCCTTTTCTTACCCAACCTCTAACATTCCCATTCTCTTTTTCCCTTTTCCCTCTCCCCTTTTCCCCTTTCCCTTCTTCCCTTCTTTTCCTTTTCCTTCAACAATCCAAGCATCATAACCCTTTGACTTCCTCTTCTTGTCTACACTTTTTCTTCCATTTTCCGACCTCTCAACCCTCTAATCTTCCCTTCGTTTCTATGGTTTTCCTTCCATTGTCGACTTCCAACCCTCCACTCTCCCCTTCTTTTCTATGGTTTTCCTGTCTTGTCCGGAGTTTCCAACCCTCCACCCTCCCCTTCTTTTCTACCATTTTCCCTCCAACAATCTAACCTCTCCTTTTCTTCCCTTTTCCCTCAAACAACCCAACCTCTAATCTCCCCTTTTCTTCCACCCTTTTCTTACCCAACCTCTAACATTCCCATTCTCTTTTTCCCTTTTCCCTCTCCCCTTTTCCCCTTCCCCGTCTTCCCTCCTTCAACAATCCAACCTCCCCTTCTCTTCCACCCTTTTTTCCTCTTACCTTCTTCACTATTCTTCCCTTTTCCATCAAACAATCCAATCTCTAACCTCCCCATTTCTTCCAACCTTTTCTTACCCAACCTCCAACATTCCCCTTCTTTTTTTCTCTTTTCCCTCCCCTTCTCTTCCACCTTTTTCCCCCTTAGCCAACCTCCAAGCATTCCCCTTCTCTTCCTTTTCCTTCAACGATTTAACCTCCCCTTCTCTTCCACCCTTTTTTTTCCCCTTAACCAACCTCCAAGCATTCCCCTTCTCTTCCCTTTTCCCTTCAACGATTTAACCTCCCTTCTCTTCCACCCTTTTTTTCCTCTTACCTTCTCCGTTATTCTTCCCCATTCCCTCAAACAATCCAATCTCTAACCTCCCGTCTCTTCCACCCTTTTCTTACCCAACCTCCAACATTCCCATTCTCTTCCTTTTCCCTTCAACAATCCAACCTCCCCTTCTCTTCCACCCTTTCTTCCTCTTAGCCAACCTCCAACATTCCCCTTCTCTTCCCTTTTCCTTTCAACGATTTAACCTCCCCTTCTCTTCCACCCTTTTTCCTCTTACCCAACCCCTAACATTCCCCTTCTCTTTTTCCCTTTTCCCTCTCATGTTTAGCCTCTAAACCTCAAACCTCCCCTTTCTCACCTTCGTATTTCCCTCTTATATCCATCTCTCACTCTCAAACCTCCCCTTTCTTGTCTCTCTTTCCCTCCATCCAACCTTCCAACCATTCAACATAACATTTCCTTCCACCCTTTTTTTTCTCTTACCTCCAATATCTAACCTTCAAACCTCCTTTTCTCTTATTTCCTTTTCCCCCACCATCAAATATTCCTAACCCCGATGCCACAAATTTCCTTCCACCATCCAACCTCTAACCCTCTAGCCTCCCATTCTTTTATATGTTTTTCCTTCAATTTTCCAACCTCTAACCCTCAAAGCCTTCCCTTCTCTTTCACCCTTTTTCCTCCAATAATCCAACCCTCTATCTAACCTTCAAACCTCCTCTTCTCTTAATCCCTTTTCTCTCCACCATCCAATATTCCCGACCCTCCGACCTCCCCTTCTTTTCTACACTTTCCTTCCACTATCCAACCTCTAGCCTACCCTTCTCTTCTACCATTTTCCATCAAACAATCAAACCTCTAACCTCCCTTCTCTTCCACCATTTTCTTATCCAACCTCTAACATTCCCCTTTTCTTTTTCCCTTTTCCCTCACCCCTTTTTCCCTTTCCCTTCTCTTCCCTTTTCCCTTCAATGATCCAACCCCACTTCTCTTCCACCATTTTTTCCTCTTACCTTCTCTATTTTTCTTCCATTAACCTATCTTTTAACTTTGTCTTTTTCTTGCATTTTCCCTCCAACAATCTAACATCTTCTTTTCTTCCCTTTTCCTCAACCAATCCAACTTCTAACCTCCCCTTCTCTTCCACCCTTTTCTTACCCAACCTCCAACATTCCCCTTCTCTTTTTCTCTTTTCCTCCTTTGTCCAACCTCCAACCCTCCATCTAGCCTCCTCTTTTCTTCAACCATTTTCCCTCCAACAATTTAACCTATCTTTTTCTTGCATTTTCCCTCCAACAATCTAACATCTTCTTTTCTTCCCTTTTCCTCAACCAATCCAACTTCTAACCTCCCCTTCTCTTCCACCCTTTTCTTAACCAACCTCCAACATTCCCTTCTCTTTTTCCCTTTTCCCTCCACTTTCCAACCTCGAACCCTCCATCCCCCCTTCTCTTCCACCGTTTCTTACCCAATCTCCAAAATTCCCTTCTCTTTTCCGTTTTCCTTCACTTTCCAACCTCCAAACCTCCATCCTCCCCTTCTCTTCTACCATTTTCCCTCCAACAATCTAACCTCTCCTTTTCTTCTCTTTTCCCTCAAACAATCCAACTTCTAACCTCCCCTTCTCTTCCACCCTTTTTAACCCAACCTCTAACATTCCCCTTTTCATTTTCCCTTTCTCTTCTCTTCCCTTTTCCTTCAACGATCCAACCTCCCCTTCTCTTCCACCCTTTTCTTACCTAACCTCTCTTTTTCTTCTCTTTTCCCTCAAACAATCCAACTTCTAACCTCCCCTTCTCTTCCACCCTTTTTTTTACCCAACCTCTAACATTCCCTTTTCATTTTCCCTTTCTCTTCTTTTCCCTTTTCCCTTCAACGATCCAACCTACCCTTCTCTTCGACCCTTTTCTTACCTAACCTCCAACATCCCCCTTCTCTATTTCACTTTTCTCTCTCCCCTTCTCTTTTCCTTTTCTTCTCTTTTCCCTCAAACAATCCAACTTCTAACCTCCCTTCTCTTCCACCCTTTTTTACCCAACCTCTAACATTCCCTTTTCATTTTCCTTTCTCTTCTCTTCCCTTTTCCCTTCAACGATCCAACCTACCCTTCTCTTCCACCCTTTTCTTACCTAACCTCCAACATCCCCCTTCTCTATTTCACTTTTCCCTCTCCCCTTCTCTTCCCTTTTCCCTTCATCAACCCAACCTCCCCTTCTATTCCACCATTTTCCTCTTACCCAACCCCTATTATTCCCCTTCTCTTTTTCCCTTTCCCCTCTCATGTCTAGCCTCTAAGCCTCAAACCTCCCCTTTCTCACCTTCTTATTTCCCTCTTATCTCCAACTCTCACTCTCAAACCTCCCATTTCTTGTCTATTTGTTTCCCTCCATCCAACCTTCCCTTCTCTTTTTCCCTTTTCCCTCCACTTTCTAACCTCCAACCCTCCATCCCCTTCCACCCTTTTCTTACCCAATCTCTAACATTCCCCTTCTCTTTTTCCCTTTTCCTCCACTTTCCAACCTCTAACCCTCCATTCTCCCCTTCTCTTCTACCATTTTCCCTCCAATCCAACCTCTCCTTTTCTTCCCTTTTCCCTCAAACAATCAAACTTCTAACCTCCCATTCTCTTCCACCCTTTTTTACCCAACCTCTAACATTCCCCTTTTCTTTTTCCCTTTTCCCTCTCCCTTTTAGCCCCTTCTCTTCTCTTCCCTTTTTCCTTCAACGATCCAACCTCCCCTTCTCTTCCACCCTTTTCCTACCCAACCTCCAACATTCCCCTTCTCTATTTCTCTTTTCCCTCTCCCCTTCTCTATTTCCCTTTTCCCTCCCCTCTCTCCCCTTTTTCCCTTAATCGATCCAACCTCCCCTTCTCTTCCACCATTTTTCCTCTTACCCAACCCATAACATTCCCCTTCTCTTTTTCCCTTTTCCCTCCACTTTCTAACCTCCAACCCTCCATCCTCCTCCACTTCCACCCTTTTCTTACCCAATCTCCAACATTCCCCTTCTTTTTTTTCCCTTTTCCCTCCACTTTCCAACCTCTAACCCTCCATCCTCCCATTCTCTTCTACCATTTTCCCTCCAACAATCCAACCTCTCATTTTCTTCCCTTTTCCCTCAAACAATCAAACTTCTAACCTCCCATTCTCTTCCACCATTTTTTTACCCAACCTCTAACATTCCCCTTTTCTTTTTCCCTTTTCCCTCTCCCTTTTAGCCCCTTCTCTTCTCTTCCCTTTTCCCTTCAACGATCCAACCTCCCCTTCTCTTCCACCCTTTTCCTACCCAACCTCCAACATTCCCCTTCTCTATTTCTCTTTTCCCTCTTCCTTCTATATTTCCCTTTTCCCCCTCCCCTCTCTCCCCTTTTTCCCTTAATCGATCCAACCTCCCCTTGTCTTCCACCATTTTTCCTCTTACCCAACCCATAACATTCCCCTTCTCTTTTTCCTTTTTCCTCTCATGTCTAGCCTCTAATCCTCAAACCTCCCTTTCTCACCTTATTTCTCTCTTATATCCAACTCTCACTCTCAAACCTCCCATTTCTTGTCTATCTATTTCCCTCCATCTAACCTTCCAACTCTTGTCCCTCTAATTATCCAACCTCCCCTTCTCTTCCATTTTCCCTCTAACAATCCAACCTCCCCTTCTCTTCCACCATTTTTCCCTCTTACCCGGACCTTCAACATTCCTCTTTTCTTCGCCCTTTTTCCTCCAATCATTGAACCTCCTGTTCTCTTCCAACCATTTTACCCTCTATTTTCCAACCTCCAACCTTCCACAACCTCACCTTCTCTTTCACCCTTTTTCCTCCAATGATCGAACCTCCCCTTCTCTTCCCTTTTCTCTCCAAAGAATCCAACCTCAAATTCTCTTCCATCTTTTTTTCCTCTTACCCAACCTCCATTATTTCCCTTCTCTTTAACCCTTTTCCCTCCAACAATCCAACCTCCCCTTCTCTTCCACCCTTTTTTCTTCTTACCCAACCTCCAACATTCATGTTCTCTTCCGCCCTTTTTCCTCCAATGATCAAACCCTTTAACCCTTTCTCTTTAACCCTTTTCCCTCCAATTATCCAACCTCACCTTCTCTTCCATCATTTTTTCCTCTTACCCAACCTCCAACATTCCCCTTATCTTTAAGGCCCTTTTCCTCCAATTATCAAACCTCCCCTTCTCTTCCCTTTTGCCTCTAACAATCCAAGCCTCCCCTTTTTTCCTCTTACCTAACCTCCAACATTCTTCTTCTCTTTAACTCTTTCCCTCTAATTATCCAACCTCCCCTTCTCTTCCATTTTCCCTCTAACAATCCAACCTCCCCTTCTCTTCCACCCTTTTTCCCTCTTACCTGACCTTCAACATTCCCCTTTTCTTCGCCCTTTTTCCTCCAATCATTGAACCTCCTGTTCTCTTCCAACCATTTTACCCTCTATTTTCCAACCTCCAACCTTCCACAACCTCACCTTCTCTTTCACCCTTTTTCCTCCAATGATCGAACCTCCCCTTCTCTTCCCTTTTCTCTCCAAAGAATCCAACCTCAAATTCTCTTCCATCTTTTTTTTCCTCTTACCCAACATCCATTATTTCCCTTCTCTTTAACCCTTTTCCTCCAACTATCCAACCTCCACTTCTTTTCCCTTTTCCTCCAACAATCCAACCTCCCCTTCTCTTCCACCCTTTTTCTTCTTACCCAACCTCCAACATTCATGTCTTCTTTACGCCCTTTTTCCTCCAATGATCAAACCTCCCCTTCACTTCCACCTTTTTTCCTCTTACCCAACCTCCAATATTATTCCAATTCTCTTCTCCCCTTTTCCCTCTTATGTCCAAACTCTAAACATCCAACCTCCCTTTCTCACCTGCTCATTTCCATCTTATATCCAACTCTAACTCTCAAACCTCCCTTTTCTCATCTACTCGTTTCCCTCCATCCAATCCTCCAACCTTCCCTTCTCTTCTACCCTTTTCCCTCCAAATTCTAACCATATAACCTCCCCTTCTCCTCTATATTTTCCCCTCTAATCCTCCAACGCTCCATTCTTTTAAAATATTTTCCTTTGTACATCCAACCACTAACCCTCCAACCTTCCCTTTCTCATCTACCATTCCCCTGCACCCATCCTTCCAACCTCTAACCTTCTCTTCTACCCATCCTCCTACATCCAATCTCAAAACCTTTAGTGCTTCTTTCTCTATTACCCTTTTTCCTTCCTATATCCAACTCTAACTCTCAAACCTCCCTTTTCTCATCTACTCGTTTCCCTCCATCCAATCCTCCAACCTTCCCTTCTCCTCTATATTTTCCCCTCTAATCCTCCAACGCTCCATTCTTTTAAAATATTTTCCTTTGTACATCCAACCACTAACCCTCCAACCTTCCCTTTCTCATCTACCATTCCCCTGCACCCATCCTTCCAACCTCTAACCTTCTCTTCTACCCATCCTCCTACATCCAATCTCAAAACCTTTAGTGCTTCTTTCTCTATTACCCTTTTTCCTTCCTATATCCAACTCTAACTCTCAAACCTCCCTTTTCTCATCTACTCGTTTCCCTCCATCCAATCATTCCAACCTTCCCTTCTCTTCTACCCTTTTCCCTCCAAATTCTAACCATATAACCTCCCCTTCTCCTCTATATTTTCCCCTCTAATCCTCCAACGCTCCATTCTTTTAAAATATTTTCCTTTGTACATCCAACCACTAACCCTCCAATCTTCCCTTTCTCATCTACCATTCCCCGCACCCATCCTTCCAACCTCTAACCTTCTCTTCTACCCATCCTCCTACATCCAATCTCAAAACCTTTAGTGCTTCTTTCTCTATTACCCTTTTTCCTTCCTACATCCAATCTTAAAATCTCTAGTGATCCATGCTTTAATACCCTTTTCCTTCCATCATCCATCATCCAAATTCCCATTCTCTTCCACCCTTTTCCCTCCAACACTCTAACTTACCCTTCTCTTCCATATTATCCCCTCCTACATCCATTCTTATAAACTCTAATGTTCCCTTCTCTCTTCTACCTTCTCTACTACCATTTTCCCTCAATTATCCATTATCAAACCTTCCAAACCTACCATCCCATTCTCTTATACACTTTTCTCCCCAACATTTAACCTACAACACACCCCTTCCTTTTACCCTTTTCCCTTCTACATCCAATCTTACAACCTATAATGATCCCTTCTCTTCTATCTTCTCTATTACCCTTTTCCCTCCATCATCCACATCCAATGTCTTATAAACCTTTCAAACCCAACCTCCCTTATCTTCTACCATTTTCCCTCCAACATCCAACATGTAATCCTCCTCCTCCTCTACCATTTTTCTCGTAAGTCATCCAATGTCTAACCTTTCAAACCCTTAAACATCCAATCTTGAAACCCTCTAAATTCTATCTTTTACCTTCTCTACTACCCTTTCCCTCGAACATCGAACATCGAACATAAAACCTTTAACTGTCCTCCTTCTCTACCATTTTTTCGTAAGTTATCCGATCTTGAAACCCTCTAAATTTTCTATCTTTTACCTTCTCTACTACCCTTTCCCTCCTACATCCAATCTTACAACCTGTAATGTTCCCTTCTCTTCTATCATCTCTATTACCCTTTTCCCTCCATCCACATCCACTGTCTTATCCAACCTTCCAAACCTAACCTTCCCTTATCTTCTACCCTTTTCCCTCCAACATCCAACCTGTAATCCTTCAAGCCATGTTCCTCATCTACTATTTTTCTTTATTTCATATGATGTCTAACCTTCAACAAACCACGAAACCTCCCATTTTGTTCTACCCTTTTCCTTCAACATTCAACCTTAAAACCCTCTAACTTTCATCTACTATTTTTCCTTATGTCATATGATGTCTAACCTTCAATAAACCCTGCAACCTCCCATTTTATTCTACCCTTTTCCTTTAACATTCAACCTCTGACCCTCTAACTTTCCTTTCTATTTTTCCTTTTCTTCTACCCTTTTTCGTCAACATCCAACATATAACCCTCAAACCCTTCTTCTTCCTACCATTTTTACATATCTCATCCATTTCCTAACCTTTTGAACCCTTCGCAACCCTATAACTTTGTTTTCTCTTTTACTTTATCCACTACCCTTTTCCTTCCAACATCTAACTCATCCTCCTCATCTTCTATTTTCCTTGTCATCTCGATGTGTAAAATTATGAACCCTTGCTGCAACCATATAACTTTCCTTTCCTTTTACCTTCTCTACTACCCTTTTCTTTCCATCATCCAACCTCCAACCTTCTAAGCCTAACCTCTCCTTCTCTTCTTATCTTTATGTCATATGATGTCTAACCTTCAACAAACCTCTGCAACCTCCCATTCTATTCTACCCTTTTCCTTCAACATTCAACCTTACTGACCCTCTAACTTTCATCTACTATTTTTCCTTATGTCATATGATGTCTAACCTTCAATAAACCATACGACCTCCCATTCTATTCTACCCTCTAACTTTCCTTTCTATTTTTCCTTTTCTTCTACCCTTTTTCGTCCAACATCCAACCTATAACCCTCAAACCCTTCTTCTCCCTACCATTTTTACATATCTCATCCATTTCCTAACCTTTTGAACCCTTCGCACTGACCCTATAACTTTGTTTTTCTTTAACCTTATCCACTACCCTTTTCCTTCCAACATCTAACCCATCCTCCTCATCTTCTATTTTCCTTGTCATCCGATGTGTAAAATTTTGAACCCTTGCTGACCAAATAACTTTCCTTTCCCTTTTACCCTCTCTACTACCCTTTTCTTTCCATCATCCAACCTCCAACCTTCTAAGCCTAACCTCTCCTTCTCTTCTTATCTTTTCCCTCCAATGTCTAACCTTCCAACATCCAACCCCTCCTCCTCATTTGCCATTTTTCCTTATGTCATCTGATTTGTAAAATTTCAAACCCTTGCAAAAATATAACTTTCCTTTCCCTTTTACCTTCTCTGCTACCCTTTTCTTTCAATCATCCAACCTCCAACCTTCTAAGCCTAACCTCTCCTTCTCTTCTTCTCTCTTTTACCTTATCTACTACCATTTTCTCTCCAACTTCCAACCTTGTAACCCTCTACTTCCACCTTATATAATTTTAAATCTTCTACCTTCTATACTAACCTTTTCCGACCTTTTCTTCTCTTCTTCTCTACGACACTTCTACTTCCCTTATATTCTACCTTCTCAATGATCCTTTTCCCTCTATCGTCCAACCTTCAATTTTGAAACCCAACCTCCACTTCTCTTACTTTCAGATCTTCTACCTTGTATACTAACCTTTTCCCTCCAACGTCCTAACCTCTCCTTCTCTTCTTCTCTTTTCCCTCCAATGTCTAACTTTGACCCTCTAACTTTCTCTTCTCTTCTACCTTATCTACTACCTTTCCCCTCCAACCTCCAACCTTGTAACCTCTACTTCCCTTATCTTCTACCTTCTTTATGACACTTCTACTTCCCTTATCTTCTACCTTCTCAATGATCCTTTTCCCTCTATCGTCCAACCTTCAATTTTGAAACCCAACCTCCACTTCTCTTACTTTCGGATCTTCTACCTTGTATACTAACCTTTTCCTCCAACGTCCTAACCTCTCCTTCTCTTCTTCTCTTTTCCCTCCAATGTCTAACTTTGCAACCCTCTAACTTTCTCTTCTCTTCTACCTTATCTACTACCTTTCCCCTCCAACCTCCAACCTTGTAACCCTCTACTTCCCTTATCTGCTACCTTCTTTACGACACTTCTACTTCCCTTATCTTCTACCTTCTCAATGATCCTTTTCCCTCTATCGTCCAACCTTCAATTTTGAAACCCAACCTCCACTTCTCTTACTTCGGATCTTCTACCTTGTATACTAACCTTTTCCCTCCAACGTCCTAACCTCTCCTTCTCTTCTTCTCTTTTCCCTCAATGTCTAACTTTGACCCTCTAACTTTCTCTTCTCTTCTACCTTATCTACTACCTTTTCCTCCAACCTCCAACCTTGTAACCCTCTACTTCCCTTATCTTCTACCTTCTAATTACGACACTTCTACTTCCCTTATCTTCTACCTTCTCAATGATCCTTTTCCCTCTATCGTCCAACCTTCAATTTTGAAACCCAACCTCCACTTCTCTTACTTTCGGATCTTCTACCTTGTATACTAACCTTTTCCTCCAACGTCCTAACCTCTCCTTCTCTTCTTCTCTTTTCCCTCCAATGTCTAACTTTGCAACCCTCTTAACTTTCTCTTCTCTTCTACCTTATCTACTACCTTTCCCCTCCAACCTCCAACCTTGTAACCCTCTACTTCCCTTATCTTCTACCTTCTTTACGACACTTCTACTTCCCCTTATCTTCTACCTTCTCAATGATCCTTTTCCCTCTATCGTCCAACCTTTAATTTTTGAACCCAACCTCCACTTCTCTTACTTTCGGATCTTCTACCTTGTATACTAACCTTTTCCCTCCAACGTCCTAACTTCTCCTTCTCTTCTTCTTTTCCCTCCAATGTCTAACCTTACAACCCTCTAACTTTCTCTTCTCTCTACTACCTTATCTACTACCTTTCCCCTCCAACCTCCAACCTTGTAACCCTCTACTTCCCTTATCTTCTACCTTCTTTACGACACTTCTACTTCCCTTATCTTCTACCTTCTCAATGATCCTTTTCCCTCTATCGTCCAACCTTTAATTTTTGAAACCCAACCTCCACTTCTCTTACTTTGGATCTTCTACCTTGTATACTAACCTTTTCCCTCCAACGTCCTAACTTCTCCTTCTCTTCTTCTTTTCCCTCCAATGTCTAACCTTCTGACCCTCTAACTTTCTCTTCTCTTCTACCTTATCTACTACCTTTCCCCTCCGACCTCCAACCTTGTAACCCTCTACTTCCCTTCTCTTCTACCTTCTTTACGACACTTCTACTTCCCTTATCTTCTACCTTCTCTATGATCCTTTTCCCTCTATCGTCTAACCTTCAATTTTCAAAACCCAACTCCATTCGTCCCCCTGGTCACCGCATCAGTCTCAGATCTCAGCTGGAGAGGAGGTTTTCACCCCCTCTTCGGGTTGCCAGTCCATCAGGAGCTTCTTTTCGTCGGCCTCTAATGTTAGGAGGGGTGTGGCTACCATTCCTGATTAGACCTCTGGTCCTCACTTGCCCCCTTTCATTCTCTTCTTTGCTTCCGTCGTTTTCTCCCCGCTTGCTCCTTTGCCCCCGCATGTGGGGGCATTTAGCTTCGGGTTTCCTTTCTGCTGTCTTTTCTCTTCTTTTCTGTTTTTGGGAACTCGTTTTGAGTTGTCCCGCTCGCACTTTGTATATTGTTTGGGCTGCAGTCCCATTGACCTACTTTTGTGGTCATTCGTTGGACATTAATATATTTATCTTATCTTATCTTATCTACTTCTCTTACTTTCAAATCTTCTACCTTCTTTACTAGCCTTTTCCTCCAACATCCTAACCTCTCATTCTCTTCTTCTCTTCTTCTCTTTTCCCTCCAATGGCTAACCTTGCAACCCTCTAACTTTCTCTTCTCTTCTACCTTATCTACTACCTTTAGCCTCCAACTTCCAACCTTGTAACCCTCAACTTCCCTTATTTTCTATGTTATCTACGACACTTCTACTTCCCTTATCTTCTACCTTCTCTATGATCCTTTTACCTCTATCGCCGGACCTTCAATTTTGAAACCCAACCTCCACTTCTCTTACTTTCGGATCTTCTACCTTCTATACTAGCCTTTTCCCTCCAACGTCCTAACCTCTCCTACTCTTCTTCACTTTTCCTCCAATGTCTAACCTCGCAACCCTCTAACTTTCTCTTCTCTTCTACCTTATCTACTACCTTTTGCCTCCAACTTCCAACCTTGTAACCCTCTACTTCCCTTATCTTCTACCTTCTCTACAACACTTCTACTTCCCTTATCTTCTACCTTCTATATGATCCTTTTCCCTCTATCTTCTAACCTTCAATTTTGAAACCCAACCTCCACTTCTCTACTTTCAAATATTCTACCTTCTATACTAACCTTTTCGCTCCAACGTCCAACGTCTAACTTCTAAACCCAACCCTCCTCGTTTTCTCCTTTTCCCTACAACATCTAGGCTTAAAACCCTCTACTTCACTTTTATACTTCCTTTATCTTCTATCATCTCTATAATCCTTTTCCCTCTAACCTTCGACCTTTGAAACCCAACCTCCACTTCTCTTACTTTATCCTCTTTTACCTTCTATACTAACGCTCTCCAACCTTTCAAACTCAACCTCACCTTCTCTTCTACCACTTTACCTCAAACCTTGCAAACCCAACCCCTCTCGCTTTTCTCATGTTTCCTACAACATTTGGACTAACAACCACGTACTTCACCTTGATCTTCTACCTTATCTACGACCCTTCTACTTCCCTTATCTTCTACCTTGTCTACGATCCTTTTCCCTCTATTTTCCCTCCAACATCTAGGCTTAAAACCCTCTACTTCACTTTTATACTTCCCTTATCTTCTATCATCTCTATAATCCTTTTCCCTCCAACCTTCGACCTTTGAAACCCAACCTCCACTTCTCTTACTTTATCCTCTTTTACCTTCTATACTAATGTTCTCCAACCTTTCAAACTCAACCTCACCTTCTCTTCTACCACTTTACCTCAAACCTTGCAAACCCAACCCCTCTCGCTTTTCTCATGTTCCTCCAACATTTGGACTAATAACCTTGTACTCGCCTTATCTTCTACCTTATCTATGACCCTTCTACTCCCCTTATCTTCTACCTTGTCTCGATCCTTTTCCCTCTATTTTCCAACCCAACCTCTAATTCTCTTACTTTCCCCTCTTCTACCTTCTATATTAACCTTTCTAACTCAAACTCACCTTCTCTTCTACCCTTTTACCTCAAACTCACCTTCTCATTTCCCCTTTTCCTCCAACATCTAGATTTACAATTCTCTTACTATCCATTTCCTTATACCTTCCATAAGACCCTTTTCCCTCTAACATCCATCCTTGATCTCCATTTTTATTAATCTCCCTACACTTTTATAAGTTCACAAATACTATTTCTTAACACATTATTTACCAAACATAAACTTTTCTTTGTTGTTAGAATTAAACTCTATACTAATAAGGCTATGGCTTATTCCTTGAATCTTACATACTTCTCCAAACAAAAATATACATGACAAGAAAACAAGAATAAAATTATAAATAAACCATTCCCCCTTCTCTCCAACCTCCTTTCCTTTGTATTACTACTCAATCAGAAATAAATATAAATTGATAAAAATTTAAAGGAACAATTGCAAATACAAAATATTTTATGTTTTAGAAAACAATTATTCATCTTCTCCATCTTTCAATCTCCAATCCTCTACCACATTACTTCTCAATCCCCATTACTCAATGTGTTGATTATATATTCCATAGTTAAACAATAACAAAAATACATTAAAAATAAACAATTATTTATGTAGATATCAATTATTTCTCTCTTCTTTTCCACCCTTTTCTTCAAACATCCAAACTCCAAAAATCCAACCTTTTCCCTCCAACATTGAACTGTTGTCTTCCCACCCATTTAAAAAAGTAATAAAACATATTACCAAATCGCTTAAGAAAATTATATATGAATTGTACATAAAATAAGTACCGAACAACTCCATTCTCCAAATTTCTTGGGTCCATTAGAAGACAAGAGACAACATTTGGTTTGTTGAATCAAATACAAAATTATACTTAGAATCAGACCTTGCAACACTACATTATCCCAATAATAATAATAAGAATAATAAATCATACTTATATCAATTGCTAGAGAAATTATTCATAGATACCGCCAAAAATAAAATAATAAATCATACTAATTAGTAGAGAAAATTACACATGAATAACAACAAAAAGTAGTACTAACCCAATCTAAAATATGCTTTGAATTTAAGTGACACAAATAAAAGAAAATATCATGAATGCTTTGAAGTACAAGTTATTCTCGAATTGTGTAAAAAAGTCATAAAACATATTACCAAATCACTTGAGGAAATTATATATGAATTGTACATAAAATAAGTACCGAACAACTCCATTCTCCAAATGTCTTGGGTCCATTAGAAGATAAGGGACATCATTTGGTTTGTTGAATCAAATACAAAATTATACTTAGAATCCCAATAATAAAATAATAAATTATACTAATTAGTAGAGAAAATTACACATGAATAACAACAAAAAGTAGTACTAACCCAATCTAAAATATGCTTTGAATTTAAGTGACACAAATAAAAGAAAATATCATGAATGCTTTGAAGTACAAGTTATTCTCGAATTGTGTAAAACATCACATAGCACCAACCAAAGAGGGAAAACATACCACAAAATTTACTTTTCAACCAAAGAGGGAAAACATACTAGCTAGTTGTTTAGAATAATTTAAAACATAATAAAATTGATGCTTCTGTACCAATTGTTGCATCTAACTAGGTTAGCCATGTTTCAAATTGAATCTCATAAAATCAACAAACAAGAAAAAAACACAATATATTGTTTTGCTAAGACTTTACGAGAAGAGTAATCTACATATATTTGCTGGAGATAGTCTTTTAGTGATGCAATTTCTAGTCATTATGGACACTCCAAAATTTTCAAGAATATGAAATAAGTAATTTAATAGCCAATAAATGACATCCTGACATCCTAAACCCTTTTCAACAAATAAATTCTAAAATAAGAAGTAATATAATGTCAATAGAAACGCAATAATAAAATAACAGGACGAATATAAGGTGATGCTTCTTACCTTAGACGAAGAAGCATGGGTTTGCTTAATCTAATTTGGATTATACAACCTACCAAAAAAGTGCCCGCATGTAAACTGTAGTTCCACATAGATAAAATTTAGGACAGGATTTTAAACTTGAATTCACATAAAATTCAACTGCAGCATAATAGAAAAAGACAATAAGCTCTTTCTTCAAAATTTATTTCTTGGCTATTTAGTTTAGCTTCAACAATTGCCTACCTAAAACACATATTTGTACCATGGAGCTCATCAATCTTAACGTGAATACTAATGCAAGTATATTCATTCATATAGTAGAGAAATGTAAATTATTGAGATCATGTGTGAGCCAATAGTGAATAAATATATAACCAATTCAAAGACGCTTTTTAAAATATAAATCTGAGTTTGTTTTTCATAAATTCTAGTGAATGGCGTGCAGAGCATTGATATCTACGCACCAGGATATTTAAATCTAGTTATTTCATAAAATATGAAGGGAAACACTTAAATATGTGTTAAGATGAAAAATAATTTAAACCAAGTAGGATGTAAACACACCAGATGGTTCCGTACGATGTAAACATGACTATCTCCTTTCCCTAAAACACTTGCCTCGCTCCCTCTAACTCATTCCGTATCTGACCTTTTTCTTCAACCGTGGATTCTAGCTTAACTTTTAGTCCAGAAAATTGGGTCTAAAGTTGTTCTAGTTCCTATTGGGCATTTTTTCAGTTATCTTCTATTGCATCTCTCTTTGGATATTTGTTGTTTCTCTTGGGTCAATCTTCATTTCTGATAATTGTTTCAGTTCTTTCAATTGGACATATTTTTCTCTGTACCGTTTTAAAGTCTTTTTGGTCTCCATCAGCTAGTTTCGTTTGGTCTCCATCATGGGTAGATTTAAAGGAGGGTTATATAACTTCAACTTACATGCACTGGCTAGAAATAGGAATGCATTGGCCTCAAACTCAATTTTTTTCTTCTACAATATTTGGTATTGTTTTAAATCATCCTTTTGGCTCACCTGGTATTCTCTTTTTTTCTACTTGGCCAATGACCTTGCATCTAAAGCTTGTCCTGTTTGTGGATGGTAAGATGAAACTTATTCGAAATTTCAACCTCGCCTGACATTTCATGAACTATTACATCCATGCTTGAATCAAAGGAAGAACCCATTCAGAGTATTTTACCTGCTTGTTTGTATGTATTAGCTGGGACACATACACATACCGTCACCAACTGGGATATTTCAAATAATATACAAATAGATCAACCAGATGGGTTATTGATTTTCACATATTCTTCACTAATGGAAGGTAAAAACCTCTAATCTCTTTCACGGTTCTCTCCACAATCTATAGAAAACAAGAATGAAGATAAGAAATAAGTACAAACCATCTTGCTTGAGTGTTTCTGATACGGTCCGAGGTCCAAGTTGTTGCAGAAGGATTAGATTGAAAAGATGAGCTAAAAATTTATGAGAATGAAGATGCAATAAAAATGCCGAGCTTTAGAAATCCTCGCAGCTCTTCTTTAAGCCAGCAAAAGAAATCTCAGCTGTTAATCAAAATAAATAAAGATAATATGTATACAAATAAAGGCTACCTGATGAAAATTGAAAAATGTATGTTCTTCAAAAGATGCCTCTAGCTCAGATTTTTTTGAATATTTAGCTAGAAGAGCTTCATAAATTGCATTGGATTGGAAGCAACATTTCCACCAACATCAACCATAACATCAACTTCATCGTCTGTCCAGCTGTCTAGTGTCACTGATAAAACTTCAAATCAAGAGTTGCATCTCAGAAAGGCAAAAATGTAACAGTTATTCTTCTTTTCACTTGTATGGAAACAGAGGTCTTGAAATCAAGAGTTGCATCTCGAAAAGAAAAAAATGTTTGAAATCAAGGAGACAGATCTCAATCTGACAACATTAAAAATGCTAATTTGTAAATGGTCTTCCACTACTCTACTTCAGGCTATGAGAGACATAATTATGCTTGACCTTTCCTTCAATGTCCCCAGTAGCCTAAAACCTCTCTAAGGAGGTTGGGACATCAATCACCTCTACAAAATTCTTCCCAGCAAGCATTACTCTGGCCCATTGAATACATGATTAAGTATATATCTACATTATTTGAAAAAATTAACTCACAGACCCTACAACAACAAGAGTATTAGGCTATGCTAGAGTGTATCCGATGTCTGAAAAACCTGATAGAAGATGCCACTACAGAGAAATAACCCTGAATCTACCGAGAAATGATTATGCATGATCAATATTGAATGACTAAGTTGAAAATACAAATGTTCCAGGCATATGAAGAAGATACAAACAGTAAGGAAACTCATGAGGGATTTTGGATGGAATGCTGAAACCACCTTCTGAGGATATTATCATGTCTTTAACCTGGTTAGTTATAAAGTTCAACTGCATACGCGGCCCTTCGTCGCTAATGCTTTTGGTAACATAGCCTACACAATACTAATTGGCTACTCACCCTTAAATGTAGAAAAGAATCAATTGCATATTCATATTAGTGGATGTTCCTATGAATAATTGAAACCATAGTCTTCGCTTATGTTACTTGACACAATGTTGGTCCCAGCATATACTCAAGGATGGTACTCTCTTCACCAAATCCCCATGAGCAGAACTATTGTGTAGAAATCCTAAATGGGACGCGGGGAAAAATACTGTTGAAAGCAGACAATAATGGAGGCGATTGCACACTTAAAATGAATTTACACCTGCAATTACAAAGAGATCTCAATAGAACAGCCCTCAAATTGATAGAAATTACCAAAATTATTCACAATAGGGGTTTCCCTTGATTTATAAAGAATAGCGAAAAGCTATAACAACATAGTAATTTAATCATGAGTAATTTTCACCACTCGGCTGTGGATTTACCATAGGAATATCTAAACCCTATCCTAGGAGGAGTTTTGGCCATTGAAATGAACATATAAGGTCATTAACCAAAATAGAAACAAGATTCAGATCTTTTGCGCTTACAACAGGAAAGCCCTACAGAGGATCAACTGTTAGATATATAAATCCTGGCAACACATAACTAAACAGTCTATTACAATCTTAACATATCACTTAACCCAAAGATACAGAGCTCACGGGCAACTTAGGTCTAAAAATGTCTCTAAACCTGCAACACACAGGCACAAAAACCCTTTGCATGCATTTGAAGGTTCACAGAAGAAATATTTATAGCTAAACAGGGAATGTTGTTTCAAAAAGACCTAATCCTTTGATGCAAAATAAATGGAAAATAAATAAGAAAAATAACGTATGAATATCAATAGATTACAAATGTTGAAGGAAGCATATAAATGAATATCAGGAAACTGCAATTGTTGAAGAGGAATATACTTACCAACACCCTCCATTGTCGGTCTCCTCCTGTCTTCTCCTTCACTCTGCTCCTGCCAATGCTCTGCTCCCTCTCAATAAATAAAAGCACAAAAACAGACTAAAAAAGCGATCAAAGTACATAAATACAGACCAATATAATGATTCCATCCACATAAAAAAAAAAAAAAACACAAACAGCATGGCCATGCGACACATAACAGACAACCATGAACACAACAAAATCAAACTGCAAACAAAAAAACACAGAATGAAATGAAGAAATCCAACTGAAAGCAGCCTGGGCAAGAATTTTATACTATGATTCCCAACGGCTCTTTCACCTTTAGCTTTTTCCCAACGGGCATCTCGCCATTTTTATGAGGAAGCTTCCAGATGTTCAGATAAAATTAAGTCTCAACCAAAGGAAAAAATGTCCGATGTAACCGCTTTCCCACCATCTCTGTATCCATATTTGCTCGTTTAAAAGTAGCAACTTCGTTATGAAATGCTTTAACCAAATCTCGCTCTCAAATTCTTTCCTTTTTCTTTTATTTTATTTCTATTTAAAAAAACTTAAATATATTTATATTAAATATGCAATCTGACATCAATTTCAAGAATTATATTTCAATTTTTTCGTATCTCATACATAAGAATAATTTCATTACGTTTTCTATTAGAAATAACATCAATTTAAATGTATCTTTTTGTCGAACATAAGTTTGGTATCTATTTAAGATATTACTATTTTTGTTGAAATGGATGTCAAATTGAAGGTGAAGGTTGAAATTGGCATCAAATTTAAGTTAAAAAATAAAAGTTAACACACTTGCACCACTATCACTTACGTAGTCTTCCGGCTACTAATGTAGAATGCTTCTCATTACAACTAGCAAAAGCATCCATAGGTGCTTGTGACAGTGATAACATATGGAAGGAATGGTTAAGAGTAGTATTACATTACCAATAATTGTATTTTATTAAATCAAATTATGAAATTAGTTATAACCATGTGTTCATCCTTTGCAAGTTACAAATACATATTATACTTTTTAATTAACAAAATTAAGGGGGTGATTACAACAACTACATTTTAGTTACAAAGAGACTCAAATGAGAATAACTTATGGGAAGAGTTGTTGCTTTTACATCACGGAATGTGAGTACAAAATCATTGAAATTGAAACCTTGACTCCTTATTAGGACTCCTTTAGATAAATGTCAGATTTCGTCAAGATTGATTCTAATGCTAGTTGTGCTTATGATTATATTTTGCATTTACAAAAAGACCTCGGAAAAGGCCTATGATATATTTGCTAAACATCAACATTTGGATCACCTTATATGATCCATAAATATCCATCAACAAGAAGATGGATCACATAGGGTTTTCCAACACATCAATGTTTTAATAAATATATGACAAGCCTTTTCAGAAGCCATAGGCTTAAATCTAGATGTGATTGCCATGTTCCCAAATAAAGTCAAAACAATTCACAAAAACCTTACTTTCTATATGTAACATTGGCTTTGAAATTGAATAATGCATTTGAGAAGTTGAGGGAGCCAAAAATCTCAATTCATATAGAAGAGGGGTCAAATTCAAAGATCCTTTACAGTGACGACACCCTTTCAAGAATCTACTGCTAGAAACACATAACAAAAGTGTCGTTGAAAACAAACCCTAGATTTTTAATCCGAGAGAGTTTAGGAAAACAAGATTAAAAGAGATATAAAATTGCACTTACCGGAGCAGAAAGTCGCATATGATCAGCATCATGGATCCACAATTCCGGTGGCCTGCCAAATTTGAAAGGGCGTTACTCGACATCATTTATTCATCCTTTTTCAACAAAGCCTTCTCGAACTCACCGTCCCTAGAAGGTTCCAAAATATGCCAGGTCTTCACATCTTTGGATAACCTTAGAGGAATAACAACCTTTCCAATATGTAGATCGAATTCATAAAGCACGACATGGCCAAACATGGTATCAAGCTTATCTATATCCAAAACTGTGACTTCCTTGGTGTTTCAACCCATCGATTGTGCTATGGAATCCTTCAAATCCTGAATAAGCAAGACATTGAAGTAAAAATGAATACCCTAATGGAAACATACAGGAAGGAAAAATTTTAACCTTCATTCAGAGAAACGCGTATTTAAAATTTTTATTAAAAAAAGGCTATTTACATTAACAATAGAGAAATATCATACGAAACCCACAAAGATCGCTTTCGTAGTGGAAAGTGTTGTAAATTGTTGAGCATGGCCACCAGCAAGCAAAACTAACACTAACACCTTAATTACAAACAACCGCGAGGTTGGAGATGCCATGAGTATAACCCTCTTTAGTGTCCACTTCCTTGCCAAGGCATAGAGAACCCTCTTAAACGGAAATACGAGGGCTTAGTGGGAATCGAACTGGAGACCGCCCAAAATCATATAACAGAAATGATCCAAGAAATGTTACACTCGGAAGCTTCTGGACCTTTCTTATTTGAGAGTAGTTTTACTTATATTTAGCAGTGACGTGGAAGGGCAGACTTGAAATTGGCCAATCGGAGGCATGGAGTTTTTATATTGGTATGGGGTGGCATTATGGCAGGCCATGGCAGAGTCCCAAAATACAAAACCATGGAGATGCATTGAGATAGTTTCGAATACTTGAGAAAGATGCATAGACATGTAGGAGCCACCAAGTCATTCACATAGCTGGTCTGCGAACCCATTCACCAACACACCAAGCATGGCGAGTTAACAGAACAAACTCGGCCAACAAGTTGTCAGTTAGATACGAAGAGCTTAAGGCCCCATCTTGAGCAAATACGACTAGTAAGTTTAATGCAGAGTCTCAAAAGCTCAACCTAGATCTAAACAGATTCAGGGCAGAATAACAGTGTCATTGATTCCCAAGAGCTTTAAAAAATCAGAGCAGAGGGCTCGAATGGACATGGCATAAGTAGGCAGAGCTAATACCAACATCACGAGTTTCGGCTGAGTAAATAGCTTGATCCAACAACAAGTTAAATAACCAGCTCATGCCAATTAAACACAGAGGGGCACGACTATAGCAGAATCAGCAAGGTAAAAGCTCATAATGAAGCAACCCCAAACTATGTAAACCCGAGTTGGGTGATACATAAAAGCAGTGGATTTGATACCCAAATCTGGGTGACAAATACAAATCACATGAAGCCATAGCCAATACAAACCCAACAGTACCCGGCCAAGCCCACGAACTTCCCAGGAGCAAACAATACCGCAAGCACAAAATGACCGACGAACTTCCCAGGAGCAAACAACACCGCAAGCACAAATTGACCAGCATGATTCAAAACCTCAGCTTGCCCAGCAACAGGAAGATACATAGTTTTTAGGCAGCCAAACAAACATTATAAATATACAGCCATACAGAGAGCTATATTATAGAGTCTAAACAAGAGCACATTTGTCTTTGATAAAACATGCATACCCAGATCAAGAGAAATGCAAAAAACTAAACAATACGTAAGCTCTCAGATTCACAACACAGAGCTGTAGAATAACAGACTTACCTTCAAACAACGACGAACATCTTTATGCCAAGAGAAAGCAGATCTGTACTGAAGTAGACCGAGCCCAAAATGTGAAATACAGAGCTTAAAAATGCACAATAATAGCAACCACAGACATCCGAAAACTTCAACAACAATAGCCAGCTCAAGGCACTAAGTAACGATGAAATATCAGTTACCAAAATAATAAAACGGGAGGACGACGATGATAAAAAAGCAGTTACCCCAACCTACCTATCGGCCAATAAACAAGAAAAAAATTGTCTCTAAGAAGGCCTATCGGCCAATTAGTTGTAAATTGCATTATTTTAGTATATTTGCGTGTTTCTCAATTATTGGTTTATATGAAGGTTTTATTGGCGTGTTTACATTCCGTTTGGTTGTGTTCTTTCCATTTTCTCTTCATCTCTCTTCTACACGTTTCTCTTTGTATTATAGTGTTTCCCAAAGAACCATACAATTATGATTATGGGTTTCCTAGAGTTGCGTTTATACAATCTTGGTTTGTCATAATCACAATTGAACAATTATGGGCCTTCTTGTTTAGACCTTTCCTACCCTTCTTTAAGTTCCTTTAGGTTTTTATAACTTCTTTTTTGATTTTTTCATCTATTTTGTGCAACTTACACACTAAAAAGGCCTTAGTTTGAATTCAATGTGTCTATAAATAGACGTGCATTAATGCATTTAGGACATCATAATAAGAAAAAAATTAACAAACATTTAGAACAAGGGCATATTTGACACATTTATTTCTTTATCAAGCATTCGTTATAGTGGTCCAATTGACTTTTAGTTGAACTACATTATAATTGGTGTGTTGTTTTTGATATTATACATTGTTGAAGGGCCTCATAAGTAGATAGTGCTAGTCAATACCCTATTGACGCAAAACATGTCTCCGAAAATCGAGTTTCTTCCTTATTCATTTGAAAAACATAGATAATATATTATGGTTTTGAGAAAGAAAAATTAATTTCAAAGATCCAAGAGGAATTTCATAAAAGTGCACAAGGTTTTGGATACCTAGACCTAATTTATTTGTCAAATTATATTTATCTTACACCAAAATTACCATACTCGTATAGTTTTAGTCTTAAAAGGTATATATGTGACATTGGCAAAGTCCTTTATTTGATATAAGCTTTCTTTGTTTTCTTTGTTTGACCATAAAACTGATGTTAACAACTATTTATAGATTCGCATCAAATCATGTATTCTTGTTAAACCCTTATTGCCTATTCTTACACAAAATAATTTACATATTTAAGTCTTATTTCATTGTTCTATGTATGATTAAATTTAATAGCAATGTTTATATTGTTGGGGTTTCCCCCTTGAAGAGAGAGCATATGCTCAAACGATTTCAAATCAACATGTTTATTCGATAAGAGATAATACATTATATAGAGAGATGATTTCTTAAATTTACGAATTCAACTATTATCTCAAATATCCCTACCTCTTATAATATTTCACACTAATGTAATTGTTATGGGAGTAAGCACTTACTTACAATATGAACTATTCTCTCAATCTCTTCCAACTCATATTATCAAGGTGATTATTAGTCATGTAATAACCACTTACAATCCAAATATAATTTACTAAACTTTTTATTTACGACACAAATATTAATTAATAAATAATCTAACATAGAGCACCAAGTCCTAAGCACCCATGATGTAAGGATTAATTTTTAACATTGTCCCTATTGTGAATATGGGAGAAAAGTCACATCGAATTGTAACAAATGATTGACCTCTATCTCCATCCTCCTAGTTCCTCTAAATTCGAGTTGGTTTAACATTAGGTCTCAAATATTCCATTTCCGTCTCCATAATGACAAACAATTGGGCATTATTTTCATCCAATAATACACTCGGGTACAATTCATTGAACAAATGTTCTCCTTTTTACAATTTTCTTTTTCTTTTTTTCTTTTTTTTGAAAAAATAATCTTATTAATACTAAATTCCCCCTTAAAATAAATAATCACCACTTGTATTTACTGCCCCTTTCTATTTACTTTATCATTTAAAAATTTATGCTCGAAGTGTTTTGTGGTAAACTAGCAATCACACGTGAGGTGTGCGATGTTAACGCCGAAAGCAAAATATTAGCGAGTGGAAAAGGAAACCGAAACAAACAACAAAACAATATGATATTTGAAGGAGGAAAATGAAAAACTACGAAGTAGTGGAAACTAGTGTGGAAGAAAATATCTATATTGCGGAAGAAATGGAGTAATTTGAAAGGGAAGCCCCATTGGGGATTAAGAGGGGAGTGTGAAGCGTAGGGAATGAAGTCGGAATTTTTCTTGTATGTGTGATTAAGGAAGAGATGTCGAAGACATTTTTTTCATAGCGGTTGAATGAAAAAGGGGGTTAAATTAGAAGGGTGGATATGGAGGGAACTCTTGATAGAGACGAGAAGGTAAACCCACCCCTAATGTCAGCAATGGGTCTCGCAAAGTAAGCCCTTGATTTATGGATTGAGAATGCCCAAGCTATTTTAAGTGGTCATTGCCCCCGTGCACCTCTAGAAATTGGTGGAATTTGAACATGGGAAGGGTTTTCCGTATCCAATTGAGCCCCCATGTATGGATCAAATTTGACGATGATGAATGAAGGCAAACTAGGCGGGCGAAACGAAATGGTGCAAACAATCTCAAGGATAGAACCAATAGCGCCATTTAAAAGACATGTTTTACCCCACAAATTTGTAGAGAGCATGTCGTTTTGGTTGATGCAGAGAAGAATTTTGTGTTGTAATTGAACCATAATCAGCCTATCATGAGTCAAGTATGCTTGGTGTTCGAGAGAAATGAGTACTTTCAAAGGCCATAAAATTAATTTGATTGTTGATTCAATTGTTCCTTTTACAATTAATTTATTTTTGAGTTATGACTCTCATAAAACAATAACAACATTGACAACTCTATATTTAACATTTAAACTGTATAAGACATGCATTGACTATGACTAAATGACAAACGTGAGAAACTTATCTAATATAGCTACAAGCTATTATTAAATAATAGTTTTTTAATTATTGGTAAATAGTATTTAGGGAGGGACTATACCCCAATAAAATAATACTTTTTACACACACACATGTATATATTTACTAAGAAGATGAATAAATATCAATAAAATGAAGATCGTCTATTTGAGTTTATAAAGCTATAAAAATTAGACTAAAATTAAACACTACTTCGATCACCAATTTACATGAAAATAAAACCTATTAAAAATTACAAAAAATGTTTCAACCAAGATTTAGAATGAAAACGAGTCACAGTGAATGGACTTGTATATATTACAACTGCGAAGTTTTACATGGGTTGATTAATCGATGTCGAGATGAACACATACAATGCAAGTTTGTTAAAATAGAAGATTCAAAAGGGTAACAAAAAAATATGGTTGCAACTGTTAGAGCTTCCATGGAGATAGCAACCTGAGATGGAAAATAATAGATTTGAATCGAATTAAGGTGAACGTGTTGGCGAGTTCAGGAATTGATTTTACACAAGATTCGAGTTGGTAGGTAAGGAAACCAATGCTAACTTGGATACTTCCATAAAATCAAAACGTAGACAATGATGTTGGTCTAATGCATGTATTTTTCACAGAACCATATGTAGACTTAGTGATTACATGTTGGGTGATGACATGGAGCAGTATAAGCTACTTAGACATAGATAAACCCACAATCATATCAAGACACAATTATTCTAAGCCAAGAGTGATTCATGCAAGATTACAAATACATGGCCTCCCAAGCTACTCGATTCTTTATCGATGTGTAGGCTACTTAGGGAAAATACATGATTTCTTTAATTTCTGGTTTCTTTTTCTTTTGTGCATCACTTTGATGGTTTTTCTCCTCCTTTTTCTTGCCCTCTTTTTAGCTTCCTCACCACTCCACCTCGAGCATCCTATTCTTTGTTTTTCTCCCACAATATGTGCATGCTCGATTTTACGGTGGATTTGGGATGTTCATAAATCAGAGGCCTAAAGTCCACCATTAAAAAGGCCTTTGATGTGATATTTCTCAGGGAATTTTTTTGCTACTCACTCTTCAATCTATTTCCCTGAATTAATCTTTTTTTGCAGGTTCATCGCTACGTTAGCTATCTTGAAAAGCTAAAGAACTCTTGGCATGGGGTCCGAAAAGAAACTCAAAGTGTCCATGAAAAACATCAATGCATTTACAACACAATTAGGTGATGTAATTGTTGCTCTTGAGGAAATCCATGAAGATTTTTTTTAGACAAAACCCTGATTAAGGAAGAAAATGCCCTGTCGAAAAGCTTAAAAAATTAAATAAAACTAAACTCTACTTCTACCACCAATTTACATGAAACTAAAACCTATTAAAAATCACAAATAATGTTACGACCAAAATTTAGAATGAAATTGAGTCACAGTGAATGGACTTGTATATTACAAATGTGACCTCTTACATGGGTTTACAATGCAAGTCTATAAAAATATAAGAATCAAGAACAATAACAACAAAATATGGTTGCAACTATTAGAGCTTCTATGGAGGTACCAACCCAAGATGGAAAATAATAGATTTAACTCCAGATTTAGGTGAACGTGTTGGTGAGTTAAGGAATTGATTTTACACATGATTCGAGGTGATAGGTAAGGAAACCAATGCTAGCTTGGAAACTTCCATATAATCAAAACGTAAACATTGATGTTGGTCTAATGCATATTTGTCACAAAACCATATGACGACTTCAATGAGTGCATGGTTGGTGATGACGTAAAGTAGTATAAGCTACTCAAACATAGATAAACCCAAAATCATATCAACACACAACTATTATAATCCAAGTGTGATTCATGCACGATTTCAAATAGTGACATTCAATATATGTTGGATAACATTCAATATTGGTATTAGTAGTAATTACATGTGCATGTGAGATGGGTCTTATCATCTCGTAGTTGGTGTCTGCTAGGGTGTCATGTCTATCCATATGAGGCTGTCTAATATCTATAAATATTACAGCTCTTGCATTGTAATGTAATCTGATTTCATGATCAATAATATTTGTGAGGCTTCCGTCCCTCTTTGGTCATTACAATCTTATTCTATTCTATCATTTGGTATCTAAGCTATACCATTATTATCATTTGGTATCAGAGCAGGTTCTATCCAAGCAAGGTTGAAGAGGAGCACTATTGGAGAGGATCCATTGGAGAAGAAGATCTGCATCAAAGGAGAGCCATTGAAGCATCCCGCAGCCTCCATTCCTTCCAAGCATCCCTCAACTAAAATTTGACCTATCCACTTATTTGGAAGGTAAATTTTTTTATTAGTCATTGGTATAGCCAATTGATCTAACATATTGGCGGAATATTTCAGATTTGGAGATCTTAAAAAAAAAAAAAAAAAGGAGAAAGATCTTGAAAAAAATTGCAGATCTAAAAAAAAAAAAAAAAAAGATTTGTGAAAAAAAGAGATCTTAAAAAAAAAAAAAAAAAAGGAGAGAGATCTTAAAAAAAAAATTTTTTTTGTAGATCTAAAAAAAAAAAAAATCAGATCTAAAAAAAAAAAAAAAAAAAAATTAGATCTAAAAGTGGAGGTGTGAAGAATTCGGGAGCAAAGGTCAAGCAAGTCCACAACAAAATTCCAGCAGATAGCTCTTAGAAAAAAGGACGTAACTTTTTCATACAATGTCAGATTGATGTGTAGTTTTTTTTTCTGGAAAGATAAGAAGGAGATGCACAACTTTACAGTTTACATCATCTTCAGATTTAGCCTCTACATATGACAAAAAGTCTGTATAAGTCGGATCATTTTTTTCGAAAAAAAAAATCAGATCTAGCTGGTAAATTGGTAAGATCTCAAAACTAAGATTTCGATTCTTCTGAAATTTTGTGGGTTTCAAGAAAATATTGTATGATGCTGCTGTCAAAATTTTAGAAAACCAGATCATGGTTTGTGAGAAAAGGTGAAAACAATATTCAGATTGTTTGTTTGGATCTGGGAACAAACAAAAAGTCATGGTTCAATTCCCACTCTCTCCATATTTTTTCTTAAATTATTTTTTTGGAAAATTTGGAGAAATTAATAAATTTTGGGAGATTTCAAATTTAGAAGCTCACCAAACACATTTAGAGCCACCGCTAAATTTAGCGGAAAAACACCTATTGGGGGGTTAAAAAAAATATTTTTGGCCTAAATTGTGTATTTTGTGATTCTAAACCTTTTTTGTAAAGAGGGGGACACAAAAACTTCATTTTGATGTACTTTTGGAGCATGTTGTACTAATCTTGGTGCATAAAGTGAAAAAAAAAAAGTGCAAATTTTTTATTTTATGTTTGGTTCTATCACACGAGATCTTTGATCTCATAAAGAAGCTGTCAGTATATACGGTGCCTCTGGGAAGCACTTACGGGTGATGCCGTCGCGACTACTACTGCACTTAACGCCTAACACAGCTGCCTAAACATCGTCTGGGCATCGACCCTATAAAATCGATTGGGAGTAATAAGGACACAATACACACACATTTGAGCCCTCCCATCCGTTTGCTTCGCACAAACCCCCTCTCCGTACTCGTCTAAGTACCACGTACTAAATTCTTTCACGTGCGTTAACACCTCTTTCCATATCGACGGTATATTGAAAGGGTGATCTTCTTCCACGTATCGACGGGTATATCGGAAGGGAGCGTATATAGAAAGGTTTGGTATATCGGCCTGACGGTATATTGAGAGGGAGACCATAAACCTGGAGTGATAAGAGCCTTACCCTTTGTCAAAAATTCAGAGTTTCAGAAATTCAGATTGCAGAAATGGGTGCACAAGCACCAAAGTTCTTCTTGCCAGATTCACAACTGCTTAGAGGAGACAACTATGCTGCATGGAAACCGAAGATCAAGATGTTACTTGAGTTTGAAGACCTATGGACAACAGAGATGGAAAAACAACAAGATCACTGATGATGGAAGACAACAAGTTCAATTTGACAGGCCAATCAAAAGGCCAAGTTGATCATCTTGTTTAGCGTGTAATACGATGTGCAACCCCACATTAGAGATGCCACATCGGCCAAGGATGCATGGGATAAGTTGAGCACAGTCTATGAGGCAAAGAACAAGAATGCCATCCTCAACCTACTATCACAACTGCATACTCTCAAGTTCAAGCACAATGAGAAGGTTGAAGTTTTTTTGAGACGAGTTGCTACTTTGAGGGCATCTCTATTGGCATTGGGAAAAGAGATAAGTGATGAAGACCTCGTACCAATTGTGTTGCGAGCACTTCCTCCTTCCTATAGAATCTTTGTGACAACTATCAATATGAGTGAACACACAGTCACCTTTGAGAAGTTGGTCAATCTACTCCAACAAGAAGAGGCAATGAACAACAAAGATCATGAAGATGAGCAAGCACTATCTTCCAATCATAAAGGAAAGGGAAAATTTCAGTCCAATCACAAGAAGTCCCAACAAAACCAAAGTCAACGAGACAACACCAAGAAGTGTCCCATTTGCAATAGAGGGGGACATGACATCAAAGATTGTTGGTACAATTCCTACAAAAAGGGTTCATCAAGTAATTCAAAACCCAATAACCAACAGGGTAACAATAATTCAAATAAAGGGAAGTCCAACAACAACAACAATCAAGGGCAGAAAAATGGTAATTGGCAAAGAAAACCCAAACAACAAGGGTACATCGCCGAACATGAGGATGATTCAGATGAAGGACACCACATGTATTTTGCTCAATTTGATGAAGAAACCAAGTCCACACAAGATATCTGGTATGTTGACTCGGGTGCAACTCGACACATGACTGGACGCAAGGATTGGTTCTACACACTACGTGACTCACCTAACAAGAACCATGTGTCATTAGGTGATGACTCATCATACAATGTCAAGGGGATTGGAAACATTTCACTACCTCTCGAAAGCATGACCGCAAAATCACAAATGTATCAGATGTACACTGGGTTGACCAAGAATTTGCTATCGCTAGTCAACTCCTCGATCACAACTTGAAGTTGGATTTTGACAAGAATAATGGAGAAAAAGTGTGCTTGATAAGAGATAAGTCAAGAGGTTCCAAGATCAGAAGCAAGAGCCTCCAATGTGGGACGCATGTTCCAACTTGATTTTGTCCACAAGGATGATCAAGCTTTAGTGGCCAAAGACACACAATCTGGGCAGTAACTATGGCATCGCAGATATGGTCACATCGTTTTGGCTATCTCCAAACACTTCAAAAGGGCAACATGGTGAAAGGATTGCCTACACTCAAGCCAACACCGACAAGTGTCACAATTGCCTAGCTGAAAGCAACACAGAGTACCCTTCCGTAAGAACACATAGAGCTAAGGGAAAGCTTGATTGGTGCACACCGATCTTTGCAGGCCCATGCAACCAAGTCATTCTGGATGTCAATACTTCATGCTTTGTGTTGATGACTACTCAAGAAAGATGTGGATATATTGTCTAAGAAACAAGAGTCAAGCCTTTGAGACATTTCAGAAGTTCAAAGCACTTGTTGAGAATGAAGTTGGTCGCAAGATCAAAACTCTCCGCTCAGATCGAGGGGGGGAATTCACAAGCAATGAGTTCAAGACTTACCTGGAAGCTCATGGGATTCGTCGACAAATGCCTCCTACTCACACACCACAACAGAATGGTATAGTTGAGAGAAGGAATCGTACTATCATGGAAATGGTGCGATGTATGATGATGACTCAGTTTAACAAAGACATTTTGGGCGTAAGTCGCAAGAACCGCAGTCTATTTGTTGAACAGAGCCCACAAAGAGCTCTCAAGGAGTGACACCTCAAGCAGCATGGTCAAATAAGAAACCATCAATTGCACACCTAAGAGTATTTGGGTGTAAAGCTAGCATGCACATACCCAAGAAGAATAGGAACAAGTTGGATATGAAAGCTGAGAAACTGATATTCATTGGATACAGTGAAGAAGCACTTGGGTATAGATTATGGGATCCGAAAGCAAAGAAAGTATACACAAGTAGGGATGTTGAGTTCTTTGAGAAGAAACAAGCAGATGCTCCACTCAACGACTCAACAAACATGCAGAATACACCTCTTCTCAGGAAGACAAATTTGATGTTCCCACCGAAGATGACAAAGTGATGAATCGATGATGGTGAAAACTTGGATCCACCACAAGCCAATGGAACAGCTAAGAAGTTACCTAAATGGTATACTCAATTAATAAGAGATGCAAATTTGGATGAAGCACCTAGCACATCATCCAATCCTGGACCTAGAACTCGCAATCAAGCTCGTGAAGAGGTCAATTATGCCCTAATGAGCAGAGTTGTTGAAACAGTTGAGCCATCTACAGTTTCAGAAGCCCTACAATCAAAATCTTGGAAAGATGCCATGGATTCAGAGTATCACCGATGATGAAGAACAACACATGGCAACTTGTCGACCTTCCACTGTGGAAGAAACCCATCGATGCAGATGGATATTCAAGACTAAGTACAAATCAGATGGGACTATTGACAAGTATAAAGCAAGGCTTGTAAAGAAAGGGGTATGCACAACAAGAAGGCATTGATTATGAGGAGACATTTGCTCCCACAGCCAAGATCAAGACAATCAGGATGATCTTTGCTCTATCTGCACAATTTGGTTGGAAAGTCCACCAAATGGATGTGAAAAGTGCCTTTCTTAATGGAGATTTGCAAGAAGAAGTCTATATGACTCACCAGAGGGTTATGTAATACCAGAAAAGAGATGATGGTATGCGCAGACTCATAAAATCTCTATATGGCCTAAAACAGCACCCCTGCATGGTACATCAAAATTGATGAGCATCTCATAAGTCATGGATTCAAAGGAATCCTTATGACCCCAATCTCTACCTCAAAAATCAAGGGGGAGATTGTCATTGTGGTTGTTTATGTCGATGATCTAGTCATTACAGGTAGTTCTGTGAAGATGATCGATGCAACAAAGAAGGATTTTAATCGATCGTTCGACATGACAGATCTCGGGCTCATGCACTATTGTCTTGGGTTGGAAGTATGGAAAAAAGAGAATCATATCTTTGTGTCACAATTGAAATACACCAAGACAACGCTCGAGAAATTTAGGATGATGGACTGCACTCCTATTACTACACCTATGGAAGCGAGACTTCAGTTATCTCGTTCCGATCCATCACCACCGGTGAATGCAACTCTCTATCGGCAGTTGATCGGGAGTCTCATTTACCTGACATATACTAGACCAGATATCAGCTTTGCAGTCAGCTATTTATCACGCTTCATGCAAGAACCAAAAATATGTCATGGAAAGCAAAGAAAGAGAATACTAAGATATCTAAAGGGTACAAGTTGACCTTGGTCTAGAGTACAAGAAGAATGACAATTTCTTCTTGACAGGATATTCAGATTCAGATCATGCAGGAAACATGGATGATAGGAAGTCAACATCAGGCTTCGTCTTCTTTATGGGATCTGGACCGATATCATGGGGAAGCAAGAAACAGAACTTTGTTTCTCGCTCTTCTACAGAAGCAGAGTATCGAGCTGCAGTGAAGTTGTTAGGAAGCAATATGGCTACGCCGAATACTGGAAGGAATTGGTCTACCACAACAGTAAATCTACTCCAAAGATATGTTGATAATGAAGGAGTTCTAAAGCTTGTTCGCAATCCAAGATTTCATGAGAGAACCAAGCATATTGAAGTACAAAGTTCATTTCATACGCGAGCATGTCTTCAAGCACAACATACACTCCATTTCTATCCCTACAACAATGTAAGGCGATGTTTTCACTAAGTCACTGCACGTGACAAATTCACACTGTTCAGAGAGTTCCTCTCCACTTCATTGGAAACTATGCAAAATTAAGGGGGGGAATGTTAGCATAATTTAGCATAGGCATATTTATTGCATTTTATTGCATTGTCTTTTATTTAATAATGTGCAACATGTGCACTCTAGTCTAGTGATTTCGCATTCAATATTGTTATGTTGGATAACATTCAATATTGGTATTAGTAGTAATTACATGTGCATGTGAGATGGGTCTTATCATCTCGTAGTTGGTGTCTGCTAGGGTGTCATGTCTATCCATATGAGGCTGTCTAATATCTATAAATATTACAGCTCTTGCATTGTAATGTAATCTGATTTCATGATCAATAATATTTGTGAGGCTTCCGTCCCTCTTTGGTCATCGCAATCTTATTCTATTCTATCATTTGGTATCTAAGCTATATATGTTCGAAATCGAACACTGGAGCTCACCATTAAACAAGCATTGGATGTGACAGTGCTTTGAGGTAATTTGTTTTGTTGCTCACTCTTCATTATCTTTCCCTAAATTTATCTTTTTTTGCAAGTTCATCGCCCCTTTTGCGATCTAGAAAAGCATGAGAATTTTGGGCATGGGGTCGAGGAGAAACTAAAAGTGTGCATGCAAACCATCAATGCATTTACAATGCAATCAAGTTATGTAATCATTTCCCTTAAGGAAATCCATAGAGAATTTTTTTCAAAAAAACCCTAAATGAGAAAGACGATGCACTGTCGAAAAGCTTCGAATATTTAAATCCAAACCTAGGAAATACATCATCATCATTAGTTGTTCTTGAAAAGAACTCATCGTTCAACTAGTTTAATGCAAAATCTCGTGAGTTCGTGCCCATAGTGCAATCGCCAAAATGTTCATCAAGCTCAATGTGCAAGCTCCAGAGTTCGTTCTCAAAGTGCAATTGCCAAGACCCGTTCAAATGCATAAACCCACTCAAAGGCCAATATTTGTGGACTGCATGCCTCTGCCACCATTTCTGACGTCTTCACCATAGTATTTCGAGCAGCAACAAGATGCAGAGCCCACGATGACCTCCACTTCTGCTCGAAAACCCCAGATCGATGAATCCAAGTAAAAAATTCTCGAGTGAGTAAATGCAAAAAATGGGGTGGAGCGTTCTGCATTTGCTAGCGTAGTAAAATTTTACGATAGTTTAGATTTATCCTTATCATCTCGCACTATTATCAATATTTTAAGTTTAATGTAGTTTAAATTCATTAGATATAGATATTCCTTATATTGATAATGTATGAATCAAATAGCTTTAAAATTTTAAGATTTTTAGATTTATCCTCATTGCCTATGCCATTATCAATAGTTTAAGTTTAATGTACGAAATTTAGGGTTTGGAGAGTAAGAACACATTTAAAGGGCATTCAATATAAATATTCCTTAGATTGATAACATATGAATCGTATAGCTTCAAAATTATCTACTATTTGCTTCTTTGTGTATTTAACAACAAAATAAAAATTGAATGAGAAAAAAGACTGTGTCAAACAAACCCACCAACCGGGTTACGCACTCTTCAAAACCCAGGGCAGAACATGGAGAGCGACGCACCCTAAATGGCCTTTCAGACCTGTCATTTTCCTTGCATAACAATACAAACACTTTATTTCAGATCCAAAGGCGTTAACCGAGACTCATCAATGTAAAATAATTTTAAGGCATGAGTGACATTTGTTGCAAACCTGAACCAATGTAGACTCTTGTAAAACTAAAGTGTGATCATAGCCTAGTTTAACCCTTTTTATTGTTTCTTAAATTACAAAACATTTTATAGCTGAACATTTGCAGTGTAGAAGTGTCATCATCAATATTTATTGTATCTACTTAATGAGATTGTGTGTGTGTGTGTGTGTGTGTGTGTGTTGGTAAATCGATTATACATATTATTTTGGAAAACATTGAGAAAATTCTAAATATTTTGGAAAATGTAAACCAAGGGTGTGCCAGATTTAATAAATCATAATAGGAGTCCATTTTATTCATAAGAATCCACCACATTACAATAGCAAATGAAGTATGTACATATACTCTTGCGATAGACACAGACACAATACAAACAATAAGACCAAATATACATCCACCATACACAAACACTAAGAAAACAAGTTTTTCCCTTCTCCGGTCATGAGTTCGACCCGAGGAAAACAAAGGCACCATTTAACGTTGGTTGAAGCTCAATAATCCTCAGTCGCCAATGGCTGGTGGTGAGTGGGTTCAGATCGAATCATGAAAAACTCATCAATGATCCCAGCAAGGCGGGCTCCAACAAAAGGGCGTACTTGGTAAATCCAATGGTGCCTTCATGCCCAACTAACCAGAGCAGGGCCAAATGCTTCGTGAAAATGGCCCTCCAGCTAAAATGTTTGCACTAACAATAAGCCCAATGGTGATGGGACCAATTGTGGCTAAATCCCCCTTCTTGGGATCAAGGGTTGTGGCATAGATAGTGTAGACTAGGCCAAATGTCATCACAATCTCAAACACAACAACAATCCCTTCTCCTATGCCATGCGACAACCTGAACCCCCTGTATGTTGCATATATACATAAACTCACGAATTAATATATACTCAATTTATATATACTTAAATATGTGTACACAGGTTAAAGTCTGTAGAAATTGACATTAACAACATGCGTGAAGAGTATACACAATGAGCACATTCATTTGTGAGTTGTGTTAAACTCACAAGTCAATATATACTCACTATATATATACTTCAATATAAGTACATAAATTCACATTAATAATGAGAGCATCTACCCGTGTGCCAATCTATACTCACTGTATAATGCATGAATCACATTTGTTGCAAACTCGAACCAATGCAGACTTTGGTCGATCCCATCCCAATGTAGAGCTGGCGCCAAGAGGTGTGATAGGGTGCAGCAACAACGGCATCAGCATCAGCATTAGGTGCTGGTTTCTCGTGATGAGCCGTCGCCTCCTTTGACTATGGTGATCCCAAGCTCGAGCAACTCCTTCCTTGAAGTCCAACTGACTACCAGCAACCGTAGGCATAGCCGCAACCCCAACCGCAAGACGATCACCATAGTCAATATATACTCACTGTATATATACTTCAATATAAGTACATAAATTCACATTAATAATGAGAGCATCTACCCATGTGCCAATCTATACTCACTGTATAATGCATGAATCACATTTGTTTCAAACTCGAACCAATGTAGAATTTGGTTGATCCCATCCCAATGTAGACCTAGCGCCGAGAGGTGTGATAGGGTGCAACAACAACGGCATCAACATCAGCATCAGGGGCTGGTTTCTCATGATGAGCCGTCGCCTCCTTCGACTGTGGTGATCCCAAGCTCAAGCAACTCCTTCCTTGAAATCCAACCGACCTGTACCACCATCGGCCGTAGAAGCACACCGCAGCCCCCAACCGCAAGCGATCACCACAAGCGAGACGGAGGGAAAAAAAAGCGGGCACGAGCATGGTTCCTCTCAGAGGACCATCCCATGGTGATTGGCACGGATTCATAGGAATATGACGCCCGTCTCGTGCACATGCTCATGGCCTACGCGGAAGCAGTTCAGGAAAACCGCCATCAATGGAAACAGATGAAACAACAAATTTAGTTCCATATATTTATTTTTATGGGGTTAATGGAAACTTGGTGTAGGATTTACAATGGAGGAGATCTTGAAGACGTTGTGAGAGACTGCATTGCATGTGATGTATTCAGTGCAATATCTGAAAATTTCACTGAAAACTTTCAAGACGACATTCACTTCTCTGCAACGCCCTACGCGTTTTCCTCTTCGAAGAGTCAAGGATCTCACAAATTTATGATGGCCACAGTTTAACCAAGCTACCCTCCGGAGCGAAAAGAAGGTATGAGTTTGACCGAAATTACCTGTTCCAGTAAAAACCTCAATCGCATACCATTTGGCAGTGACACGTGTACGGCGAAAGATTGGACGTACTTCGTCGACCAAACGATCTCGGCCCTCGTTGTCGTCGTCTGTGTCAGAGCCCCTCGGGCTTTCTAACTTAGAACATGCCTTTCGGTGTAAAAATTAAAAAATTCTCATTTTCTATCACGGGTTTCAATGCTAATCCAAGTTGGAAGATACATTTTTATTATAGAATAATAATGATAAACTCGAGAATACGAAGTAGTTCAGGAAAACCGCCATTAATGGAAATAGATGAAACAACAAATTTAGTTCCATATATTTATTTGTATGGGGTTAATGGAAACTTGGTGTAGGATTTACAATGGAGGAGATCTTGAAGACGTTGTGAGAGACCGCACCTTTGCCCGATGATGTATTCGGTGCAATATTTGAAAATTTCATTGAAATATTTCAAAAGCGACATTTGCTTCTCTCGCAATGCCCTACACGTTTTCCTCTTGAAGAGTCGAGGATCTCACAAATTTATGATGGCCACAATTTAACCAATCTACCCTCTGGAGCGAAAATAAGGTATGAGTTTGACCGAAATTACCTGTTCCAGTAAAAACCTCAACTTGCATACCATTTGGCAGTGACACGTGTACAGCGGAAGATTGGACGTACTTCGTCGACCAAACGATCTCGGCCCTTGTTGTCGTCATCCGTGTCAGAGCCCCTCGAGCTTTCTAACTTAGAACACGCCTTTCGACGTAAAAATTAAAAATTCTCGTTTTCTATCACGGGTTTCAATGCTAATCCAAGTTGGAAGATACATTTTTATTATAGAATAATAATGATAAACTCGAGAATACTGCAATCACATTAGAAAAATATTTGGGAAACCGGCTCTCCAATTTTTTTACAAACCTCTGTTTCAGGCTTGATGTTTGGGACAGAAAGTAAGGGTGTATGAATTGCTAGAAAAGCACCATACTTTCTCTTCAAATGGAAAAACATGCGGACATGCCTTCTAAAATGCAGAGGAAAAATCTGGTGGACTGCATGTTCGCATATATGCATTGCATTCACCTTTACACCCAATTATTTGAGCTTTCCTTTTCACCTGTAAATTTCTGGGACAAACGGCACCCACATAAGCACTGCAGCTCTGTGATCCACAATTTTTTACAGTCGAAGGAGCGACAGAAATAGGTAGGTTATATCCTGCCTGCAGATCAACCGAACATGACCCATTCATAAATACAGCCTGTGTAATTGGGGTTAAAATTTTCTGTTGAGCCGACGCTTTTTCACACCGCAGTTTGCCTCCGTAGTCGCCAGAATAGCAATGGCCTTGTTTTGATCGATTGAAGATGCATCCGTGCCTTCCCCAGATGATTCCTTGCCACGACATGTTGAAGGCGATTGAATACGAATCTCTGGATTTTAGCAGCGGTTGGAATCCGACAGGTATGTCGTATGCATGTGTGTTCCATGAAGTAATTCCGGGCCACACAGGGAACACAATTGTTTTTCAGATTGATCATTTTCTTAGAAAAACCTTCTCAATTCACAAACAAACTAGTTTTAAACACGTGTACGGCGGAAGATTGGACGTACTTCGTTGACTAAACGATCTCGGCCCTCGCTGTCATCGTCCGTGTTAGACCCCCCGGGATTTCTCTATTGTAGACACACCTTTTGGCGTAAATATAAGCTCGTGTGAGTCGATCCATGGACCATCCGCTTCTTTTTAGGGACACCATAAAATTTGATAACCTATTGGGCCATAAAATAAATGAAAGGGCCTAGATGATGATTTTTTTACATTTTAAACTTTAAACTCTTGACTTTTAAATAAAAAATAAAGGCCTTCCCCAATTATGGGTTAGGGATTTGTTTTTATCTGAGCTTATACGTCCCAAGAAAAATAGGTGAGTCTTTTCAAGCCCAAGTTTGTGATGATGCGATCGTAGAGGGTGACACATCGTGAGTGCCAAATCAATATTGATTTGACCTGCTTTATGAGATGAACTAGATTGGGATAAAGTGAATTGGGTGAAGGTCTAATTTGGTTTGTGGTTTGATGAGTCAAAGTTTCCTCGGATGCAAATTATAATGAATTTTACAAAGTCATTAGGCCAAAGTGTTATCAAAATTATTAAAATTGTGACAAAATGGAAGATTTATTTTGGGAACACCATGCATTGAGTTCGAGTTGAGTTTTACTAGAAGCATTTCATGAGGTAAGATCTCATTGAGTTGATCCAAAAGAGAGGTCATAGAATTGAATCTTAAGGGTTTGTATTTGTGAAGAGTTGGATCAAGGAGGAATCGAGCTTGGTGACATGGTGGAAAGTGTTTATTTGAGATAATTCATGCAAAATTTAGATTGTATCCCATAGTTTGAATTTGTTGAGTGAGTGATCCATACAATGGTATAAGAACCTATGAGGATTTGTGATTTAGAGCTCATGAGAAGATACTAATTCCTTCGGTTGAGCTAGCAAGATAGTTCACCGAGCTAAGATTTTAGATCTCTCATCAAGAAAAGTTGATTGAGGTGAATGACACCTCATTCAATCAATCGCAACTTGTCAAAATAATGAGTTCGAGGCATTTTTATATATGTTGATGGAAGTGCCAAAACATCAAATTTAATGTTTTGAAAAAATGCAATGTCTCTATCCCACAGACTAAAATAGATTTCGAGTGTGGCTAAGTTTGCAACTCAAGTCAAATCCTCATCAATTTGAATTTGATGGTTGTATTATTTAATCTCAAGATAATGATAAATTCATTTAAAAAACCTTCAAATGAAGATTTTTACCCAAAAAAGTGGTTGTGCTCTACAAATAATTCTTTTTTATTGTTCTTCTTTTTCTCATGTAGATCTATAGAAAACATGTAAAAAACCAAAAATGTCATATTTAATTGTATCAAAAGTATTACATGTTTAAAGTCAATCTTAACATTTTTGGACATGTCGAATCAAATTTGAGGTTTTTTTGCTCCAAAATGTTATAGGAATTGTTTTTGACTCCAATAGATTCTCACACACACTAAACACTAAAGTAGGCTAGAAAATGCAAACTAAGCATGGCCAAAATGAATAGAATGGAATGGAAATTGAAGAAAGAGTGGACATAATAGAAAGTGTAAGACATTGTAAATGAATGGAATATGCAAATGGATTCACACATGGCCTACACTACTAGTACCATTGGAAAATTACAAAAAGGATGAACATATACACTATTTTTTTGCATGTGGCCTACATTGTATGTCCTTCGTATGTATGTTTTGATAAAAACAACAAATGAATGGACACCGACAAGACAATGAGTTTCATGTGACCTACATAGTTCACTTGTTTCCTTATTCTATTTGATGAAATGAAACATGGATAAAGTGAAGGTCGAGAGAGGCCTCTTTCAAAACTTACTTTAATACCAAATGTTGAGGTTTCTCCTTTCACCTAGAGGGAACATATGCTCAAAGGGTTTCAAATCAACATGTTTATTTAATAAGATATAATACATCATATAGATAGAATATTACCTAAAATTAGGAAATAAAATCACACCTCAAGTCTCGTTATCTCTTAGAATATCTCATGCTAATGTAATGATTGCACGAGTAATGAATTAAACTATATGCTAAAATGTGGTAGCTTTTACTTTTGCAATGTAAAGTTTGGTTATGCTTCCTTCCTACTAAAAATGTTGTCATGAGACTTTTGGACACTATTCCTGGACATTATTTGACAACTATATCTTCCTTATGTCAAGACACTTGTCATTGATGCTCGAGTACTATAGAGTATTATTGGATTTTTCTATTTATCCTTATCATGATGTATAACATGTATGTATTATGATGTGACCTATTTTTATTTGATCATAGAGATTTTGATTATGGTTTACTTAGTTTATACTACTTATTGTGTCTATTTCAATATGATACATTGAAAGATGTCGTTGAACAACCTTCTTGTTTAATTATGTATGGATGATGGTGATTATATTATACTATTAGGGTGTGTGTATCTTAAGCATGGAAAATGATATGTGCCATGGATTACAATATATACATATGTTGAGTAATTGATTCGATCTTGTATGTCTATTAAAATAAATATAATATGATATTGCATTTATTTAAAGTGTTATTTCAATGATGTTATCTCATTTGGACATAGATGATGATTTGTTTTGATATTAGGTTTGTTCTTAGGAGATGGATGAGCTATGACATATGTTATTATGATTTAATTATTCAATTATATTATTACGTGGACATATATGAAACTTGAGATGAGTGTGCAGGGAATTGGTATTTGGTATGCTTTTGGGAATCCAAAAATGGGATAAGAAAGGTTTAATTCATTAGGAGATCCCTTTCAACCAATAGGTCTTAGGATGTGTTGTCTTGTATTGTTCCTAGAGCCTTGGTGTTCCATTTTTCCTAATTATTTCACATTGTAAGTGACATGATGTTTGTTACTATTGTTGTATGACATTAATTTTGTGTTGATTTGTATATGTTCTAACTCTTTTGGCACCTTCTGAAATTTAGAAATTCGGATTTTTATTTGAGGGAAGATTTAGAGCTTAGTTTGGGGTAAGAAACCTACATTTCTCACCCCCAAACTTAGCCCTAAACTTTACCCATAGGTTAGGCTCATTTTTAAAGGGTCCTAACAATCTTGGTCCAAGTAAAAATGAGGCGAAGATCCTATAATTGTGTCAATTTAATCACATGACATTTTATTATTACATGAAGGTGCATGGCGTTGGAATGCCTTATGAAGTCACCCCTTGGAGAATGAAAATTTTTGTGTTGTAAAAATCATGGTTTATTTGTTTTAGAATTTGAAATCATCCCTTATTTTGGGATGGGGACTTGGCTTGGGTTTTGTATTTTTGTTTGTTAGTGGAGATGAGAGAAATGAGTAGTGTTGAGTAGGAATAATAGTTGGTTGTTGTAGTTGGCCCTCTTTTGGCGAAGGTATTTTTTGTTGGATATAATGTCTTAGTTGTTGTTATTGATGTTAAATGGTTTTATGAGTATGAAGAGTGTTTATTGAGTAAGTATGAGGTGTCATGACGAGTTATTGTGCTAGAGACATGATAACTAGGGGAGAATGCATGGTTCTTGGTGCATGGTCGAGAAAGCAAAGTGAATTTATGAGATCAAAGGTTGTATGAGTGATGGTATGGTATCCAAAGCATGCTTAGTGAGTTACATCGAGTAATATGAGGGTCGAAAGGTGAGAAATGGGCCAGGTTGTGTGAGTCATGTGGTGATACAAGCCTAACTAGGCCTAATCCTAGACGTATGTCAAGTAGATGAAATGTTGGCTTGAAGTATTGTTGGCTTGAAAATCATCGCAGGCAGATTTATGGAGACGAGCTAACAATGTGTAGGGCATAGCCCCTCTTTGAGTTAGCAAAGCGAAACTAGTTTATTGCTATTCTACCAGCAGGAATCTGTGCAAGTCTCACAATATTCCGCCTTCGGGGTTGGGATCTCATCCCAGAAGGGGTGTTTCCAAATGCGAAAAGAAAGGAACGAAGTAGAGGATGAAGAAAGATCAGGTCCGAAGGGAGAAAAGAAATGAATTCCAAAGCAGAAAGGTCAGAGGGTTTATGTTTTGGGATTGGTAGTAAACAAAGCCAAACCTACTTGCATAAACGAATAAAGCAATACTGATGAATAAATGAAAAAAGTAGAGATAGATTTCAAAAGAATAAACGCATAGATATGACATAAGAAAGATTAGATGCCCATAACACACATATTCAAAGCACAAAGTCTTAATATTTTCATTAATATCTTCTTCTGTTACAAAAGTACAAAGCCTTTTCTTCTCACTTCTATTTTTCATCTAAAAGATATCCACCTTGAATACAACAAGTATTCAAGTATATATAGAAAAGGAGAAGAAAAGAAAGCAAAAGCAAACAAACCACTTAATTACAAAAATATCTTACAATAGATTACAAAGTCATTTGTTGACTTTTGACAACTTTGGTGGATGACATCATCCCATGGTGCAACATGGATGATGTCATCATTTGTGTCAACAAATTTTGGATAATTTACAAGGAGAAAGTTGGGAAGAAGGAAACTATTCGTCGTCATCCCGCATGGCTGGAAGGGGGTATCCTGCTTTTGCTGCTCGGGCGACGAGATGTGGAACTGGGCACGGTACTCCATGAACTTGCTGATCATGGGTTGAAGTTGATCCTCGGAAGGATCCTTGTGTCTATCGCTGATAGCTTCGCAGGTCTCCCGCTCGTCTATGAGCTTTTTCGGGAGTTTGGAATAATCATTCTCTGCCTCTATCAGGTACCCGATGAAGTCATGACACGCCAACAAGTTATTGATGGATTCGGCGTCGAACGTGACCTCTGGCCCTAGTCCCTGTGAAACGATCTCCTTGAAGATCTGAATAGTTTCCTCAACCTTCCTTAAGGCGAAAGAAGAAGTGAGCAACCCTGGAGACATTCTGAGAACAATCTGTTCCATTTGATGCATTGCATCCAGGGCTACCTCCTTTACTTTGTCGATCTTCTCCAGGATGAACTCCAGCTGATCCACCCGATAATCTAGAGTAGAAAGGATTTTGTTGAGGGCTCTGGGGTGTCCAAAGACGCCAAACTTGACCAGATCATCGACTGAACAGTCGAGCATTTTCTGAAAGGTCTCGTGTTGCATCCTGGCATGATCAAGCTCTTCGGAGATGGGTCCTGCTATCACCTGGAGTTCTCTGTTCGTTCGATTGATATTCTGGTACAAATCGGTGAACTTAGCGATAACTCCCTCGCTTTCCTTGAGGATTTGGCTCCTCCAGGCAAAACTGCCATGCCCTGCTCACCAATTTTAGCATATTCATTGATTTTATCCTGGCTCAGAGGCTCAGGAGTTTCGGTGGCAGTTGTAGGAGGCGCACTGCCCATTTTCTGCAAGGCGGAGAAGATGTTTATTTTGCTCCTTTAGCAGCCTTTTCTCTTCCTTTGCTTCTTGGAGTTTCTTGCAAAGGGCGTCAACTGCAGATAGGGCCTCTCCTTGCAGGCTTTCTGAAGATGTCCCCATCGTGACTTGAGTCACTGTGTAATCTGTCGGAGACAGATCCTTCTTATCCTTCAAAGGATTGGGGTATGCAATCTCCATCACTCTCTCCCCTGATGCACTCTGAGAGAAGCGGGTTATCGGTTTTTGCTTCTTGATCCCTTTTGATGGGATGACGGAGAAGTCCATCGGGCGATGGGAACTTTCCTCTTCTATTGACTCAGGTGCTGGGAGACCCAGGCTGGACTTATGGGAGAAGGACCAGAAATAGAGAAGGGGGCAGCTATAGCAAGTAGAAGGGAAAAACGTGGAGACACTTGGAGGCGGCATTGAGAGGGAAGCCGAGGAAGTGCTCACGGGAGGAAGAGATACTGCAGGAGAGGAAGAAATAGGAATGGAAGGGAGCTCAGAGATGAGGGAAGAAATGGAGGGGGACAACTCCGCGAGAGAAGAGAAGATGGATGAGGAAGAAGGGGGAACAGTGGAAGATGGGGGAGAGGACACGACCAAAGGAATGGTCGCTTGGGTCACTCGAGGAGGAGAAGGAGGAGAAGGAGAAGGGACAGAAGGGACCTCAATTGTACTGATCGTGGCCACATCCTGAGTGGATGTGCCTATTGGAACATCTTCCACTGCTTCTTCTTCTTGAGCTTTCCGGGATTACAACCCGTTCTTGTGAAGCGGAAGGAGGGCTTTCAGGAGCTTCCTCTTGGGTGGAGCTGGACTCACCCTCTTTACCTTTACCCTTGCCCTTTGGCTGTTGTTTTGACCGAGGAGGTGCGTTACCCAATGGAGATGTGATGAAATCAACTCCGAGGTAAATGAGCCATTCATTCGGCACCAATGCTCTATTCTTCGCAGAGTTTCCTTGACCCTTTCCTCAATTGTCTGAGGCGCTTTGGTCCTATCAATCACCGCGAAAGGCCAATCGTCCCCACCCGTGTCAAGATACACTTGATCAACCTCTTGCTCAGTAGTTTGATAGCCTTTTGGGACGATGGCTACCCCGTACTGGATGATTTCTGCTAAGGCCAAGCGGGAATGATCCTTCCTCCTGAGCTCGACCTCATGATATAAGTCAATGTAAATGTCTTCGATCTGAGGGATGTGGATCGGATCGAGCTTGGCCCTGGGTAGACAATTTCTTGGGTCGAAGGTGGGCCTTGCTGGGAAGTTATGCTTTAGATTCAGCAGCTCCAATTCTGCAAACATATCCTTCACCTTGTGGTGAGAGAGACACGTATACCTGCCCACTGTGAGGGGGAAAGGAGTTCCACCCTTCTTTCTCTTGAGACACTTCTCATGGTAGGTGATAAGTTGTCTCGACAGCTCCAACAGGATCAACTTGGGGCCGGCATATCTCGGCAATTTAGTTGGTTCCCCAAGAAGTTAACTGCCCTCTAGATAGGTAAAGGTGGGGAATTGAGTGAATAGGGCCCCCCATTTCTCTGTAGCTGCTACGATGCTCTTGGTCGTATGACCGTGAGTCATATTCGGCCTCAAAAGGTAGATGATTGAAATAGAAGAATACATCATTGATCTTTTAAACCGGGGATGCTATTTTCCATCTTCAGATTCCGGATAGTATTATATATCTTAACTTGGGGCCAAACCCCGCATCGCATTAGAGCTAGATAGTCTCTCTCTAAAGCGCAACATAGACTACATAGGAGTTCATATAGAACCTCCCGTTGTGGTGAGTTGTTGGAGCTGCTCCGATATTGTGTTGCTTATGATCTCCGCCCACTCAAAGCGTTGATCTGGCACATTTTTATTTATCGTTTCTAGGTATCGCAGCATCCACTTGTGAAAGTAGTGGGCATCAGGAAGCCCAAACACTCTGCTCAGGAACGTGATTGTGTCACTGAGTTCCTCTGAAAAGTCACTACGATGAATGACTTATGGCCACCGAGTCACCACCTTTTTGTTCTTTAGGTATACTTTGTTCATCAGTTACATGCACTGATCCTCATTGTCATCCCAAGCCTTGATGCAATCCTCCTGGCTGACGGCCACAAAGTGATGGTGGTGAGGGATGCCGAGCATTATTTCGAAGTGGTGGGCAGTGAGGTTGATTATGACCTCGCCCTTCTCGTTATGGACACATCTTGTGTCTTTGTTGTAGCATCGGGCTACTACCATCATAAACTCATTGTTCACAGAGACTTACAGGGATCCCACCAGCAAAATGTAGCGCACTGCCCATCAGTTTGTCCATCCATGGACTTCTTGTGACCCTCTGGGTTCTGGCCCAGAAATCCTCCATATCAATATGACCCAGTTCTGAGTCTCTGATGTCTAGGTCACACTCTGCTTGGGACTCGGGCATCCTGACCCTCTGATATTTATACTTCATTTCTTCTTCTGTGAGCTTGGCTTTGCCCTTAGATTTGGTAGGTCTCTTGCTTGATGTTGACATATGTAACTCTGAACTCAATTGTTGATCTGCAAGAATAAGAAGTGAAACCCAACGCAAGAAAGTCATATCAGTTGTTTGATCTTCCATTAAAGCGTCAACAGAAGAAAGAGTTAGTGATTTTAAGGCCTCAGGGCGCAGGGCGCATGAATACTGCAGGTTACAGGGCTAAATAATAAGGCGCACAGGAAAGGGCTGCTGCAAGGGATAAATCAGTGCCAAAGGGCGCATGGCGCATGGACACTGCAGATTGCATTTTTGTTGTTGTAAGCATAAGTGCACTGCGCCATATGTATACATTTTATAAAGGGCACGGATATTTTTCATGTTACACGGGTGTAGGATGCGCCAAAGGGTGCGAGTTTAATGCGTGTAACATCATTTTTTCATGTGCCATAGGGGAACTTGGCGCGGCGCATGGAAGGTCTGCACAACATGATGTTGTTGTAACAATGGATGCGCCTGCGCCAATTTAACAGTGGTACTTGGCGCATATAAATTTAATGTTGCATACATGCAGGGTGTGCCAAAGGGCGCATGGTTTTGTAATGTTGCACATGAAGTTTGGTGTGCCAAGAGAGTGCGCAGGGAAAGCGGTTGTAACAAGCGAAGGAAGTGCGCCTTGAGGTGCAAGCTATTCTTTATGTAACAGGCATGGTATATGCGCCATTGGCGCGACTGTATATTATGTTGCAGGGGTGACAGATGCGCCAAAAGAGGAAAAATTACAGTCTTTCTTTGAAGCTTTGATTCTTTCTCTGAGGTGTTCACATGTTGATAAGCTTCCTTTTAAGGGTACCTTGGGTGATGAAGAGGCTTAAACAAAGAGTTTTTAAGCAATCATTTCAGGACAGAGTTTCCCCTACCAGTAGATCTGGAAAGAGGGGGAAATGCATGGGGAAGAATAGAGAAAAACAGCAAGGAGGGGGGGAGTTCATGATTTCATAGCCAGGTAGTTGAGTTCATGCTTTGACAGATCTTTCTAATCACATAAACAAGCAGCTAAAACACAAAACATCAAAACACACAAAAGCATAGAGGACCTCTTACCAGGATAATATAATAGAGAAATATGAAACCGGGTCCATGACGTGATTCGAAAACGACAGGCAGGTGCGCTGACAGAGATGGAAGAGAAAATCACGTGATTGTGTCGGATGAAAATGACAGTGCAGATGCGCCTATATATAGGTGAGGTGGTAATAAATGTGCCACCAACTTTTTCAAATGGCGCATGAAAAGCACTGTCGACAACGGAAAGCATGCGCCCTTGGCGCATCAAAATGCTTGCCAACACGAAGTTATGTGCGCCTTTTGGTGCATCAAAAGTGATGTCGACACAAGAATAAAGTGATGTCGACATAAGAATTTTGTTGACATGTGCCCATGCAAGAAAGGCGCAACAAAAAGTGAGGCACAAAAAAAGTACCTTGTTGCCAAAGGATGAAGGGGGCGCATGAATACTTGATGTTGCATAGACATTATGTGCGCCCGACCAAAAAAAGACCAAAAATGGCTAAGTTCGGAAAACTAGATTTCCGGGAAGGGATTTTTGCAACGTTCCGAACGCAAGGAGTCCCTGACGAGGGACCGGAACAAAATTTGGTAGGGTTATCTGTAAAATTGCCCTTGCCAATTTTACGGGATAACAACTGGCTCTTTCTGGGGACTATCCCTGAGCAAACCTCAGGGGTAGAGAATCCCAGATCTCACGTGCCTATCCATTGGGTAACAGAGTCAAAAACAAGGGAGACCGGAAAGGGAAACACACAACCAACAAAAGCAAACACACGACAAAAACAAACACACAACTGAAGCAAACTATACAAAGAAGAGAGCAAGCTCTACTTCCTGAAGATTTTCAGATGTTGCCCGCTATAGGAAGTGAGAGTTCGGTTCCATCTAGATATGAGAGATAGAAACTATTCTCTCCGTTGAGCTGCTTGATCTTGAAAGGTCCTCTCCACAGGGAATCAAATTTTCCGTGCATGCCCTTTGGCTCTTTTCATTTGTCCCACAAAAGGACGAGGTCTCCCACCTGGAAATTTCTTTGCTTAGCTTTTTTATCGAACAATCTTTTGACCTGATTCTGATGTTCGGTGATCTTGTCGACCACCTTTACTCTCTTTTCTTCGAGCTCTGCTAGATACATGATCCTCTTTTCAAGGGAATTTTGAAAAGTCTCATCTTCGATTGCCGTGCCAAGCGTAGAGCAGGGATTTCAACGGAAATGGGAATCTCAGCATCGGTGCCATATAACACTTGAAAAGGTGACATATCGAGAGATCTCTTGGGAGTAATGCGGTCTGCCCACAAAGCATCGTATAAGGATTTGTGCCACATTCGTTGGTTCTCATCCACTAGCTTTCGTATGATGGTTACTAAGTTTTTGTTACTGGATTCTGCCTGACCATTTCCCTGAGGGTAATAATCCGAGGCGTGAGCTAAGGTTATTCCATATTCATAGCAAAAACTAATAACTTCTCGTGAAGAAAATTTGGAAGCATTATCAGCAACAATCTTGTTTGGAACGCCAAACCTGACAATGATATTTTCTTTGATGAAACTGCAAACAACCTCGGAAGTGGCATGTTTGACAGGTATGGCTTCCACCCACTTGGTGAAGTAATCATTCTGTGTTAGGACATAACTGTGTCCGGCACTTGATTGGGGATTGAGTGCACCGATAAAATCAATTCCCCACTGCTTGAATGGTTCGTCGACAACGACCAGCCTGAGGGGAAAAGCAGCTAACTTGGGCTTGCCGACGAACTACTGGCAAGGCTCACACTTTGCTACCCAGGTAGTCTGTATCTTGGAAAAGCGTCGGCCAATAGTACCTGGCCCGGATGATCTTGTGTGCTATCACAGAAGAGGAGAAATGGCCCCCACAGGCTGAATTATGAAAACTTTCAAGTAACTTCACCTGCTGTGGCTTGTCGACACATCGCAAGAAGACGCCATCTATCCCACGTTTGTATAAACCGTCATCCCAGATGACATATTTGGCTGCTCTGAGATTTATAGCGCGCTTCTCCTTTGCAGTTAAGTGAATTGGGCATTCACCGTAGGTGAGGAAGAAAGCAATATCGGAATACCACTCATCGCTGGTTGTGACGAATAGGACCATAGGCAGTGAATCGGGTTTCTCCAACCGGCTTTGCGCTTCATTGGTGCAACCATCTTTTCCTCCGGAAACTTCTGACCCTTGGTTTTCGGCCATAAGTTGACATAGGCCTTTGCCTCTTACCAACTTAGTTGGTTTTATATCCAGATCGTACTCCTGGACCTTTGCAATCTAATTTCCTCACAAGCTTCCTAACTCCTGTTGAGTTAAAATTGACTTGACTGCCGTGTCAGGGACCAACACTACTGTGTGAGAATTTAAAATGTAATACCTGAAGTTTTTGACTGCTTTGACAATGGCGAAGGCATGCTTTTCCAACTGAGACATTTTTAATTCGTGAGGCTTGAGGGGAGAGCTCATGAACGCAATCGGAGATTCAACATCCTCAGAATTCTTTTGCATCAAGATGGCAGATACAGTATGCTCAGATGCATAGCTATACATGATAAAATCCTTGGAGAAGTCGGGACATACCAGGACTAGTGCGTGAGCGACAGAAGCTTTTATTTCTTCGAACGACCTTTTCCCTTCCTCGCTCCATCGGAAAGTTGGTGACCCTTTCATCATGTCCAATATATGACGAGTCTTTTCAGCAAAGTCGGGAACAAAGCGCCTGAGAAAGTTCACCTTTCCGAAGAAAGAATGAATGCCGGTCTTACTTGTAGGCAAAGTGAGGCTCTGAATAGCCTTAACTCTTTCGGTATCTATCTTCGTTCCTTCTTTGCTAACAACATGTCCTAGCAACTTTCCTTTTGTGACTCCAAAAACAAACTTTTTTGGGTTCAGGGAAATCCCATGCTCTCGGCATCTGGCCAATACTTGCTCTAGATGATCACAATGATCATTTCATTGTTTAGAGAACATAGTTAAGTCATCCAGATAAATGACAATGACCTTTCCCATCATACCTTTGAATGCAAGGTCCATGGCCCACTGAAAAGTGGCGCCAACATTGGTCAGGCCAAAAGGCATCCTGCTGTAAGCAAACATGCCCCAGGGAGTAGTGAATGCTGTTTTAAATTGGTCTTCAGGTGAGACTTCAATCTAATTGTAGCCTGAAAAACCATCAAGCATGGACAACATTTTTGATCCAGTTACCGCTTGTAGAACTTGATCCATTATAGGAAGTGGGTAGTTGTCCTTTAAGGAAGCCTGATTCAAGTTTCGAAAATCTACGCATATGCATATTTCACCATTTTTTTCGACCGGCACAATCGCCACCCAAGTACTGTGATGGATAGGAAAAATGATTCTCGCATCCAGCATTTTCTGAATTTCAGCCTGGATAGTACCTGAGATCTTAGGGTTATAATGCCTCTGCTTTTGGCGAAAGGGTTTGATGTCCTCTTTCAACGGGATGTCATGCTGGATGTCCTTTGGCTTAAAAGACTTTAGATCGGTGTAGGACCATGCCAATACATCCATGTATTTCTTCAGCAGTTTGACAAACTTCCGCTTCTCTTCAGGTGTGCAACATTTTCCGATGTTCACAAACTGCGGATGTTCTACCGATCCTAAATTAACCGGTTCGGTTTCTGGGGAGGATCCAACATCATCTCGCCTTTTCTTTTTTACAAAATGATCATGCCTGTCGAACAACCACTCTAAAGAAACCAGGCCCTTCGGAATTTTATTTTCATCTCTTGCCGATCGCTCCTCTCGGATTCTTATTCAATCGATTCACGTAGAGGTGGATCCTTCAAAGTGAAGTTCCTTAAAATTTTCCGCCTTTTCTAGAAAGGCAATGAGTTGATTGTCATCGTTGAATACTTGCCAATGCTGAGAATTGTCCGCACACTTGGGCGGAAAACCACCTCAATGGTGTATTTGTCTGTTTTCAAACCTGGGTGAGGGAGCATGAGGGATGCTGAAATGGCCAATGAATCGGCCATGTCATTCTGAGCTCTTGGAATGGATTCTATTGAAAAAGCATCAAATTCCTCAATGTTGTCCCACACCGCGTTGCGGTAGTGCCTGAGCCTCTCATTCTTTACTTGATATATCCTCTTAACTTGATTCACGACTAGCTCTGCATCACCTTGTACTTTCAAATTTTTGATCCCCCTTTCCTTTGCGGCTTGCATGCCAAGTAGCAGAGATTCATACTCAGCAGTATTATTTGTGTTGAAAAACTGCAACTTGAAAGAGAGAGGAATAATCTCCCCTTCGGGAGATATTAGCACGGCTCCGGTGCCACATCCACCTAGTTGCGCAACTGCCATCAACTGCAAAGTCTAGATCTTATTAAGATCTTCTTCTTGGACGAGAACAACCATTTTGTCAGACTTGGTAGACAAGAAATAGTTCCCCATCCCTGATGATTCGAAAATAATTTGAGCTTTGGGGTCCTCAGAGTTAGTAACCAAGTACTTCTTTTGTGATTCTGGCTCCAATGTCTACATTACACCTTTGACGGGGATTCTAGCCTTAGACCAGTCCATATGAATCTCCCCACCAACTTCACTGCAAAAACTTCTTCCCAGCAAAATTTCGTAGGCTGCTGGAATGTCGGCAACGAGGACGGTCATCTTTACTCTTTTCTCTGGGAACGCCGCAAATGTGAACTGCGCGTCTTTGATTTGACCAATCAACGAAACCTGCTTGGTTTCCAAGGAATAACATCTGCCAAAAGGCTTGGTAAGGGTGAGGCCCAAAGCATGGGTGACTTTTACCGGCATGACATTATCAGAAGCTCCAGAATCAATTATGCAGTTACTTAACTTGTGGCCATTGATTAGGAGGGAGAGATAGAAAGGTTCTATCTTGCCTGATGCAGATGTTGAGGCAACATTTATGCGGGATGTAGGAGGAGTGGAAAGGATTCCTTTTAGGGAATCTGGGGAGATATGATAGCTTGACTTTGAATATACTTGGTCAATCTTACAAGTTGTTCGGGATTTGACTGAAGATATTCGGCTTCAGACATTTGGATCTTAGTCTTTTTAGCATGATCTATGATGTCAAACGTGGCTAAGGGTTGCGCTGGTGAAGGAATGAGTCCCTCACTTCACGATGGTAGAGTAGGATTACTGGTCTTCATGGAAATAGAAGAAGGCTGATTTGGAGGAGAGATGGGGGGAAAAGATTTCTTTGTAAAAGACTTAACAGGGGTTGAGTAGGAAGAGGGTTACCTCTTTTAGCAATGGTTGGAGGTGCGTTTGACACGACCTTCTCTTTTTGCACATGGGCAGCGACCTCTGCTTCTTTTCCTCATGAGCGGGTAAAAACAACATATGATTGTCCACTTGCATAGCCTTGTGTACCCTCCTCTTCATCAGATTCTTCCTTATCAAATTCCATATACCCGATAGTAGAGTCACCAGTCGGTTCACCGACTCTTGATCATCTTCGCCTTGAGATGAAGGTTCTTCGTAATTTTGTTCCTCTTCTTCGATTTCGACTAAAGCGTTGACCGGAGGAGCCTCAAGTGCCAACCACGGAGCAGTTGCAGGTAAGCGCGGCCTTTGTGGAACATTGTTGGAAATGAAATTCCTCCGTGGAATATCCCGGTATGAGGAACTGGGGGAAGCTTGGGCTAACTACTTCTTTAATGCGAGTAAGTCATTCGCCATCTTTTGAAATGCCGGATCAGACGAAGTAGTGGGGAGAAGGGCCCAAGATTTAGGTTTAGATGATTCCCTTTTTAATTCACCAGATATTAGCAAGTTATCTTCAATTCTGATGGCAGCGGCCTGGGCAAGAATCAAGGTAGCCACTTGTTCTTGTAGGAGCAAGAAACTTACTTTCGAGCTCATAGCGTTCACGAAGAAACACTTCTGATTTTCCGGTGTTGGAAGCATGGCAACAGGCACACGGTTGATTAATGCATTGAACCTGGCGATAAAATCGCATGGTCTCATTGGCCTCCTTTTTAGGTGAGTGATCTGTGATAGCAATGTAAATGCATCTTCCGAAGGCTTGTACCTGTCTTCAAAAGCATCCCGCAAGGTGGCCCAACTGGTAATAGATCCGGCCGGCAAATGCTGAAACCATTCTGCTGCGGGCCCTTGTAAAGTTTCCAGAAAAAGGCAAACCGACACATCTTCATGGGTTACATCTAGGATACTGCATGACATGATGAATGCAGATATGTGTGAATCCGTGCTTTGGTTCCCGCTCCCGTCAAATTTGGGAAAATTCTTTCGGTTTCCATGTGGGAGTGCGTGAACAGGATGCGGCAAAGCCAGGGGACCCATAGCATTTCCCCATGGTACCGCCATCTGGACGGGTGGAAAAAGAACACGGGCTGGAAGCACAGTTCCACTGAGCAAGCAAGGCACTACAAAGGGATGTGGAGGCTCCTTGTGAAAACCGGTTCTTTCGTGGAGGTGAGGCACTTCTGGCTGACCGATCAGCTGAACTTAGTGATGAAAAGCGTCGTTGGTGTTATACTGAAGTTGTGCCTTTGAAGCAGATCAAAAGTAGGATCGAATTCTCCACGAGCTCTCCTACTATGAGTAAATGGTTCACCTGCCAGTGTACCTTCCCGATCTGCAATATTGTGAAGCAGATTAAAAACTCTTTTTGGTTGTACTTGCTGATTTTCTGATTTTTCTGACAAAAATCAGCAGCATGTACTTTTCTGAATATTTAATTTTATCCTCTTCTGAAAACCGATTACGGTTTAATGACAAAGAACAACGAGGATAAAATGATAGTGAAGCTTAGTAAGCTGATTTTCAGATCTAAAGTTGACTTTTTCAAAGAGTTTGAAAATTTTGGTAAATAGTCAAAAACTCAGATCTACGGAAAAATACAGATTTTTATAAAAACTCAGCGAACTAAAGATCTCCAACTAGGCCAGATCTATGGATCTCAGAAGAAAATTTTCAATTTGGTACTTTTGCAAAAATTTTGGATTTTGAACAAAAGTTAAAATTTGCAAACAGGTAGTGATTTTTCTGATTTTTACTGATTTTCTATCATACCACCATCATAGATCTGATAGATCTGTTGGATTCCCCAACAGAGTCGCCAAAATCGTTGGACTTGAAAATCACACTGGGCAGATTTATGGATAGACGAGCTAACAGTGTGTAGGGCATAGCCCCTCTTTGAGTCAGCAAAGTGAAACTGGTTTATTGCTATTCTACCAGCAGGAATCTGTGCAAGTCTCACAATATTCCGCCTTCGGGGTTTGGGATCTCATCCCAGTAGGGGTGTTTCCAACTACGAAAAGAAAGGAATGAAGTAGAGGATGAAGAAAGATCAGTCCGAAGGGAGAAAAGAAATGAATTCCAAAGCAGAAAGGTCAGAGGGTTTATGTTTTGGGATTGGTAGTAAACAGAGCCAAACCTACTTGCATAAACGAATAAAGCAATACTGATGAATAAATGACAAAAAAGTAGAGATAGATTTCAACAGAATAAACGCATAGATCTGACATAAGAAAGATCAGATGCCCATAACACACATATTCAGCACAAAGTCTTAATATTTGCATTAATATCTTCTTCTGTTACAAAAAGTACAAAGCCTTTTCTTCTCACTTCTATTTTTCATCTAAAAGATATCCACCCCGAATACAACAAGTATTCAAGTATATATAGAAAAGGAGAAGAAAAGAAAGCAAAAGCAAACAAACCACTTAATTACAAAAATATCTTACAATAGATTACAAAGTCATTTGTTGACTTTTGAAAACTTTGGTGGATGACATCATCCCATGGTGCAACATGGATGATGTCATTGTTTGTGTCAACAAATTTTGGATAATTTACAAGGAGAAAGTTGGGAAGAAGGAAACTATTTGTCGTCATCCCGCGGCTGGAAGGGGGTATCCTGCTTTTGCTGCTCGGGTGACGAGATGTGGAACTGGGCACGGTACTCCATGAACTTGCTGATCATGGGTTGAAGTTGATCCTCGGAAGGATCCTTGTGTCTATCGCTGATAGCTTCGCAGGTCTCCCGCTCATCTATGAGCTTTTCCGGGAGTTTGGAATAATCATTCTCTGCCTCTATCAGGTACCGATGAAGTCATGACACGCCAACAGGTTATTGATGGATTCGGCGTCGAACGTGACCTCTGGCCCTAGTCCCTGTGAAACGATCTCCTTGAAGATCTGAATAGTTTCCTCAACCTTCCTTAAGGCGAAAGAAGAAGTGAGCAACCCTGGAGACATTCTGAGAACAATCTGTTCCATTTGATGCATTGCATCTAGGGCTACCTCTTTTACTTTGTCGATCTTCTCAAGACGAACTCCAGCTGATCCACCCGATAATCCAGAGTAGAAAGGATTTTGTTGAGGGCTCTGGGGTGTCCAAAGACGCCAAACTTGACAGATCATCGACTGAACAATGAGCATTTTTTGAAAGGTCTCGTGTTGCATCCTGGCATGATCCAGCTCTTCGGAGATGGGTCCTGCTATCACCTGGAGTTCTCTGTTCATTCGATTGATATTCTGGTACAAATCGGTGAACTTAGCGATAACTCCCTCGCTTTCCTTGAGGATTTGGCTCCTCCAGGTGGAAACTGCCATGCCCTGCTCGCCAATTTTAGCATATTCATTGATCTTATCCTGGCTCAGAGGCTCAGGAGTTTCGGCGGCAGTTGTAGGAGGCGCACTGCCCATTTTCTGCAAGGCACGGAGAAGATGTTTATTTTGCTCCTTTAGCAACCTTTTCTCTTCCTTTGCTTCTTGGAGTTTCTTGCAAAGGGCGTCAACTACAGATAGGGCCTCTCCTTGCAGGCTTTCTAAAGATGTCCCCATTGTGACTTGAGTCACTGTGTAATCTGTCGGAGACAGATCCTTCTTATCCTTCAAAGGATTGGGGTATGCAATCTCCATCACTCTCTCCCCTGATGCACTCTGAGAGAAGCGGGTTATTGGTTTTTGCTTCTTGATCCCTTTTGATGGGATGACGGAGAAGTCCATCGGGCGATGGGAACTTTCCTCTTCTATTGACTCAGGTGCTGGGAGACCCAGTCGGACTTATGGGAGAAGGACCAGAAATAGAGAAGGGGGCAGCTGCAGTAGTAGAAGGGAAAAACGTGGAGACACTTGGAGGCGGCATTGAGAGGGAAGCCGAGGAAGTGCTCACGGGAGGAAGAGATACTGCAGGGGAGGAAGACATAGGAATGGAAGGGAGCTCAGAGATGAGGGAAGAAATGGAGGGGGACAGCTCCGCGAGAGAAGAGAAGATGGATGAGGAAGAAGGGGGAACAGTGGAAGACGGGGAGAGGACATGACCAAAGGAATGGTCGCTTGGGTCACTCGAGGAGGAGAAGGAGGAGAAGGAGAAGGGACAGAAGGGACCTCAATTGTTATAGTCGTGGCCACATCCTGAGTGGATGTGCCTATTGGAACATCTTCCGCTGCTTCTTCTTCTGAGCTTTCCGGGATTACAACCCGTTCTTGTGAAGCGGAAGGAGGGCTTTCAGGAGCTTCCTCTTGGGTGGAGCTGGACTCACCCTCTTTACCTTTACCCTTGCCCTTTGGCTGTTGTTTTGACCGAGGAGGTGTGTTGCCCAATGAGATGTGATGAAATCAACTCCGAGGTAGATGAGACCATTCATTCGGCACCAATGCTCTGTTCTTCGCAGAGTTTCCTTGACCCTTTCCTCAATTATCTGAGGCACTTTGGTCCTATCAATCACCGTGAAAGGCCAATCATCCCCACCGTGTCAAGATACACTTGATCAACTTCTTGCTCAGTAGTTTGATAGCCTTTTGGGACGATGGCCACACTGTACTGGATGATTTCTGCTAAGGCCAAGCGGGAATGATCCTTCCTCCTGAGCTCGACCTCATGATATAAGTCGATGTAAATGTCTTCGATCTGAGGGATGTGGATCGGAGCGAGCTTGGCCCTGGGCAGACAATTTCTTGGGTCGAAGGTGGGCTTTGCTGGGAAGTTATGCTTTAGATTCAGCAGCTCCAGTTCTGCAAACATATCCTTTGCCTTGTGGTGAGAGAGACACGTATACCTACCCACTGTGAGGGGGAAAGGAGTTCCACCCTTCTTTCTCTTGAGACACTTCTCATGGTAGGTGATAAGCTGTCTCGACAGCTCCAACAGGATCAACTTGGGGCCGGCATATCTCGGCAATTTAGTTGGTTCCCCCAAGAAGTTAACTGCCCTCAGATAGGTAAAGGTGGGGAATTGAGTGAACAGGGCCCCCCATTTCTCTGTAGCTGCTACGATGCTCTTGGTCGTACGACCGTGAGTCATGTTCGGCCTCAAAAGGTAGATGATGAAATAGAAGAAGGCATCATTGATCTTTGTGAACTGGGGGATGCTATTTTCCAGCTTCAGTTCGGATAGTATTCATATATCTTAACTTGGGGCCAAACCCCGCACCGCATTAGAGCTGGATAGTCTCTCTCTGAAGCCGCAACATAGACTACATAGGAGTTCATATAGAACCTCCCCGTTGTGGTGAGTTGTTGGAGCTGCTCCGATATTGTGCTGCTTATGATCTCCGCCCACTCAAAGCGTTGATCTGGCACATTTTTATTCATCGTTTCTAGGTATCGCAACATCCACTTGTGAAAGTAGTGGGCATCAGGAAGCCCAAACACTCTACTCAGGAACGTGATTGTGTCACTGAGTTCCTCTGAAAAGTCACTGCGATGAATGACTTGTGGCCACCGAGTCACCACCTTTTTGTTCTTTAGGTATACTTTGTTCATCAGTTACATGCACTGATCCTCATTTTCATCCCAAGCCTTGATGCAATCCTCCTGGCTTACGGCCACAAAGTGATGGTGGTGAGGGATGCCGAGCATTATTTTCAAGTGGTGGGCAAAGTGAGGTTGATTATGACCTCGCCCTTCTCGTTATGGACACATCTTGTGTATTTGTTGAAAAGCATCGGGCTACTACCATCATAAACTCATTGTTTATAGCACTAACTGGGATCCCACTAGCAAAATGTAGTGCACTACCCATCAGTTTGTCCATCCATGGACTTCTTGTGACCCTCTGGGTTCTGGCCCAGAAATCCTCCATATCAATATGACCCAGTTCTGAGTCTCTGATGTCTAGGTCACACTGGCTGGGACTCGGGCATCCTGACCCTCTGATATTTGTACTTCATCTCTTCTTCCGTGAGTTTGGCTTTACCCTTAGACTTGGTCGGTTTCTTGCTTGATGTTGACATATGTAACTCTGAACTCAGTTGCTGATCTGCAAGAATAAGAAGTGAAACCCAACGCAAGAAAGTCATATCAGTTGTTTGATCTTCCATTAAAGCATCAACAGAAGAAAGAGTTAGTGATTTTAAGGCCTCAGGGCGCAGGGCGCATGAATATTGCAGGTTACAGGGCTAAATAATAATGCGCACAGAAAGGGCAGCCGAAGGGATAAATCAGCACAAAGGGCGCATGGCAGATGGACACTGCAGATTGCATTTTTGTTGTTGTAAGCATAAGTGCACTGCGCCATATGTATACATTTTATAAAGGGCGTGGATATTTTTCATGTTACACGGGTGTAGGATGCGCCAAAGGGCGAGTTTAATGCGTGTAACATCATTTTTTCATGTGCCATAGGGGAACTTGGCGCGGCGCATGGAAGGTCTGCACAACATGATGTTGTTGTAACAATGGATGCGCCTCGCGCGATTTAACAGTTGTACTTGGCGCATATAAATTTAATGTTGCATACATAGGGTGCGCCAAAGGGCGCATGGTTTTGTAATGTTGCACGCAAGTTTGGTGTGCCAAGAGGGTGCAGGGAAAGCGGTTGTAACAAGCGAAGGAAGTGCGCCTTGAGGGCGCTATTCTTTATGTAACAGGCATGGTATATGCGCCATCAAGCGATATATTATATTATGTCATGTAGCAGGTGACAGATGCGCCAAAAGAGGAAAAATTACAGTCTTTCTTTGAAGCTTTGATTCTTTCTCTGAGGTGTTCACATGTTGATAAGCTTCCTTTTAAGGGTACCTTGGGTGATGAAGAGGCTTAAACAAAGAGTTTTTAAGCAATCATTTCAGATGAGTTTCCCTACCAAAGAGATCTGGAAAGAGGGGGAAATGCATGGGGAAGAATAGAAAAAAAAACAAGGAGGGGGAAGTTCATAATTTCACACTAGGTAGTTGAGTTCATGCTTTGACAGATCTTTCTAATCACACAAACAAGCAGCCAAAACACAAAACACCAAAACACACAAAAGCACAGAGGACCTCTTACCAGGATAATATAATAGAGAAATATGAAACCGGGTCCACGACGTGATTTGAAAACGACAGGGCAGGTGCGCTGACAGGTACAGATGGAAGAGAAAATCACGTGATTGTGTCGGATGAAAATGACAGTGTAGATGCGCCTATATATAGGTGAGGTGGTAATAAATGCGCCACCAACTTTTTCAAATGGCGCATGAAAAGCACTGTCGACAACGGAAAGCATGCGCCCTTTGGCGCATCAAAATGCTTGCCAACACAAAGTTATGTGCGCCTTTGGTGCACCGAAAGTGATGTCGACACAAGAATATGTGCCCTTGGCGCACCAAAAAGTGGCGCAACAAAAGTATTGTTGACATGAAGGCGCATGCGCCTTGGCGCATGCAAGAAAGGCACAACATAGTGAGGCACACCAAAATGCCTGTTGACACCTCAAACCGTGTGCCAAAGGATTTAAAGGGGGCACATGAATACTTGATGTTGCATAGACATTATGTGCGCCCGACCAAAAAAGACCAAAAATGGCTAAGTTCGGAAAACTAGATTTCCCGGGAAGGGATTTTTGCAACGTTCCGAACGCAAGGAGTCCCTGACGAGGGACCGGAACAAAATTTGGTAGGGTTATCTATAAAATTGCCCTTGCCAATTCTAAGATCTTAGAAAGGTAAAAACTAGTTTGAAGGTCAAATTTGGATGATCGCTAGAGAAAGTGTGATTTGCATGGGAGGATGAGATATTAAGGGATGTTATATAATGAAACCAATAATTTATATAAAAAATAATGAGGTCATTTGGTCCTCACATTTTTATGAATCATCGTTAACACCAAAACAACTCTGTAATGGTTTCAAAACCCTAGGTTGAAAACGAATTGATAGAAAATGATTGTACAAGTCCATAAATGATTCATTTTTCTAATGTGATGATTTTATGATGAAGATGAATCCTCCAAATTTCCATTTATGTATTTTAGATCTTGTGAAAGTATGTGGACCCCACCCAAAAATCAATTTTGTGGAGTTTTTAGTTTTTACAAACATTTTCCATTGAAACTAATGACTAAATTATCATTTATATAATTCTTGGAGATGTAATACATTTTAGTGATAGTTTTAGGTCATGGTTGAGGTCCTAAGATGCAAAGTGTTCCCTATCTTTGAAGACTGGTTTTTGGGGTTAAAAAGGTAGTTTTGAGCAGTTTATTTGCAGAAGAGTTTTGAGGCATCTAATATCTGTTTTATGGATGTATGAGCACATGGTAATGTATCTGAATTCAAGATATTTCCAATAATATAAAATAATTTCATGGTTGAGTTCATCGATGTTCTATTGAGCCTCATCTTTGAGGACTACGTTTTGGTGCACAAGAACAACCATGTTCTTGAGATGGTTTAATGGATTGAGTTATTTTTGAGTGTTTCATGATTGATGGAGATTTTTAGGGCTTATAAATCATGTATAAGTGTGTGGCATGCCTTGGTGGAGTTGGTTTTTCTCTTGAACCTTCATGTTTTGGTAATTTCTTGTTTTGGTGCAATTGGGCTTCTTGAAGTCCTAATTGAGAAATTTGGAGATGTAGATGATATGGCCAACCTATATGGTCAATTTTGTGATATGAAAATGATTTTCTCATGATATTTTCACTGTGAAGGCCGACCTATATGTTGTTATTGATTTAACAAAAATATAACTTTTTGTATAGATGTAAACTATAATAAACATCTATTAGATATAAGTTGACACAAGAAAATAAGTTAATAAATATGAAACCCTAGGTGCAAGAGAGGAAGTAAAGGTATTATCATGAAATTACATCACCCCCGAATGGTTATTTTGTGGAACTAGGGCATTCAAAGGTAATCTCGCATAACATAGAGTTATCCCTTAAGATGTGGGACTTGTGGGGCTCGAGATAACTCTTCGAGAAGGCCAATTCCTTTCCTAATCCCACCTACCATAACTACTCCTAATGCAATAAAATACCTATATAATCATATCCTAACATTCCAAGGATATAGGGAGAGAGGTGCATGAAATGAAACCTATACTAAGAGTGGTGATACACCAGAAAAAGGAGTTGTTAGACACTCTTCCTAGCCTACAAAACAGAGAAAGGATGAACTTGGAGAGGGTGGACATGCACCACAGACCAAATCACATACAATTCACCATCCCAAGTAAGCATAAAACAACTAAATCCTGCAATGACACAAGAATATGCACAGATCTTGCAAGCATGATGAGAGGCAAGTGAAAGCAACACAAATAATGCAAAGGATTGACATCGAATCACAAAACACCATTTACATTACTCCATAAAGATACACAATACATCACTTTAGAAAGAAGAGGAAATAGAATGCCATTACAATGTCTAGAAGGAAGGTTTGAAGCCCCAAAAAGGGGATCATGGGGAGAAAAATGATCAAAAAGTTTAAAAATGCATCCCTTTACAATTTATAGAAATGGAGAGAAGATGAAAGACCCGAATGCATGCCTTGTTTAGAAATCAAAATCAATTATTGATGTGGAGGAAACATGGGACACTGGAAAGCCCACTCCCTTCATAGTATTGCCTTGTTAGAGAAGAAAGAGAGCCATCTTGGATCATTAATTGCGTTGGTTGACTATAATTATGTCTAGGCATGCGAAGAAGTAATAATAATTTTGGGCACATTCCCTTCACCAAATTTGAAATCTGATTCTCTTTGGTGCGTAGAGATATCCGAGACTTTTCTGAAAAGTCCAAGAATGCATGAAACAAAGCTCCAGAGAGGAAAGTTATGGTTGTTTGAATTTCTACAATATTTTCCTATTCATCGCAGTGATTTGACCCCTTACTATTGGCCTTGTCATCGGTCATTTCCAACTGCTTTACTTTTTTATTTTTTTATATAAGTAAATTAGTTTGTCTTTTCCACATTGCTTTACTTCTCATTTTCTTCTCTTTGCATTGATTTGAAATTGCTTTGCTGCCTCTCATTCCCTTTGTCTGCGGCGATTTCACTTTACTTTATTGCTTTACTCAAAATAAGTAAATTAGTTTCATTTCACCTCTTTGCTTTACTTTTTTTCCAGACCTATGGTGATTTTACTTTACTTTACTTCTTTACTCAAAATAAGTAAAGAAGTTTCAATTCACCACTTTGCTTTGCTTTTCTCCCAAACTGTGGTGATTTCACTTTACTTTACTGCTTTACTCAAAATAAGTAAAACAATTTCAATTCACCACTTTGCTTTACTTTTCTCCTAGACTGTGGTGATTTCACTTTACTTTATTGCTTTACTCAAAATAAGTAAAGTAATTTCAATTCACCACTTTGCTTTACTTTTCTCCCAGACCTATGGTGATTTCACTTTACTTTATTGTTTTACTCAAAATAAGTAAAGATGTTTCAATTCACCACTTTGCTTTATCTTTCTCCCCCACCTGTGGTGATTTCACTTTACTTTATTGCTTTACTCAAAATAAGTAAAGCAATTTCAATTCACCACTTTGCTTTACTTTTCTCCTAGACCTATGGTGATTTCACTTTACTTTACTACTTTACTTAAAATAAGTAAAGCAGTTTCAATTCACCACTTTACTTTATTTTCCATTTCCTTTGTTAAGTGGTGATTTCAATGTGCTTTACTTGCTTTTACAAAATACTTAAGTAAAGCAGTTCAAATTCACCACTTTACTAAGGAAAGCAGTAATGGGCCATAAATTTTGACAAGATGCTCCATTTTTGAGATCTTGGACTTTTTGGAAATATCTCAACCTCCTCTTTATGTTGAAATCATGAAAATATGGTTTTAATGGGGTTAAGTGGCGAAAAATGGAAAAAAACACTTCCAAGCATAGGGACTTAGAAAAATTGTAGTAAAGTGGCCCCAAGTCCATTTTTCTCAAGTTGTCCATTTTTACGAAGGGGTGAAAATGGATTAAAAAAGGGCTTATCCGATTTACGCTGATGCCAAGACTATGCAAGCTAGAGAAGCGATAAACATGAAGGGGAGACTATAAAAATATGCTTGATAAATTTTGGTATTGTCAAATAATCCTGGATTGGGTTAGGGCACCTAGGAATTGGAGTCTTCTACAGGTGCATGTGTCTCTGTAAGAGCTTGGAACCTAATTTTTCTAGTGTCACAAGGTTGTCACCGATAGTCGATGGATGATTTCCAAAATCTTATATAACCCGCAAAGAGATGATGACCATGATAAAATATGGGAGTTGGGTGAACCCGATGGTCACCCGACCTAGTGAGCTTATGACTAAGCGTTGCACTACATCTTAGACTCCATGTAATTCTTGTGCATGTGTGATAGAATTGTGCCCGAGGATGCCTTTTTTCAAGCACATCCGATAATAGGTAATAACTAGATGTAACAATGTAAATAGATATGTGGATGGAAAATGAACTTCCCTTCCTATACATGTATGCAGAAAATGCATTCCCTTGTCCTTTGAATGAAATCTAGATGGATTCCTTTGATGCTTTTAGAATACGTTTGGATGCAACCTTAGGTGATGATAATAGATGATTAAAGCTTGGTCATTAATTTTGGTCACATAGCTTTATATTTATATGATTCCCTTTACTGATTTTTGTAATTGACAACTATAAGGTTAACCAATAAGAAAATAAGATGCCCAAAAGATAAAAGAAGCCCAAAAAGAGTGAGTAAGGTGGAAAGAGGTCAAGGGCGCCTTGGCACCGACGTCTTGGCTTTGGTGTCTTGGATGAGAGATGGTGTCTAGAGTCATGACAGATAATAAAGTAAAATAATGACAAGGTTTTATAGTGTAAAATACCATAAGGAAGACAAGAAACCAAGAAAAGAGGCCAAATATAGTTGTCAATTACTAGTTTTCTCTCTTAGGAATCATATGAATGCTAGTATGTGATTAGGACCTAGAAATGTACCCAAGTGCATGATTTTGTGTCTACTTTTTCCCCACTTTATGTTGTTGAGTGAATATTCGATAACATAAAGTAAATAAGAGATGCATACCTGATAACCATGGAGAATGTGACAAATGATAGTGTGCCGAGGAGACAAGTGAAAGATTAAAGTAGGGCTGATTCTTGTTGTGTATTAAGGACAGACCATCAAAAGAAGAGAAAAAGAGTAATAAAAGGACCATGTATTATGAAAACTCTGTAAAAGTATGTAAATGTGTGTAAAAGTAGTAAAAGGAAAGTGTGCACCTAATGATCATGAATGTAAAAGGATAGAAAGATGTCCTAAAAATGATGTAGAAGAGTGATTTTTTTGGGAAATCTCATACCACGAGAATTTTTTTGGGAGATCTCATGCCAAGAATGATTTTTTGGGTGATCTCACACCAAGTGCGATTTTTTTGGGTGATCTCACGCCATGGCAGAAGAGTGTTGGGGAGAGAGTTCTAGTGTTACTCTCCTTCCATGACTACTTCTCAAATTTATACACCACTGTAAATGGTGTGATCCGTGTTTACTTTCAAGTTGTACCATATTAGCTCCATATTTTTTCCTTGGAGAAATGGAGAAAGAATGCATTACGCTTTGAGGAGGATTATGCATGTATTGTGAAAGTTTCTCTCGTGAATTGCTGAAAACTATACTAGTATGAGAAATTAATCGTAACTTCCCCGTGACATAGAAACCCATGAGAGGTTGGGGGTGATCGTGTACTAGTGTCTCTAGCTAGGTGTTGGTGTCTATGCTAAACTGAGGACCAAAGTCAGATTATGGGCCATTTTTGTAAATGTAGACTATGTTGTTCCTATACTATGCATATCGATATGAAGCTATGAGATGTTTTATGGGGTGACTGATTCACCCAATGTATTCCCCCTCATTTGGGGTGCATGTGACATCACTAGGAGAATGTGGGCCAAAGAGAGGACGATGCTAAATCGAACCGTGTCCCTACAGGGGGAAGGAATGTGCATGGTAGAAACCAAGGCACATGTAAACAAGAAGGCTAGAAAAATGTGTTATTAGAAAAAATTGTAAGCACACAATAGAAAACAATGTAACAAGTAAGTAGATAATATAGACCACAAAAAGTGGGTTTCATACATGGGACATTGCTCACAATGTCACAAGACAATTAGGGCTGAAGCGCCAAAAGCATATAGTGTGTATACAAGACAAAGGGCATAGCCTAAAAACAATAACATACAATGGAAAATAATGGAAAGCAAAGTGTAACAGACAACCATGGTGGAAAATAGTTCCTAAGGAAAATTTCGCACATGAAGCACCAATTAGCATGTTAGAAAGATAAAGAATATGTCAAAGTGTGTAGTACCAATAGAAATTAGTGTGCTACTAAAAATAGGAAGTAGTAAATAATGAAACGATATCAGATGTGATGTGTAAGACTATAAATCTAGATGTCGTCAAGAGCCTAGGTGGGACATGTAAGAGGTACAAAGTGCAAGAATCATTGTTGTGTGTAAAGATCTGTAAGAAGTCTCGCATTCACAACTAGAGAACAAGTGAACATGCATGTGTATATATAAAATATAAAGACATACTAGATATCCAAGTAACTTAGTAAGAAAAGTGTAATATATGAGTATAAACAAGCAAGAGTAAGTGCAACCAAGATATGCAATATGTTGTGAGTGAGTGAGATGAAATGATATGTAATGTGAATGTGATAGGGGAAGTGCACCTCCCAACGAATGTGTATGTATGTGTATGGAGATGGAATGATATGCAATGTGAATGTGATAGGGCTATACTAAGGATCACCAAATTACTCTCCCTTATTTCTATGGTGGCTTCATCATCTTCTAATATAATTATAATTTTGAAATACTTACCTTATCTAACCCCGTGCTAAGTGGTACAACAACCCTCTCAAAATGGAACACCTCTTAGGTGTTTTCTGACCATTTGACACTACAGTCACAACTAGTCCCATAGGATTGGCAATCCTTACTTGGACCCTATTTCCACTATACACTACCCATTAAAACCTTATTGTGCCTAAGAGAATGTTGGAAGCATAATGCAGATCGAGAGGGGGGGCGCGAATCATTCCTACAAATTTTTTTACTTCATTTACAAATCCATACATTCATCCATTTATCATTCATATTAGGTGTGTATTAAGCATTCACAAGAACATGCAACAAATAAGAAGACACATGAACACCATATATAAGTGGGAAACCCTCATGGGGAAGAAAACCCATTGAAATTATGCTTATATTATAAAAATAAAATAAATTTAGTGAAACACCAACTTCACAAGGAACACCAACCTCTAATTTAGTGAAGCACCCACTCCATAAGGAGGCTATGACCCCCAAGATGACCAAGCACCAACTCATCCACCTGATTATATTTGGTATCTAATTTTTTTGCTACCACAACTGATGGATATCTCTAATTTATCTCACACATTCATCTTCAAACCCTCATTCACACAACTCACTTTTTTTTCTTCTTCTTGGACTTGTTTTGGCTCTAAAAATTGATCTCATGCTTTAAATCAGTAATCAACCTGTAACACATCTGATCAGCACTCAAAACATGCCCTCATACCCGCCAAACATTGACACTAGGGTCACACTTTTCCCTCCAAGAGCACTAGTTCAAAAATGAACTCAAACATCACCTTTATAGGCTTCTCTTCCTCATAAAATCATCATAGGTCGGTCCTATACCTATTGCATGACAAAATAAAATTAATTACATCCCATTTGAATCATTAAAAACAATCACATATGACCCATATGGGTCGGCCAATAAAAAAACCACTTATCATGCACCAACAAGCCTCAAAACCCTACCATTAGAATGAGAAAAATCCACTCACATAAAAACCATAATTTTTCAACCTTCAAAATTCACCAAACATGTGTAATATAACATAACATAACATAACCATACATGGTCGCACATTTACATTATCCAATCAAATTTTTCATTTAATGGGCCCATTGGCTTATTACATTCTCAAAACAATTGTTTCCAATAACCTGATTTTACCTTTAGACCTAAAGAACCCGCAAGATAAACTCAACTATGGCATATGAATACAATATGGGAATCTCATGACCTTTAAATCACTTCTATGCACATTATAACTCATGAAATAACCTCATGTTCAAACCGCATCAAATTTACCCTTTACCAAAACAAGCTGACCAAAAAGTAGTTTTACAAATGCAACTAGTTTGTACGCTTTTTGACACCTTCAATACCTCCAAATGGATTAAATGGATGAAAAATTAATTCAAATTTACTTTCCATGTGATATAAATAATCAAATCAACCATATCATGCTCCAACCAATTCATTCTTTCAACAAAAGCAATCCTGTCTTGAAAAGTAAGAAATCTTCTTGGTCATAAACTGTCATAAAAACCTCATCAAATCAACTCATCATGATAAAAAAATTATACCATAAGACATCTCTCTGCATTACCTTTCTAGATAATATTGTAAATCCTCCCAACTCTAAGTGGAAGGCATTCAACCAAGCTAATCTCATTAAACTTGTTGAAACTACCCCAAAAGCGCCTTTGTCCAGTCAACACAAATGAAACATACTTGAACATTTAATTACATCAACATGACTTAAAACCATCATGGAAATCAATAAAAACTCACATATTCACCATAAATTCCATTTAGTTTGCAACTCCTTTGGACAACCTTTTCACAAACCGTGCTTCTTTAGAAACATACCTATTTGAGTGGGGTCCACTCATCACACTGTTAGGAAATCAATATGTTAGTGCTCCACATGTAAATAATAATTTCATTGGTAATTATTATGGTTATTTTTAATATGTAAGTAAGTGTTTAAATCATATATATATTGTTATAATAATATATATTATGGGAATATTGTTTTAGGTTGGTTGAGGTTGTTAACAACCATCACCTTATTTATAGGATTGTAATCTCCTATATATTTGTAACCTATATTGTTCAATATCAATGAAGAAATATCAAATATTATTATCGTGTGAAGTTTGGTGTACAACACTGGTGTGATTTTTTCAGTTGGTACCAGAGCGGGATTTTCTTTTGTTAAGGAGAAAGATAAATCATGTGTAATGGAAGTATGATAGATTTGTGCAGTGGCAACAAGATTACTCTATGTTGTCCCGTATCATGTTTTTTCTTTCATAAAATCATTTCATGTTTTTCTGTAGAATCTTCCCTATCTTCCTTCCATGAGTGCAGATCTTCAAGCCTGAAATTGATCAAACTTTATCTGATTTGGCTAAAGAAATCGGTCATGTGGTGATAAATATGTCTACCTTCTGATATATTGGATGATTTAGATGGATCTCATGCTCAATGTGGTTGGTGACTACCAAAGAGATTCATTTTTTGTCATCTTATGCTAGCATTTGAACCACATACGGTCTTACGTCCTTCATTTTAGCATTTTGTATCATTTTTGAGAAATATGTGTTCAAATCGCTAGTTCCTATTACCATAGAGAATGAACTGATCACTGTTTGAATTCTACTTTTGCACTTCACAATGTTTATTTTATGCATCCTCATTCCAAGGCACGTAATCGATCTTAGATTTTACGTCTTTTTACCAATTGAGATATTTTTGTACTACTTTCTGGTTGTATTGTCAAGTCATGTGCAATACTACAAGGTTCATAGTTGTTAGGGAAGACAGAAGAAGTAAAAGTGTGGAGAATTTGGTCAAAATAAAACAAGTAATGAAAAATTCTATTTGCTAACAGGTTTTATGCCCTACATATTGGAGCGTCATGATCGTCTTCCATGTGTGTGTATTCAAATTGTTGGTATGTGTGTTCCTCACTATATATGCATTGATTTACTCACCATGTAGTTGTCAAGCCATTAAAGCTTTTCATTATCATTATTTACCAAACCATATTAAAAGCCATTTAGGTTTACATAGTGTTTTGTTTTTAAGTTGTTGAGTGGATAGTTTATAAGAGTTAAGTGGTTTTGGTCAATATTTATAAATGGATAAGGCTAGAGATTAAGTTCTATTAACTTTGGATTTATATTAGTCTCAAATGTGTCCCATTTATTTTTCGTCAATAGTGATCTTTATGTAAGTTTACAATTCGGGATAAATATGTTAATCCCATAGTAATCTTCTTGTGATTCATTTGTCTAAAATATTGTCATGTCAAAGTATTTTTATAGCTCTTGTTGTATCGTTAAGTTATATTTTGATTCATGTCAATGTAAACAGTCAAATGGTCGTTTTAGTGTCAAAGTGTCAAATATTGTAAAAATAAAAGTCTCATACGGATGTATTTTTGGGCGAACCCGACATTCAATAAATATTTCAAAATTATGGGAGAGATTTTCTTCTAAAATCAACATGCAAAGTTTGAACTTCGTGTTCACATTTCGCTGAGCTAGCAGCATCACACCAAAGAACGGAGGAAAACGGAGGTTGGAGGTCAATCAACGACCTCTTGTCGATGCCGCCAATGATGGGGCTGTATAAATATTTGGTGACGTATGTGTGAAATTTGCTTTTGTTGTTGCGGTGTGGTTTCCATTATGTTTAGTGTTCCAATTTTCAATAAGTAGAAATGTAAAATTGAGGGGTGGAACATGATCTAATGTTCCATTTCCAGTTTTCATTTTGTGTGTATGAGTAGCAGTAATTCAACAAATTTTCATATGTTATTCCCTACAGTGAGATATTGATGAGGACTAATAATAGAACTTGGAACATCATGACGTGGTTATAGGTAAACCACTTGAAAACCTTCATTTGTGGTTTGTGGTAAACCAATAACAAAACCACCATTCTTGGTTGTTGGTAATCCATTCGCAAAACCATCACCTTGTGGTTTGTGGTAAACCAATTGCAAAACCACCATTCTCAGTTTTTGGTCAACCATTTGTAAAACCATCCTTGAGGTTTGTGATCATCCTATGAAAATCACCAGATCATGAGCAGGTGCAAGTAAAAGGTAGGTTTTCCCCATGTTCACACTAAGGGGGAATGTTAGGAAATCAATATGTTAGTGCTCCACATGTAAATAATAATTACAGTGGTAATTATTATGGTTATTGTAAATATGTAAGTAAGTTCTTAAATCATATATATATATATATATATATATATATTTATAACAATATATATTACGAGAATATTGTGTTAGGTTGGTTGAGGTTGTTAACAACCATCACCTTATTTATAGGATTGTAATCTCCTAAATATCTCGTAACCTATATTTTTCAATATCAATGAAGCAATATCAAATATTATTATCGTGTGAAGTTTTTCATACAACACTGGTGTGATTTTATCATCACCACAAGCTCTATTATACCTTTCTAGAAATTTGGAGGAGTCTTCTACAACATCCAATCATCACTTTTTCACTAGCAATCAAAACATGCTCTTTATACTCACTTTTCTCCAATATGCTCCTAACTAGGGTTTAGCTAGGGTTTCAAACCACTTTACCTTGTTAACGATTGTTCATTAAAGTGTGACAATAAAACCACGTCATTAATTTTTTGAAAGCTTCATATCTAACCTAAGAAGTTATTCCAAAGATCTCAGGTCCCCATGTAAAACATATAATTAAGAAAAAACACCGAAGGTCAACTTTTGCTTTAAAACACACTAGAACTTACCTAGTTTCACCAACACTTGCATATCTTGAAATTATCATTGCAGAGAATGACCTAAAACTTGTCATGAAACATCATGAAAAATCTCTTCCTGTCCATACTTACCATCTAGCTCAAATTTTCCTATAACTCTCTAGCCAATCTCATTTACATGTGTTAAACTACCTATTTATCACTTGTTGCTTCCTAAGGACCTCATAGAAGCACCAACCTATTGAATGCAGAACTGAAACTCACCAAACATGCCTTTTATTCCATCACCATACTGCTACCATGATTGGAAAAGAATGATTAGTTCCATTTATCATACCTCCTTACCATTCAACATGCTCTAAGGTTAGAAACAAGCCGGAATGACCCAAATCAACCATGAAATGACCATGTTGACCTTATGAAGACTCAAAAACACCTATAACACACCTCATAGACCATATATGACATCATGAAAACCTCCAAAAACTCTAGAGATATCAAATAGTGACTATACTAGCTCAATCGTGCACCAGAGACCATCGATCTTTACCAAACTTGACACAACCAATCACTCTTCATGATTGTCACCTCATGGAGACTCACATGACCACATAAAACCCTTTTCCATTAATGGAGCTAACATAAATGACATAAAAACAAAATGGGCAAATGAGAATACTATAACCATTACCAAAAAGAAGAGGAAAGTAATGTCGTTAACCATGATGATACATATGTTTCAAATTTTACATTTGAATTAATTAATCCTTTGGTATTAAGTAGGGTTATAGATAAACACAATCCTTGATCACATATGTTGCAACAAAAGGAATGACAAGGTCAATCCTCATCCACTCAAATGTGCATATTATTATACAAACAAATGGGATATGAGAAAATAAAAGGTTGAGTTAATACGACCATGAAAATGGGTCCCGTGACTTAAAAATTTCAATCGATTAAATTTCCTTGTGCTTAAGCATCAAATCTTCATGCTTATAACATTCACCAAAACCATATGTTATCCTTACAAGTTACAAGTTTTCTCTTTTCGCTTTAAGACATTAAGAGTAAATATCTTTTACTTTATTTCATATACACTAACATTTTAGATATGTTTTCCACTTGACATCACTAAATGTGCATACAATTTACATGATAACCATATCTGATATTTACTCATTTAATTTTGTTCTTTCTACATTTACATTGTGAAGTTAAGTCTCCACTTATCAATTTACGTGGTAAACATTTAAGCAACCAACCCCTATAAATTTATGACACCCACATCCCACCATGAGTCATATCTATGTTTAAATACATACTCATCCAAAGCAAGTCTATATTTAAGGTGGGGTTCCACACTATACATAACAAAAATTTCACATATGTTCCCATTAACACACGACTATCGAAGGATAAAGCAAAACTTAGTTTCATGCTTATAATTCCTTCTTCTATGATGAGGTATCATCATACACATACTATTAAAACAATAATATTAAACCTTCACAACATTTAAACGTTAACTTTCTTTTCATTATTCAAAAATCTCCATGATATACCCTTACAATCCTACTATTGCCCCCTTGACAATTATCAAGTACTAGCTACCAAGTTTTTGGGTGGACAATCATGTCATTTTGGATTATCTCGCCTAAGAATTTTTTAAAGGTTTGACACCCCAAAAGAGTCACAAAAAGATGCCACAAAAAATATCACCTATAAGTGGAATATCCATCCACCACTAATTTAAACATGAGTCAAGCAATTTAACACGTGAAGGAAAGGGTTGTGACCATAGTCAAAGCACCATAGCAATATAGTTTAAGTTGAATTTGAGATAACCAAATTCAAGTCTCATTTCCACTAGTGTTATAACTCTACCATTTTAATTAACCACCTTCCCAAGTGCTAGATAAAACACTAAACAATTAGATGCTTTTTGGTAGGGAACATATGATTTGAATAACATAACAACTAAAGGTAAAAGGTTCAAAGGTTGGCACATGATGTATATACATGACAACTATATTATTTTCCAAGATTACGACTCCAGAGGGGCCAAGTTTAAGTTCTCTATTAAAAATCACACAAAATTTTGAGATTTTACCTTAATAACCATAAGCACAACTTCCAATGAAATTTAAGTCAAAAGTATAATATAGTAAATTCATCATCCCATTAATCTGTACACAATACAAGAAGATAAAGAATTTTGTTCTTACATTAATAAAAGTATAGTTATTAAAGAAGGGTATATTTCTAACTCCATTAAAATTACACTTTTTGCAAATAACAACTTTAAACTTTGGTTTCCATCATTATTTAAAATATCGATACGCCTATGGGAAATATCAAATAAGCTACGGCCGCATTAACTTTCATTACTCCCAACATGTGTGCGGGATTCTTAATATCTCGGGACGGTAGAAAGACAACTACATTTCATACAAAGCAGTTTAAACAAGGGTTTCGAGGACAAGAGTTGCAAGCATTTCAGAGAGGAAAAAATGGGAGGAGCCCCATGCCAGGTTGAACCCAAAGCAGTGATCGGAATGGAAGAGCAACAAGGAGTTGTGGAACCTCCTCAAGCAGGCGGAATCACAAACTTCATTGATCAAATTCAGGGGCACGATCAGAGCATTTCAATCCAATTCACTATGGATTGGAAGGATCGAAAAGTGGAGTATGGAGGACATAAAATCCCCATTAATGAAGAACTAATTGCCAAAGCTATAGGCCTGGAGATGGAAGGCTTTTGTTTCTTCAACAAGAGGATCAACAAAAAGGCTGAGGAGAAGAAGTTTGCTGCTGATAACGAGGAGCTGGTTTTTGTTACTGTAGGTTTGAGGGTAAGTTCTATCCCATCGCCCTTTGATGAAATCACCCATATGATGGTCCGGTACATATCTTTGGAAGGGAGATATGTTACAGTTCCTATTAAACACCTGGTGTTCCTTAACCATTTCCATAGGAAAATCACATGTCTGCTTCCCACATTATCTTTTGAACTCCCTCAAACGCTCCATCTTGGAGTTTCAGAAGCATACCCATGCTATCCCCCGCATCAAGGTCTTATTTTCTTGCTGCACAAGCTCTGTGTTTCTAAATACCCTAGTCTCCCATCCTCCCCCAACACTGTTCCACTCTTTCCCACCACCACTACCCCCACCCCCATCCCTTCCACCACGTCCAAGCCTAAAACAAGGAACCATAAGAAGCCCAAATTGGACACCCCTGTTTTGAGCAGAGTCCTTCATAGCAATAAGGAATTGGAAGTTGTCCAAAACCTATTACACATCAGTAGTGCAGGCCATGAAGAGGCCTTACAAAAAGAAGGAAACAATACTTCCCAAAGGCTGGAAGCCTTGGAGAATGAAATGATGAAATTTAAAGAAGTGCAGCATTTGGCCAAGCAAAAAGGCAAAAGGAAGATGGAAGATGATACTGATCTTGGCAATAAGCAAGTTGAGGACATCTACAAAAATCTTAACTCCTTGGAAAATCATCTGGGGAGAGCAAAGGATCGCCATGAACACAACATGGAAATTTTTAATGCAATCAGTGATTTCCTTGAACAACATGTTCATAGCATTTCTGTGCTTAGTGGGATCCTAGACACTCTGTGGGGAATGGACAAGGAGAGCAGTCAAACCATAACAAAGTTGGATGCTAAGGACCCCACACACATGAAAACGGTGGCTCTCTTTACCTCGCTACAAACTATTAAATCCATAATTACTAGAGCTGCCAAGAAGTAAAGGAGGTCTTCGTTGCAGATGCTGATTTTCATCATTCTTTTTGTTGTTTTTTGTTGTTTTTGGCTACAATGTGGTAGCACACACTCTATTTTTCTTTTCGTTGTAACTTTTTGGTTACGGTTGGCTTTAACGCCTATTTTGGATGTTGATCCATTTTTTGTGGAACCTATTAATGTTTTATCTGGCTTTTAGGCCCTCTATGTAAACAGGGTATAGTCCCTTCAAAACTATTTACCATTAATAAAAAAATATTGACACACCACCTACAGCCTCTCAAGTTAGTGTAAACAAGGTCAAAAAAAATACGCTGACATGGATTTCCTCTACAACTAACAATTCTTCACATACATATGATTTTCCATTTACAAAGAAATTGAAACACTTGTACGAAACAAAAGAGAGTAAAAATCACATAAGTAGTTTTTAGTTATCAAACTAGAGAGAGAAAAAGGGAAGAGAGAGAAACACCATATTACCCACAAGCTATTTTGACCAAACAAGAAACATAAAGGATTTATATAGGTTCATGTAATAGTTTTAGTAGACTTTCCAATAGTTATTTAGCTAGAGAAGGTTTAGCGACAATTTCCTAATATTACAATAAGTTAAATGAACATCTAATTTAGCCCAAATGGCCTAGAAACTGGGTTGAAAAATATTTTTCCGAACTCAAACTCACCAAGAGTAAAGTTTCCTCAATTCTCCTATCTACAGGATTCCCAAGAAGTTGACGAAACTAGGATCGACAACTAAGATTCAAATGGAGGTCGTTTGTTTGGAGTTACTTGTTATGATTGTGTTACTTCAACTTGTCGCCGAATGACCAGAGGCCTACAAGACCCCCTTACAATGCGAGATTTCAAGTTGATTTTATCAAAACTAAAGTTTGACTATGATTGTCCTCTAAAAATACTAGAGGTATGAGGTGACGAAACTTCATTTCTCAATGCGGTACCAAAACCATGATACAAAACCAAATGGAATTATTAACTCACAAAAACTATCCAACACTACTATATTGACAAACGTGCTCTAGAAAACCAACAAAAATTTATCGAACGAATATCTCGCATTACTTTTAGGGATTGATGTGGCATCCCACATCACCAATTACCATATTCAAGGCATCATTTTCCACCACGGGATTTGGAGGGGTATTTTGTGCATCTAAGAAAATTTGTGCTTTTATTAAATTTTGCAAGAGTACAATCGACAATTATCAAAAAGTCTCAAGTTCAATTTTTTTGTCATTTGGGAGGTTGTCGTTATCCTAACCCATCGTCTAAGTTTTGTATTATCACAGTAAGTTTTACCAAGCGAGATTAATATTCAATATAAATCCTTTAAATGTGAAGTAATAAAGCAGATTCAACGTTTTTGAGCTATAACTTATTTCCAAATCTTAGACAAAACTATATATTTTCTTCATTTTAATTTTCTAACTACAGAGAAATGGAAAAACTATAAATTCGAAGACATGTTAGAATAGAGAGAAAACCATTCGTTAATCGATGAAGCGGTGAAAGAGAAGAGCTCCATGGTTGGTTTGAACATGCCCACTCTATAAGTCCACCAAGAGCATTTTGTCAACCAAAGGCACGTGCATTCCGTAAGCTTCCAAAATTTATACAATGATAAACATTTACTTTCAAATACACGCTTGAAATTTCATAACCTTCTCTAAAGCTCACATGTTGGCACTAATGAGGGAGAAAATCCATTGTAAGGACAAAAATGATTGTTGCCAACATGATAGAAATAAACCAAATAGAGATAATGTTCTAACATTCTAATATAAAGGAACAAGTATGTTATGTTGGCCTCGCATTAAGATACTCACACTCCACTCTAGGGGTTAAATTTTGACGGTTGCTTAGTCATTTTTTTGTGATTTTAGCCGTAAAATACTTGCAGATTTCTGAAATAACCATCACACGCGACTTGTATATTTAAAATCCGACCATCATTTTTAATATATATGTATATGTAAGTTATATTAATATATAATAAATATAGTTAAATAAATATAAAATAATCTTTTGTATATTTTATTAGTATAGTATAAATAACCTATTTTTGAATTTTTGAAGGGCAAGTATTGGAAAATTACCGTCACAGAAAAATTGTTTTCCAGGCATAGGTGGCCATCAAATTTAACCCATGCTCCACACACATTACCCACATTGTCATACATTTAAGCCATGTCATATTCCCACTAAGCACCCAATTAGAATCCATCAAACCACTGCATCTTGAGCAATATTGGGTCCATTGCAACTCTATGGAATGAGATATAATGGTAAGTACAACCTATGCCACACAACTCATTCAATGCCCAACTCATACAAACTCATGTCTAAAATGAATGAAGCCACATTTTCTTTGGCATTTTGTCAAATAGTTAACGCATATTTTTTATACTTTTACATTTTGCATCGATCTAGTCATAACACTTGCAACTATAATATCTAAATAATGCCTCATCCCCTCGTCATGTTTCAAAGCTCCTTTTTTTTTTTTACCTTTTTTTTAAATTTTTAATTTTTTAATTTTTTTCCCCGCAGGATAAATAGGAGGTTTGAAAGGTTTTGAATTTTGGCTTTACATTTGCCACGCCTTAGCCTGGAAGGTTTCCATAGCCTTGTCAACGCACCGATTTAGTGCAAAATTGTGACACCCACATATTTAACACACAAAACACAACGGCAAAATTAGCGGAACAATAATTTTTGTCTTTAATTGCACACTACACAACACCACATGGGATCCAAATAAAGAAACTTGACATCACATAATACACTTTCAAAAACATTGACCCACTCATACAATAGATAACATAGGCTACACTTGAATGTCTTACTCAAATGACGTAAACCAAGACAATGACCCAACTACGGTAAGACACATAGGATAGACATACTCAACAACATGGCCTTTTTATGGTTTACATATTTATTAGATTTAGTTTTCCATTACATAAATTTATAGGTTTGTAGTGAATTTAACTGGTAAGCGTGTAAAATTTCCTTTTTTAAAGAATTTCAAATACTTTATTTTCATATAGCATTAGCCTTTAAAAAAGAATGCACTATTGGTTCCTTTCTCAATTTCCATTAATTATCCACAACTCATTTGTTAATTAAATTCATTTTATACACCTACGAGCCTCCTAATATTCATTCTTACATTAAAGGTTTGTTTCTCAAAATATGTTTAATTGACGTTAAATTTTATCCTCATTATGAAAAGGAACTAACAAGATGTTAAGGTTCTACTTTTCGAGACGTATATTCGATGTTTAAATTTTACCTTTGCTAGACAAGGGAAATATCGTGAGGTCAAGGAAGATATATTAAGTTTTAAAGGGTGATTTAGATTCAAGATATCTCTTCCCATAAACATCCTTCCATCATAGTACCCTATTTTTCATGTTACAGTTTGTTATAGTTCAACAATTAGTTTAAGTCGATTTAACATTTACACGTCATAAATTTATTTTTGTCATATAAGAGTTTGTGTTGGCTCAAATGCTTGATTTCTCCAAGGACAATTCATATTTTTTAAAAAAAGAGAATTCCTAAATCAATTATGAATACTTCAAGCATAACTTTATTTCTAAACAAGTATCTTATTTACTCTTGTTTTCCATTACTCTTACATGGTTACTTTGGAATCTTATTGGCATTGTTTTAGAACAATTGTAATTCAAATGACACATAATTTACACTTAGGGATTCATGACTACAAGGAGTGGTGACCCTATACCTAACAACTCATTTCATCGCTCTTAAAAACCCAAGTATTAAAGCATATAACAAGACAACCCAACAACTATATGCTTTTCAAATTTCTTCCAAGGAACTATTTAAATCGTTTAGTAAATGCATCAATGTTTCTTTCACCAATACCCTTAAGAGGGGCTCCATGATCTATTAACTTCAAAATCAATCATGGATGGGGAAACTACACCCTACGAGAAAGCACATGGTAATCTACTACTAAGGGTCACAATTATCTAAGAGGGACAAAGGGAGTTCCAAAAAAAAAGTTATAAAATTTTATGTGTTTCAAAATCCTTCTAAGGTAATATTTACAATCATTGGTAACAATACATCATAGCTCCTTGTTTATTAGCATCATAAGAGGTCACTTGATGTATTACATTCATTTGTACTCGAGGGTTTCTACACCCTACCACAAGTCAAAATTAGAGTAATCAAATATCCCTTTCTTGCAAAGCCTTCGTGCCACTTGAGGTATTCCAAGACTACAATTTCTCACTTTCATTAACACTTAGCGTATAAAGGGGTTCCATTAGGTTTATTTAAATTCCAATTGCACTTAGGGCTCTATGCCTGACTATAGGTTAGTTTAAGGTGTGGAAACATATTTATCCAATTAAACCTTCGTAAGAGACAAAGGTGTAAAGTTGTTATTGCTAGCCAAGGTGACATATTTATTTGTGAGGAACTAAAGAGATCATTAACATGAGTTTAATGCATAGTAAAACTAGTGCACTAACTCCACTTGTGTCATCAGGATCTTATGAAGGGTTCATTCAATGATGAAGGTATCCCAAACTATCTTCTTAAGAATATGGTTGACCACTAGGACACCAAGGTCCAACACGAACATTGAACTCTAACTCGTCCATGAAGATGAGTAGACCTATGACACCACAAAGTGTTTGTCCTATTTACCCTATGAATGACAAGGTTACTCAATTGATTTGTTGCTTCGTGTAAGGACACTTAAGTTATAGAAATGGTATTTGAAGAATTTTCTTAAGTGTAGGACAAGAAGTCTAATTATGAGGATTAAAGTATTTCTTAAGACATTAGGGTTTTAAAACCTAGATGTGACATGATTGAGAGGGAGGGTACAAAAAGGTTGCATACTTGTTTCATTTATATGGTTTAAAAATGATAATTTACTTCCAAATATTTTGATTTTATCTATGAACCACAATAACTATTAGGTAGGTGATTGTTTCAATCGTCTAAACCATGAGATCCATATTTAAATTCAAATGGGCTTAACACCTATGAAGTGAATGATATGATTTTTACCCATTTACAAAATTCAACTATCTTCCTCATTTATCTAGCTAACATAGTTGTTCCTACATTAATTATGTGTCACTCCTACTAGTGTTGTAAGGTTAGCTTTAACACAAGGAAGATACAAACAACATAGTTTTCCATGTACAATGCTTGAAATATAAGATTCCAAGAGGAACAATAGTCTTCAACACATTAATTTTTATAATGCAATTCTCTTTAATTAAATTTCATTTAACATTCGTAATTTATATCAATATACAATATCTTAATGCCATCTCACTTGATTACAACATATCACACTCTAATCCTTCTTATTCAAACTACCGCAACAATGTTGCAATCAGTCCTAAGACTGAGTATGGAAATCCCCTACACTCAAGCATAAATCCACACATTCATCATTTTTAACATTTTCAATTAAATAGGAGAGAGAGGGGGAAGAAGACAATGTTCATTTCTCATGCATTCACACTTTCACATTCAGTTTGCACTTAATATTTTGGTACTAGAGAGAGATAGTAAGGATGAGAGAGAAAGTTAAGAGACATTTTATTTTCCATTCAAAATATCATAACCATTTGCATTTCATGTCCATTATGATTTCATTTCAAACCAATTTACATTTCCTAATTCATTTAAGTTTTGAAATCAATCAAGTATCATATTCGTTTCTAGAGAGAGAAGAGGATGTAGAGATAAAATCACCATACATTTCAAAATTAATTTATACGAGATAAAAGATCGAATAAAATTCTACATAGAATTGTTTATCACTCTTTTTTGTTATTTATGGGATGGAGAAAGAAATGGAATTATTTTCCTATCACACCTCAAGAGGATTTGATCTATCCTCACTATTTTAGGGTTGTAGGTTGTGCCTAGAGAACCCTTTTGTAGCCTTGTTGTTTATGGAGGAGATGGAGATGTCCTTCCTAATGAAGTTGTTAAGGAGACCTTGAAGAAAATATGATCAATGCAACAAAATCTAACTCTCATGAGTTGTCACTCTAGATAGTGGAGATATTCTCTAAGCAAGGTTCAGGCCACTAAAGACATTTGGAATCCTGATTGTTTCTACATTTTTGGTAGTAAAAATTATGCATTTATATACATACATGACAAACAAGGGTAGTATGGGTAGGATTGGTTGTTTTAAATGAATTTTTGGAGGGAGGTGAGGTAGAATGAACTTGTTTTTCCAAGATCTTTGAAATTTTTTACAAAATGGAAAGCTTAGACAACAGAATGCTTCAGAATAGCTAAAATGTTCCTTTAACTAGAATATGTGCTTCAATGGAGGCCCAGATTAGCACTTTTTCACACAATCTATGAGATTCTAACATGAAGGCTCGAGTTGGAAAACCCAATAAGCATCAAGATCTGAGCCCAATCATGCCTGAGGTACACCAGAGGCTTATAGACAATCTCTCAACAGATGAAAGAAAAGTGATTTTAAATCATTTATTTCACTCCCAGATGAAAGCTCTTCTGAGAAATGAAATTGCAGATGCCACTAAACTATCACAAGGATTGAGACCTGTGTGATTAAGACAGATTTTGATACAAGATTGCAACAAGAACAAGAAAAACTATTTGCAGACATTCAGAAATGAAACAAACACATTTTTGCTCAAGATCAACACAGAATAACTCGAGTTTGATTAAATTTATCAAGCAGGGAAAGTTTCTAGAACAATCTTAGAGCTTTTCAATGGATGTACACTCACAACCACCTTGACATGATCAAATTTAAAACAAAAGAGATATACAAGCTTCTCAAATGGCTTCTCAAAAGACAGGCTTTGTCAAATTTTCCTCTTAGGAATTTTCTTCGACCTCTAACCTCTAACTCCAACCATTTACATGATAAATTTGTGCCATTTATAACATTTACAAAGACCCCTTTTTCCCCCAAAAATCAAAAACATTGAGTGCCACCAGTGCTTGCCATGATCATGATCGTGATTCCTTAATCAGATATGTAAAAAGTCACCAGTGCTCAGGGGGAAGATCTCTTCAAATATCTCCCGCATTCAACTCCTTCCTCTAGAAAATCACTCTTCCTTCTATTCACCAACCACTTCCACCCCTAATCTATCAAATCTGGTTCCTTGCGTGCTCTGGGAGAAGAAAAATAGAAAATCAGATCGAGCAATATCGTAGACCATTTTAATGGTGAAAGACGTCTCAGATCTCCCCACCAAACTTAGATATCAAAATTAACTCTCTCTCTTTGTTTGGCATGTAGGAAATACCAAGAAATCATGAAGACTCACACTTCCAAGAGTGTTTTCAAGTAAAAATGGGGGAAAATCAGATTCAGACACAACTTGCATTGATCTTTACTTTGAATTTGGGTCATCCACGTGGAAGATTCAATTTAAAATGGGCCCGGGGTTTCCTTTTGACTTTTTTACAACTTTTGAAAAATGTAAAATTTTCACATTTTTGCCTCCCCACCCTTGAGAAATGAGCCTGACACGTGTCCTAAGGTGGGTCCCAAAGGAACCATGGCCAAATTCTACCATTTCACCTCTTTTTTGGAAAAGGAAAATTTTTTCAAAGTTTTCCCCGCAGCTCCACCCTTGAAAAATGGGCCTGACACGTGTCCCAATGTGGGTCCCATTGGAACCATGCTTCCTTTTTTACTTTTAACTCTTTTTTCCCAAAAGGAAATTTTTTCCAAATTTTCCCGAGAGTCCCACACTCTCCGCCATTTGACTTTGAACAAGCTTTGACCCTTCCTTTATCGGGCTTCATGGGCCATTTTTGATATTTTAACCCTTTGAGAATAAGAGGCAAAAATTCCAAGTTGCCCCCGATGGTCCGCTTCCCCACCCCTTTTGACTTTTCAAACTGCCACGCATGTCACAATGGTGCACCTTGAGATGGTCCCCAAAATTTGAGACCTTGAAAAGAGTGGGCTCACCACATGTCCCTGGCCTAGAAAAAATTTTTTCAAGGCTTAAAGCTCAAAGTGGAAGGGTGCCATGTGTCAGAGTCCGAGGCAATCTCCTTTGGCCACTTGAAAAGTCCAAGAAAAATGCAAAGTGAGCGGAGGCCTCCAAGTGTCCTCCTGGTGCTTCTTTAAAATGAAACTCAAGGCCGATCCCCAAACATGCGTGGTTCCTCCACGTGTCCTAGACCTCCCAAAACCTTTTTTAAAAAAGACTAAGTATGGGAAGACCCAGCGGAAGCCTCCACGTGTCTCTCATGGCACAATTTTTCAAAATGGCCCAAAGTTTGAGACCCCAAATGAGCGGGCTCGCCACATGTCCTCTCTTCCGCCAAACTGTATTAGTTGCATAAAAATTTGTTTAAGTCTAAAGTGGGAAAAGAAAAGTAGTGGAAACCTCCACGTGTCCTCCCGGCATAACTTCAAGGCCAAACCAAAAGTGAACTTTCAAATGAGTGTCGTTCCTCCACGTAGACCAATTTTCAAGTTGAGGTGATTTATAAAATTATGAAGTACCCCACCGAGCCACATCCAACCAAAAGAGGCCACATTCCCTATGATGCAAGGATGCAAATTTGACCAGGGAGAAATGCCCGTCAAACCGTAAAATGTAAAAATGACCATTTGAGCCAAGGAGATGAAATTTTTTCCAAGGACAGAGGATTTAGAAATGTTACAAGGCTCAAATATTCTCTTAGAGCTACATCCATTCATTTTTTATCAAGTATTTGGGGAAAAAATGACAAGGGAAAAAAATCTCGACTATGTGGAAAATGGAAAGAATGGGAAAGCCCAAGTTTTTGAATGAACAGAGAATGGGAGACCCAAATTACAGACCTTTTTCAGAGGGACAAGAGAAACAAGGAAACAAAATGGACCCATACGTGATCTTGACCCAAGAACAAATTAATTATGGAAAAAAAGAAAGCAGAGACTTCTCAAGCACAACATGGGAGAAAATATGACAGAGGCCATAAATCGATAGATTTTCAAAGGAAAATTGGGGTGAGACTATTTTGAGCACCAACATCGGCTCCGACTCAGGGATGGGCACTCCCTGTGAGTGCCACAAGAACAAAGGTAGACCAAGTGCCAAAAATATCCATTGGGAAAAGGAGTCATCTTGCAGAAAGAGAAAAAAGAGCCATCTCCCAAAAAAAAATAGAGAAACCAACAAAAAATAGGTCACCAAGGACCAAAATGAGCAAAAACACAAAAAACAAGAAACAAACAACAACTATACACTATAAAAATATTTTACCTTGATTCTGGGAATCAATCCAAGAAATGCTTCAAATGCCTACCATTAATAGGAGCTCAAGAAATTCACCATCCAAATCCTTCAAGAAGAAGGTATGTTCACCAATTCTAATATCAATGGAGTAAGGGCCCATCCATAATGAGTCAAACTTTCCATGCTTGCCCTTATCTTCATGCCTGCTATCCCATAGTAGCACAAGATCTCCAACATTGAAAGCTCTGGGAGTGACCTTCTTGTCAAATAACTTCTTCAACTTTTCTCTAAACTTTACATGCCTCTGGTGGGATGCCCTCCTTTCTTCATCAAGTTCAACAATCTGGTTAATGTGAGCATCATAAGGACTTACTTCTTGATCCTCCTAGTTGTTGAATGAACTGATATGAGGATAATTGCATATGAAGGGGCAAAGCAGGCCTGAGTTCCATACACCAACTCAAATGGACTCTTTCCAGTGGCTCTTTTAATAGTGATTCTATCAGCCCAAACAACAAACTTCAACTATTCACCCCATTTTCTCTTATTCAGCTCCAAGGTTCTTCTGATAATCTTCAGCAGGTTTTTATTACTGGACTCAGCTTGTCCATTTCCTTGGGGATTGTAATTAGAGGCATATGTCAAGTTGATCCCATATTCTTGGCACATTTCCACCAAAGGTTTAGCTCTAAAACTCATGGCATTATCAAGCTACAATCTTGACTGGCACCCCAAACCTATGTAGATGATGTGGTTTAGCACAAAAGTCCATGACAATTTGGTGTGTTGCCTTCTTGGTGGGGATTTCCTCCACCCATTTAGTAAAGTAATCAAGTGGCTACAAGAATCCACTTATGGCCAACACTTGAAGGGTCTGAAATCTCACCAATGAAATCCATTCCCATTGCTTGAATGGGGCTTCAATTGATACAGGCTGCAAAGGAAGGGAGCCTAAAGCTTTCAGTCTTCTAGAGAAGTGCTGAAACTCTCACATCTTCTAACCAAAAAGGTTGTATCCTTGAAGAGAGTTGGCCACCAATAACCAGCCCTCATGATCTTGTGTGTTGTGACTTGCAAAAAATGCCCCCACAAACTCCTCCATGGAGATCAACAATTATCTTGGGGGCTTCTTCTTCAAGTAATGCACCTTAAGAGGACTCCCTCTGGGTTTTCCAAGCTAACCCATAATCAGTAATGACATATTTTTGGGAAGCCAACTTAAGAGCTCTTTTCTGGTTCTTACTTAAATACTCAAGGGTAGTATAAGTGTCTGAGATAAAAATCACATCCTTGTACCACTCAGAACTCATCAACCTTTCAAAAACACCTACCCTTTCTTCTTCTACCTCATTTACCTCAATAGTTTGCAAGTTGCTTTCAGCCATAAGCTTAGCCAAGCCCAAACCTCTCACCAACTTCATGGTTTGGATATCCATATCATATTCTTGCAACTTGTTCACCCACCTGCATTTTTCTTGAGACTTCCATCTCTGATAAGATGTCCTTCACCATGGTGTGGGGAACATAAGCAACCACTTTAGAACTTAGAATGTAAGGCCTAAAAACCTTTGTTGCTTTTACCAAGGAAAATGCTTGTTTCTCCATAATAGTGTATTTCAGCTCAGCCCCCTGCAAGGCCTTACTGAAAAAGGAAATTGGCCTCTCAGCCCCTTCATCATCCTTTCAACACAGAGAAGCAATAGTGTTCTCTGAAGCAAAGGAAAATAGTTGGAAAGGCTTCTTATAGTCTGGAGCTGCTAAAACAAGGGCATGCTTTAATGCCTCCTTGATCCCATTGAAAGCTTGGATGGTAGTCTCTTCCCATTTGATGACCTGGTCCTTCTTTAGCATGGAAGTGATTGGAATGGTCAACTCAACAAAGTTTGATATGAATCTCCTGATGAAGTTTATCTTCCCAAAGAAAGACTGAATTCCTTTCTTGGTTCTTGGAATGGGACTTTTTGATGGCCTCTACCCTTTCTGGATCAATCATCACCCCTTCTTGTGACACAATGTGACCAAGAAACTTTTCCTTCTACACTCCAAAATGGCACTTCTTTGGATTGAGTGAGATGCCATATTCTCTACATCTTATCAACATCTTCTCCAAGTGCAGCAAGTGATCACTTCTCTTCCTAGAAAATATAGTTACATCATCTTGATAAACTACAATAAACTCATTGATGTAACCAACAAAAGCAACATCCATTGCTCTTTGAAAGGTGGCTCCAACATTCATCAAACCAAAGGGCATCCTAACATATACATATGTCCCCAAGGAGTAGTAAAGGTTGTCTTGATCCTTTTTGATTCCTTCACCACAACTTGGTTATAACCAGAGAAACCATCTAGGGTGGAGAGAAATTCAGAACTAGTCACTAATTGCAACATGTTTTCCATATTTGGTAAAGGATAATTATCCTTCATTGATGCTCTATTTAGATTCCTAAAATCTACACACAACCTGATATCACCATTCTTCTTTCTTACTGGTACTAGGTTTGCAACCCAAGAAGAATACCTTGTGGGCTGAATAATCCCTCCATCTCTTAGCTTCTTCAGTTCCTCTTGCATTTTAAGAGATAAGAGTGGATTGATTGGCCTTTTTTTTTCCTGAATGGTTTTGCATTAGACTCCAAGGGAATCTCATGTTGAAACAGATCCTCTCTGTATGCTTTTAGTTTAGAATAGGTCCAATGCCATGCAATCCTGATACTTTTTCAACAATTGGATGTATGATGCTTCTCCCCTTGCCGAGAGATTGCTACCTAACCAAATTTTCCTTGGTTTCTCCTTTGTGCCAAGGTCATGCTCCTCAATATCCCTTGAGGCTTCCATGCATCTATTAACAATGCGATCAACATTATCAAAATTGGACTCAAGAGCAACCAACCCTCTAGGAATGGTATTAGTCTTTAGCTGGATGATGCCTTTTCCAAACAAGGTTTCTTTACCCCTCTGCTACACACACCATTGGCTCCCAATCAATATTTTGATCAGAAAACTCTCCCTTGTTCTACAGAAATCTTTCTGATCTGAGCATCATCATCAAAAACCTGCCAATGCTTAATATTATCAGGTACAGATGGCCTTGTTAACACCTCAACATCATATTCACAATATGGGGACATTGCACAATTATCAAAATGAGATCCCAACACACTGCAAGTTTTTCTACAAATCATTGAACTTCCTATCATGATGCACAATGTTGAATGAATCAAACATCTCAATGAAATCCCAAACTGCATGCTTGTATTGTTTCATTCACTGATTTTTGTGGCATATAGTTTTCTGACTTGTTTTACAATTAATTTTGAGTCCCTTTGACAATGATGTCTTTGACACCATATTTCCAAGCAATTCTTAAACCCAACAACAAGTGCCTCATACTCAACAATGTTGTTAGTGCACTCAAAGTTGAGTTTGAAGGAAAAAAAAATTTTTCCCGACTCCGGAGAGAAAAAAAACAACACCACCATTCCCAAACTTGGAGCAAGCTCCATCAAACAATAGAGTCCAAGGAGAGCCCACTTGTTCAAGACACTTGCATTCCTCAATCTTGTGCTCCTTTCCATCAACAAATCCTACAAAGTTATCAAGCATCAACATTTGTGTACAATACTTCATAGGATGCATTGTTGGGATCTTCAATAAGGTGCAACATCTTCTTTTCCCCATACAACTTGACAAGGCTGCCCTCAATTGGGATGGTGGCATAGGACATATCCATTTGAACACTCCCACCAACACTTGCAGCCCATTTTCTAGATAACAACATACCCCACTTGGCTGGGCAGTCAACAATAACTACATCAAGTTTTCAAATTTACTGGATAGGCTGTAAGTTGCACCACCAAACCCTTCACACACCCCACCACCGAGCACCTCTCTGGAATCCATAGTAGTGCACTTCCCATATGTTGTTACTTTGATATTTAGTTCATTCATAACTTCCAGAGGCATAACATTGCATGATGCCCCTGAATCAAACATACAAGTTGTGCAACAATCTATCCTTAATGATCAGGGTAGTGAAGAATGGATCCACATTCAGCTGAGAATCTACCAAGGATGTTCCCAAATAAACCTTAGGTGGTTCATCTAGCTCTTCTGATGCTGGTGGTGCCTCTAATTCTTCAATGACTGGTGGAGTCTCCACAATGTTTATATTTTTTCCTAGGGCAATCTTCCCCTCTTTCAATCCCAAGTATTCAAATGCTCTTTTCTTGTGCTCAGGAATCCTAAGCAACTCAAAATTGGAACAAAACTTTGATTTGACTTAAAACTTGGGCAATGTCATATGGGACATTCTTTGGCAAGGCAACATTAGATGGCAAGGTAGTATTGGAAGGAAAGCTAACACACTCACTAGGTGGTACAAGATTTTTGACAACTTGGGCATGAGGAGGGGTATGATTTTTTTTTGGAACTGTAGGATTTTGGCAAATGCATCTTTCTTAGGAGCCTCTTTAGGAATGTTTGAAAGTAAGGGAGATTTTGGCTTGGCTTGAGGCCCTGTCCCTTTGACAACCTTACTTCTTGTGTTATATTCCTTCTCTTGAGCAACAACAACATTCATCAGTAACTATCTATCTTCCTCAGATGGGATTCCTCCATCATACTTCTTTATCATTAAAGCCCTTAAATATTCAAAGTCATTATTGGGAAATTCAAAATCTTGTACAATATCTACTTCTAAAGTATGAGAGGGAGGAAGAATAGGTACCCTATGAATGCAATCCCAAAAAGTGGCAAGTAGTTCTGGGCACTTATCACTTTAGTTGAAGTTTCCCCCTTGTTGTGAGCTTGTGGAGCAACCCATCATGTAGACACATCATCATCATCATCATCATCATCATTCTTCTTCTTCTTCTTTTGATCTTCCTTACATGGAGCATGGGGCATGAAACATTTGTCACACCAATCAATGACATTTGTCTCCTCCACAACATCAACTCTAAAGCAGCCAAAGGATCAGGCACCATTATTTTCCCTACCTTGGGGCTGCCTATTTCCAAATCCAATAGGTCCCTTTGCCTCTATCATCAGATCTTTGGTGATTTGTGAACCTGTCTTGGCCTTGCTACTTGTGTTGACCTTGTGAGCTGCCCAATCCCCTTTTCTTCCTGGGCTAGTTTGTATGATATTTCTTTGACAACCCCTGCCAAAGTTTTCACAACTTCCTCCAAATCAAGCAGCCTTTTTTTCTCTTGAGGTTTTTTGGGTTAATTAGTTTTACACCCTCCCTTTTTGGAGGCTTTCCAATTGCCTTTGATGTTTTCTCTATTTACAGAGCCATGGTGAAGGCCTACCTCAAATTAGTAGGGTTTTTGTCCCTCAAGTAGTAAGCAACCTTTTTATCAAATGCATCTGAATATTTGATCAAACATGATTCATCACATGGCCTTATCCTAACAGAAATCTCCTCAAGGTCTTGTTAAACCTTGTGTTGAAATCATGTACTGACTCATTAGGATTCTTTTTGATGTTTTCAAATTCTGTCAAAAGAAACCTAGGGTCAGTTCTATCACCATACTGCAATCTAAATGCATTGCTCATCTCAGTCCAAGAATCAATAGAATTATCTGGAAAAGCTTTATACCAGTCCCTTGCATCCTCTTCCAAAGTATGGATAAACAACTTGATATATACATCTTCATGTTCAATCTCAAAGTCTTCCATCATATTGATAAAAAGCTTTAGATGTTGATCACCAGTTATAGCATTGTTTCCTTGGAACTTTGGTAGTTTGTTTCTTACATCTTGAGGAACTACATTTGGATAACCAACCATCCCTACAAAATTTATAGGTCCAAAGGTATTTACAAAAAATGGAGGTCTGGGTGGGGGTAGGGCCATGTTGTTTTGAGGAGGTGACCCTGGAGGGGTGAAAAATTGATAAGGGGCAAGAGGGTCTTTGAAACATAGGGGTATAATTTTCAAAATGGATATCCCCTAAAGGCCTTGTTTCTTGGAAATCCCTATCAACTTCTGAAAAGATAGGGGCAGAATGAGAAGAAAACTTTTCAAAATCAAATGAAGGCCCCTCTCCAGTTGGAGAATTCAATTCCACAAAGAGGCTACCTGATTCAAAAGCACTTGAATAGCAGTCTTCAATGATAGGCCGATCACTTTCATCAATGGAGATCCCTCTTCTTGTCTGCTGATCTCCCACAACTCTCCAGGATTTTCTTCCTTCTGATTTTGCTTTTCCTAGCTCTGGAAATAATGTCCTAGTAGGATCCCTAGCAAAGAAAGATCTTCTTCCTTCCAGCTTTGCAAAGGTTAGTAACAAATCTCACTTGACAGAGGTTAAGACACTGGTATTCATTAAGAATCAGATCAACAGGGAGTCGCCACTAAGGATTTCCACCTTAGTTGTGCAAATGCACTAAATATGATCTATCAAATGTTTTCAACACTAGAAACTAGAAATGGAAAGATTATGACTCTTTCTTTACTCAAATTTATCAATGAAACTTAGTGCAATAATGTAGAAAATGGAAAATTGTACAAAATGAAATATTGCCTAAAACACATGCTTGAAACATTTGTAACTTTGAAAGAATTGCCTAAACACAAGATGATGCCTAAAAGAAAATATGTATTAGCACTTTGAGCATACAAGAAGTGTTTACTAAGTATGGTCTCGAAATGAATATGAATCAATCACTATGTCCCTAGCAATGAATCAAAAAGTCCTGAACCAAAAGTTCCCCAACAATGGTGTGCCACTTAGGTGTTGGTACCCAAATTGATTCTCCCTCAATGTCTGTAAGCAACATCACAAGTATTGACAGGAAGCTTAGAGACATAGATAGATCATAATGAGTCATTTTGTAGCTGGGGATGGGATCTAACTAGCTTTTTATCACTCAGATGTGGAGAAATGGGTAGCACCCTCAAGAGGATTTGATCTATCCTCACTATTTTAGGTTGTGCCTTTCAACCAAGGTAAGAGAACCCTTTTGTAGCCTGTTGTTTATGGAGGAGATGGAGATATCCTTCCTAATGAAGTTGTTAAGGAGACCTTGAAGAAAATATGATCAATGCAACAAAATCTAACTCTCACGAGTTGTCACTCTAGATAGTGGAGATATTCTCTAAGCAAGGTTCAGGCTACTAAAGACATTTGGAATCCTGATTGTTTCGCATTTTTTGTAGTAAAAAATTATGCATTTATATACACACATGACAAACAAGGGATAGTATGGGTAGGATTGGTTGTTTTAAATTAATTTTGGTGGGAGGTGAGGCAGGATGAACTTGTTTTTCCAGATTTTGAAATTTTTACAAAATGGAAAGCTAAACAACAAATAATGCTTGTAATAGCTAAAATGTTCCTTTAACTAGAATATGTGCTTCAATGGAGGCCCAAATTAGCACTTTTTCACACAATCTATGAGATTCTAACATGAAGGCTCGAGTTGGAAGACCCAATAAAGCATCAAGATCTAAGAGCCAATCACCCGAGGTACACCAGAGGCTTACAGACAATCTCTATGTCAACAGATGAAAGAAAAGTGATTTTAAATCATTTATTTCACTCCCAGATGAAAGCTCTTTTGAGAAATGAAATTATAGATGCCACTAAACTATCACAAGGATTGAGACCTATGTGATTAAGATAGATTTTGATACAAGATTGCAACAAGAACAAGAAAAACTATTTGCAGACATTCAGAAATGAAACAAACACATTTTGCTCAAGATCAACACAATAATAACTCGAGTTTGATTAAATTTATCAGCAGGGAAATTTTCTAGAACAATCTCAGAGCTTTTCAATGGTGTACACTCACAACCACCTTGACATGATCAAATTTAAAAAAAAAGAGATATATAGGCTTCTCAAATAGCTTCTCAAAAGAGGATGGGCTTTGTCAAATTTTCCTCTTAGGAATTTTCTTCGACTCTCACCTCTAACACTCCAACCATTTGCATGATAAATTTGTGCCATTTATAACATTTACAATAGACCCTTTTTCCCCAAAAAAAAAAAACATTGAGTGCCACTAGTGTTTGCCATGATCATGATCACGATCGTGATTCCTAATCAGATCGCAAAAAGTCCCGGTGCTCATGGGGAAGATCTCTTCAAAAATCTCCACATTCAACTCCTTCCTCTAAAAATCACTCTTCCTTCTATTCGCCAACCACTTCCACCCCTAATCTATCAAATCTGGTTCCTTGCATGCTCGGGAGAAGAAAATGGAAAATCAGATCGAGCCCGATAGTCAGACCATTTTAATGGTGAAAGACGTCTCCAGATCTCCTCCACCAAACTTAGATATCAAAATTAACTCTCCTCTCTGTTTGGCATGTAGGAAATACCAAGAAATCATGAAGACTCACACTTCTAGGAGATTTTAGTAAAAATGGGGGAAAATCAGATTTAGACTCACAGTTGTCATTGATCTTTACTTTGAATTTGGGTCATCCACGTGGAAGATTCAATTTTAAAATGGGCCTGAGGGTTCTCTTTGACTTTTTACAACTTTTGAAAAATGTAAAATTTTCACATTTTTCTCCACACCTCCACCCTTGAGAAATGAGCCTGACACGTGTCCTAAGGTGGGTCCCAAAGGAACCATGGCCAAATTCTACCATTTCACCTCTTTTTTGGAAAAGGGAAAATTTTCAAAGTTTTCCCCGCATAGCCCCCTTGAAAAATGGGCCTGACACGTGTCCCAATGTGGGTCCCATGGAACCATGCTTCCTTTTTACTTTTAACTCTTTTTTCCCAAAAGGAAAATTTTCCAAATTTCCCCCGAGAGTCCACACCTCCCATTGACTGGAGCAAGCTTTGACCCTTCCTTTATCGGGCTTGTGGGCCATTTTTGATATTTTAACCCTTTTGAGAATAAGAGGCAAAAATTCTAAGTTTCCCCCGATGGTCCACTTCCCCCCCTTTTGACTTTTCAAACTACCACGTGTCACAATGGCGCACCTTGAGATGGTCCCCAAAATTTGAGACCTAAAAGAGCGTGGGCTCGCCACATGTCCTGGCCCAAAAAAAATTTTTTGAAGGCTTAAAGCTCAGTGGAAGGTGCCATGTGTCAGAGTCCGAGGCAATCTCTTTTGGCCGTTGAAAAGTCCAAGAAAAATGCAAAGTGAGCGGAGGCCTCCAAGTGTCCTCCTGGTGCTTCTTTAAAATGAAACTCAAGGGCGGTCCCCAAACATGTGGTTCCTCCACGTGTCCCAGACCTCCCAAAACCTTTTGAAAAAGACTAAGTATGGGAAGACCCGGTGGAAGCCTCCACGTGTCTCCATGGCACAATTTCAAAATGGTGCCCAAGTTTGAGACCCTGAATGAGCATGGGCTCGCCACGTGTCCTGTCCCGCCAAACTGTATTAGCTGCATAAAATTTGTTCTAAGTCAAAAAAAGGAAAAGTAGCAATGGAAACCTCCACGTGTCCTCCCGACACAACTTCAAGGCCAAACCAAAAGTAAACTTTCAAATGAGTGTCATTCCTCCACGTAGGCCAGTTTTCAAGTTGAGGTGATTTATAAAATTATGAAGTACCCCACCGAGCCACATCCAACCAAAAGAGGCCATGTTCCCTATCGATGCAAGGATGCAAATTTGACTGGGAGAAATGCCCATCAAACCGTAAAATGTAGAAAAATGACCATTTGAGCCCGGAGATGAAATTTTTTCCAAGGACAGAGGATTTAGAAATGTTACAAGGCTCAAATACATTCCTTAGAGCTACATCCATTCATTTTTTTCAAGTATTTGGGGAAAAATGACAAGGCAACAATCCCGACTGTGGAAAATGGAAAGAATAGGAAAGCCCGAGTTTTTGAATGAACAGAGAATGGGAGACCCAAATTATAGACCTTTTAGAGGGACAGAGAAACAAGGAAACACAAATGGACCCATACGTGATCTTCGACCCAGGAACAAATTAATTATGGCAACAAAAAGAAAGCAAATGATTCCCAACCACCACTAAGGTCATTAAACCCTCTCGGCATTTTTTCAAGTTGTTAACATGCTTACAATTTGAAAGATTTCCTTTTCTTTTTCTTTGACATTAAATAAATTCCATATTGTTTATTAACTATGTATTTTTCCAATCCAGGTTTCTACAACATTGATTCATTCCTTATCACACTGATCAAAGACAATGAAACCAAAAAAACCAACCATTGACTAAACATATCCACCAAATGTGTCTTCTCTCATATAAATTAGTGTCCTTATCTCGCTAAGAATAAAAATATTCCATATAACTATCAAGGCATTGGGGTAAAATATTTCCCGGACTTCATCTCTCGAGTTACTTACTTATCCATTTGTTTTGACATTAGAACCATTCAATGGCCTGAGGAGGCACAATACCAACTTACTGTGTGCTTTTCTTTGAGGCATTCTGTCAAACAATTCACATGCCATGTGTATGCTCCCACATTTTGCATCCATGTCAACCAAAGAACTTGTAATTATAACATCTGAAAAAAACCCCTTTTCAAAATTTTGAGGATGGAAAAAGAGGGTCTCACGCAAAGGGAGAGTGAAATCAGATAAATATTACATAGACATGCATGGAATAATAAGAAAAGGAACTTTCTATGCATTAATAAATACAACTACTCCAAATAAAAGATAAAGCACATGAAAAATAGGTAGTGGTAGTAGTCATCTACCCCGAGAATGATGATGCAAAGATTACGGTGCATGTCACGCATGAGTGTACATGATTCGAAGAAGCAAAATCAATACAACTAGACATTATTCCCGAATGAAGCTCCTTCTAATCCTCATCGTTATTCTTCCTCTTTTGCATAAAAATAAAATGCAGCAGCATAAAGTAGTGTCCTTCCCTCCTAGAGACTTAATTGACTTCAGATGTAGATACATATTCATACCAATCAATTCGTATAAGATAAAATGAGGAGATGTTAGGATGACCATAGGCAAAGCTCTATTTAGCATGGTTCTATTGGGTAATGTAATGTTTTGTTTATTTTATTATAAATGTACATAGAAGAGTTTTGACTTATGGCATTGATGCAACTATAAATTACATCGCTAACTTAAAATTTTAACTTGGGCTTCGTGTGGTCAGGGCCGCCTCGGACCTCAAAGAATGTTCTTGGATTATTATGCAAGGAAGATGACAGTCCTAAAAAGGCATTTAACATGTATTAAAATTTATTTTATTTCAATTTATTATTATTATTATTATTATTATTATTGGGTTATGTGGGGCACTACATCTCCTTCCTTATAAGAGCATCGTTCTCGATGAGACACAACAACGAAGCTCAAAGGATATGTAGGAAAGAAATTGAAAAATGACACATGTTGTTTAAAAAATCAACTCGACGTGACCACAAGGAAGCAAACTAATTTTTTCAATACCTTAAATTTTAATGTTCTGTGAAGATTGGTAGTTATTTTTGATTTTATTATTTAGTATTTTCTTTTGTACTATTTCCTAATCTCAAGATCTTAATATTCATTTGTTTAGAATTTCAATTGTTTTATGTTCATGGGTTCCCAAACAAAGAATGGGCCTCAAGATGTCACACAAAAATCAACACAACACAAACAAACCACGAGACATCTTGCTACATACTTTCATGATCTGTATCACATCACAAGACCTCTAATTCCACCATGGAAAGACAAACAAGTAGTCCACATAACGAAGAATTTCCAACAATTATGTCATAAGCATAAATCCAACACACACATATGACTGACAAAAAAAATCATAACGCTGATGCATATACAACCAATATCACATGACCTAAAGACCATGACTGTATCGACACAGTTCCAAGTCAATATCCAATAGTACATACTAACCAAGGGGAGCGTCAAACCTCAATCATAACAATGCCTAACAAGACTCACAAGAGTACACATAATTCATAACACCAAATCCACACATCAAAAACATCACGAAACAACTCCATATATCTCCCAAAGCATTAACAAACAACTCCAAATTGAGGATTATGGAAATTTGAATTGGTGAATATTATGTGGTTCAGCCGACTTATTCACTGAAAAATTTGACCAACATGTCCCTTATACTATTCATTTTGCCTAGATTTTACACATATATAAGAGCTTATGAATGTAATTCACCACCATTTGAATCATATCGTGCACATATTCACCGAAGTAAACATAAGAAAATCCTCAGCCGCCAACACTGAAATCTAAGCCATCCAACCATAAGCCATCCAACTTTGAGCCGTTTAAACCCGAGCCATCAACCCCGACTCGTCAAACTCTAAAAATGAGCCATCCAACCCCTATCCAAGTTTTAACCATCCAACTTTGATCCATCCAAACTCTGATCCATCCAACCCTGAGCCATCCAACTCTAATCCATCCAACTCTATTTCAACTCATCCCCCGAGCCATCTAATCTTTACCATCCAACTCTTTGCCATCCAACCCCTAGCCATCCAACCCATTAGCCATCCAACTATTATCCATCCAACCCCGAGCCATCCAACCCTTAGTCATCCAACCCTGAGCCATTTGACCCTAAGGCTTAAGCTATCCAATAACTTAGGTGTCCAACCCCTCAGTCGTGATCCATCAAACCACTCAAGTGAATCAGTCATCCAACCCTTTTCCATCCAACCCTTTACCATCCAACCAATACCATCTAACCTTAAACCATCCATTCTTAGATCCTTGAACATAAGAGCCACCCTAAGGGCCTAAGCAATAAGAAGTCATGGATACTAGAAATAAGGCAAGAAGATTACAAATTCAGCCAATTCAAAAAAGGGTGTAAATAATTTGCTTGGCTATTTTGGAAAATCACAAAAAAATGAAGTTGGTTTCTACATCAACTGAAAATATCGGTATGTGGCACATGCTATTTATTGGTTATTTAATCTTACAGAATTTAATAATTATGTTTATCATATTATTCTTGGAACTCTTTGTACTCTGTAAAAATTTAACTATAGATAAAATTAATACTATATAAGTAACAATTTTATAGAATTATATGCAGACGTTTTAGAAATTCCTTCACAGAATAATCAATTTAAAGATATCGATGATCCATTATATGTTGAGGAAAACATTCCGTCCCTTGATGACATAGAAGTACAAGAAAATTCATCGAATTCTCATGAAATACACCAACAGAGGAAGCTTCTACTCCAAGGTCTATTTCTAGAAAAAGGAGACATGAGAATCAAAATATTCCTGCTGATAGCCTAGATGTAGAAGTTGAATCCCAAGAAAAAAAAGAAAATATGTTAGAAGAAAGAGGGAAAACTGGACAATTGGAAGGAAATTCCAGTTTGAATGGGCTGCAAAATATCCTTTTATTGAACTTGTGTACACTGAAAATTGTAATGATGTTCCAACACAATGTCGATGCAAAATATGTGGTTAGAAATAGGGGAAGGATCACACGATGCAACTCAAACTAGACACAATTGAAAAACACTATGGGAAAATATACATTTCCCAAAAGCTAAAGGATGACAACATAGTCAGAACACATAAATGGAAAGATGCAAAAGATTTTCTACATGTCAAATACGCAGAAGAGTATGAAAAGGAAAAAAACATATCAAATATGTAAATGAAAAAGGTGGGACCATAGTAGTAAGATTGAGAAAAGCTATGGAGGTAGAAATGCAAGAAAAGGGTATTCAGTTTGCTACCATATTTCATATAATGAAAAGGGGAAGACCGATGTCATATTTTGGAGAAAATAAAATGTTGTATCAAGTTATTGGTCTAAAGAACATTCCTCAATCTCATTGGTTAGATACTAGTGGCTGGGAGATTGCAAAATGTCTATCTCTGGTAGAGAAGGAGGATCTGAAACTGTGTGTTCAAAAGGAAAAGTATATTTCCCTTTCATTAGATGAGGTTACTGCAGTCGATAATACTTCATGGATATGTATTCATGTTTACACATTTGCTAATGAAATAAGGACTCCACACCTCTTAGCAATTCATAAAATGACTGAGAATTGTAATTCTAAAAATATTTATAAATTGGTGGTGTCAAATCTGAAGGATATCGCCGGAATGGATGACTTTTCCATTGCAACAAAATTAGTTTGTGTCAGAACCGATGGTGCAAAGCTATAATGCAGGAGCTAGAAATGGTCTGTGTGTTAGACTTTAGAAAACTATTGCTCCATATATGGTTGTTGTCCACTACATGGCTCACAGAATGAATCTCACCTACAAAATTGTGAGCACATTTGAAAATGTAGCTAAAGTGGAGGAATTGATACGTGATCTACATGCCTATTATTCTAGCAGTCCAAAGAGATTTTTAGAATTTCAAAAATTTGCTATTGGACTGACAGAGGGAAAAAAATTCTCAAAGATGTAGATACCAAGATGGATATCTATGTATGAACCTTCTTGTAGAATATTTGATGAATATCCTTCACTGATAGGATTTATGTTTAAATACCACATGGATGTAGATAAAGCTAAAGATCTATTGTGTCATCTAACTAACATAGAAAATTTACTCACACTCTACGGTATTTTTCCCATGTTGAGGGAGCTTAATATTTTAATGAAGCATGCACAAGATCGGTCTTTCTACATTACAAACTTCATAAGACTCAGAAGACGTGTTTGTTGGAGTCTAGAAAGTTTATATATTTCTGATGGGAGTTTTCAGGGTGTTGCTTTTGAAAACTAGAATGCATTGACAGATTTGAAAAATTCTAGGTGCTTCTTAAAGTACAATATACATGATCATCTATGTATAACAAACACATGGAAGAGAGATTCCACTTCATACATTCCAAAAAAGAGTTGATATGGCTAACTCAGAAATAGAAGAAGTAAGAGTGACACAAAATTTATATGATGCAATATTAATGGAAACTAGGAATAAGTTGAGAAAGATATCTCTAAATCGTTAGCTAAAGAGATCCGGGAAAGATTCAAAAATGATAAAATACTTGAAGCAATGGGAGTTGTAAATCCATAGTTTTGGAATTTGTTAGGGAAAACCTTATACATCTATCAGTCCTTTATTTATCAAAAACATGGGTGATCTAACTGATCATTTCTCTAAGACTGAAGAGATAAATGGAGTTTCTTTAGAAGGTATTTTGAAAATAAAACTACTTAGTTCACAAATCAATGGATTTTGCTAATACTATGATACGACAAGTTCAAGCTTCTACAAAACCCACAAGATTACGGTGCCATGAAAAGGATTTGGAAGGATATTTATTCCAGTAGTATTCTAAGTGAAGATTTGAGTGAGTATATTAAGTTGTATGAGCTTTGTCAAACAATGATTCTAGGTTTTGTGGAAGATGAGAGGGTTTTCAAGTGCACTATCCTTTTTAAAGTCAAAAGTTTGAAACAGATTGGATAGGAATCTAGAAAGTTGTCTTAGATTGTATGTATCACATTACTCAAGTGGAGTCTTTTCCTTATGATAGAGCACTGACATTGTGGAATTCACTAGTAGAAAGAAGAGGAGTTAGTAATATTCTTCCTGACCCAGGGGATCGAGACACATCCATAGATCATGCTACAGTTGATTTCCAAGACACAAATGAAAGCGTTGCTCCAGGATTGTTCCAATTCACATAGATTTCATTACAATAATGTGATGTAATAAGTATTGATGTATTTCATACAGAGATTACAACTTTCAATAAATGCAATATTATATTTGTCTTTATTTGATCCTTTTCCATTGGAACAATGTCATTATATGTTTCAATTATCCCATTTGTTTTTTATATTTGGTTTTCAAATTCAGAATGAAATAAGGACACATTTTTCTTTTATATATGTTAATTGATTTATTTTACATCTGCAACAAATCAGAAATGTAAATATTTTAAAGAAACAAAATCAAGTAAATTTAAGCAACATTTACGTAAACAATAAAAAAGAAACATAGTTTGTATTAACAACATATAGTAACATTGTACAATTCTAATTTCCAAAGTTCTTTTGAAATCGATCTCTCATGTGGTGGATTACTTTATGAAGAAAAGTACAAATTCATAAAGCATTGTCGGCCAATACAATTCCAAAAAGGGGGTTGTCATAACATATCAAAGCTTCTGGACAAGTTTTGTCATATAAGGACACATTACGAGGTCATCCTCTTTTTTGCCTATGATTCAAAATCATAGTTTTCCTTACATCGCCACACATGGAAAAAAAAACTAAAAAAGGTTGGCCACTATCTTTTAATTCCTACGCCAGTGTTAGAATTGTGACAACACACCTGTCACATGGTGAACTTTACTAACATATCTAATTTTATGTTATAGGTGAAGCTTGTTCTTTTTCTTGCGTAAGAGGTGGAGGAATATGTTACATCTGTACAAAGCTATCTGCTATAACTCCTGATGCCTATAAATCTCATGTTGTGGTATTGATATTTTCTAGAATATTCAGCTCCTCCCTCGCTACATCTCTCTGCAGACAAAAGTGTTGCATCTGTGTCTGTCTTTTCCTTCAGTAAGACTTCTGGATCCATCTTATGCTCCTTTATTATCCTTCTCAATGTATTTTTTTTTATTTATAAAATGAGTTTTTCCTTCAATTGTATAAAAGAATTCAGGATTTTGTGGGCATTCTTCAAATGTGCTTCAAATACAACTGCTTCTTTCTTTAAATTTTCATATTTTTCCAAAACAGAAATATTAAATTTTTAGTCTATTAGATAAAATGAAAAATATATTGCAGTGCTTATAATATTAGGATTTTGCATGTAAAACTAAAAGCCCACTCACAACATTTTTCTTTTTCTACATTTTCTATTAAAACATTTGTCTTGTCTTTAGCCCATTTGTTGTAGTAAGCTTGTGCTTCAACATTCGAGATTCTCCAACCTATTTAGCATTATGTCTATAATTTCATCATTGTAATCATTACTATATGAAATTTTCCCTGACTTGAGCTTTGTTTAGAAAAATATCCTGCCATGTTGGTTGGCTCTCTATGGCAAGTGAACAATGAATGCCTTTGAGCATGATTATGGTATCGTGTATTTATTTCTTTTATCAAAATTTTAGCTCTCCTCTCCCAAGACCGCACCAAATCCACATCAAGACATTACAACCTCTTGAATTTTTCCCCCATACTATCTGATATCATATTTTCTAATATAAAATGTGTCTTTTCATCATCTATTTGTGGAGCATTTCTTGGAGGAGGAGGAGAGTCACTGCCCTATATTACATGCACATTTTTTTGTGGTTGAGGCAGAGTAGATTGAATCATATCGTGGGTGTCAAAATAGTTACCCTTGTCTGCATCACCACTATCGAAGCCCAAATACTCCTCGTCAAGGGTGATGTTGTTGAAAAGTTGTGTGGCTGTTACACTTAAAACACCACCTAGTGACAGTCCAGGAAATTTTGTGGTTGTAGGATGAACTGTTCCTACTGACTCTGCAGGAAACCTAATATTCTTTCCTGAAGTTCTTCTTTTTTTGTTTGAATGGACGTGTTGGAGGTATTGGTGGCCTCCTTGCAAGTGGAATGTGCCTGAAGCCATATTACTATGCATGAAGAAAACAAAAATTGTTAGAATATTATGGTTGGGCTTTGTAAATGCTAAAAAATGTAAGGAAACAAAACATGCTAAATATTATACATTACAATATACCTTGCATAGATACGGAGACACAATCATGACATTTCGATCTTCACACCCGAATGAGTTTGATCTTCATCATCAAACTCAGTAGTTTCTGAATACAATAAATGTAGAAAAGAACAGTAGAAATATTAAAATATAGTACTACATACATAATCTATATTAATTGTTTGAATTAGTTATTTATATAAAAAGATAACTTCATACATGTAGTTAAATGTGATGGTAAACGTGATGCGCATATCGACCCCTAGGTCACTTTTGACGAGGAGGTCTTACTGGTGTTGATTCTGTTGAATCCATGTCAGAATCAACAGAGACCTCTAGAGGGGATTTACCTCTAGCAATTGCCTCCTTATGAGATGTTGCAGCTATAATTTTTCTCTACAAAATAAAATCTTACAATTATTATTTTATTCAAAATATTGAATTTGAAATCGTTATAACAAGTAAACAAGTAAAAGTAATTATTACTATTGTTCTTCGAGACTAAGACCAATCATTTGATCATTGATTGCAGTTGGAATTTTATCTTTCGAATTTTGTAGAATGCTTCATAATAGAAAGCAAGAATATAATTGCAACAAGAGAATACAATCTCTGGATTTATTAGATTGATTGGCTTTGTGGGCATGGGAGATATCTATTTTTATTTTTTGGACAAATAATTGCACCAATCGAATTGTTGACCTACTAGTGTCCACAATAAATATTGAACTACCCAATACAAAATGTCTGTGCAGATCTTCCCTGTAATACAATCCTGGCTTGAAAAGTGACGCAACTGCAATAAAGAATTTGTTTGTAATACCTTGTAGAAGAAGGCCTCTTGATGAATGATTAAGAGGAGCTGCAATAACAGACAAGAAATGTTAGAGCCTTGGGTGGTTGAGTAATGTTAAGAAAAAAAGAATTTGAAAATAATAAACTTACCATCAACCTATACATTATAATGAGACTCCAAAAAATTTTTTTTTGTCTTCGTCTGTAAGGACAACCTTTGTAGTAATGACCGACTTATTTTCAAATGGTAAACTTGTTAACCGATGTACGTCCTCGGGTTCAATTGAGAAAGAAATTTGACGACGTCTCGGATGCACGAGAAGAATGGAAAATTTTTCCATCACTCTCGTTGTAAGAGGTGAGAAGGTAATCAAGGACTGAAGTATCAAGTATCAAATTGGGGCATGTCCACAAGCCCGATAAATTCTAATTTTTTGAGCCAATCCTTTTGTGCATCTTTTTCTCTTAGTAGAGCTACAATATGTGGGCACATGAGGTTTTTGTATTGAAATTTGGGTGTAGGAATAGATGTGGTGCTAGCCATTGCTGAAATTTGGGAGAAGTTTGAAGATTGGAGAGCTCAAAGCACTGGAAATTTTCATAGAAAAGTGAATAAATGAACCTTGAAGGGGTATTTATAGGGGTTTGTATGGTTCAAAGGACACGTGGCGAAAAAAATATTGGCTGGCCATGGTAGCCACTCGGCTCAAGTTTCAACCCATGTTGGATGGATGACTAAATCATTGATTCATTGGTATCAGCCGCCCAACCCTTAGCCACCCAACCCACCTGACCAACCCTTAACCATCCAAACCCCACCCTTCAACCCTTAGCCATCCAACTCTATATCATCCAACCATTAGCCGATCAATGCTTTTCCATCCATCCACCCACCCAACCCAACTCCGTCCAACCCCCCCCATCCAACGGCCAACGCACCCGCCCAACCCCTAGTTGTCCAACCCCTCAAGGCTCAACCGTCCAAACCCTCACCCGACCAACCCACCCATCCAACCCTTAGCTATCCAACCCCTTGACCATCAACCCCTCACCCATCTAACCCACCCATCAAACCCACCCGTCCAACCCTTAGCCATCCAACCCCTCCATCCATCCAAACCCCGTCCCAACCCTTGGCCATCCAACCCCTCACTTGTCTAACCTACCTTCCCAACACTTAGCCATCCAACCCCTCACCCATTCATCCCACCCGCCCAATCCTTAGTCATCCAACCTCACCCACCTAATCCCTTAACCCCAAATTTCTACCAACCTACAACCTACCCGACCAACTTCCCACCCAACCCCCGACCAACCTACCCAACCAAATTTGTGAAATGAGGGAAAAATGCTCTCTGCGAAATTGCCTTTGCCATGAAAAATTTTTTTAGATATTCACCATCGATTTGAAAGTCAATTTTTGATATTCTCCAATGATTTGAAAGTAATTTTTCAGAGGCGTCTTCTTAAAATGAACCTTGCATACAAGTGGTGTAGTAACCCGTAGTTCAAAACTACACGATGCTATAAAACCCTTAAGGCGTACTCCCCATACAACGAAGTAGGTCCATAGGTCCAACCACTCCATGGTGAATCCCATGACCCTATTCCAACACATTACGACATTAGAAGCGAGAATAAAAATTCATTTCAAATGCCGAGTCGAGAAAAATCCTAAGCCTTGGGCTGGGCTATAAAAATTTTAAACATGAAAAGAAAATTTAAAACTAAGAAAACAAATGGCTAACTAGCCATTGTTAGCACAAAAATTTACATGTCATTGCAACAACCAAATAAAATGCCCAAAATATAAGAACACATCAATCAAGAAAATTATTAGTTATGACAAGAAAAGAGATAATGATCAATTTATGAATAAAATACATATAGAGAAATAACACATTACAATCACTATGTGGCCTTATACAACCACCAAAGGGGTACTCATCGAGTTGCTGACACTCGGATATCGAGCCTCAACTTGCAAAATAACATGTCAAATAATATAACTATCATCATCTCTACCTAAATCATCCCTCCATACTCCCACAAGGCTCAACATAGTCTCAACATAGTCTGAGAGGGGGTGTATAGGTTTCCATTCACTGAGCCTAAGGTGTTCATGAAACAAAATATACATGGTGGCCATGCATACCAAACAAACAAGTGGGTTTTTAAATCTATGTAAGACTCCACTCCCTATCTCGTACTCAGCTTGAGGGACTGGTCAACGATACACCAATGCTAGGGTACACATAGGTCATCTATAAGACAACCATATAGGGAGAGAGAGAATAGTACAGGTCATCATCTATTGAGCCTAAGGTGTCCACGAAACACAATACATATGGTGCCCATTGGGAAATCTATCATACATACCAAACAAACAGAGGTTGATTTTCAGTCTATGTAAGACTCCTATCTCGTACTTGACTTGAGTGATTAGCCAACGGTACTCATTTCCTCTCTCCAAACATACAATTTTTACCGATTTCTTCCTTAGGGTCGGTTAGTGTAAGGTTCACAACATAACACATAACTACATTACTAACATAATGGTGATTCACACACATTAACCATAGCATCTTACGCATGGTATATATAAAGGGTATATCACAATAATTACTTTCATGGGTTACAATACATCACATTTCCACATAATGAACCCAAATTACAAGCATTGTACAATAAGGGTTATACATTCACCATATGCCCCTAAATGATGACATGAACCATCACATATTACACGTATGATGCACATACTGACTAACATTACAACATATAGTTAATTGCAATACAACATGTTGACGTACACGATTCATCACAACATGGTGGTGACATCACAATACAATCTAATTCATAGAATAACCAAAACACATTAACACACCTACCTATCATAAAATAACCAAAACACTCCAACAATCTACAATCCATAATAAGATTATTTTCACACACAACGAGATAGAACCTCACACGTGAACTCCTCATCAAATCCAATAAAATTAGAGCTAATACTCTCTTCACAAGCACATCAACATGATAACAAATATTCACTAATTAACATGCACAATATGTGCGTTCCTAATATCAAAATTACAATATTGGTCACATCAAAACATATATCACATTACTCTTCCCATATCCACCACCACCATGCAAGATCATCACAACTCCAATCTATCCCAGAGGTTCGAGAGCATGAATGTCCGCTCCGATACCATATGCGGAGCTCATATATTTGACACAAAGAATACAAAAACAACTATCAAAATATATTTTTGTCTTTAATTACACACTACACAACACCACATGGGATCCAAATAAATAAACTTGACATCACATAGGACACTTTCACAAACATGGACCCACTCATACAATAGATAACATAGGGTACACATCAATGTCTTACTCAAATGACGTAAACCAAGACAATGACCCAACTACAGTAAGACACACATGATAGGCATACTCCACAACATGGCCTTTTTATGGTTTACATATTTATTACATTTAGTTTTCCATTATATAACCTTATAGGTTTCCAGTGAATTAAACTAGTAAGGGTGTAAAATTTCCTTTTTCTAAAACTTCAAATACTTTATTTTCGTATAACATTAGCCTTTAAAAAAGAATGCATTGTTGGTTCCTTTCTCAATTTCCATTAATTATCCACAACTCATTTGTTAATTAAATTCATTTTATACACCTACGAGCCTCCTAATATTCATTCTTACGTTAAATGTTTTTTTCTCAAAATATGTTTAATTGACGTTAAATTTTATCCTCATTACAAAAAGGAACTAACAAGATGTTAAGGTTATGCTTTTCGAGACGTATATTCGATGTTTAAATTTTACCTTTGCTAGACAAGGGGAACTATCGTGAGGTCAAGGAAGATATATTAGAGTTTAAAGGGTGATTTAGATTCAAGATATCTCTTCCCATAAACATCCTTCCATCATAGTACCCTATTTTTCCTGTTACAATTTTCTATAGTTCAACAATTAGTTTAAGTTGATTTAACATTTACATGTCATAAATATTTTTTTGTCATAAAAGAGTTTGTGTTGGCTCAAATTCTTGATTTCTCCAAGGACAATTTGTATTCTTTTTTTTTAACAAAAAGAGAATGCCTAAATCAATTATGAATACTTCAAGCATAACTTTATTTCTAAACAAGTATCTTATTTACTCTTGTTTTCCATTACTCTTACATGGTTACTTTGGACTCTTATTGGCATTGTTTTAGAACAATTGTAATTCAAATGACACATAATTTACACTTAGGGATTCATGACTACAAGGAGTGGTGACCTTGCACCTAACAACTCATTTCATCGCTCTTAAAAATCAAGTATTAAAGCATATAACAAGACAACCCAACAACTATATGCTTTTCAAATTTCTTCCAAGGAACTATTTAAATCGTTTAATAAACGAATCAACATTACTTTCACCAATACCCTTAAGAGGGGCTCCATGATCTATTAACTTCAAAAGCAATCATGGATGGGGGAAACTACACCCTATGAGAAAGCACATGGTAATCTTAAGACAAGAAGTCTAATTGTGAGGATTAAAGTATTTCTTAAGACATTAGGGTTTTGTAAACCTAGATGTGACATGATTGAGAGGGAGGGTATGAAAAAGGTTGAATACTCACTGCATTTATATGGTTTAAAAATGATAAGTTACTTCCAAACATTTTGATTTTATCTATGACCACAATAACTATTAGGTAGGTGATTGTTTCAATCGTCTAAACCATGAGATCCATATTTAAATTCAAATGGGCTTAACACCTATGAAGTGAACAGTATGCTTTTTACCCATTTACAAAATTCAACTATCTTCCTCATTTATCTAGCTAACATAGTTGTTCCTACATTAATTATGTGTCACTCCTACTAGTGTTGTAAGGTTAGCTTTTTAACACAAGGCAAATAAAAACAACATAGTTTTCCATGTACAATGCTTGAAATATAAGATTCCAAGAGGAACAATAGTCTTCAACACACTACTTTTTATAATGCAATTCTCTTTAATTCACTTTCATTTAACATTCGTAATTTATATCAATATACAATATCTTAATGCCATCTCACTGATTACAACATATCACACTCTAATCCTTCTTATTCAGAGTACCTGCAACCAACGTTGCGTCAGTCCTAGGAATGAGTATGGAAATCCCCTACACTCAAGCATAAATCCACACATTCATCATTTTTAACATTTTCAATTAGAGAGAGAGAGAGAGAGAGAGAGAGAGAGAGAGAGAGAGAGAGAGAGAGTTTCTCATGCATTCACGCTTTCACATTCAATTGCACTTAATATTTTTGTACTAAAGAGAGAGAGTAAGGATGAGAGAGAAAGTTAAGAGACATTTTATTTTCCATTCACAATGTCATAACCATTTGCATTTCATGTCCATTATCATTTCATTTCAAACCAATTCACATTTCCCAATTCATTTACGTTTTCAAATCAATCAAGTATCATAGTCATTTCTAGAGAGAGAAGAGGGTGGAGAGAGAAAATCACCATACATTTCAAAATTCATTTATACAAGATAAAATATTGAATAAAATTCTACATAGCATTGCAATGGTATTACGAGGTCACACGTGTGGCTAGAAGTCAAACGAGACTCAAAAAGGGATTCTAGCTAAGGTTGAGGAAACTGACCAAAACATCAAAAGTGCCTACAAAATGGGTCTTGAAAACACTCGGTTTAAGTTTGATCACAAAGTTTGACGATTCCTACTTACTCTCCCATATATAGAGAATTCGTCGTGTCGACGGAAGTTGATTACGACGAGAAGAGCTCAAGTTACAAGGGAAACTTTGGGGCCAATTATCGTAATTGTGTCAAAGCAGCTCTTATTGCACAACAACAAGTGGGTCCCAAAACCCACTTGCAAAATTAGTTTTCGAAGGCATTTTCATTGAATTGAAGGTGGGTTACGATCCTCTTGTTGGTAGTCTAGAGGTAGGAGGTAGTGGTTTTCAGTTTCGCTCAAGCTAAGCGACAATTGTAAGTCAAACCGATCGTGTTTTATTAAAACAACCATGTCACCATAAGTGACTGATAAGCTAAGAGGGTTTAGGAATACGACTTGTAAGAGCATTAAATAATTTCAAAAACTTGGTTAAGGTTCCTAAGGTGTTCCATGTTACCAGGGGTCATGCAAAGAGTTTCGGTTTTGTGGTATGTTTGGGTGTGGCGCTCTATGCACGTAACTTTCAATATCATATTTTTTTTTTTTTGTTTATGTTTTGAGAGTTCATGTCAAGGAAAGATTTTTTCATTTGTTGGAATTATGTTCCCTATCATTCAACATTTAATTTTGAAAAAGATGGAAATGATGAAGCAAAATTTAATGCAAGCGAAAAGGGGAAAACCATACCTTTTTCGCGAAACTCGTGATTCCCACATTCGACGAGACCACACCAGCTTTAGGCATTCCGACAACAATTTGTGGGCTTTCTCAATTATCTTCAAAACTCCACTTTATACATGCCTTGCCACCAACACAATCCATGAGAGAAGGTCTCTACAAGGCATCTGATCGAATGGTTTTAGTGTCTTTTCCTTGATTCCCAACCACCACTAAGGTCACCAAACCCTCTAGACATTTTATCAAGTTGTTAACATGCTTGCTGAAAGCTTCCCTTTTCTTTTTTTTTTTTACATTAAATAAATTCTATATTGTTTATTAACTACACATATTGCCAAGCCAATTTGTTACAACATTGATTCATTCCTTATCACTAGACCAAGATAATGTATCTAAAAAAATCAACCAAGTTGTCAAACATAGCCACCAAATGTGTCTTCTCCCATATAACTTAGTGTCCTTATCTCACCAAGAAGAAAACATGTTCCATATAACTATCAAGGTAGGGTAAAACATTTTATGGACTTCATCTCTGAGTTACTTATCCATTTGTTGTGACATTAGAACCATTCAATGACCTGAGGAGGCACAATACCAACTTGCCCCGTGCTTTTCTTTGAGGCATTCATGTCAAACAGTTCACATGCCATGTGTATGCTCCCACATTTTGCATTCATGTCAACCAAAGCACTTGTAATTAAAACATTTGACAAAAGGCCCCTTTTCGTTATGCCAAGGATGGAAAAAGAGAGGGTCTCGGGTAGAGGGAGAGTGAAACAGACAAACATCACATAGACATACGTGGAATAGCAGGAAAAGGAACTTTCTCTGCCTTAATAAATACAACTACTCCAAATAAAAGATAAAGAGTAGGAAAAATACATAGTGGTAGCAATTATCTAATCTGAGAATGGTGCTGTAAAGGTTACAATGCACGTTACATAGGTGCATAGGAGTATAAGAATCGAAATCAATACAACTAGACATTATTCCTAAATGAAGTTCCTTCTAATCCTCATCGTTATTCTTCCTCTTTTGCATACAAAAACAAAGGAGCAACATGAAGCAGTTTCCTTCCCTCCCAGAGACTTCGAACCGACTTCAGATGTAGATACAAATTCAGACCAATCAATTCATATAAGGTAAAATGAGGAGATATTAGGACGGCCATAGGAAGAGCTCTATTTAGCACAGTTCCCTGTAATGTTATGTTTATTTTATTATAAATGTACTGAGCGAGCTCCGATTTGTGTCATCACTATAACTATCTAATTACTACTAAATTACAATGTTAACTTGGGCTTGTGGTGGTTAACACCTCACGGACCTCAAACAATGTGCTCAGATTATTATGCAAGGAAGATGACAGGTCTTAAAAAGGTATTTAAGATATGTCGCTCTCCATTACAGAAAGGATTGAAAAGACAGCGTGCCTCCTCCGACACACACCAATATTTAAGATTATTTTATTTCAATTTATTATTATTATTATTATTTTGGTTATGTGGGGCACTAAAAACCTATAACCATAGGCATTCAAATCCATTCCTAAAATGGCATTTTGGAAGATAGTACATGTTTGCAATAAAATATGCCCTTAACATGCTAAAAACAACAACATAAATGAAGCTTACATAGGGTCTTCTCCTCAGGACGTGATCTCCTTAGGGCGTGTAGAGAAAATCATACACCTTTTTCATAAGTGTCTTCCATATACGTTCGTTTGGAGGTCTCTAGGGCTTTTTTCGACAAAAACTCCTATTATACATATTACCGTAACCATTGCAAGTCACAATTTAAGCTAATGCGTCCACCTTTTTAGTTATTTTTCTTTGATGAATGAATGAAATTTTTTAATGACGTCCACGAGATCGAGTAGTCTATGGGACCCAAAGATAAACATGAGCAAGACAACCAAACACCATTTGAACCAATGACTCTCGCCGCTACTTCAACCTTTCTTCCAGCTCTTTGCTAATTTTGCTTCGTCTGCTATGAATTTTTATCAGGAAATCTGCTGTCTTTGCCACCCTCTCCTCTTCAAACAAAGTTGTAAGATCAACCCCTCTTAAAATATCCATGTAGTTTCTCCTTATGTCCCCGTAAGTGACACATTCCATGATGAAGTGCCATTCTGATTCCACTGCGCCCGAGTTGCAAAACTGACAAACCCTTTCAGACCACTCCTCCTTGGGAATTTTCCATCTCCCAGTTTCACACCTAAGGTGATGTGAACTAGTTTTTAGTTGCACAATTAACATTTTAGCCTTCCACTTTATCGTCGCTCCAATGTAGTGTTTTTGCCTGTGATCACAAGTGGGATTAAAATTCTTGACGTAGTATCTTCATCATCCAACATATAACATTCAAATCATCAAACCCCTCTCCTCTTATACCTTTCCACCTCTAATGTCAACCTCTAAACATGTAATCTCCTCTATCACATCCAACCTTTAACCTAACAACCTCCCCTTTTTATTTTTAATATTATTTTCCCTTAATATTCCAACCTTGCACTTTCAAATCCTCTAGCCTCCCTACATTTCTACCCTTTTCCTCCAACATATAAACATTTCTCGTCTAACATCCAACTTTGTAACACTTAACCCGCACTATTATTCTACCATTTTTTCGCCAACATCCAAACTTTAACCCTCCAATATTCTACACTTATCTTATATATCCTTTTCCCTCCATCATCCAACCTCTTATTCTCTTCTACCATTATTTTTTAACCTCTAATCTTCCATATCTAACTATTTCTATTTAATGTTCAACCTTGTAGCACTCAAACCACCACTTATTTTCCACCCTTTTGGTTATGATGTCCAACCTATGACCCTCTAATGTTTAACCATTTAACCTCCCATTTTATTCCACCCTAATCCAACATCCAACCTCTAACCTTCCAACCTCCCATTCTATTCCACAATTTCCCCTCCAACATCCAACCTCTAACCCTCCACTCTCCACTTCTTTTTACCATTTTCCCTCTAATGATCCATCCTCCATTTATATTCTACTCTTTTCTCTCCAATGTGCAAACCTCAACCCTCAAATATCCCCTTATCTTATACATGTATAATTTTAAGAATGGACCTCTAAAATTCTCTATGCTATCATAGCAAATATTAGAAAACATGCAAAATAAAATTTACTAATTTTGGAAAAATCAACATTAAAGGGTAAATCAAATCACTATTTCATTGAATATTTAAAAAAATATAATTATATGGAGAATTAATTGAAAAATTTGAAGAAGGTTATAATATGTATAAAACAAGCCAATTGACTAAATTTTTATTAATTGAGTCAATTAACACAACCATACATGAAATTTATAATGAACGCATTTGACCTTTCGAAATTACATTTTTCACCGTCTTTACCACCAAAGTTTTTAAAATAATAATTAATAATTCAAGTAAATAATAACAATAACATCATCATATAGTAGATTTTGGGATTTTTTTGAGGAAATATATTTTGATCACCAATGAATGAAAAATATGTATAAAATATAATGAAATTATTAATCAATGTAAAATATATAAGGTTATCCATAGGAAAATGTAGCTAATTAACTTTCCAAGTTGGAAGAAATTATTGTTAGTAGGAAAATTTTATTGCTAAATAATTTTTCAAATGAAGAAATGACCATGAGGAGGGTGCCAAATCAAGAAGAGATCAAGTGTGTGTGTGCATACATGTGTGTGCGTGTGCGTGTGCGTGTGTGTGTGAGTGTGCATGTGTGTTTGCGTGTGTGTGCGTGTGCGTGTGTGTGCTTGTGCATGTGTGTGTGTGTGTGTGTGCGCGCGCGTGTGTGCGTGTGTGTGTGTGTGTGTGTGCACGCGTGCGCGTGTGCGCTCTCACTTGTGCGTGTGTGTGTGTGTGTGTGTGTGTGTGTGTGTGTGTGTGTGTGTGTGTGTGTGTGCATGTGTGCGTGCGTGCGTGCGTGCGTGCGTGTGTGTGTGTGTGTGTGTGTGTGTGTGTGTGTGTGTGTGTGTGTGTGTGTGTGTGTGTGCATGCGTGCGTGCGTGCATGCGTGCATGTGCATGTGCGTGTGCGTGTGCGTGTGTGTGTGCGTGCGCTTGCGCGCGCGCGTGTGTGTGGGCGTGTGCGTGTGTGTGTGCGTGTGCATGTGCATGTGTGTGTTCAGTGCGTGTGTGTGTGCACATGAGTGTGCATGCATGCATGCGTGTGTGCGTGTGCATGTGTGTCTATATATATAAAGTGATAAAGTTTATGAAACACCTGCCATTTTCAACTCCACAAGAAATGATTTTTTTATTAGAAAGTTTTCACTCTCTTCTCCTAAACTCGCTAATAAAAAGAATGTTTAGATTTTTGTTTTAACTTTTGAGTTCTTAATGGTTTATGTGTGTGGTTCATTGTTTTTAGGGAATGAGAAGAAAAAGGATTTCTTTTGAAAGCACCATCATGTTTATATCTTCCACAAAGATGAGGTTCAATCCTTATAATGTCTAGAGATGACAAGGGACAACATCATCTTTGTGTATCCATTCAAATTTTAGATATTTCAAAGGAACATGGTATCAACTCAACTGTCATTTCACATAACAAGATCAAATTTATTCTCAAATCAACCAAAGATAAGTTGGAGATAATATTAAAAAGTGGTGTGTATGGTACTAAATGCTTTTGTAACTAACCATATATAGAGGTTATGGGAAAATCCATTTAGATTAGGATTGAAGACTATGTACAACTAACATTCAACTCAAATAGATAGAAAATTATCCACTAACAAAACACTTTAATGCGAAGTTAAGCATGAAATTTTCATTGAAAAGGTTGAGATGTAAAGCCAAGTTATTGCATTAAGTGATTTTGATGTGTAAAATATGAAATTCTATGAAGCGATTAGAAGACTCAAAATATGTTTTTATGAAATTCATGATTTAATTTGTGTCTTTCCACCGTTGTGTAAGCTTGTTGAAGTTCATGATTGAGACTAATTTTTGAGGCTTTGAGTTCAAATTTTTAATACACACTATGTTTGTAGACATTTCCTCGATATAGAAGAGTATTTCCATGACAATATACTTAAAGATAAAATTAAGATTGTAGAATGTGCTGGTTCATTGGTCAACCAAAAATAATACCAACCCCTACAAAACTCATCACAGACACAATCGACAACATCCTACAAATAGCCCCAACCAACATCAAACCATAAATACTTTATTTTAGGATTTTAGGACTACGCTTATTTTTTAATGCTTTTTTAGTTTTATTTCATTATTCTCAGTAAAATTATAAACCACATAACATTATAAAATAGAATTTAATTACTTTATTTGTTATATTTAATCTTTTATCTTTAAACTATTTAAGTTTGTATTATATTTTTATAGTATTTAAATTTATATGTTGTAATGTTTTTCAATTTTGTTTATTTTCACGTTAAATCCAAAAACATGTATATTTATTTTAGTCAAATTTTATCTCTAATTTTTTGTTGTGAACCTTTTACTAATTTTATCCTCTATGAATTTGATTGGAGTAATTTAGAGTAGTAATATACAATTATTATCTTCCAAACATAAGGTAAAACACAATTTAGCTTAATAAGTTACACCTAAATAGCCTAAAAGAAGGCTTGAAGCTTTGAATTTAATCATTCAAATTTTGATTTTGATGTCATTACTTATAACGTTGTCCTTGACAATTAATAGTGGAAAATTGACAATTTTTTCAAATGTGAAAACTTATGAAAAAATCAATGTTGTAATGAAGGTATTTTTAAAAATCAAGCCATTTAAAAAAATCCATGTTCTTCCCCAACAAGTAAGAAATTCTCAACATCCTATTAAATTTCTAAAACTTCCCAAAAATGTTTTGAGGCACTTGCTGATTTTTCCCAATCATTTTTACATTGGTAACTTTACAAAATTGTCTTATACAAGCATCTAATGAGACTAATATATATCCCCTTTTGAACATTAACATTAGACTAATACTTATCATTTTTTAGCAAAACACTAGAAAGTAACAATTGAAGACCAAGAGTCACAATTTAGAATTCCATATTAGATATCACCTAAGGGATTTGAACTTGGGTATCCATGTTGAGAACTTTTAACAAATTGAGATCAAGTGCTTGACCCTAATTTACAAGCCTTATAAATTCACATTTTTGTTATTATCAATTTGTATTAAACTAATATTATCATTATTGTAAATAATAATTTTGTATACTTAAAGAGAATTTTTTGTGCATAAATCTTGTTCATTTTCATCTTTCATATGCTTCTTTGGATGGGTTGATATAGATTGATTTTTGCACTAACAAGTGTGAATGAAAGACATTTTTATAAGCATAACGTAGGACTCACATAAATCCTAGCACAAGACTCACATAAATCCTAGCGTAGGACTCACATACCAGAGAAAAGACTCACAAAAAATAATGCAAAATTTATCTAGTCAACATATGAGTTGCATAATTCAAGGAGCACCTAATTAGCATCAACATCTAGTCAAGCACATGACTTGCACAATTAGTGGAGTGCCTAATCAACATCAGTTCCATTTTGGACTTAGATTATTTGGGTGGCAATTGTATTTTAAAAAACATATTATCTCCTTCAACAAGAGTAAATTGGCAGTTGCAAATCCTTATTTTGTGGCAGCCACTACTATGTGAAGAACTCAAGTACTTAAGTTGTTTCAACTCTAGTTATCTCTAAAGTATCAGTTGGATGTTGTTAACAAGGACTCCACATGTATTTAAAAGGAAAAATATGATCAATGAATTACATGCAGTTGTTACCTCGACTTTGTGACTTCTAGTTATATTGTTGTTCTCATACATATTTGTTAGTTAATTGTTTCATGTAACTTTTATATTATTATTAAAAAAAATATATCTTGAAGAAGAACTTGACTTCACCTAGTAAATAAGGCATATGTATTATGATTAAAAAACGAGGTTAGAACTTTTAGAAGAAAATGAATTACATGAAACTATTGATTAATAAATGGCATGATTCTGAGTTTAGTTTTACTTTTGTAATTTAAAATTTACAAACAGATTAGAGGGAAGGAACAGCGACCACTCCTCCCCAATGTGAAGGGAATTTTTATGTATTTGTTTAATTCTTTATTAATTAGCAGTTTGATCTCTTTTATGTATTATAATATTTACAATATTTAGAACTGTTATTCCATTTCAACATGTTTTAGTTCTTTTAAATTACAAATTTAGGAATCTTTGTGATTTGTTTCTTTCATCAATCTTTGATAAGATATGATAGACTTTTTGATACAATAGTTATTTAATTATTCAATTAATTTAGATGCATGCTCAATACAGTTTCAACCATGCTTTGTTGCAAATAGCCTTGAACAACGTCCCTAGTATTGATAATTATTAAATGATTAAAGTACAAGTATCAACGATGCTCGTCACTTTTTGGGCGCCACTACCAAGTATTTCTAAAGGTGTTATCAAAGATCAAGGTACTAACTTTCATGCTTTCTAATAACTTGGTAAGTTTCCATTTATAATTTTTTTCCATACTCTTTCTTTTGAATATAAAAGGTCTTGTAGTGACAACAAGTGTCTTTTATGTGCTTTTGGAGTATGTGGAACATGGTAATCAACTAAGCACTTATAGTTGGGAAATTGTTATTAAGCATGTTAGAATTTTATGTTTATACCTAGAGATAATAGAGGTAGGTTTGTAAGAGTAAACTTGAATAACCCCCTCAAAATTTACCAGTGGAACCAGTTGAGAAACAAGGAAGGATGACAGATGGAGTGGAAAATCCTAATGGGGAAACAATGGTAATCCACCATTGGGAAGGAAATTCACTTATCCCATAGAATTGTTTCTCAGTGACCAAAGCCCTATAAAAACATTTCCTCCTCAATTCTACCAAATTTTAGGTGATTAGTTTCCAAAGATCCTGATCATTTTTATTCAAATTCAAAGTGTTATGCTATACCTACAATTACACCTCTAGAACTCATAATATGAAGTTGTTTCCCTCAATCCTAAAGGATACATCCATGAGATGGTTCATGGGCCTTAATCCTAATCCTTGTCACACTCAAGGGAAGAAATGGAAATAATTTTCTTGGACAAGTACCAAGATTATTGTAGGGTTAGGGACTGTATGGAAGAACTCTTCAAGATATAATAGAAGGAAGATGAAAGTGTAGAAGATTATCTAAATTGTTTTCTTTTCCTTCATAGGAGGTATGGCACATGCCTATACATTACCATTTTGAAAATAATATTTCTCAAAGGATTGTATGAAGACACCCGAGATTCATTTAAGTTTTTAACATAATGGGGAAAAGAGATATGAACGAACTAGTGTTTAGAGACATCATTGACCTCTGTAGAAATTATTCCGTAACTCGCCTAATTTGTGAAAACATATAGGAAATATTGTCAATGGAGATATATCCAAGTTAAGAGAGGAAATTGAAAAATTAAGAGTTGATATCTTAGTATAAATTAATATAATGGTGGATAGAGTAAAAGCCAATAACACATATCCATTGTTCATATATTGTCCTAGATGCAAGGATAAACATGGGCTTAAGGATTTTCCATTAGATAAAACAAATGTTTACCTTGTTTGTGATTTAAAACATGTAACTGATCAATATGGATTATTACCCTTGCTAAAAATTCATCTAAAACATAATACACAGAGTGAGATTGAAGTTAATTATGTAGCTCAAAAGCAAGGAGGCAATTTTGCTTCAAATCAAAACCAACATTATGCCCCAAAAACCCAATGGTTTCCAAATCAATGGAACACACCATGGTCATATCCTCAACCTTGGAATCAATAAGTTCCACAAGAATGGGGTCCATAATGGAATTTTCAACCAATGTGTTATCAAATACCATGGAATCCAAACAAACACTCTTGACCATAATTTTAGCAATTAAATCCTCAATAAGAATAACAATGAAATACTCCTCAAGTACTGGATAGTAGATTTATAACCAATGAAGATGACAAGGATAAAAAAATATTTGTTAACTGGACCACAACTACTACCCCACTGAACAACCCTCCCAAACTCAAATTCAAACTCAAAGCTGTGGCTAATTAAAAGAATGTTGGGAAGGGAAATCTAACATACACTATTAAACCGAGAAAATTCCCACAAGAAATCCCATTGGATCTTTATAACATACTACTATGATAAGGAAATATTACTTCCAAAACTTATTTACCAATCATAGAAGAAGCTTCAGGATACAAATGAGGGCAAGAGGAAACATGATCAAAACCTAATCTTTAAAATATATCTCATTCACTACAAAAAAATCATTCCCATCTAAGTTTTTAAGTAAATACAATACCCCAAACCAGGGAGGGACCTAAATGAGATTTAATTTAGAGATTAAAAAAATTTAGTATTGGAATCCCTATTTTGCAAGCTCTTAGAGATATCCCAGAGCTAAGAAAAAACATCAAAAACTATGTGTCAAAACACCAAGAGGGAAAATAAACCAAGTAACCTTAGAGTTCGATGGTAAATTGGCTAGTGTATAGGAAGGAAAGACTATTCCTCCCAATTATGGTGATCCCGGGAGTCCTATAGTCATAATTTGTATAGGGAATGTGGAAATTCCAAATGTGCCAATTTAATTAGGATCCACAATTAATGTAATGAATATAGATAATTTGTCAACATTATCCCTTCTTGATTTACAATCAACTCCAGTAGTCTTACAAATGGTTGACCAATTTGTTGCTAAACCCAAGGGATTCATAGAGGATGTAATAATCACAATTGAAGCATGTGATTATTCAGTAGACTTCATGGTTATTAAGACAAAGAAAATGAAAATGAGATATCCCTTTATCTTAGGATGTCCATGGCTAGCCATTGTTGTAGAACTCATTAACTATAGGACAAGAGTTATGAAAATCACTAATGGACATGATGTAAAGCAAATATCTCTGCATCCAGCGGTAAAATATCTTTCCACTTCATGCAATCAATGGTCTATTAGTGACTTAGAGGAGGCTGAGGATGTTATGTCATCATTGGATATACTAATAATACAATAACACTCGAGATCAGATCCATAATCGGTATTCTTCGAACTTCATTCACAAGCATTAGAAGAAAAAGAAGAAAAGATCTTAGATGATAGCATATAACCATTAATTTTTACCTTTTCAAGAAACATTGAACTACAAGGAATGTTCTTCAAGATATATAAAATCCATAGGTTTTTTCCTCATAAATTTTCCTTTAACTCACCGCTAAGAGAGTATCTAATGGTAAATTATCTCTCTATATCACAATACAAAAATAATTACCTTTTTTTTTCTAGGAAGGCATAAATGATTAATAGTTGGATTACTAATATAGAGGAGAATAACATTTTTAAATTTTATCCTATCATTTGCAAAATTATGCTTGGACATACAAGTGATATGAAGGGTATTCATCCTAACATTTGCACACATCATATTTATACCACTGATTCTAGACTAATTAGGCAGCCCTAGAGGAGGATAAAACCTACCTTGAGAGACATTGTAAAGATTGAAATTGAGAAACTACTCCAAGTGGGATTTATCTATCCAATCTCAGATAGTCAGTGGGTGTCCCCATTGGTCATAGTGCCCAAGAAAAATGGAAAATGGAGGGTCTGTGTTGACTATAGGGAATTGAATAAAGCTACTCATAGAGACTATTTCCCTTTACCCTTCATTGACCAAGTTTTGGATAACCTATCAGGGAAGAGATATTTTCATTTCTAGATGGCTTTAGTGGATACAACCAAATTATGGTAGAACTAAAAGAATAATAAAAGACCAAATTTAATTTCCCATGGTGAAATTTTATTATAGAGTTTTACCTTTCAATCCATGTAATTCTCCTGTCACCTTTTAAAGAGCCATGCTAGCATTTTTTCTAATTTGACTCATGACTATGTGGAAATTTATATGGATGATTTCAAAAGTATATGGAACTATGTTCCAAGAGGCAATAAATAATTTGGATAAAGTTATCTCTAGATGTGAGAAACATCAACTATCTCTCAACCATGAGAAGTGTCTTTTTATGATGGAACAAGGGATAGTTTTAGGACACCATGTTTCAGTAGAAGGAATCAAAGTGGATCCAGATAAATTCAAGATCATTGTACAACTCCCATCACCCAAGAATCAGATTGAGGTACAAAGTTTCTTAGGACATGCAGGTTATTATAGGAGATTTATCTCTGATTTTAGTAAAATAGCCTCTCCACTATTTGTACTTTTAACTAAAGATTTTGATTTCTAGTGGACGAAGGTTTCTAAAAGCTTTTGATATTATAAAAGAGAAACTAACTAATACTCTAATTTTGAGAGGACCAAATTGGAAGTTTCCTTTCATATTCAAATTGATGCTTCCAATGAGGTAGTGGGTGCTATTTTGGGAAAAAAAGAAGAGGGAGAGGTAATGCATGTAATTTATTACATCAATAAAAATATCTCCCCAATTGAAAGAAAATATACTACTTGTTGGAGCTTAAATTTGCACCCGTCCCAAATCAAAAGAATCTGGGGCTTTGAGGCAACATGGGATTGTTTCCAAGTTGTGGGATGCAAAGTGAGATAGATCTACAGAGAAGGCTGGATTCCTCTACTTACTCCTAATGCTAAACTACTCCTAGGAATTGAAATGCAACTAATTAACTCTACTCTAACTTTCCAAGGGACCACGATGAGAAGGAGATGCATAAAACATAAACCTAAGCTAGAGAAGGTGATAGCAAAAAAATAAGGGGATGAATACTTCAACAAGAGAGAAAATGGAAGAAAATGATGATGAAGAGGACCAAAACGAAAGCCATGGATCAAAATTATGTCTAGGGTTCCACTTTCATGATGCACAATAGACACAAATTATAAAACAACACATACAACACATTTGAAAGTGAATAAGAGGAAAGGAAATGCAATAAAACCACAACTAAGGTAGAACCAAGCCATAAAACCAGAGATTTATTGCTTAAATATCATGCACGGATCTTTACAAAACAAAAGGAAGATGTAAAACATTTACAAAATTGAAGTTCAAGGAATGTGACCCATAGAATACTTTTGTAGTACAAAATGATGCCCTCACATTCCCAAAGTATCCAACATTAAAACTGGGCATCACTTTACAATATATAGAAAATTGGAAGAAGGATAAGGAAGAAGAGAAGAGAGTGAAATTTGAATTCTTCTTACACCAACCAACCAACTTCATTTAATTTTTTGAAAATATTTTATCATTTCTGTAAATTCCACTTCCCAATGCCATTTTCCTTGTTGAATACGTAATGATGCTAATAATGCATTAAATTCTGGTGGTTACGCCACCGAAAGTGTATCTTTGTGTGCTAGATACGTCTTCTTCTACTTTTCCCACCTACCACCATTTGATTCAGGAAATCTAATTTTATTGTGTAGAGGAGGTTAAGATTTATCCAATCACATAAGATCTATGGAGATTAAATCATTGGATCAAGAAGTTGTATCTATTTTTAGTACCACGAGGAAGACTACTATTTTCCTTTGATACATGGATTTCTTCTTTTGTTTTATGCAGTTTTTGACCTCCATGGCTTTATATCCTTCATACCGTGGCTCTACTATCTTCTCTCGCTTGATCCACAATTTATCCAATGTATCACAACTTGGTTTCAACACCCGCATAACCTTTTCCTTCAATCCGTGGCCTTTTAGATTTAATTTTACCCACGATTTTGACATTTGTATATCATGTCTTGATAAAAACATCCGTGGCCTTGTTCTTTGTCCCGTGGCGTTATCCATACTTTGGTGGAATTTCACCCTTAGCCATAGCTTTCTAAAACATGTCCTTTACTCCACAATACTAATTCCTTTACCGTGGCTCTTGTTTTGACCTCTATGACATATTCCAACTCTTCGTGGCCAACATTCCAAGTCCACGAGAAAACCAAGTTGTCCTATTTTTGCAAGGGTGCAAAAATGGAAAAAAATTTGGCAACTCATAGGGGACATCTGCCCGCTAGATGAATTAATTAGTACCATATAGCATCCATTGGACATGGAGTCACCGATAAACTTTAAAAATGATTTGCAAGTGGAACCTAGATTTTGAGATCGATTTAGTTTTTCGTATTTTATTTTTAGAGATGAGTGAAACTAATCCTTGATACCTTGAAATTATTCCTTTAGAAACCTTGGAACTATGATGAAACTATGCACAAGAACATCTTCAAGCAACAATATTGTGAAAAGAACTTAGGTAAACAAACCTACAGTACCAACAATGCAATGTGCTGAAATCACTTAAAGGAATTGAAATCCTAAACTATTATGTATAAGATGCAATGAAATATCTTAATGAGAGGGTTTGAGGTGAATCCCATTGATTGGGATTGGAATCATGTTCCTGTCAATATAAGATAACTCAAATGAGTTAGCCACTTTGCAAGCGGTGATGAGGTATGGTCCATTCCAAATAACATCAAATTTGGAGTGTCTTCTAGGTTTAGTTCGATCCGCGTTCCAATTCAAAACTAGATCTCCAACCTTGAATGTCTAATCTCTAGATTTTTTTTCAAACCACTATTTGTTTTACTTCTAATGTTGTTCCATATTGATCATGGTGGCATTCCTCAACTCCCTAAGCTCCACTAATTCCATCATTCCGATTTCCTTTGATCTCGCATCCTCAAACTCCAACCTGTTGAGCTAATTCAAGTGAAGGCAATTCTAGTGACTAGAAATATTACTTCTTTTCTATATACCAGCTTGTAAGGGGAAGTGCCAATTTATTTCTTCATTGTTATCATGTCGGCCCAGAGAGAATTTTTCACCTTGTGTGCCACTATCTTTGATTGATGTCAATTGTTCTCTTCATGATTCTTATTATATTCCTATTAGTAGACTCAGCAAATCCATTACCTTGGGGGTAATAATTGGAAGAAGTTTTAAGATAAATCCCAAGTCCCAAAGCCCAATTAAAAATCTTGGATCCCAAGAAAGATTTTGAATTATCGAAATGATGGTATGAGGGACACCAAACCTTGTAATAATTTCTTCAATAAATTCCATGATGGTTGATTTAGTTGCCTCCTTCAATGGAGCAACTTATGCCCACTGGTAAAATAGTCTATCACCTTTGTGAGAACCCATTTGTGGTCGAGTGCTTGATAGAGGATTGATAATACCAATGAACTCAACACCTTATTGTGAAAATGGTGTATTTGGTTGAATTGGATGAAGTGGAAGGAAGCCAATCTTTTCTTTCTAGTGAAGATCACACATTATTTGAATTTTCTAACCCATATATGAGAATTTGCAAACAAGGTAGGCCAAAAGTATCCTAATTTTATAATTTTCATGGTCGTAGTTGTAGTAGAGAAATGTCCACATGAGAAACCATTATGGAACTCGGTTAGAACCTTATGATATTACTCACCTTTAATACACATGAGCAACACTCCATCAATATTCCTTTTAAACAGTACACCATCAATTAATGCATAAGGGATAGACTATAGCCTCAAATGTCTTCTCTTTCCTTTGTTAAGACCAATAGGGTATGCACTAGTAGACAAGAACTTATTCATATCAGTAATCCAACTGTGATCATTGAATACATTTCTTTCATCCTGGCGTCATTCAACATTGCTTGAAAGCTCATCATTCATGAGGGAAATTTCTTGGGGTTCAACAACATCTAAATCTAGCTGCTCACAAAGAGATCTTCCTCTTACTAATTTTTTAGCTTTGATATTTACGTCATATTCCATGATCTTAGTTACGCATACATCTCATTTTTCACTAATTTCGCTCCCATGATGAAGTACTTGACGTTGTAATGTGGCACCAAAACTTTAATGCAATTAGCAACAATCATAATTTGACTTTTTCAAGGCTCTCATGATGGAAAACATATGTTTTTAATGTGTTTATACTTGAGCTCATAATTCTTGTTTTTGACTAAAGAAGGCCATAAAATGCTCCAGTCCTTGATTATTTTACTGAGTTCAAATTTAACAATGCGGCTATCCCTGGATTCGACCTCGTGAGCATAAAGAATGAAGTCTTTGGAATAATCTAGGTCAATCAATGTGGGGGCATGAGAAATCTCTTGTTTTATCTTCTCAAAGTTGTCCTTCCCCTCTTCCATCCACTTGACAACTGAATGCTTCTTGAGCATGAGAGTGATGGGCCTTACCAAACCAACAAAGTTAATAATGAAACACATAACAAATTTGATCTTCCCTAGAAAAGACTGTAAAGAATTTTTATGAGCCGGAAAAGAAAGAGCCGCGATGGCTACAATTATTTCTAGATCAATGGCAATGCCTTCTTTTGAGATAATATGCCCAAAAATATTTGCCGTGCTAGGACTCAGTAAAGTTACATTTCTTAGGATTAAGGGACACACAAAATTCCCTACATCTTTTAAATACTTTCTCCAGGTGCTTCATGTGATCTATGCTCTACTTGGAGAAGATAGTGATGTCATCTAGGTAAACCAAGATGAATTCATTGATATACCCCTTGAAAGTAATATCCATTTATCTTTGGAAGGTGGCATCTATGTTTGACATGCCAAAGGGAATTTTTGGTATGCATGCGTTCCCCATTTGGTGGTGAATGTGGTTTTATATTGATATTCTTATTTCACTTTGATCTGGTTGAAACTAAAATATCCATCAAGCATTGAAAACCTTTCAACTCCTACTACTGTCTATAGAATCTGCTCCATGGAGGGTAGAGGATAGTGATTCTTGAGAGAGGCCTTATTTAAATCCCAAAAATCCACACAAATCCTGATTCATCTATTTTTCTTTCTTACTGGGACCATATTCACCACCCAAGAAGAGTACTTAATAGGAAAAATTATCTTGGCCTCAATAAGATTAGATAGTTATTTTCTCATGAGGCGCTCAATTCTGGGTTAATTGGCCTTTGTTTCGCCTAATTGGCTTAACATTGGGATATAGATTAATAGAATGTTGGACTATATGTGGATTTAAACATTTTAGATCTTCATAGTCCCATGAAAATACATCACTGAACTTTTGGCACAAGGAAATAAAATCTTGCTTTTCACTTTCATCACATACTTTCCCAAAAAGAAGTTCCTTGTTTGGAGCAATTACAACCTGGTGACACTATTCTTTCTTCACCACCATGTTCTTCTCATCACCTTTGAATTCATCATCTAGGCTAAAAATCTATTCCAAGGTGACCAATCCTTTTGGTAGTTTGTTTTTAAGTGAATAACACGATCACCATAACTATTCTCAGTAAATCAGATTACATATTTAAGGAGAACTCAAATTCATTTTGGGTAAACCGCACAATTTTTTGATCACTATCAAATACTTGCTATCTGGTTTCATTATTTGGGATGGAAGGTATGACCACTACCTTCACATGCCGCACACTTCCCTTGATCAAATCCTCATTAGGTGAGAATTGAGAACTAAGAACCATTATTTGATTTGTGTCCTTATTCAATTTTGTAGGTAGAACTTGTAGGTTGATACTATTAAAACTCTCTAGAAAATCCCAAACTCTATATTTGTAGGCTTTTAATAACTTGTTATTTTTTGCAAATTTTCCACAGAATTGGTGAATGACTAGTTCAGTGTCTCCAAAGACTTGCAATTCCTTGATCCTTCTCTTTTCATCAATTAAGAGACCATGCACTAATGTTTTGTACTCTACCACACTGTTAGAACATGAAAATTGCAATATATGAGAAAAGAATAATTTCTCATTCCTCGGAGAGATGAGCACAACACTCACCCTAGCTCCATTTCTACTTCTGGAACCATTAAAGAACATCCGCCATAGCCCATAATCACTTTCCTCCTCTTGTTTGAAAGCTATGAGTATCATGGATTCCTCTTGGAGAATTCAATACATGCCCAAATGAGTCTCATATATTTTAAGCTCTTCATCATAAGGGTCAAACTTTTGGTCTCTTTTATCCCATTCATCTAGCAATAAATCCAACATGGAAAGAGGGATAATCTGCTTCTTCCTAAAACCGAGTCTTGATCATTTTCTTCTTGTATTAGACAATTTGATTAGATGGGAGTGGGATCATATGACTCAATATGGTAAGAAAAGATGGGCTCAACTTGTATTGTGAATCTTGTACCATATCTAGTTCTTAAAAGCATGTGAGTCCAATATGAAGATAAATAACCACCTACCTTAGCAGTGAAATCTCTAGACAAGAAAATGGAAAACATGGGAGGCAAGTCAATTAATGAAATATCATGGGTTATGGTGAGGCTTGGGAAGGCATGAAGTGTTAACTTAAGATATTTTATTATACCCAACACACCCACGATTAACCCATCAATTTTTAAAACTCCCTTAGACACAAGACTATACTTGAGACCCAAAATATCAACAATTTTCTTGGGCATTACAAAGGTACTAGCCCTGAATCAATCATAAAATTATGAACCAAGTGTTTTCCCATAATTAATGACATTTAGAAGGGTGGGGTTTTGATAGTTTTACTTATATTTAGTCTTCTTTTGCTTGATAGACATGAAACACGACATGAGCCTTTTGCATTATTGGATCCAATGGAAGTAGTTGCTTGAGGGCTTGACATAGGATATCTCATTGTGATGGAATTTCCAATACATCCCACATTGTCACATTAACATTTATCTTTTTCATTTGCTAAATAATGTTGAATGGAAGACCCACAGATATCTACATTAGCGACATGTTACTTTATCTTTTCTCTTGCTACGACATTTGGATTGGTGGATTTGGTTGGAAAAAAATCATTTTCTGTGGTGGATTTATTAGGTACCTCTCAAAGAGTCTTCTTATGCAATGTGGCTTCTTTATCCTTAGTGTGACATTGCTTTGTCCCATGGAAGGTGCATATTGTGATTCTAGCATTATTTTCTTATGCCGCATATTATCAGCAACACTGATTGAAGGTCTATTAGAGCTTCCTACCTCTTGATTGACCACATAGAAATCTTTTTCTCCAAAAACATGAGGTTGGTGTCGTTATTGATTTCTTAAACTTCTTTTGTAGTAAAATTTGGATGCCTCTAAAAGTGATTCTTGTTGACTGGAAGAACCTTGAACCATGTATGCTTGAAGATGTATTGCCCTTTCACAACTAAGTTGATTATGTGGTAGATTACATGGAAAACACCACTTTGTTTCTTGTGCCATGTTGTTTTGGACAAGATAATTAAATCCGGACTTGAACTAGAGAAGGAAATGCTCATGGAGGAGTAATTGTTGCCATGAGAAGAGGAATACTTTGACCTTTCCATATATTATTTTGCTGATTTTGTGCATATATTTGATTAGGCTGCTGATTTCTATATGGTTGATACCCCGATTTGAAGATTTCCCTTGATTTTGATAATTTCTATAGGACTAGGCTTATTATTTTTCAAGGGATATAACTTTGTTTGTCAAGTTTCTAATCAAAGATTTAATTTCTTCTTATTTATTTTTTAAGGAAGGGGTTTGATGTGTGGAACCAATAGTTTGTGATATCATCTAAGAGATAAGAGCAATTACAAAGTTGAGTAACTTGGGGAAATTCAGGATACAAGGGCATGGGTGGCCTAAGAGCTAATTTCTAGCTTGTATTAAAATATTTTCAGCTCTAATTGCAATTGCATAGGTTGTTGGTAATGTTATCCCTCCCATAGATTGTATCATAACATATATATCAGAGTTAAAAGATTTTAAAAGTAAAGAAATGCACCTTATGATGTAGGTCTCACAAGAACTGGAATTTAGTCCCATGTTCTCTAAAATCTAAAATTGAAATATACCATCTGATCATTTGGTGCTCTTTTGATTGTAGTCAGTTGTTCCAATAGAGATAAGTTGTCCACTCTTTCTCCAAATTGACTAAAAAGTTATACACAACTCATTCCAATTTCTAATTGATCACGTGGTTAGGTTTCGAACCATTGCAAAGCTTTTCCTTTGAATGATGAAGCCAAAAGTTTTATTGCCACATCCATCTCAAAAATTTCATGTATGGCATTGACATTTATAATATCTTTTATGTGGTCAATCGGGGTAGTGTAATTTTCACCTATAAGGAATGAGATATTTTTAAAGCTACTCTTTGGGATGGGATTACGAGCATTCAAGGAAAGTTGACTTCCTCCCTGTGAGGTTTATAAATAGGATTGGTGGTTATTATGCAACCATTCTAATTTGTCTAAGAACTCTTGTTGACTGCAAGAAGGGCCTACCAGGTGGTGTTGAAAGATTTCTATTTGGAGGAGATGAAGACCTCGAACTGCCTTCCTCTTCTTTCTCTTCCCAGAGATAGCTATAAATATTCAAATACACCTTGTCTTGTTCTAGACCATTTTTGGATCATTCTCATGAACTTGAACAACTAGTACTACGAATCCAGTTGATTTTATGAATAGAGTCACCAAATGTGTTTCGTAAGCCCTCTAAAGGCTATAATTTTACAAGGAAACACTTCCAAACTTGATAAAACTAGAAATATTCATTTCAAATATGTCCCATTGGGCGTGCCAAAATTATTTGAGCTCAAATTTGCACCCATTCCAAATCAAGATAATCTAGGGCTTTGAGGAAACATGGGATTGTTTCCAAGTTGTGGGACTCAAACTAAGACAAACCTAGAGAAAAGGCTGACTTCCTCTACTTAATTCTAATGCTAAACTACTCCTAGGAATTGAAATACAACTATCTAACTCTACTCTAAATTTCTAAGGGACCAGGGTGAGAAGGAGATGCATAAAACATAAACCTAAACTAGAGAAGGTGATAACACCAAAAATAAGGGGATGAATACTTTAGTAAGAGATAAAATGGAAGAAAATGGTGATGAAGAGGACCGAAACGAAAGCCATAGTTCAAAAAGCGTGTCTAAGGTTCCACTTTCACGATGCACAATAGAAGCTGATTATGAAACAACACATACAACAAAATTGCAAGTGAATTAGAAGAAACAAAACATAATAAAATCACAAACTAAGGCAGAACAGAGCCACAAAACCAAAGATTTATTACTTAAAGATCATGCATGAATTATTACAAAATAGGAGGAAGATGAAATTTTTTACAGAATTGAAGTCTAAGGCATGCTATCCTTAGAATACTCATGCAACACAAAATTATGCCCTCGTATTGCCAAAGAAGCCAACATTAAAACTATGCATCATTTTATAATATATATAGAAAATTGGAAGAAGGAGAAGAAGAAAAGATAGGGAAATTCAAATTCCTCTTACATCGACTAACCAAATTCATTTATTTTTTTGAAAAGATCTTATCATTTATGTAAATTCCACTTCCCCATGCCATTTCCTTATTGAAGAAGGAATGACTCCCATATTGCATAAAATTCTTGTGGTTGCGCCTCTTGGAAGTGTATATTTTGTGTGTTGGAGATGCCTTCTTTTACTTTTCCCACCTACCTCCATTTAATTCATGAAATATGATTTTATTTTGTAGAGGAGGTTAAGATTTATAAAATCATATAAGATCTATGGAGATCAGATCATTGGATCAAGAAGTTGTATCTAGTTTTCGTACTACACGAAAGAATGATGTTTTACTTTGATACGTGGCTTTTGATTTAGTTTTATGAGGATTTTGACCTCTGTGGCCTTTTAGATATTCTTTTACCTACGGCTTTGACATTTGTATATCACGGCTTGCTAAAAACATCCATGGCCTTTTTCTTTTTCCATGCAACTGATCCATACTTTGGCGGCATTTCACCCTTAGCCGTGGCTTTCTAAAATCTATCCTTTACTCCATGGTACGCATTCCTTTACCCACAGATCTTGTTTTGACCTCCGAGCATATTACAACTCTTTGCGGCCAACATTCCAAGTCCACGGAAAACCAAGTTGTTCTATTTTTGCAAGGGTGTAAAAATGGTTAACTACCCCGAGAAAATAATTTCTTGTATTTGTTTGTGTAATAAAAAATTCCATTACATTAGAGAGTATAAGGTGATCATCCATATAGACAATTATGTCATTAGATATTTAATGAATAAACCCTTGGTTCATGGGAGAATTGTTTATGGTTATTGTTATTGTAAGAATTCAATATTAAGATTATTGATAAACCCAATATTGAAAATGTGGTAGATTATTTTATTTCAAGACTAACTGTTTCATGTACAAATGAACAAGTGAATGATGATTTCTAGACGAGAACTTTTTTTATGTTTTAACTAGCTCTCCTTGGTTTTATGATATGGCTAATTACTTGGCTATAGGGAAGTTTCCATCTTTTCTCACACATAAACAAAGAAAATAGTTAATTAAGTAGAGTGTGATGTATAAGTTGTTTGATGGAATGATTTTTAAATGTGAACTTGATTATGTATTATGTAGATGTGTAGCTAAAGATGAAATCTTTGATATACTCAGAGCATGCCATGATGAACCATGAGGAGGGAATTATTCATCAAAAGAATAATTCATAAATTTATAGGGGCTGGATATTATTGGCCTTCTATGCACAAGGATGTTAAGAAATATGTGTGGCAATGTGATAAGTGCCAACGTATGGGGAAACAAATATTGTCAAATGAGATGCCTCTTCAACCTCAAATAGTTCTAGAACCATTTGAGAAGTGGGGATTGGATTTCATAGGACCAATTGACCCACCTTCTCAAGGGAATGAATACATCTTGGTATGCAAAAATTATGTAACAAAAATGGATGAGGTAAAAACTCTCAAATATGCATGTTAAAAATGAAAAGGTAGAGGATTTATTGTATGAACACATTTTCGAGATTTGGAGCACCAAGATCAATTATCTTAGATCAGGGACCTCAGTTCATGTCAAATGTGATCATCTCTTTTGTGGAAACATATCAAGTGAGGCACAAGAAGTCATTCCCTTATCACCATCAATCTAATGGGTAATAGGGAACTAGAAAACATCTTGAATAAAATAAGAGATGCCTCAAGAAAGAATTGGGCACAAAAGATGTCCGAGGCAAGTATGGGACAATAATACAACTTGGAAGGAAACTCCAAGATTTACTCCATATGATCTTATTTATTAGAAGAAACCCATATTTCCCATGGAATATGAGATTTAAACATTAAAAATAGCTACTGAAGTAGGAATTGAATTGTCAAAAGCATAAAAATCAAGAATTACCTGGTCAAATGAGTTAGATGAGATGAGATTAGAAATATTACATCAAATTGAGGTAACCAAACATTAACAAAGATTATGGTATGACTGACACATCAAACAAAGGAAGTTTCAAAAAGGAGATTGGGATCTAATTTTTGACTCAAAATATAAGGACTTTAAGGGAAAGTTACAAACAAGATGGATGGGCCCATATAAAATTGAATAAGTCTACAATAATTGTACTATGCAGCTTTTTCTAATTGATGGTGAAAGGAGGGTGATGTTGGTTAATGGTCATAGACTATGTTTATACCAGAAACTAACATCCAAAGAAGAATTCAAAAATATATATTGCAAGTCAATTCAGATCTGAATTACTTGGATGAGGTATCCTTGTCTAAGTTAATTTAAAGTTAAATTAATTCTTGAAAAATGTGAATAAATAGGGGATGGTTGAAAACTAAAAATGACATCCATCTTCATATGAAGGAATGGTCAAAAACAAGAAATGATAGCCATTCCTTCCTAGAAAAATATTTTTTCTATGAAATAAAACAAAGGTGATGAAAACCATAAATGATGGTCATCTCAAAATCATGTCATGCAAAATTGTACTAGAACAACATAAAGAGAACATCTAAATATGATGGAGTGTGTGATAAGGTATACGTAAGCACTTATTTTCAAGTTATTAAATGTTTTAATTATGATGATGTTAATTATTAGTCTTTTCAAAGTGATGATTACCCACTTCCCATGACCTCTCACACACTTCCCACACTTCCCAATTATTACTCACATGTTCCCCATAAATTTTGCATTTCCTTTATCATCACAAGAAGGTTTTTACTTCCGTATTCAATTAAATTATTCTGCCATTTTAGATCCTACAAAACCATGGATTACAATAATTCATATGCCCTTATCATCTTCATTCACGCATATTTAGCATTTCCATTCCTACACCATTGTTGATTTTGTTTCTACGCCAAAATGGGTATTAGGATCCACCATGAACCAACAATTTTTTGGACTTATTAACGAGTCTAGTCTATAGATATCATTGAAAAGGATGGATGACTGAATTTCATGATTTTTTATGAGAAATTTAACCCAAAAATGATAGATTATTTTTCCAACAATCTCTGTGAGGAATATTCATGAGTGAAAGGTACACAAATTCTATTCAATGCCTTCATTATTAGTGAAATTTTTGGCATTCCATAGACATGAAAACTAGTAAATTCTAGAACTCCTTATTATGAGATAATTAAGATATTTTATGTGGGAAGAAAGGAGAAATTAGAATTAGTTTTTGATAACAATGGAAAAGAAAAAGGCATAAAGCGAGCCAATTTTCTTGAACCATGGGCCGCTATTGCAAAGTGGGTTATTAAGTATTTTACCTGTGAAGGCTAGTATAAAATTATCCTTGGCCCTATTTTAAGAATCCTCATACACTTGCGCCATGGAGAGGCCAAGGAGAAAAAAATCAACGTTCCTCATTTCTTACATTTCTCTATTTCCTCCTCCATTTAAAAACTCTGTAGGGGTTCAAATATTTAAAGTTTCAAGGGTTAATTTATCTCATTTTTATACACCATTTCATCAAGAAATAGAATGGGTTGAAGAAATGACGTAGGTTCCAAAATAAATATGCCCCGAGTCTAAATTCCATCTAAAACATAAAACCATAGGAATAGATTCCATGATAGAAGCAAGACCAAAGAAGAAACTAAGTTCCTCCTAGTCCCCTACGGAATATTGTTGAGCAATAAATTGAGGATTTCCCCTCACGGGAAGATGAAAATAAAATATTGAAGGAAGAGAAGAAGGTCCTAAAAGATAATTTTGTAGTGATCTTCCATTTATATGAGAAAGCACTTGCTTGCAGATCACCTTCAAAATTTTATTCCGTCTTTTTAAAATAATTTTTTTACAAATGGAAAGCCTTTAGGGTTTTCCCCAATGAATCTTTAGAGTTTGAAATTGATAGGAAATTTATGGCCACATATTTAGTATCAGATACAACTAGGAAGAATTTACTATGTGAATTTTATGTTCAAAAATTTCTATTACCTGAGAAAGTAGAGATCACAATCAATCTATATGTAGTGGAGGTACAAGTAAGGTCATCTATCTCCATGCCGATACAAAAACATTTGTAGGGACCAAAGAGGATATTATACAAAGGAGGTGACCAATGCGGGTCTTATAATGAGGTATGATCTTCCATCTCTTGAGGGGTTCTTATGATATTTGTCCCAAATACATTGTCTTTATCTCTTGGACTGATATAAATAGAAAATTTCCACATGTGTATAAGATTTTAGGGCCTATGTGTTGCCAAATTTTAATATGGAATTATTTTCTTACCCATAGAGGAGGGGATTGCTCCGAGAAATATACAAGAATAAGGAGGTAATGTCTCTTACCAACCTCTGGTGGAAATTGAAAAGAGCCAAGGAGATGTAGAATCACATTGCACATGAACAAGAATCGGGTAGGTATGTGGTTGGATCGCCACCGATAATTGAACCAGTTCCAAGATGGCATAATGATCAAGATTATCTAGTTAGAAGCTATACCAAATGGAAAGACATAGTGATTGAATTTTGTGGATTCAACAATCCAGAAGTAGAAACATGGATTAATTTTACTAATGAATATAATTGTACTAGGATTGTGGAATCCTTAAATAGAAATGGTTGAATCTATAAAATGAGGACACACTAATCCTTAAGTGCGGAGGAGTGGTAACATTATAACCCTGTTTATGTTATCATCACTTTTTATTAAACTAATATTAGCATTATTGTAAATAATACTTTTATATACTTAAAGAGAAATTTTTGTGCATAAATCTTGTTCATTTTTCATCTTTCATATGCTTCTTTAGATGGGTTGATATAGATTTATTTTTGAGCTAACAAGTGTGAATGGAAGACCTTTTATAAGCCTATCGTAGGAATTAAATAAAGACTAGCACATGACTTAGATAAATCCTAGCATAGGAATTTTAAAAATCCTAGTGTAGGACTCACATAGTGGAGCATATGACTCACACAACATGACACAAAACTTATCCAGTCAGCATATGAGTTGCATAATTCAAGGATTGCCTAATGAGCATACGGACCCGGTTAGCACACAACTTGCACAATTAGTGGAGCACCTAATCAACATCATTTCCATTTGGGAATTATATTATCTCGGGGTAATTGTATTTTAAAAAATTATTATCTTCTTCAATAAGAGTAAACTAGAAGTTGCAAATCCTTATTTTATGGCAACCACTACTATGCGAAGAACTCAAGTACTTGAGTTGTTTCAACTCTAGTTATCTCCAAAGTATTAGTTGGATGTTGTTAACAAGGACTCCACTTGCATTTAAAAGGAAAAATCTGATCAATAAGTTACATGCAGTTGTTACCTCAACCTTGTGACTCCTAGTTATGTTGTTGTTCTCATATAGATATGTTAGTTAATTATTTCATGTAACTTTTTCATTATTATTAAAATAACAAGTTATCTTGAAGAATAACTTGACTTCACCTGGTATATAAGGCATATGTATTAGGATTAGAAAAGGAGGTTAGAATGTTTGGAAGAAAAAGGATTATTAAACTATTGATCAATAAAGGGCATGATTCTAAGTTTAGTTTTTCTTTTGTAATTGAAACGTTGCAATTGGATCAAAGGGACCAATGTGAAGGAAAGTGTCATATATTTTTCTAAATATTGATTAATTACCAATTTGATCTCTTTTATACATTATAACATTTACAATATTCAAAACTATTATTATGTTTCAACATGTTTTAGTTCTTTTGAATTACTTATTTAGGAATCTTTGTTATTCGTTTCTCTCATCAATATTTGATAAGATACAATATTTGTTTGATTATTCAATTGATTTAGATGCATGTTAAATTAAATTTCAACAATGTTTAGTTGTAAATAGCCTCGAGACACCACCATACTATTTACAATTATTGAATGATTTAAGTACGAGTATCAACGATGCTCATCACCAACTACTATTTTGGTAATACTAATCTTTATAGAAAGCCATTCCTCAATTCTTGACATGAAGACTACAATCCTCTACAAGAAATGAAAGGACTCACCAATAATTTATCTACCCAAATCCTTGTAGAATTCATAAAATATAGGATATAAGGCATTGAATAACTCATGTCATCTTTTAATTTCACAAATGAGTATAAGGAAACTACAACCAAAACATTGATTGTTAACAAGAAATGGTCACAAGATAGACCTCAAAGAATTATACAACAACATTGAGATTTTAAGAAAAAAAAATTTAAAATGAAACAAAATTTACATTTAAAATAGAATTACTTTCAAAACTCTAATATCTTTGAACTTATTAAACAACAAAAGTTGAAATTGCAAATTGTAGGAGGGGAATATAAGAAATATTCTTAAAGCAATCAAGAGGGCCCAGTTTGGAAGAACAATTTCATGCTATTGAAAACATTTTTATAAATAGAAAATACCTTCATATAAACTGTAGCAATTACATTCAATACCTTTTTATGTCATTATTGAAGTTGTTTCTAATAATAACCTAGCTTGATAAAATGTGATAATATGTGTTATAAATTCTAGCACGGGAAAAATTCTCCAACACATATGCTCCATTGAGCCCAAATTTGTAAGAAGAAATATAACTAAACTTCAAATGTTGGATTTCTTCATGTAAATAATGACACCAAAGATACTTTTCCTTTTTGTAATGTGTAAAATCCAATGTGGTCTAAAGGTTCCCTTTATGATTTTAAATTTCACCACCTTTGTGATCTAAGGGAAGTTGTACAAACGTCACTCTTAATGTTAGAATAAAATTCTATCACATCAAAAATATTAAAAAAAAGTAATTCATCCCCTAAACCTAAGTAAAGAAATCCTTGAAAAGACAAAATATTTCTAAAAAATAAAATTCAATATATAACCAAATTTCCAAAAGAGAAGCATTCTTGACAATTAGATAGATGCAAAGTGATAAAACTAGTTTGAGCTAAGTATATAGATAATTTCAAATACTTCTTAAAATTAAAATTATATGTGTGAGTAGAAGCAAACTGAAAAATAGTCAATTTGAACTATATCATTAGTTTAAGGCTTACTTGCTAACAAAAATATTGTTTAAGAATGTTACTCCCATAAAATTCAACCTAATTTAGAAGATCACTTTCCTAACAACTTGTTACTCCATTAAACCCAAGATTCTATACTAATAATCATTTCTCAAGAGTGCAATGACAATGCCCATTAAGATATATAAACAATAAAAATATGAATATATATTAAATGGTATAAAGAAGTGGAATTTTTAAAACATTATCCAACACCTATAAAGAAATTAATTTAAATTTCTAAATATTAAACACACTTTTAACTAAATAATTTTTTGAACATTTGTAAAATATTAAGTTGTGGAAAATGATATGTAAGGATGCGGAAAAAAACATTATTAGTACAAAATAATATTAAACATTTTGTTATTATAAGAAAAAATTGTTTTTAAAAAATATTTGTGGCTTCCTTTGTGAGAGTCAAATAAATATAACATGAGGTTTTATAAATATGTGGGGTATGAATATGTATATGTGTACATGTAAATATCATCCCTTCGCACCTTCTATGTTCTATAAGATCTTTGGGATGGACTTCTATCTTACTATGGTGATAAATTATATAATCGGTTATGAGTTATTATTGCACTTAAATAAATATTAATTTAAGAAAAATATGCACATGGTTTAAGATAAATAAAATAAAATAGGTAAAAATCGTAAATTATAAAGGGAAAATAAAAAGACAATAATATTCGAGTTATATTTTTATATTATAATTACATTGTTTAGTTGAAAGTTTAATAGTGAGCGACTTAGACATTATATTCAATTTCTTTAGCTTAATGTTAGGATTGAAGCATATTTCATTTTGTTAAATTTGTCTAGGAAATAATTTCAGCATCATATATTTTTCTTAGTACTTCATATAATTTTTACTTCACTTTGAATAGTAGGGCAACAACACCTTTTATACCATCATCCTCATTGTTGAACTAAAAAAATTATAATTACTTATTTTATTCAAAGCTTTGTATCCAAAATAACATAATTATATTAATTTTAAAAATATTTTTTTACAAAAATGTCAATTCATTATAAGCTCTATTTCCATCAAAAGCATACTTTTATTTTATATCATGCCAAATAACGAAGAGGAAATGAATATGTTAAGTAAGAGACATCAACTACATAATTATATGAAATATTTGCACCATGGATAATCCCCAATGGTGATATTGGGTTGAGTGCATAACAAAAAGTTTAAAATATACATTTGATATAGATTAATTACCAATAATTATGAAAAAATCAATAATGTAAAATTCATCCAAATTTATTGCTATAAATATGATTATATGCATCCATTCCTAAATTTTACATATAACAATATACAAAAATTTAACACCAATGAAGGAAGGCTTGTGTGCTTCTAACAAATCCAATACATATGGGCACAATAAAATAAACATTCTGTACACAACTACATCCTAGGCATATTTGAATGGATTTGGAAAAAAAATATGTATATGAATTAAATATTTTGTAGATCTACCCATGGGTAATAGATTTTATTATTGTTATCGATTCCACCAATGATTATCAATATTATCAAATCATAAATTTTCATCACTAGTGGTGTATATAACAAATTTGAGCATATTATTGTAGTAATCAGTACCATCTTCAAAACAATTTTTCATATTTGGCCATGGAGGTGATGATTTTGATCATGAAGGTGATGATGGTTTTGATATAAGTGCTTCTTTGTAATTTGTATTTTCTAGGAAATTAAGAGAAACTAAAGTGGGAATGCATACAATTCATTGTTAGTAATGGTAATAATAAGAGAACTAGTTATTGGACATATTGTCTTGGATGTTAAAGTATCACATTGATGTCAAAGGGAGTCAAGAGTGTTCATTAAGTCAAGTATGAGGTTTCATGATGATTTGTGATGTTATAGAGGCATGATGACTTGCATGATCTTGGTGCATGGTCAAGCAAGTTGGTGACATGTATGGGTTCCCGAGTTACTTGAAGGTTGGTATAAGGTATAACATGGTTAGTGAGATGTGTGAAAGGTGGTAGTAGGTGTTATAGGTATTGTCAATATCAATTCATGGGATTCATGTGTTGGTTCAAGTCATTTTAGGCCTAATCCTAGACCTAGTACATAGTAGATGACATGGTAGGATGGAGTATGAGGAGATCAGGTCAACACGAGCATGTGAGATATGTTTGTAGGTTCTATAATAGGTGTAAAAGGTGTCTATGATCATGTTTCACGTGTATAATGCAATTTGAAGGTCCTTCGAAGAAAGAACTATGAAGACAAGGCATATAGACACGGAAAAGTCATATTTTCTAGGGAATTTAAGGTGTGTGAAGGAATGAATAAGTATTGGAGATGTTTTTTAGGTTTATATGATGGTGTGGACCGAATTTCGAGTTCGGGTGATGAATATTTTGTAAGATATTGAGTTTTTTCCAAAGCGAGTTTTAAAGCGAGTTTTAGAGCTAAATTTTGAATTTCGAGATGATTTTTGGGGGAGTGTGTGATTTTCATGGGGACCCAAGCTCCTAGAGGTATTATGAGGTTGTTTTATTATCACATTTTATGAACAATCGTTAAGAAGATAAACAAATTTTTAACCCTCTTTAAACCCTAGCTTTAGAGAAACTTCGAGGAAATTTATTATAGTGAACCAAAATTGATTCCTTTTGTAAACATGATGATTGGATGTTGTAGAGGACTCCTCCATATTTCTCTAGGTGTGATTTAGAAGTTCTTGTTGTATGTGGGCCCCACCCAAAATGGAATGTTTCTAGAAAGTTTCAGTTTTTGCATAAGTGTTTCATTGAACCATAATTACTAAATTACCATTTAGGGAAGCATGGTAGTTTTAATACATGTCCATTATATTTTTGGTCATGGTTGAGGTTCTAGGATGCAAAGCGTGCCTTATTTATGAGGACTAGTTTTTAGGAAGTTGTAGGGAAGTTTCAAGAATTCAGGAACATAGAGACTTGGATGTTCTACGAGATGGTTTCATGGATTGGTTTGAATGGTTTTATGATCGACATCAATATATTTCAAATGGTATATCACACTTGAGTTTTTGTTGAGTTTTGAGTAAGTTATGACCTGTTCTCTCACGAAGGTTAATTTTGAGGGTGTTTGGTTTAGCATGTTTTCATGGTGTGAGATGATTTTTTATATGTGTTTCATGATTACTTTGGAGATTTTTGAGGGATTACAAAAATATATAAGTGTGTTTAATGCATTAGTGAAGTTTTTTTCTATAATATCTCCTTGGTGACAAGTTGTTTGATTTGGTTTTTTTGGGGCTTGTTGAGTCTGAAGGAGGCATAGAAGGTTCTAGGTGATGGTGGTGAGATACATGGTCATTTAGGTGATATTTTTATCATTTTATTATAATGTTAAAAGTGTTTTTATTCTATGGTGGCTGAACAGGTTGGATTATAACAAAAATAGGTATATAAGCAAGTTAAGAAAGCTCATTTGACCTAGTTGTGGGAGCTAGAGAAGTGTGACCTAGAGGGCATTTCTTTGAGATTTTAGAGGTATTTGTGACCATAATGAGAGGGAAAGAATGATGTTATGATATTATAAAATGTGATTAGCTATGGGCTAGGCGGGAAAATGATGAAATCAACTTGAAGAAGAAGCATGTGTGTGTAAGCAAGAAGAGAGAGGTATTTTGAGCAAGATAGAGAGGAGAGTGAGCTTCATGGTGTCATCTTCAGTTGTAGCAACAAAAAATCAGTGGTGAAAAAAAAATTTAGGTGGATGAGTTGGTTATTGGTCATCTTGGAGGGTTGTAGCCTCCTTGTAGGATTGGTATCCTACTAAATTAGGGGTTAGTGCTCCTTATAGGGTTGGTGCCCTAATAAAGCAGGGGTTGAATGTACTTGCTTGTGGGGTTAATGTCTCACTAAAGAATCTTATGAAATGTAATATTAATAAGAGTCCTTTTCTAAGTAATATAAGTAGAGATTCAATGGGTTTTCTTCCCCTTGAGGGTTTCCCACTTTATATCTTGTGTTCATTGTGTTATCTTGCTTATGTGGATGTTGTACATGCTTTGATTGAATGTTATAATGGTTGAATGAATAATTAACGGTGAATGAAATGGATTTAAAGTTTTAATGACTGATTCATCCCCCTCTTAGTCACTATTCTTACAACAATTTGAATCATAGAAAGGTCCTTCTAAAGCAAGTTTAACCACTTAAAGGAGATAATTGAAGCATAAGTATGATAGATAGTCCATTTTAAGGTGAAGTAACTCCTCTACTCAAAATGAGAGAAATATTGAAACCATTGGGGTTTTATATATGGCACTCATCGGTCGATCTATGATGTTTTCACTTCCATTACCAAGTATCCAACTATCATAACTGATGAAAAGATTGACAATGATGACAAATGTGATCTTGAAATAAGTTTCCTTGGAGAAGAAGATGAAGGAGCTGATGATCATCTAGGAGTAGAATTTGAAATTTTTCTAGATGTTTTTGAACCTCTAAATTTAAAGGAAGAATAATATGTGAGCCATGAATACTCGAACCATGGAGACATGCAATGAAGATATCATTCAAGAGTTTATTGTCTATGAGATAAGATCAAATCAAGATGATGTTTTAAAGAATGTTGACAATGTAAGAGGGAGGATATATGCAGGAATTGAGACAAAGTGTTACTAGTAGAAAGTCAAGAAGATCATGTCATTCTCAAAATAGAATCAAGATCCATCAATCTATCAAGTAAGGAATGTTTTTGTGTTCAATGAATATTATTTCTTATACAAATAATGTGAATAGAGGACTATAGACAAGTTGAATAATGATATGTATTCCTAAAATAAGCGAGGATAAAATATCAAGTCTTAGTGTTTCCAAGTGAATGATTAAGTGATCAATTGAAAAATATCTTATGGATGCATGTTCTAGAGAAGTTCAATCTATAAAATCTTGATGGTGTGTTTTAATCCAATCCAACTATATAAAGGTCTATGAGTCATGCATCAAGAAGGAATGTTTGTATCTTGTGTCATTTTCGAGATAACTCTAAGACTAAATTTTGAGGTCATGTACATCATGGAGGTCTTGTTAGTGAAGCATTTGAGTTATACTATTTTGAGACATTAAAATTATGAAGCAATATTGTTATGTTTTGAGCTTAAAAAAGAAGATGCAAACAGAGTGATATGAACGTGATAATCAAAGTTGAAGGGCTACAAATATAGGTTTGAAATTTCATGAAGATTGATCTGATCTAAACATAAAGAGTAAAATAAGGATGAATAGTCATAGTTGAGGTGTTACAAAGAGTTTGAAGCTATTTTGGATTCTTAAAAGTTTGTAGCTGATTTAAGAGGCAAAGATAGAAGAGTGTGATGTATAATAGGTCGGGTGGATGATTCTAAAGTTGTTGTGTTAGGGTCATATGACTGATGAAAGTTGTATCTCAAGGTATGTGTCTAAGTTCATAGTAGAATTATGAATATTCTTCAAGATATGTGGACTGAATTCCAAGTCTTGATTTGAGTCGTGCATTAGATAAAGTCAAAGATGAGTCGGTTGTGTAGAGTTCCTATAAAGTTTGTATTTTTGAGATTTGACCATGAAGGAGTTTGATATTACTAAGTGATTTGAGTAAGGTTTGTAAGAATTCATCGTGGAGACATTTCGAAGATGATCAAGATGACCACAAGGATGATTTTAAGGTTAAGGATCAGTTGACATGTTTCAAGAAAATCTAGTTATGTATGACTAATCTTTATTATGTTGTCATGGTCTCATTTTTTCCAAGAAGTTTTTTTGTGTGTGAAGTTCTTTGAAGGTAGATCTTAGGAGGAGAGTATGTTGGAATTTACTAGAATTAAATGATTTTGTAAGGCCTAAATATAGTTTTAAGTTAACCCAATAGTCATGTTGCATACAAAGGAGAGTTACCATGTTGGCATTTGATACTTGCCATGAAGAAGATGGCCATTCAATCATAGATATGTTGAAATACCAAACACAAAGTTTTGGAGACATGTTGGACTCAAGTATGTTGTGGGAAAGTTAATTACTCATGAATAAGGTTTGAAATCTATGATGAAAATCATGATTGAGGAAGATGCATAAGGTATGTTGAAAAGTCTTTATATTTTTTTCATAAGCTTTAAATGATATATCAAGTCATGAAATAGTTTAAAACAAGTCAATGGAGCTGGTACAATGCACATAGGCCTATTGAAGGTCAAAATTTGAGCTTGACATTAGATTTTACCATCAATAATTCAAATAAGGGAATTCTTGATTTCAAAGGAATATCGATACAAGTCGCATGTGTCGAGGTTGGGTTGAGATTGAACATGTCAAGGTGATAAATTTGTTGGCATGATTGAAAATGTAAGTTGAATCTTATTTCTTGCAAGTTGTGCATTAGTCATGAAATTGAAAATATGTGATGAACCAAGATGTTTGGTGGAAACTACAAGAGAGTTTGGGAAAAAAATTGTCTCAAATGTGAAGTGTCCTAGTGCTATTTTAAAGGTTATTGTCATATGTTATACTTGGTCGAGTGAAGGATGAAATCATGACACATAACTATAAAGATGGTGTATATGCTTGGAGATGAGATAGTATGCTAGTGGTTCCTTGTGTGACATTATTTTAGGTCTCAGTCTATCTTAATATGTAATAATAGGATTGAGAAAGAGTTTAAGCATATTGAGATGCAAGGTTAAAGGTCTAAGTTGATCTAGTAGTTGTGTCATGTACTACAAACACAAGTTGAGGTACAAAGTCCTTAAAGATCTCTATGTGATGTGATCTAATATTGAAAACGATGTTGACATGCTTATAGAAGGCTTTAAGACTTGGTACAATTGTACAAAGCTTCAAGATGTGTGTGAAGTTGACATGAAGATTTGAAGGCATGAGGATGATTAGATGTTTTGTAAGGATTACATGATATAACAGATGTATATATATGCATAAGCATCACTTAAGTTGACATGGATTATTATAAGTTTGAATAATGACAATGAATTCTAAGTTTGAGGAACATAATTATTGTATTATTGCATAGTATCAAGTACTAGTGTCATATGCATGTGTTGATTTGATTGTATGTATGGTAGAAGTTTTTTAAGACCTCTATTAGAGGTGACCCTAAATAAGTCTGTATCAATCCTAGAAATAAAATTTATACATATCTACTTGATCGGTGAGGTTTGATGTTGTGATCTAAGGTTTATTCATGGTAATGAGGAGTGTTTTTAAGCGTGATAATAGTCTAGTTGAGAAGGGTATGAGGCTTGATTACTGTAAGAACATGATAAGGATGTGACAAGTCTAAAGACTAAGACAGATGCATCTAGAACATAGTAAAATCAAATCTAACTGTGTATAGAGATATTACAAAAAAATATGAATCATTATGATTATTGTAGCTTCACAAGTTGATGTATTTTGTTTATTGAAAGGGCACAAGAGTGTGTTTTTGTCTAAGGCCATTTTTAAAATCTTTCAAAAGTTGTATTGGCCTTAAGGGGGTTAGTAAAGCTCAAAAGGTTGATGATACAAGATTGATTGTTGATGATCAAGGATTGAATTTTTTGAAGGTTTATTTGGTTTCTTTCTTAATTTAGTGATATATATTTTTTCCTTAGATATGTTGAGGTTAAACACCAGTCATAAAGGTAATATATTTAGGTTTATAGTATCATGAAAAGATTGTTGAATGCATGTTGATTGGTTGAAGTCATATGTGTGACAATTTTTTTGTCTTCTTTGAAGAAATGTATCAAGACAAGGGAGTCATAGTGAAGAGTAAACCATGGAGTCAAGAGTGTTAATTGAATCAGTATGAGGTGTCATGATGAGTTGTATTGTTATAGAGGCATGATGACTAGGTGAGATTGTATGATCTTGGTGCATGGTAAAGTAATTTGGTGACATGTATGGGCTTCAAGAGTTTTTGAAGGTTGGTACGAGGTCATACGTGATTGGTGATATGTGTTAGAGGTGTTAGTAGGTGGTAGAGGTATTTTCAAGGCTAGTTGTTGGGAGCCATGTGTTGGTCCAAGACGTTATATGCCTAATCCTATACCTAGTACACGGTAGATGACATGGTAGCATGGAGACAAGGAAGATCATGTTAGCATGAGCATGCAAGATATGTTTTGAGGTTTCATAATAGGGTTTTGAAAATATTTCATGCTCCAATTACAAGTTAATGAAAAGGGTATGAGAAATCAAGAAACTCAAAACTATGGGAGGGTTTAACGCTACCTCCTAATATGGATGACGATGAGGATGAAGAAACAGACATAGAATGACCTCTTTGTAAGGAGATCTATAACCTATACAACAAGTAGAAGCTAAAAATGAAAATGATTAGTAGATAAGATGGTGGGCTTTGTAAAAAGTCACGTCCCAAGAAGTGATAACTTCTTAGGATGGATGTCAACTAGTTGTGATAAAAACATTGATAATAGATAAAGGATGTAGATAAAAATTTGAAACAAAGATAAAATATGTTAGAGATGCTAAAATAAAATAATAATAATGTAAATGATGATTAAAAAAACCAAACTCGATCGATTTGTGACCACCCGAGACCTGTTTGGTATAGTCGATGATAAACACTGCAAAGGTGATCAACGAGATAAGTAGAAAGTAAACCGGAACTTGATCTAGGGATGTTGAGTCCGATCTTGAGATGGAGGGAACATAGAGGATGTAACATAAGGTAGATTTTATGGGGGTGCTAATACGGTCGACAATGACTAGGTCCAAGAAGACAAAATCCAAGATGTCGGGTAGATGGGTGTTAAAAGTAGAGTGTTTTGAATTATAAGAGAGCTATAAGGAAGATGTTGATAGAAAATAGGGCTAACACATATTAAATCGACGGTGACCAGGCTGGAGTTAAGGACGACCTGGGTATAATTTTGGATTTTGATGAACTAAATGGATGGGAAAAGGGGATCTAAAGATAATCAAGTAAGGATGGAAAGTTAGCACAACTTCAAGATGACTTGCAAACCTATAAGAAAGAGATGACAAAGAGAAAGAAGGATTCTAAGAAAACCTCAGATATTTAAACTTACATGGATAACATGTGAGGCTCTTGAGAAAACACCAAGTTATATATTGTGGTTCATGGGAAAAGTAAATAACAATAAGCTCACGAGATATCTTGAACACCCGAAGATTTCCAACCCTTTGAGAGGATAGGTAGAGGTGTATTAATGGAGTTGATGGTGGTCGGCCACGGGTCACCAACGAATGAAGTAGACCGTCCACTTGGATGAAGGGTATGGTGAAAATATCGAAAGTAGAGGGCTTAAATGGGTTAAAAGTTGAGATTATCTATTTTGGTTGAGTTAATGGGGCACGGGGACATAAATAGTAGTGGGAGGATAAGGGGATTAAATTATTGTAAGTGGAATCCTAGGGGTCATAAATGGGGTATTTATGGGTGGAATCCTAGGAGAGTGATGTTGGTGTGTGTATTTTCCACATCATTACGTGAGTCATCTCACTTAGGTGAGATTGTAGGTCCACGTGTCATTTAGGGGTCATTATAAGATTCCCTTATGCGTCAAGACATCAGCACACGTCAAAGGCATTAGTGCGTCATATGTGTCATTGGTAGTTACACTTCTATTCGGGAATGTAACTCCCCCTCTACTCAAGTTGTCATGATTGCAGACATTGGGGGTTACTCAAAGACCTCCTATATGTACACGTCTTTTGATCTATGAGATAGAGGAGAGTTTTATGGCTTAACCAGTCTGCCCATTTATTCAATCCTTGCATGGACATTCGATTGATGCTCGCTCCTCCCAAGATCTCTTCATGCCACCGTTTGCACGTCCGTTGATGTGCACGCGATCCCTCATGATCCTCACTTGCGGGTTTTAAACACTCTTTCATGGTATCAGAGCAGATCTTGTGGATCCGTGCACTCCTCGGTGTTTTTCGTGCGTTTTCTAGCTTTCGGCGTGATATTCAGATCTCTTTCAGCATGTGTCATAATGGATATTCCAGTTGTGCTCTACTTGCATTGATTCCGGGCTTCACACCTCTATTGTCTGTGTTCATGGGTTTCAGCTTTCAGGGGTCTACATGCATCTTTGAAAGTGGTTTGCAGGTTTGAGGTTTAGATCTGAGTTTAAAAGTGTTGTTTGTGAGTTTTTTGGAGGACTGTTGGAGCTATTTCTGGCTCAAATCTGCCCTAGCTCGTCGCTCTTATCTCATGACTCGCTGCTCGTGTTTTACCTCGGACTTGGACCACTCGTGCTCCTCATGATAGCTTGTTTACCTTCACTAGTTGTCTCTACATTGAGTTTTACAAGCTCTAGGTGGTGCCTTGCTCCGTTATCTCTAACTGTGCATTTGGGCTCCTGTTTTACGTACTGGGCATGGTGTTTTGCATGTTGGGCATGGTGCTTCCGGGTATTTGCATCCTCTTCCATTGGAAAAACGTTTTTTGACTTTGCTCAGCCGTTTTGGGTGTTTTTGGGCATTTTTTGGCATTTTGGGTCTTCAAACGGCTCCTCCAGCTTGTGCAGACCTGCAACACCTACTCCCAGCACCTCTAGCGACCGTTTTACACATCTCCAACAACCTGCAACCTGCAATGTCATATTCAACTGGCTCAGTCTTTGCTTGAAACATTTTTGGGCATTTGGGTCTTCAAACGGCTCCTCCCACTTGTGCAGACCTACCACACCTCCTCCCAGCACCTCCAGCGACCTCCCACGTGGCATTAGCCCCCTCATTCAACCTCTAGTGACCTCCAGTGACTTGTACTGTTGTCTTTTGGACGTTTCTGCACGCACAACTAGCACGTGGTCCTTGACAGGAGCTTGAACAGTCCACTCTTCCAACGTGGGCCCTCTCTCCACCTCCTTTTTTAATGTTTTAAGGTGGTTAAATAAAAAACATTTCAATGCATGGCATGTAATTAATTTATAAGGCTGTTTTTGGCTTGATTAATCAACCTTCCTATGCTTGTCGAAGATGGAGGGCAAGGTCTGGGGTTGATAGGACGCTAACCCCCCCCTCGCAGTAAAAACAAACCCCTACTAAAATTCTATGCCATTTCCAACGAGTACCCACACATGATACCCTTTGCACCCATCTCGTGTACTTTTTTAATGCATTTGCAGCATCTAGTGTATTTTTCCATCAATTGCGGGAATCATTTTAATGCGATAACTTTTGACTCGCTGCTCGTTTCTGAGCACTTCCTTAGTCAAAGTTGCATGATTTTTCGCACTTTATGTGATGGCATTACCAATTTTGTAAACACACTACTTTTATAAAGTGCCACATTTTGGGGGTTGCTTGTACTCTTGGGCCTACACACGCAGACGCATTATCGGCCGAGTCCGACGTCTTGCTTTTGTGCATCTTGAATTTTTTCATCATGGAGAGTGCTCTTTCCAGAATTGAGCATCGTAGGATTTCCTTACAGCCTCCGCCACTTCTCACCAGGAGAGGGAATTATTCAGCTTGGTATGCTTCCATGGAAAGATACTTTGCCCACGAGGGTCTTTCGGCCTTCTTACTTGGGCCAGTTCTCGCACCCAATGATCATCGTCATCTAGAGGACTTCTCAACACTTTGACCACATCTATGGTCACATGATGATGCATGTCTCTCGTTCTCTTTGGTTTCACGTGGCGAGACTCGAGATCCACCTCACCGTGTCGGAGCATTCTTCGAGTCCCTCTATGGAGACCCTTCATATACTGCTGCCATCGTTGTTGCTCGATTGATTGCTTGTCTCCATTTCTTCATGTGATGAAAATTCCACTAACACGAGACTTGCTTGGTTCTACTTTTGATGACGAGGATTGTGCATCCAGCTTCGATGTCGAGAGTACTCTGAGAGGACTCTTCTCCTCTTTCTCTCACTATTCCGAGAGTGTTAACACTTCCCATATCTCATCGATATCAAGCAGTCCCCTTCTTAGTCTCATCACGGTCATCACACCCACATCTTTTCTAATTCCAAAGTGTGCGAGGCCCTTTTCACTCCTCTACCTTTATTGGATGACTCATACCTTTCATACATCGCTTTTCTGTTTGTTGAGCCCCCTCATTGGGACGAGTATCTACCTGACCTTGGTCATATTTTCGTAGAGTCTACTTGTGATGCACTATAGGTCCCTCATCCATCTATAGTTGTTTCAGAAGAGTTCATCATCTTTGTTGTTGGGAGTGCCCCTTCTAGGATTCTTACCACTTCCACTTTTCTGAAGACCTTCATTGATCCACCCTCGATGTGGATCCCTTTTCTGTTGTGGAGGATGTTTTGTTCCCTTCACATCACTTGTACATCCTTTTTGTGGGTGTTCACTCTTCATACTCTAACAATTATACACTCGTGGCATTACCTTTGGTTCCTTGGCACTCACTCGCTAGACCTATGTCACACTTCCAGTGCACTGCACTCGAGTTCTTCATGTTGTTGCCCTCGGTTTCCTTTGTGGAGTGGGTGGACTTTCAAGCACGTCATTTCTGTCCTTCCTAAGGGTAGGCACAGTTTGGTTTGGGTGGCTCTTCTTCAGTCCAGAGGCAAAGGATCTTGTGATTGACATTCTTCTAGGAGACCTCCTAGAGCTGCAGAGTTCAGATCTGTCCATGGCATCTTTTGCATTCCTCTCATCTCCCTCTTCTTCTCTCTTCTTCTTCTTTTTGAGAGATTTCCTCTTTGTACATGGTACCCTTTCAAGCTCGTCTATGGCTGGGACCCATATTTGGCATCTTTCTTAGATTAGAGAGTGTGTTTTTCTCTTGTGGTGGATGTTTTTCCCACTGGGTTTTCCTTCACTGCTTGGGACTTCTTCTTGTACATGGGTACCTCATTAGGCTTTGTGTCGGGACCCATTTCTCATTTCTGACTTGTCACCTCATCCTAAGTTATGATGAAGGGGGTGTTGGTGTGTGTATTTTCCACATCATTAGGTGAGTCATATCACTTAGGTGAGATTATAGGTCCACGTGTCATTTAGGGGTCATTATGAGATTCCCTTACGTGTCAGTGCATCAGTACGTCAGCATGTCAACACGTCAGTGCATCAGTGCATCATATGTGTCATTGGGAGTTACACTTCTATTCTGGGAATGTAACTCCCCCTCTCTACTCGAGTTGTCATGATTGCAACATCTGGGGTTACTCAAAGACCTCCTATATGTACACGTCTTTTGATCTATGAGATGGAGGAGAGTTTTATGGCTTAACCAGTTCTACCCATTTTTGAATCTTTGCATGCACATTCGTTTGATGCTCACTCCTCCCGAGATCTCTTCATGCTTCCGTTCGCATGTCCGTTGATGTGCACGTCGTCCCTCGTGATCCTCACTTATAGGTTTTAAACCCTCTTTCAAGTGAATGGGTTTTTAGGGTGGTTAAAATATAGTTAGGGGTGACTAATAACAATATTAGGATAAGGATGGGGTGATAACAATAACATGTAAGTTAATGTATAATTAGATGGGGTTAGGGATGGATTAAGTAGGGATAACTAATAATGATATTAAGGTATGATAATAGAGATTAAGAGGGGTAATGGGGTTTGAGAGGAAAAAGTATTTAGGAGGGAAATAAAAATTTTAATAGGAAGAGAGGGATGAATGTGCAAGATGGCGAATGCAAGATGGGGACAAGTGTATGAAAAATTAGTATCTACAATTTCCTAATTTTGTCAAGTTGTTTGTGTTGGGAAATCTGCAAGACAAAAACTTTAAGCAATGAAGGATGATGACGGTTGCGGTGTTCCCCACAAACTAAGGATCGTGACATGAAGGGGAATCAATTATGAGTTTGAAAGAGATAGATGGAGAAAGGAAAGAAAGGATGGAAAAGATGAGAAAAGATATAGGAAGATGCACTATGTGAAGGGGAAGGAAATTTGATAGGATAAAAATAAAAATAAACAAAAGTATGTTAGAGACATTGGAAAATACGATGGAGGTGACTCTAATGGCCTACGACCTTGTGAATTTGAAATAATCATTGCAAGATGGAATGAATCTAATGAGAATCCACTTAGATGGATGTGTAAGCTATGTGACTAACGGGTCAAAGGTAGACATCGAAGTATGTGAAAATACACGTGAGTATGTTCAATACAATGGTTTGATAGATGTCCAGGTGTAACAAAGAGGGGAAGAAAGAGCATGAGCTTTCCTACAAACATGAGGAAGAGACAATATGTGTCCTAGGTAGATGGAGACAGAGATAGGGATGGCCACAATGGTGGGCGTTAAGATGAGAGATGGTGCCCTAAGAAGCACATAGTGATGGCCATAAAGTGGGTGGTAATATTTAATAAAAGATGTGTAAGATAGATAAAAATGATGGAAAAATGGGCTACGCGGAATAAGCCAAGGTGTGTCATGGGTGATACACAATCCTAAAGTGGGAGAAAGGATAATTATATGAGGATATTTCTCAAGACATGAGAAAAGAAGAAAAATTAGGGTTTAGTTGACAAAGTGTCGAGTGATAATTTTAGTGACTTGGCTTGGGTCATCGATGACTAAGGAAGGTCGATGGCAACTGTGGTTGGTACGCCTTTATATATAAGCAATCGGGGTGGCTTATAGGGATCATTTGAATGGTGCATGGTTGTAAAATGAGATCTCTAAGAGAAAGGGAAGTGTGCGATTTGAGCGAGAAGGAGGCTAGTGGGGGTGCAAGAAAGTGCTAGAGGACCCAAAGGGTGGTAAGAATCAAATTCTAGCTTATTTTTAATTTTAATTTAATTTAAATTTTTTATTTTTTGGAAAATTGATAGGTGCCATGGGTGGTTCGGAGAAGACTGGACTAGTTTCCATCAAAAAGAAGGGGTCAATGTCAAATGGGTACACTATAGGCTAAATTAATAATTTTGGATGAAAATGGTGATTTTTATGATTAGATGTTAATGGATGATTTTTGGTTAGTTTTTACAGGCTAGAGACGCTTTAAATTTGAGAGATAAAGTATTGAAACCTGTTTGAGAGGATTATAGGGGATGTTACAAATATAAAGTGGGGTCATCTAAAGGTAGTGAGGTTGGGTGGATTCCATCACTACTAGAGACTATCGAGATATACAAGGCTTATGATAGCCTTTATTGATAGATGGGACCCCGGGATGAGCACCTTCTCGGGTCAGGGCAAGAGAGATGACAATTACGGTGGAGATGTGTATCACCTCTTAAGATTATTGATTTTGGGGTAAGTTGTAGTGCCATTACAAAGTAGAGGGGAGGATAGGGGTACTGAAAATATTATCCGGAGTAGAGGCCATACACATTACTTTTGTTTAAGAGGCCTTCCATATTGAGATATGATATTAGCGAGTGATGCCTGAGGGGAGCCATTTGATATATTTTATTATGATGGTGATTCCCTCTTATCCTCTGTGAGGCTCAGTGTGGGGCAGGAGTTCTCATGGTCACTAGTAGGGGTATTGTATGACATTGTAGATTATTAGACAATGTTTTCATTTAGTGCAATGATCTTGATGCAAGTTTATTATGAGTTATGAATGTATGTATTTGGGTAGATGACATGTATGGATGTGGGGTTTCCACCGTATTGGTGGTAGGCATACAAGCACATAGGCGTAGTGTGGCCGCTAAGGCTTCCTTATGTGACAGGGATCATAGTGAGTGGATGTTTTATTCGAGAAGAAAATCTGCTCGGGATTATGGAGAAAGGTTAAGCGTGGTGAGGAGTGGTATGAGGAGAGGCTAGGGATTTTCTATGTAGATGATGTGAGATAAATTCCATATAGGGGTTTCTGCATGAACCCGACACAAACACATAGTTTGTAGGGATGAGGAGGGTCAGATGGGTGTAGGGGAAAAGGCTCATGAGGATAGATTCTATATAATTTACACAATTTACGTGGCAATTTGGAGTAATGCAAGGGGTAGTTAGAGTTCCAATAAAATATAGGAAGGATGAGAAAGAGAGGGACACGGCCATCGCTATGATGGTGGACCCATTGATGGAGGAGGGAAATCCATGGGACGAGGGTGATGTTGTGGGGATTGGAGAGGGGCATGTGGATTGGTGGACATAGCGGTGGGTGGCTAAGGACGCCAAGGAGGTGGCAACACATGCAGATGAGAGGTAGTAGTATCGATGGGTAGAGAGGGTGGAGAAGGGGGCATGGCTGAGATAGCTTGGCTATAAGTGTAGCTAGATTATAATTTCTAGGAGTGAGATACAATGAGACAAGAGCTAGAGGGGATGCACCAGAGAGAGACTTGACTATACGGCACTGATGGGATGGGTACCACAGGTAGAGAGAGGCCTACGAGGCCAAGTATAGAGGCCTTGGTTCTACATTAAAGGTGATAGGGCACCTCTCGGGATTTGGTTAGATGGATGTTCCTAGTATTGTTTCACTGGATCAGCATCAAGGCACTAGGTGAGGAGGCACGCTACTATGAGCACATTGTTACAATCTGGATTACCCGATGTGTCATGGTATGTCGCATGCCTATCGGAGAGAGGGGACTAGGGAGATCGGTGTGAATGATAACATGTGGGAGCATAAATATCATGGTGTATTCAAGGTGGGATCATGATCTAAATGATAGAGAAGATGGAGGGAATGGAGGAGGACAAGCCCCTACTCTAAGAGGATAGGGCTTAGAGCTTAGAAAATCTGATATGCAATTCACCACATAGCGGGTGAACATTGTATATAGATTTTGAAATTGATTTTGATGTATATATTTTGAGATAGATCCCATTCAATGCCTATCATATATGTATAAAAACTTCAATGATATGTATGATTTTATTTTGATGTGATTTCCATGTGTTGTGTTAAATAGATTAGACATATGTGATTATTTATATGATGATGTGATGTGGAATAGTTAGATGTTGATATGGATATGTGATGTGATGTATGGATTAAATGATGTGATGTGATAGGTATGAGATGGTATGACTTAGTTTAGAATAGACAAGATGAAATTATGTGATGGATTTAGATATGACTAGATATAGATGATGGTTTGATGATGTGGATATTAGTTTGATGGATATTGGTGTGATGATCTTAGAAGTTAGGCATGAAGATGGTTTATGATTTTGATAGATTTCAATTAGATAATGTGATAGATGTAGGTCATATGTGATTATAATTATATTAGGTGTGATGTAGACACTAAATCATGCACTGGGTACATTTCTAGGTCCTAATTACATACCACTATTCATATGATTCCTAAGTGAGAAAACTAGTAATTGACATTTGTTTTTGGTATCTTTTCTCGTATTTCTTTATTTCTCTGTCATCTTGCACACCTCACTTAAAGTATGACTTTCATTGCTTTATCTTTCTCTACTTTGGACACCAAAGTGCCCACCAAGACGCCAACGCCTAGGTGTCCCCGTCCCCTTCGAGCACCCCCAAACTCTATGTATCTTGCTCACCCCTTTTGGGCCTCTTTTATATTTTGGGTATCTTGTTTTTTTGGTAGTCATCCTTTTATAGGTTAATTAAAAAATTTCACTAAGGGAATCATATAAATACAAAGCTACGCGATCATAATAAAGGAACAAAATTTAAACATCTATTACAATCACCTAAGGTTTTATCAAAAGGCATTTCAAAAGCATCAATGAATCCACTAGCTTTATTCAAGGGACAAGGAACTTCATTCTTCGAGACACTTCATAGGAGGGGAAGTACATTCTAACATCCATGTTACTTACATTATTACATATAGCTATTATTTTCTATCAAGCGCATCTTACACAAGAGCCACCTAGGGCACAAGTACACACACAGAGAGAGAACTATATGGAGTCCGATATATAGTCCAAAGTGCTTGGTCGTAAGTTCAATCTGTCGGGTGGACCGATGATGTCGATCTGAATCCCCATTTGCATCTTTTTATTTTTAGGATTTGATGTGTTTTGAAGTTTTGTAGGAGATCATTTGTTACATATAATTTTTGCGGACATCTAGTGACACACAGAGGCCAACATTGAAGGTTACATAACATTTGGAGACACAAGAAAATTTAGTTTTTGAGATTTTTCATAGAAATAGGTGCCCATAAGTAGTCTATAGTGGCTATATGCCCCAGATCTAGTCCATGCACCATGGTCCAACTTATTTCAACAACTTTGATATTTTTCGTTCCCGATTATGAAAAATTCAACCTCCCGTTTACCATTTTTTCAATCCAAAATACTTCGGGATTCATTGGGAAATCAGCTAAGTCACTCTTTCCCTCTCTTGCACCTTGGGTTTCATTTTTATCTATCTTATTTATTAGGTCAGATATGCACTTTATTGTTTATTATTACATTGTGACTCTGTAATTAGGGTTTAGCATTTTTCAATATTTACATAATCATTTAGTGAATCTGACTCATTCAACTACGCCTGGGTCTTTATTTCATCACTTATTCCATTTTACTACATCTTCTCATCATGGATATCTCCATCCATGATTTATTTCTAATCAATCCTGGGTGTCAAGCTAAAATCATTTCTCTCCTGGCTATTACTCACATCCCTTCTACTACTCATCTTGACATAGAAAATCAGGCATTTGTAGATGAATTTTATTAGTAGGTTAATTTATTGTCTACTATGGCTGACAATATTTCTATTTATAACAAGGAGCATCCCTTCTATATATACTTTTGGATCAATAACATGGGTGTTAAGCGAGATTTAGTCGATAATGGATTTTAACTTAATCTTTTTCCCTTATCATTCATTCAGAACATTGGACTTTCCACAATTAATCTTACTCCAACTTCCATCTCTCTCTTAACATATGATTCTTCTACGTGTCCTTGCATTGGGCTGTTACCTTACCACCGATAGTCAGGTCTAAAAATATTCCTATTGTCCTTTTCTCCATCAACACCCCAATTCAATACAATTTCTTACTTGGTAGACCATGGCTCCACGCCATGCGAAAGTTCCTTCCACAAAGTGCATCGATGTGTCAAATTTTTACATGAGGGATTTGAATATACCATCTTTATTGATTATGACCCATTCTAATATTGTCTCCTAGATCTCACCACTAGATTACCCATTCCAAATTCTACTATCATGCCTCTCAATGATGACCAAAAACCCGTGGACTATTCTACTAACTTACCTGTACTCAAAAGCATTGTTTTTCATTAAATACTGTACCATATGCATCATTGTCCCCCCTACTTCTACTAATTCTATGGTACTTTATTGGGGTTATGTCCATACATTAGACATCATTCTACCTTCCTCATCTTCTCCTACATAGCGCATACGTGGGCTTTCTCATTTCAAGTTTATTTTCATGAATAATTCTTATTAAGATCACATTCCGTTTGATCTTTCTTCGTTAGACACTATTTGAACATATGATGGGTTGGCTCGTCTAGGATTCACACTAGATGATCTCCTTCCTCCATCTCATTCTCCTCATATCTATCATGTATATGTTCACATGATGGCTGTTTATGGTATTCACATTTTTCATGTATTAGTATTTGTTGCACACACTTCTCGCAATTCTACACTTACTCTTGGGAAGTCTTGGATTTTGACTATATTGGTGGAACTTTAGATGTCGATCATATAAAAATTTCATTCCCCATGCCCTTCGGACACATTTTTATTTTTAATGATTCATTTCTTGGATATTCACAAAATATTACTTGTTGGTATGCACATGTATGTCCATTACCACCTTTCATCGATTAAGAATACATAATGGACATGTAGAACTTGCGTTGTAATGGTTCTTTATGTGATCAACCACATACTATTTATTACCAGGTATCGACGTGTCTCCATTTGGATTCGATGATGATAATGATGATATTTTAGGTGACGTTACTTGATATTTCTTCACAACATACACTTGGGGGAATCATGCTTAATCTCCCCCTTCTAAGATTATGAGGTGTCGCGTATTTCTGCTCTTTCACTCTACACTTTACATCTAGTCTTTCAAACACATTTTACACATCTTGATACACGTGTATCATCACTATCATATGATGCACTCTAGTTGCATGGTTCACACTTTAATTTTGAGGAACAAGACGTCCATACACTACATATTTCACGCTTCACGCTTCATATTTTATCATTCGAGAATTTGATTTTCACACATCGTATTATCCTCTTCTACACTTTACGCTCTATGCTTAATTTATCATATCTTTCTAGCGCACATGTTCAAACCATTTCTTGATGACACATTCTTGTTCTATGGTTCACTCTTGACTACCGAGGGGTCTTTTATAAATGAACCTCATCACATACTCAATAAAATCCACTCGGGGCACATGAATCCCATCACATACACATTGCATATCACTCCATTCCACTCATCCACAACATATTTCATTTCTAGGCTACACATTTTCTTGTTTTCTTATACTCGCATGTTACACTTTAATTCCTATGTTAGATGGATAATTTTTATGTAATTATATTTTATATATATGCATGCACGTTCACTTTCTATCTAATTGTGAATGTTGAATTTCTACAAATCTTTACATGCAACACAAATGTTTAGCACTATACCTATGATGAGTTTGTTATCCCAAATTCACCCCGGAAAATTTGGTCAAGACAACTCCTGCACATAAGGAAATTATGAAGGAAACAACTCAGACCCATGAGCTCACATTCCAGGATGACAAATAGGTTATAGGTGGGCTCGAAATGAAGGAGCAGTGTCGTAGAGAGAGCCATGTGTCCTAGCAGCGCTTCTCTAAAGATGAATCCATAAAGGGAGGCTCAAACAAGCCCCACATCTCCACATGTCCTAGGTCAAAGTGGGCCATCAGGGGGAAAGTTGGTTTTTTGCCCCTTGTTATTCCAAAAGGGGTAAAAGTTGTAAAATGGGCCACAACTCCGCCCAAGGGAAAAATTCAGTGTTTGAGCCCGAGTCAAGCCAAAGCCCACCCTCCTGTACAGACCCAATACAAACTTTGAAGGGGCATATCTTTGAATCAGGGCTCAAAATATTGTAAATATGACACCATTGGAAATATCTTGGCCTCACCTATGCCATGAAGGTCTGAAAATTTAATTTTGAGGAGGTTAGGTGAAGAAAAATGGAGGAAACGTCTTCTGACCTTCAATATAGGATCCATCTATCTCAACAACCAGATTAGATTCGATCTGTTTCCACCATTTCCACTTCTTTCAAGGTTCCGAACCAAGGATCGATGTAGTAAATACGGATTTAGGGGTAGATTTTATCAGAAGCATTAATAATAAAGTGGTTGAGTTCTAATCTACTTTTCCCATTTCTCTCTCTTTCTTCTTTCAGGTTGAATCTATAAATACAGGGGCATGATTCATTATAAAGGGTTATTGTTCATTCTTCTTCCTTGCCCCCCTTTATTTTATTCCCGTGGTTGAAAATAGAGTCCGAACCTCCTTTCACGGATCTCGTAATGGTATTCTCTTATCTCTTGCCCACTAATGATGTACTTGTGTGAAATTTTGGAGCAATAAATTCTATTCTCGTGATGCATATGTCCATCCTTTTATTATTTTATTGTCTCTCCTCACCTCTCATCGTTGCAGGGTATATTGTGCATATTCTGATGTTTGTTGCAGGTCATGGGAGCTATGTTTAATGGGTTTTGAAGTGGTGTTCTATGTGAAATTTATCTCTGGTTTGTGGTGCATCTTGTCCACCCTCTCCTCTGCTCACCTCTCTCCACTTCAGGTAGATAATATTGTGACCAAAACTCCCCTTTTCTTGGTGCTATCACCTCGTTAGTGTAGGATTTCCCTCTTTATGCACTTTCTCTCTCCTTATCTCCTTGGCATTGTTAGGATAGGTATAGTTAGATGTCATTTCTACATTAGGAGTAGTTTAGCATTAGGATTAGGAAGAAGAAGCCAACTTTCTCCAGAGGGCCATCTCAAGTCCGCAAGTCCCATAGCTTGAGAGATGGTCCAATGTTATGCAAATCACACCAAATGAGTCTGCCTTAGAAAAGTAGATTTTTAGAGCTCATTTGGGGGTGTTGTGATTTCATGTTAACAGCTTTGCACGCTTTGGTGGGACAGTCTCGAATCACCTTACCACTTCACTTCATCACGGTGGATGTGCTCTTGGTGAAGATTTAAGCCTTTTGGAGGGACTTTTAAGAAAATCTAGTGACTCCATCTAGTCAAAAACCCATTCTCTGAGTTATAGACCTTTTCCATCCATTTCCACTCATTTTCATCTATTTTCCTCTTCCATATCTTCCATTTTCTCCCATTCCATGAGGTTGTACAATTATGACTTCATTCCCTTCATGGAACTCACACTTACAACAATACAGTCCACCTCCAATGTATTTCCCAACTCCTCCAGATCAACATTATAATCAGATCTAGGACCATTATGCTTACCCATATGAGCAGTGTCAAAACCAGTTTGACTATGAAGCTTATCAAGGACAAGGGGACACATATGATGGTGATAGTTATGCAGAGGATGCTGGTCTACTAGAGAAGATTAAAAAAATGGAGGCTGACATGGTTCAATTTAGGGCAACAACTCAAATGATGGGTTTTAGAATTGGTTACAGGCACCTTTTCCATGGGAAGGCCCTTTTCCAAGACATTATAGCCCTTAGGAGAAGCTAGACTTCATGATTGGAATGTTGCCCCAACTTTCACAGTGGATTGAGGACATTGGGGCTTATTAGAAAAGTGTGGGGCAACCTTGTCAATGGGTAAATCCTACACCATTATCTAGTAATTATCTTTCCACTCCTCAAGCAACACCATCTCATTTTGAGCTTCAATTTCCAAGCTTCCCAATGTATGCTACCCCAAGTGTGAAATCCATTTCTCCATCCCATTTCAGTTCTTTTGCCATTTTCCCTTCCAAACAATCATCCCCTCCAAACTAACAAGAATTTCCACCTCCCTCCCCACCACAAACAATTACAAAGTTGGTTGAACCCCAACCTACCACTCCTCTTACTTTCCCAAGTCCATGTTGAGAAGATACTCAAGAATCGAATCAAGAACAACAAGAAGAGGAGCCCAATAGAAAAGAAATAACAAATAATATGATTAGTTGGGCTGCTAAATTTGGGTTTACAAAGATCCCCTTGATGGTCAAGCTAATAGAGGAGGTCAAGGTTGAAGAGCCAGTGGTCGCGGAGTTTGAATTTGCAAAAGAGGAGGACCATATAGTTTTAGAGGCCCCGAGTGTGGAGCAGGCTACAGAAGAACCTTCAGTTCTTCCTCCCACTTCATCCCCTTCAAGCTCTGATGTTGAAGAAGAGTTTGATCTTTCAAACTTCATGTTTGAAAGTGAAGGGAGCCATGGTGATCAAGTTACAGATCAGGAAGGCACCATGGAGGAGGTAGAGCACATGTAATAGGACAACAAGGAGGCAGACTACTTGTCAGACTTGGAAGATTGCTTTAATGAAGAGGATCCTGAGGAGATAACATCATTTTTTCCTCCATCTTCAACCTTCCAAGCACATGAACCTACTGCCATGAAGGAGAACATCCAAGGACAACAACTTGCATCTCACAACGGCCCTCTAGAACCAAGGTTGGAAGATCTTGATCTTCCATGTTCTTCAAAGGAGGAGGAAGAGAAAAGGTAGGAGGATGTCATCATCTCCCTCACACCATCCACTCAAGACAAGACATAAGAAGAATCCATTTTTGGAGTTGAATTTTAGATAAATGGGCACATCCAAAGGATCAGACCATGCCCAATCAGGTACTTGGCTTCATTGGAGCCAAAGGAGAAACCAAAACCAGTCATGCCTACTTTAGGGCATGAGGATGAGCTACAAAGCACCAAGGATCAGTTGTCATACCTCTTCAATCCAAATGTAGAGAAACTAAAAGAGGTATTGGTTTTGTATTTAGTTGATACTTTGGTGATTTGGGTGGAAGAACAACTTGTAGTTAGTTTTTCACTCATCCAACTAGTCATGTTCAGTGCCAAATCAGTTGCATGGCTGCAATTTTTGAGGAAGGAAAGTTATTTCTCTCTTGCAGTTACAGGTTTTGTTTGAGTTCCCTTTGCTCTTGGTTAGATTAGAGTAGGTAGGTTTTTTTCGAAGAAAAAGTGCTTTTGTACACTCTATATGTTCCATTTGGAGCATGTATGATTTTTAGTTTGTACATAGTTTTTGGTGCTATTGTATTGCTCTTGCATAGTGCATTTAGTTGGCTTTTGGTGAAGTTCAACTTCAAGTTTCAGTGGGTTTCCAAGTGATTCAGAGGTCAGCAAAGTGCAGGGATTCGGGAGTCCATTTTATAAGAAGGATTAGTGTTAGGCCATCATTCTTGACTCCATGCCCAATGGATGCTCCAATGCCACTGGTCTCTTCATCTAGCAGAAGATGTCCCCGTGAGTCGCCAAATTGTTATCCCAAATTTTCCCCCGAAAATTTGGTCAAGACAACTCCTGCACATAAGGAAATTATGAAGGAAATGACTCAGACCTACGAGCTCACATTCCAGGATGACAAACAGGTTACATGTGGGCTTGGAAATGAAGGAACAATGTCATAGAGAGAGCCACGTGTCCTAGCGGTGCTTCTCCAAAGATGAATCCATAAAGGGATGCTCAAATAAGCCCCATATCTCCACGTTTCCCAAGTAAAAGTGGGCCATTGGAGGGAAATTTATTTTTTTCCCTTTGTTATTCCAAAAGGGATGAAAGTTGCAAAATGGGCCGTAACTCCACCCAAGGGAAAAATTCAGCGTGTGAGCCCAAGTCAAGCCAAAGCCTGCCCTCCTATATGGACCCGATACAAACTTCGAAGGGGAATATATTTTGACTTAGGGATCGAAATATTGCAAATCTAACACCATTGGAAAGATCTCAGCCTCACCTACACCACGAAGGTCTAAAACTTTAATTTTGAGGAGGTTAGGTGAAGAAAAATGGAGGAAACGTCTTCTGGAATTTAATGCAGGATCCATCTATCTCAACAACTAGATCAGATTCGATCTGTTTCCACCATTTCCACTTCTTTCAAGGTGCCAAACCAAGGATCGATGTAGTAAAGATGGATTTGGGGGAAGATTTTATCAAAAGCATTAACAAGTGGTTGAGTTCCGACCCACTTTTCCCGTTTCTCTTTGTCTCTTTTTTCTTTCGGAGTTGAATCTATAAATATAGAGGCATGATTCATTGTAAAGGGTTTTTGTTCATTCTTCTTCCCTACCCCCCTCTTTCTTTTCTTCCCCAGGGTTGAAAATGGATTTTGAACCTCCTTTCATGGCTCTGTAATGACATTCTCTTGCCTCTTGCCCACTAACAATGTATTGTGTGAACTTTTGGAGCAATAAATTATGTTCTGTGATGCATCTATCCATCCTTTGCTTATTTTATTATGTCTCCTCACCTCTTGTCATTGCAGGGTATACTATGCATATTATGATGTTTGTTTTAGGTCTGGGAGCTGTGTTTAATAGGTTTTGAAGTGGTGTTTTGTGTAAAATTTATCTTTGGTCTGTGGTGCATCTTGTCCACCCTCTCCTCTGCTCACCTCTCTCCACTTCAAGAAGCTGAGATTGTGACCAACACTCCTTTTTCTTGGTTTTATCACCTCGTTAGTGTAGGATTTCCCTCTTTATGCACTTTCTCTCTCCTTGTTTCCTTGGCATTGTTAGGATAGGTATAGTTAGAGGTCATTTTTGCATTAGGAGTAGTTTAGCATTATGATCGGGAAGAAGAAGCTAGATTTCTATGGAGGGCCATCTCAAGTCCGCAAGTCCCACAAATTGAGAGATGGTCCAAGTTTATGCAAATCACACCAAATGAGTCGCCTTAGAAAAGCTGATTTTTACAGATCATTTGGGGGTAATATGATTTTGTGTTAACAGAGTCCCACTGCAGGCTCTGGGGCATATAATTTTGTACACACGAAGATGTTATTGCTTCGTTTTTATACCACTTCATATTATTAATAGATTACTAATCTATATCATATCATATACGCTTTGACATACTTTTTATCTTTCTAACATGCTAACGGGTGTTTCATGTTCAACATTTTCCTTGTAGGAACTATTTTCCAACATGTTTGTATGATATTTTGCTTTCTACTATTTTCCATTATATGTCATTGTTTGTGGGCTTTTCCCTATGTCTTGCTTATTCATCACTTGTATGCTTTTAGATTCTTCAAATTTGATTATCTTATGACATTATGAGTGATGTGCCATGTGTAAAACCTATTTTTGTGGTCTAAATTGTCTTCTTGCTTGATATATTACAAATTGTTTTTTATATGTGTAGTTGTCTTGTTTGCATTAACACATGTTTCCAGCCACTTTATTTTTCATGTGACTTTGTTTTTACCAAGCACATTCCCCCTTATAGGACATCAATTTTAGATCAACATCCATTCCTGTCCTCTAGGCCGCATCCTCATAGCAACGTTGTATGCACGCCAAACAAGGGGGCATACATTGGGTGAATCGGTCACCCCATTCAATAATATATAGTCACAGTTCGGACGTGAACAACACAATCTATAGTTACAAAAATGATCCATAATCTAACTTAAGTTTTCAACATAATATAGACACTAGTGCCTAGATATAGACATGGGAGGCTAGGTACTTGACCCTTCCTAGATGCCTAGGGGAAGTTACAAAACATTTCTCATATTAACATAGTTTTCCACATGACATAGAGAAGTTTTCTCAAGTATAGGCATAGTCCTCCAACAATCAACATGTATGCGTTCTACCTTATTTTTCTATTTTTGTTGGATTGAACTAGATCATAGTTTATCAAACTTGAACAAAGTAGGATCACACCATCTACAGTGGCATATAAATTTTGGGAAGTAGTCAACATTGAAGAATTACACTAGAAATTTCTCCTCAAAACTTATTCTTTCATGGCATGTGATTTCCCAAATAACAAGGATTTGGTGTACTTCACGTGAGATCACCTAAAAAAATCATTCTTGGCATGTGATCCCCCCAAAAACTCATTCTTCTATAACATTTTCAAGATCCTTTCTATCCTTTTTCACTCGTCACAAATCAGGTGCACATGTTCCTTTTACTACTTTTTTACATTTTTACACACTTTTTTACATATTTGGATCAAATTTTTCATATACACATATTTGAATACTCTTTTTCTCTTCTCTTTTGTAGGTCCGTCCTTATGGGAAGCAGTAGTCATATCGGTGAACACATAAAGTGACAATGATAATAGGTATAACATGACATATACACATATACTTTCACCCCTAGGGTCACTTCCTCTTCTTTAGCTTCCATGCTTCATTTTATCACTCCACAATTTTTCTTGTCTCCTTAGCATGCTTTTTCCATTGATCTACATGGTTATTAGGTACACATATATTATCTACTTTATGCTTAGATGATGTGATAAATGTAGATCAGATGTGATTGGAATTAGATTAGGTGTTGTGTCAAAACTAAATCATGCACTTGGATACATATCTAGGTCCTAATCAAGTACCACTATTCATATGATTTATAAGTCAGAAAACTAGTAATTGACATTTGTTTTTAGCCTCCTTTCTTTCTTACTTACTTTCTTTATTTTCTTGTATAGCTCACTTTCCAATATGAATTTGATTTCTTTATCTTTCTTAGCTTTGGACACCAACACCCACCTAGGATGCCAGCGTCCGGTACCCTTGTCCCATTTGGGTGCCCTTACCTCTTTATATCTTGCTTGCCCCTTTTGGGCCTCTTTTATATTTTTGTATCCTATTTTCTTGGTAGTTAGAATTTTAGAGGTTAATTACAAAATTCAACCTAGTGAATCATATAAATACAAAGCTATGTGATCATAATAAAGGATAAAGCTCTAAGCATTTATTACTATCACATAAGGTTGCATCAAAAGGCATTTCAAGAACATCAAAGAATCCATGTAGCTTTATTCAAGGGACAAAGTAATGCATTCTTTCACATACAATTCATAGGAGGGGAATTTCATTTTTACATCCACACATCTACTTACACTACAACATATAGTTATTGCTCACTATCAATTCCATCTTACACAAGAGCCACCTAGGGAACAATTCTACACACACAGAGCTACGTGAAGTTTGATATGTAGTGTAAGACTTGGTTTTAAGTTCACTTTTTTGGGTGATCATTGGGTTCAATATGACTCCCAATTTACATCTTTTTCTGTTTGGGATTTTATGTGTTTGGGGTTTTGCGAGTTACATGTGAATTCTACAGACATCCAACAACACATAGGTGACCAATAATGAAGGTTAGAAAACATATGGTGACATAAAAAAGTTTAGTTTCAAAGACTTTGCACAAAAAAATGAACCCAAAATTAGTCTACAATGCCTAAGAACCTCGACCCAGTCTACAAAGTGCCCATGATCCCTTGACCTAGTTCGGGTGCCCTAGTCTAGCTTATTCCAAAAAATCTACATTTTTGTGCCTAATTACGACAATTTCTTCCTCTTGTTTTCCAATTTTCCATTACAACATACTCCATGATTCATTGAAAAATCATCTAAATCACTATTTCCCTCTCTTGTACCTAGGGTTTAATTTTCATGTAGCTTATTTCTTAGGTAAGACCCGTAATTTATTGTTTATTATTACCTTGTGACTCTGCAATTAGGGTTTAGAATTTTTCAATATTTGCATAATCACGTGAAATGATGGATTGGATATAGATGTTGGATATACAACTATACATAAATGTGATGATGATGAGATTAATTGAGTAGATATGGAAGCGTTAGCTAGATAAGTTAGGGTAGTGCAATTGGATAGGGTGATTGAAACGTGAGAAAGTATAATTCATCATGGGGAAGAGCGCATGTAGAAAAGATTCTTTTGAAATGGATTAGAGGTAAAGAGTGCAACGAAACAATACAAAGAAATGCACTCGTGACCTTTAATGGTGTTAACATAAAACTAACAATATTTAGTGACATTTAAGAACATGGGGAAAGATGGATGATGTGCTTATAAAACCACAATAGGCATGACAAGGGGGTTAATATGGAGCTTGTATGGGGAAAACAATTTCTCCTTAGGTGGTATTCTGAAGTCTATGCCCCAAATCTAAGCAATATGGCACAAAATGATCAATGTGGGAAGTTTTTTTTAGATGGGAAAGTTGATTGATGTAGGAATCTTTCTTAGGATGCTTTCTTTTATCATTTTTGATTTTTCTTTTAAATTTTTATAAGGTTGATCAATGTAGGAAGGCTTTGCTTGACATGATATAAGGAAGTAACCATCCTTAAAGGGAGTGGTCTAGAATTAGGATTTTTCTTTGCATTTTTATTTTTAGATGAAAGAATAGAATGTATGATAGTTGTCCTTTGAGGGACTAGTCTATACTTTTGATGTCATTTTATTTATATGAATAGTTCTCCTTGAGGAGAAGTCTATTTTTAGATAAGATGAATTTCGATATGAGCATCTTGAATTTTTAGTTTGGGATAGAGGTGGGGATAAAAAAGTATACAACTTGGGGATGGGATGGTAAGGTGTATAAGCAACACCTATGGACCTTTAGCATAGTTCCAATAGGTAGATAACAAATTGATGGATGTAATTATTATAGGGTTCCCACAAAAAGGAGGAACTTATCCATGTGGAATATGATATGAGAAGAGTCGTGGTACCCATATTTAAGGTCATATATAGGATAGTGATGGAAGTCCACATAATTCCAAATGATTTTGATGAGAGATGAGAGGGCTAGTGATGGAAATGAGACATTAGGATGTAACTAAGATCATGTTGGTAGGTATGTTGATAGTAGATAGGCCAAGTGTAGGAAATTAAGAGGTTTTGTTTCAGTTTACCATCATGAGAGGCTAAATGAGAGGCCCAGGACTCATATTTATGCATTATAATATATGGTCCAATGTAGCTAGGAGAAAAATTTCCACGTTGTCTCCTTTTTAGAGTAGTGAAATTTTAATATTCTATAAGGACAAGCTAATTGATGTTAAATTCATGCTGTTTTAGATGTTTTTATAGAAAATTTTGATGCACTATTGGAAAAAATGGTGATGTTGAAGAGTGATTAGGTGATGTTCATCTAACAATTCAAGTTGGGCTAGATGCTCTGGCGATAGTCCTCGTCGGGGATGAAGTCACGAAGTGAAACATGTAAGGATGGGATTTGAAATTCAAGGTGAAGAATTAATCTAGATCCATAAATGAGGGAGAGAGGATTAGTGTCCTTAGAGGTGCAGATGATAGTTTGATAGCCCTAAAGGGAAAAGGGGATGTGAATGTGCCATTACATCTTTATTTTTGATTTTTTTATAAAGGATATTATGAAGAGTATTATTTGTAGGTTTGGATTGGCTATTAGTTTGATGATAGTAAGGAGAAGAGAAACTAATCTTGATGTTCAAAGAGTCACCAAGATTCTTAAGGTCTTTGTTTTGAAGGAAATTTTGTTGTTCATGATGATTTATGAGGAACACCAAGTGACAGATGATATGTTGATAGAAGAAGTTGAATTTTTTTAGCTTTAGTGGATGTGAGTGGAATGGATTCCACCCATTTGATGAAGTATTCAGTAGTGGTGATGATGGAATGATGGCATTGAGAAGAGTGTAGATTGATGATACCAATGAGGTCGAGGCCCCATTGTGAAAAATTCCACAGGTCTTGAATTGGTTGTAAGGTCTAGCTAGGGATATAGATGAGATTGAAAATCTACTACACTTGATGCACTATTTAACATATTCACATCAGTCTTGATTGAGGGTGGGCTAGTAGTAGCTGAGGTGAATAATGCACTTGGCAATGACCAAGCTACTAAATTTTCCACCACATATGTCATCATATAATTCTTGGATGCCGTAGGTAGATTCATGGGATTTGAGGCATCGATACATAATGTCGTCAAACCCACATTTGTAGAATATGCCTCTAAGGATGACATAGAAATTAATCCATTGAAGGAAGGACTTGCTACAATTTTTGAAAGGTCAGAGAGAATTTTGGATATGGATAGGTAGTCAAATATTTGATGATTGACCAAATAGTAGATTGGTTAGTATCAACATGATTGACATGAGGAATGTCTTGGACATGAGGTTGCTTAATCAAGGCTATGAACAATAAAAAGAGTTTAGATTATTTTGTTTCCCAAGGGATGAGAGATGGAAGGGATGCCATGGTGTCTGTGAAATGATTGGATGAATGAGGGACAAATTAGATGGTATATGGATCAAAAGCTTCAAGAAGAAATTCGACGACATACTTATATTTTTGAAGGAATTCATTTTTTGCATTGATAGAATCCCTTGAATTGATTGATAACGAGTTGAGTGTCACCATAGATGTTGAGGATTTGGATGTTGAGCATTATAGTGGTTTGGAGACACAAGATGAGGGCTTCATACTCATCCATATTGTTAACACACTCAAAGTTAAGTTTATAAGTGATGGGGATAGTGGTATCCTAGGGAGGAATGATGATAACACCAATGTCTCCCCTTACCAAAACTTAGATCCATCAAAGAAATGTGTCATTTTGAGGAGATAATATTCATGATCAATGATATTAATATATTCATTGGGAAATAACTCATGAGGAAGATGATTTTCAAGAAGAGGGGCTTCAACAAGTTGATCATCAATAGCCTAACCCTTGATAGATTTATGAGAGATGAACTCTAGGTCAAAATTGGTCATGAGCATGAGCTATTGAGTGATGTGATCATTATGATAAGGTTTGGAATGCATGGTTTTGAGGAGATTGAAGCTAGTGACAACATAGTTTTTGTGATTGAAAATATAGTGTCGAATTTAATAAGTGGAAAATAAAAGAGTGCATCACAACTTTTTAGCTTCAGTGTAGTGGGTTTCATAATCGAGAAGAGTTTGACTGATATTCTAGATGAATTTATCCCTATCTTTCTCATCACGGTGTGCCAACATGACAACTAGAGCATGATCACAGGAAGAGATGTAAAGATAGAAAGGCTCCCCCTCACATGGAGGTGTGAGAATAGGTGGTCATATAATATATTTCTTAAGTTTTTCAAATGATTTATAGAAATTGGAATCCCAATTCAACTAGGTTTTTGTGAAGGATATGGTGAAAAGGTTAATAGTAGTAAAAATTTGTGAGTTGAAATGGAGGACATATTGAAGTTAGCCTTTGAGACTATGAAGGTACTTAAGATTATAAGGAGGGGGCATCTTGAGGATTGATTTAATTTTAGTGGGGTCAACTTTAACACCCTTGATAGAAACAATGAATCCAATGATCTTACCAGTTAAGACTCCAAACACACACATGGAAGGGTTGAGCCAAAGGAAGAATTGGATATGAGGCATGAAGAGGATTTCAAGGAAAAAAATAAGGTCCTATCGACGCCCGATTTACCCAAAAAGTCATTGACATAGTGCTCTGATTTTATGCATAAGTTCATGTAAGATGTAGGCCATAACACGTTTATAAGTTCCCCCATATTTTTCAAATTGAATGGCATGAAATGATAGGAAAAGGTTCCCAAGGGGTGATGAAAAATTTCTTATGTTAGCCTTGTATTACGACAAAGATCCGATTGTAACCAGAGACTCCATTCATAAGAGAAAGTATTTCATGGCCGATTATAAATTTGAATAACTAATTGATGTTAGGAAGGAGAAAGTCATCTTCGGGGCATGCAAGATTTAAATCACGAAAGTAAGTACAAATATGAATATTTCTAGAGGCTTTGAAAATAGGTACAATGTTATAAACCCATTGTTGGTAGTGGATGGGTTGGATGAAGTTGACAGAAAGGAGACGTTGTGATTCCTCTTTGACTAGGAGACCAACGTGAGGATGCATGTGAACCAAATTCTTCTTGACCAGATTAACATTGGGTGAAAATTTAGAATTGAGGCCTAACATGTCAGCATATGACCATGTAAAGGACTAGATATTATTAGATAGGAAAGAGGTGAAAGCCTCGAGTTATTTTGGATCATGGGACTAGTAATCTGTTGAGGATATGGGGTTCTTGTGAAGTCCCAACATTGATGTTGATGGTGGAATTGTTGAGAAGGGTAGACATATCGGAAGGTAAGGTATTATAAAGATAAGAATCTTCTTCCCCATGTAGGAAAGGATGGAATCATCATTGGTACACTGGAGAATGTTGATGGTAGGGGAATCCTCCTCTACCATGTCGGGAATATGAGAGGAAGGGACCTAGTTTCACTCTAGTCTAGTAAGTAACTGGTCCCAAAGTGATGGTGAGACCGAATAAAGTGATCGAATAAAGTGGCTTGGTGTCATCCATGTATATGGAGTTATCGGATAGGGAAGTAGTGGACAAAGAATCAATGTGCATGGGATATGTAGAAGATGGATTCATGACGGAGTTGGTGGGTTGCTCTTTAAAACCTAGCCCAAACTTCTCATGAGGCTTGTGGGATTGGTCAATGATAAGATCATGCATACCTTGTTCATAACGTCTAAGAAAAAATCCCTCCACGTGCGGTGGAGGTAGGTATAGGTGAAGGATTTGTTATAGAGTAAGTCAAAGCTATTGATATACAATTTTGTGTGGCATTGATTTTCAACGTGAGATGAAGGGTGATTGATGCCACTATAGGTAATATTGGTGCTGAGATGGGTTGGAAAAAGGATAGTATAACCCTAAAATTTAGTTGATACATATGAGCTTTGTTTAATATACCAAGTCATTTGAAGGAGGGAAGCGAATTAGGAGCGAGGAGTCGATACTCTCCTAGAGAGATATGTTTCATCATATTATCAAGAGGTTTATCACTAGGTAATCTAGATGCAGGTATAGAAGAACTAGTAGATGCTTCAGAGGATGAGTCTTACTTTAGGATGAGAACCTCATTTGGATGGTAGGTCATGTGACATGCCTTGAAAAGAGGAAGGTCGGCGGGAGTGAATAGATATTCCCCTCATGTTCATATTTGATATAATAGTGAAGAGTGGATGGGACACAACACATGGCATGAATCCATGGGCATCCAAGAAAGACATTATATTGAAACTCCCCTATACAATGTAGAAGACTTCATGGAGAAATTTGTCACTAAACTGGATAAGGAGTATAACTATGGATAAATCGGGGAAACAACATCATCGAAGGTATGAAAGACTGCGAGTGATTGAGAAAAAATGGATTTTGGGAATTTTAAGTTGGTTGAAGGTGTGAGATAAGATGATATTTATGTTGGCACTATTATCTATCATAGAGTAGTGGATAAATGTGTCGTCGATGCGGATAACGATAAAACTAGGAAGATCATGGTCTTCAAGTAAGATGTTTAGGATTTTTGAGTCATCAAAATAAGTTGTGGCAGAAGTAGTAAGGGATCTAATAAGGACTATGAAGGGTTAGGATTCATTATATGATATGGGGATACATTATAAGGCTTTAATAAGGGCTTGTAAATGATTAGGATATATTTGAATGAGCTTATATAGGGACATCTTAACGGTATGCTTATACAACTATTTTACAATGCTATGTTCAATGGTGGTGTGCTTTTGGATTTACTGTATGAATAATATGGACACCATAGCCTTGGATGAGAAAGGTGATGGAGCGAGGCTCGTCGGAGGGAGTAACAATGAAAAATTTGGATTTGGATTTGGTAGATATTTGGGACTCATGATGGCAAGAACAAGTAGTGATACAAATGACATCTACATAAAGAAGAGGAACATATTTAGAAGAGGTAAAAGTTGGCGATGGGATGAAAAAAAAAGAGGTGGATGAGGAAACAAATTTAGGGGTTTTGGAGGTTATAGAATTACTTGGAGGATTGGGTTTATATGTTCTAAAGAGGTATTCTTCGAGGAAAATATCATATTCTTTGATGAGATTGTCGATGAGGGTTCTAAAGGCCCCACAGTTCTCTATGTCATGTGCGGGGACATGATGGTAGGCACATATGATTTTGGAATCAAACCATGTGGGCTTCTACCCACATGGGTCAAAATGATTTATAAGGGGAATGGTAATTATTGATGCTTTGATTAGGCGCTAAAGGAATTCAATGTAAGACCTGACAGAGTCTATGAAGATAGTGTATGGAATTTGGTGGATTTAGTTTGGGGGATGATGAAGAAGGAAAGAGATGTGCCTTACTCATATGGGGTTTAATAGGTATCTTAAACTCGATTTAGCTTTAGATGCTTATGATTCAGACTTAGGGGAAGAGGTGGACGATTTTGATTCATATTTGGAAGAATAAATAGACAATTTAGATGCAGATTTGAGAGTTATGGTGGTTTTGGATGAAGGGCTTTGTACCAAAATAGATAGGTGAGGTCCTAAGATGAAAGGTGAGATGTTTGGCTGATCAGATTGATAAGGTTTTGAAGGGGAAGCTCCAAGTTCTTATGAGAATGGGTAAGGTATTTTTGAGTAGGGACGCCAATGTTCTTATATTTTAGCCTCGAGGTGTACATTGGAGGGGATCACAAAGATTTCAACCAAGGGAGGTTTAGAGGTGGAACTAAGTGACACAGATGTTGGTTTCATTAAATATGAGAGTGATTTTTGGAGGATACGCTTGATAAGATCACAAAGAGTTGTAGATTGTGTGGGATTTGAAGGTATTGATACATAAGTGGTGGTAGTTGTGGGGGATGAGGATGGGATAAGGAAATATTTTGTGGTTGTATCGAGTGAGGAAGTCGATAAGGCATTGGATGAGGTCTTTGAAAGTATGACATTTTTAAATATCATTACCAAATTGATGGTGTTTACAATAGTTATCCTCATGGTACCACGGGCTTAGGTATGTTAACAAGGAGGATAGGGGAGCTGGATAAGCCACACCGCCATGAGTTTATCAAAATTAAATTTATTAATTACCTTATAATTAATAAATCCACATCTCCAACCCTGCCACCTCACCTCGCCACCTCACCATGACCTAGCCCTAACCCTAAACCAACCTAATTAAGACCTATGACTTGGTCCAGACTCACACCCATGACTCATCACCCCTCACCCGCACCAAAACGAGCCTAATAATGACTTGACCAAGCCCACAACTGATCCCTCGGGAGAAAAGGAGGGAAAGATGGCTATTTTACTAAAAATAGCCACTTTGACCTAACCGACATCGGTTCCTACTCGACCGCCGTCGGTTACGTAACCACCATCGGTTCCCTGTTAATGACCTCCCCCAACCAAAAAGAGAAGGATCCAGAATTCATTTGGAAAAGAAAAAGAGAAGTGAAACAAAAGCAGAAGAGGTTGCAGAGAAGAGCATCGAGCCGAAGACTGCAACTGAGCAACTGGATCAGCTGTCACCCTCGTTCAAGCATTGGAAAAGACTGAGGATAGCTTCATCAGCTCACTTTCCAATACCGGATCATCCCAACTAAGCCTTACTATCGCCACCACATTCCTTGGACCTGTATCTTCATCAGGAACCAGTAAGTATTATCTTGTAGTTCTTTGTTATCATTTTGCTTTAATTCATATTAAATGGGGAACTGACCACCTTCGAAAGGAAGTCTAATATTTCCTGGGCCTAAGGCAGTTCCCTCACTTATTGTCTAACTAAGATCTGGTGGTCTTGTATTCTTACTTACAGGTAGTCCTTCCTAGACAAAAAGGAGTTCTTCACAATCGATCTGATCTCTCTACGGTACGCGCACACCTTCCCAACACTCAATAGGTATTCCTCCTAGCCCTAACCCTTATCTGTTTCTCAAGAGAATGAAAGGATAGAAGCAACTCTATTCTGGAACCAAATTTTGTGTGAAACATTTTGGCACGCCCGGTGGGACCCTTTTCGGGTTTCTTTCTTTCTTGCTTGCTTTCATATAGGGAGCACACTTGCTGTTTCTTTCTTCTAAATATTCACAAAATATTTTGTCATTTTGGTAAAAGAATTTGTTTTTCTTTCACATCTTTGCATTAGTGAAAGTCATCTTCTTTGCTTCATCGAATATCATTTTCGATTTGGGTTTAAAACACGTGCATCACATTCTTGCTTGCTGTTTTTAATTCTAGTGAACGTAGATTAAGTAACAGGTCATACACGTGGGGGTGATATCCATGGTATTGATGAGAAATTAATCTTACTCTCACTGCACAACACATACCAAATCACATCATAATCAACACAACAGCTCAAACATCCCCCTTCCCGTGGTATTCCTCCGCCGATTGAGGTAGCCTTATGAGCCAAAACAAACTTGACATCTCCCTTAGGTCTCTTGTTTAGGATTGACATCATCTGGCATCTAAGGCATAAGCCCAAAGTGATTAAAACTAATCCTAGGGTTAGTCTCTTGATTTGCTTGTGCATCTTGCTTGTTTTTTAGTTCTGTTTCTCTGTCATACACTGTTTCAGTGATCACTTCAAGACAGTTTGGTAGGTATATTAAGCATTGTTATCCCCAAACCAGCAGCTTCTTACATCCTCTCTTTGCTTTCACAGTGACCGACACCGGTCCCATACTACCGACATCGGTTAACTGACCGACGCCGGCTACATTCTGACCGACATCGGTTATCTGACCGATATCGGTTACTGTGTTTAACAGTTCTTGACAAACCAACAACCTATCAATTCCAACATTTTGTTGTTGTTTTCATTCTAGATTGATTAAATCCCTGCTGTGTCCTCTTGTCCATGGTTATTATCACCCGGAAACAAGCAGCAGCCATGGTTTCACATGCCTGTTCCGTGCCTTTGCCTGAGTCACCCCCTTCGCATCCTATGGGGAATCCTACGGATACCAGTAATTTTCCCACGATCCCTGTAGGAGATAAGGAATTTGCCAAATTTTTGGATGCTAATCCTAGCACGTACAATATTATTTGTCTCATACCCCTGACCATACACCCGACGGTCAGCTCCTCATTGGTATGCCTATTAGTATCGCCGCTCACTTAGCCCCTTCCCCACCTAATAACTCCGCTTCACCATCTTCATCCTTAGCCCCGTCTCCCAGCTCAGTAGCTTTGGTGGTTCATACTGCACCAATTGGCTTTCCTTTCGTTAATCTAGGGCCCCCATGTCACTACCATCCACTGACCCTACCTCATCTCTCTCATAGACTGTATCTTTTATAACTTGCTCTCTGCCACCTATACACACGAGCTTTCCCTCACAAGCTCCGCCCACCTTTTCATTTCCACAAATTCATCCGGTGGCCTCAACCTCTTATATAGGACACCCTTATTCGGCTGCCCCAACACATTCATCACCATTATCTTATCAACATTCAATCCCACCATTGTCTAGTAGCGGCTCTTGGACCAATCCTCCTCTATTTACAATGACAACACCATCATCTAACCCAACCAATGATTTAATCAAACAGATGATGGACAAGATGCAAAATCTTGAGGCTTCTGTTTTAGGAAGTCGTAACACCCTGACATACGAGCAAGTTTGTTTGGGAGCCTATTCATCCTTTTGTCCCCCTTCATACATATCCTCCTCAATGGGAATTACCAAAATTTACTCGCTTTAATAGTAAGGAGGACCCTCAACAACACTTGCGATCGTTCAGACATGCCTGCTATCTGATTGCTCATGACGATGCCTTACTACTCCGTACCTTTCCCATGTCCTTATCAGACCGCCTTGAGTGGTACAAAGTTGCTTTAACCCAACACTCAATCTTCTCCTTTAACCAGTTAGCCCAATCTTTCTTGGATCACTTCTCCATCAATATTGCCAAGAAAGTATCCATTACCGACCTCTATGCCATCCGACAATTTGAAGACGAGTCTATCACAGATTTCGTTGGATGATGACGGGGCCTCATCAACCAACTTACTTACGCCTTACCTCAGGCCGAGCTCATCAAACTCTTTACGCGGGCCTGCGCTAAACACATTTCTCCCACCCTCCAAATTCAAACTTTCCACACTTTTGATGAGGCCTTTACTATGGCTCGAAAACTAGAGATTCGAGCCTTAGAGGAAGAGAAATTGAGGTTACGCAACAAAAGCTCAAATTTCCGACCCAAGACTCTACCACCAAACCCAACACCACCAACTCTCACGCATCGGCTGCTTCGAAATCAAAGGGTGCTAGTACACGTAGTGACGGTCAAATCTCAAGCACTATCTAATACCCAGCCGAAAGCCACCTATAAGTATAAAGCCGAGCCCATCAACTACACTCCCTTGGGAGAAACTTATGGTGTGATCTTAGACAAATTGCTTAAAGCAGGAGCTATCACCTTGCCTCCTGTTAAACCTCACTCCGGGTTTGATTCCACCCACGCTATTCCTTGGTATAAAGAAAATGACTTCTGTAACTTCCATCGTGTGAAGGGACATAGTCACGAAAACTGCAAGATGTTGAAAAACATAGTGCAGGAAATGGTTGATGTAGGGGATATAACTCTCGATAATCCTAATGCCCCCGCTAATCAAAATTTAAAAATATTCAACAAACCATTTCCAAACCATGCATCTAATAGTAACACAAACCAAGACACCTCAGCCGAGGAGAAGAGTGTGCATGAGATCCATGCGATTTTCAACTCCCAACCCAGGGCTTCCATTGAGGAAATTCTGAATCAAGCTTCTTCACCAACACAGGGATTCTCGCCCCCTTCTCCTTCATCAGGACAAGAGGACAGTCCCGCTATTCCTTTACCCATAAAGGAATTAACCACCCAGAGTTCTCTTCTCACAAATGAACCTTCTTACACCACATCCCTGCAAGATTGTGAGCGGATGTTATCTAACTTATCTATTTCCCAAACATCTCCTTCCACCACTCTTGCTGCAACAGAAGAAGGCTTGCCACTTTTTCTGTCATCCTTAGAGGAGAAACCCCTTGAGCCTACATCACCAAACTCCTAATCATGATGGATCCCCTCGAGCATGCCCTCCTACCTATTAGTTCTTCATCACCTAAATCTTTCCAGTGACCGGTTGACCTCTTAACACCCATTGATACAATGCCTCATTTACCCCCTGTATCACACCCACAGTGGACGGAATCACAACCCATCTCTCTTCCATACCAAAGTTCCTGTTCACACGTGAAGAGTGTCATCCCTCAGAAGATAGATGAGCCTTATGGGAGCATTTGAGTACACCATACTCTACTCAAATGCAGATGACTAATCCAGACACCTCTACCATATACCCGAGGTGTTTACAAAAGCTCAAAATGCCTATGTCCTCACCTTCACCCCCCTCATCTCTATCGAATCCCTCAGCCACTCTATCAACCTAACCAAACCTTCCCTTACGCTTGGAACTTCACCAATTCCCAGCCTGACACACCCACCTAAACATTTAGATTTATCCAAAAATACTGCCATCAATCCACCTAGGAGACAGACCCAATCTCCTCGAGTCCAATCTATGCCTCTTCCACAACTAAAACCCTCACCCCGATCACACCGATACAACAGGCTCGGCTTCAGCCTTCACCATCACACCTACCTTCTATATTAGGGCCTCACCCCTCCACCTTGCCTCAATACACCTTGCCTCCCACATCTTCTTTAACACGACCTATACCTTTTGCACCCCTACAGACACTCACGGGTGTCTCAACACCGTCACCCCAAGTATCTCGACCTACCTGCCAACCCTAAGAAAACTCGATCATCGAAGGACTTGTTTGTTGTCGCTCCTCTCTCCCCGTGGTTGTTTTCTGCCACCACCAGTTGGGGCCTCATCATCTAACTAGCTAAACATAACTTCTACGCAGAAGAAACCATGCCTCGTTAAAACCAATCATCAAAGTCCCTTGCCTAAATCACCACCCATATGAACCACTCATACCCAACCATTACCAAAACAATCAAAAATCTCACCTACTCAATCAACAACCTCATCTTCATCTGAATTTGACCCACTCAAAGGATCTTACTCCAAGATCCTTGATATGTTGGTAGGGGATGCGACCATTTCCCTACCCCGCTCAGACTCTATGATCCATCTAAGCCTCGACCTATAGGTTATGATGAATCTAAAATTTGTGCTTACCATCGCACACCAGGACACGATGTAGAAGGATGCAAAGCTTTGAAAGCCATCCTTCACCAGTCACCTATCTCGGATAGACAACCTAAGAAAGATAATTTACAGAGAGAGAAGCCCTTAGCTTTGATCCCTTCTCCTATACCACCTGTCCCCGCCTCACCAAAATCTATCATCATTGCAACCCCACCTCTCGAGAGCAATGACTTATCCCCGCCATCTTCCTCCTCTCGTATTCATGAGATCAACATGATTAACATTGCTACTCGAGGTCAGAAAAACAATGGAAAAGCTAAAGAAAGCACACCTGCGGCCTCTCTTTCTCCTTCTGCCATCCCGATCACACCACCACCTAAAGTGGTCATTCGTGGACCTACCTATCCCATCTCTGATGGAGTTTCCCACCGCACCATGATCAAACAACTTCACCAATCTCCTGTCAAAATGACACTCTATGATCTCATTCAAACATCTGAATCGCATCGACAAGCTTTAATTGAGATCCTTCAAGGGATAGAGGTCCTACCTAACGAAACCTTGCCCGTCACCTCCATTTTAACACCCAACCACGTCGCTTCTCTCACCAAACAACCTACCTCCACAACCACTTCTGTCCCTATACAACAAGAAGCCATCATGTCGCTTTTTTCAAGAAGAAATTGTCGTCTTTGGTGCAGAAGATCCTGATCCAGCTCTTTTCATCTCGGCTTACGTCCGGGACATCCAGGTACATCATGTTATGATCGATGGGGGTGCCAGCCTAAACATCATCTCTTCCAAAGCCTTCCAACAGATGAATATCCCTCCTAGCTGCATGTGTGCCAACCCCACCATGTTGCATTCATTCAACGATGCTATTACTTCTACCTTAGGCACCGTGATCCTTAACATTCGTGTAGGGCCACGTACCTTACCCGAACTCTTCTATGTCCTTGAGGGAGAATTCCAATACAACATATTGTTAGGCCGCCCTTGGATCCGGGCTATGGGATGCGTTCCTTCCACCTTACATAGATGCATCAAATTCGAGTATGAGGGGAAGTCTTACACCGTCAAAGCTGATGCTTCCCCTTTCAAAACCTGCAATATGTTATATCGCCCTAATGATGTGCTTGTACCAGTCAAGGCACCCATTGATCCAGCCCAACCATCTACTTCAACCACACCTCAACCATCCACCTTAACCACACTCACACCTTTCGACCAATGAATCCACCGCCGCGAATACCACTTCTTCCCCGCGGACAACATCCCAACTTCAGATCCCTTGGTAGATGTTTTTCAATGCCTTACGCTAGGGGAATACCACCTATACAATGTTAGCACCTTCCATACCCCACAGGAGTACGGACAGTTACATGCACATCCTACCTACGACCGTCGTGTGGGGGAGGTGATCTCCTATGGACCACCTAATTGCCGCACCAACCTAACATATGGGGGTGTCGACACATCCTCTGTCACCCCTGAACCTCCCCTTGGTGTGGTTCCCTTCCAATCTGATTTTTGATATCTAACCAACCGTCATTTTGCCCTCACCTTCCTGACGCGTTGTGCTTGGAAGGGTTTTGGTTTTGGTCTTTATGAACAAGGCCGACATACGATCATTCCCGTAACTACCCGCAAACACAAAGATCATCGTGGTCTTGGATTTTTTGAACCACCTACACCGAAGAAACCTCATGTCAATTGTATCCAGGAAAACAATGAAGTCACCCCTTCCGAACCATCATCGCCCATTTTTCCATCTTCACCCACATAATCAATAGACCCGGAATCTATCCCTCCTAACTTTTTTTTTTTTCGTGAATGCTATCTTCCTGGGTCCTCTCACTTATCAACGCGATAGTGAGGACCCATCTTCTCTCCCCTTTTGTATCTAGATATGATTGAAGAAGATTCACCTTCAATTAATGTTGTGGAGTGCCAGGATGATGACTCCATCCTCACCTACCTCGGTGTGGATGACTCTTATATTCAACGTGCCTTACCATCTGACACCCAAACTATGTTGAATGAATCAACTATAGAAATCAACATCCACACGAGAGGACGATCCTCACATTCTAAAGATCAGACAATCTCGACGCATTAGAACAAGCCACCTTCACTACCTTCCTCCGTGCCCATAATCAAGCTTTTGCTTGGTCCTACGCCGACATGCCAGGAATCGATCCTGACATTGCTGTCCATAACATCACTCTGAAACCAGACTCTAAACCAGTTAAACAAAAACTAAGAAAAATGCATCCACGCATTGCCCTCTTGGTGAAAGAAGAGCTTCAACGCCTCTTTTTCTGTTTCTTTCATCTTACCTATTGACTATCCGCAATGGATTTCTAATGTCGTACCTGTCACTAAAGCGATGGGGGACTTCGGATATGCATGGATTTTGGGACCTTAACCTCGCTTGCCCAAAGGATGACTTCCCCTTACCTAGCATTGATCAACTTGTTGATCTCACTGCGGGCCATGAGATGCTTTCTCTCATGGATGGCTTCTCGGGATACAATCAAATTTTGGTAGCCCCGGCCGATCAACATAAAACCACCTTCATTACCCCCTGGGGGACCTTCTGCTATCGTGTCATGCCATTCGGCCTTAAGAATGCTGGTGCGACCTATCAGCGAGCTATGACTTATATTTTCCATGACATTATGCACACTATCCTCGAGGATTATGTCGATGATCTTCTTGGAAAATCCAAACATCGCAGTGAACATCTCGATGTTTTAACCATTATTTTCGATCACCTGTTACAATACTGTGTTCATCTTCAACCAAAGAAATGTGTCTTTGGCATCCTTTTAGGAAAACTCCTTGGCTTTATCATCTCTTTGTGTGGCATTGAGGTCGACCCAGCTAAAGTCAAAGCAATCCTAGAAATGCCCCCACCCACTAACCTCAAACAATTACGTAGTTTGCAAGGAAAACTCCAATCTATCCGGTGTTTCATTTCACAACTCTTGATCGATGTCAACCTTTCCATCATCTCCTTAAAAAGGACATTGTCTTTCAATGGAGCGAGGAGTGCCACCAAGCCTTTGAGGCTCTTAAAGCTTATCTCTTGCAGCCACCCGTGCTTATCCCACCTCAAGACGATCACCCTTTCTACCTTTACCTTTCTGCCACCGACCATGCTGTAGGAGCCATGCTCGCACATCGTGACTCTGAGCATCGAGAACAAGTAATTTATTACATAAGCCGTACTCTTGTGGATTACGAGACTAGGTATACACACGTAGAAAAGTTGTGCCTAGCCCTATCATTTGTGGCCACCAAACTCCGACATTACCTCCTGAATCACAAAACTTTTGTCATCACCAACGCTGACCCCATACATTATATGTACGCCAAACCTCATCTAAACCAACGCATCACCCGATGGCTTATGCTCCTCCGACCTGACCTTGAGTTTGTACACCAGAAATCAGTCAAAGGACAAACTATCGCAGACCAACTCGCGGAAGCCCCTTTACCTGGGGAACAATTTACCAATTTTACTTTCCCTGATGAGCTCATCGCAACTCTTTCACTCAGTGATGTGTCGTATCCAATGACCCTCTTCTTCGATGGATCTAAATGCCAGCGCGGTGGAGGGGCAGGTGTTGTTCTCATTCCTCTTGAAGGTGAACCTATGCCTCTTTCATTCAAAGCTCGATTTCCCCGCACTAACAACACAAATGGAATACGAGGCCCTTGTTTTGGGTCTCCATGTTGTGTTACACTTAGGTGTGAAGTCTATTAATAATATTTTGGTGACTCTCAATTGGTAGTAAATCAAGTTACTGACATCTACCAATGTAAAAATGAGGAACTTCAAAAGTACAAACATTACGTGGATTCACTTTTGACCTTATTTTCTCATTATTCTATCCAAACCATTCCCGCTCAACTAATAAATTTACAGATACTATGGCTTGCTTGGCCTCGCAAATTCTAGCCTCACCAACTGACTCAGACATATTTGTCTTGGTCCAACAACTCTTTGCCCCATCTTACTTAGTTCCGGATGTTTGTATGGTAAATAATGTATCTGCTGATTCGCAGGATACCTGGTATCACCAATTTCATGACTACCTTACAACCTCTGTTCTACCACCTGACCTTACTAGTAATGGCAAACGTGCTTTTCTTAAAAGTGTTTCTTGTTATGTCGTCATGGGGGGACTCCTCTATAAACGTGGCTTCGATGGTATCCTCCTTCACTGTCTAACCGGCGCTGAAGTCGCTCATACCACCCAACAAATCCATGACGGACTTTGTGGTGGGCACTTTAGTGGCCTCGCCATGGCCAAGCGGATCCTTCACCTAGGATATTATTGGCCTACTATCAATAAAGACTGCTGAATATGTTAAGCATTGTGTTATGTGTCAACAACATGCCAACCTTCAACATACTCCTAGCCACCCATTGCAGGTCACACGAGATCTTTGGCCTTTCTCACAATGGGGTTTAGACCTTATTGGCGAGATTCACCCGCTTCTTCACAGCATCACCATGGATCATCACGGAAACCGAATATTACACTAAATGGGTGGAGGCCGTTCCACTCATTTCAACCAAAAAAGAAAAAATCGTTGAGTTCATCAATCATCACATTATCTGTCATTTTGGTGTTCCTCATCGCCTGATAACAGATAATGGAAAATCTTTCAAAAATAAGTTGTTACAAGACCTTTGTGACAACTTTGGTATCAAACTTAGCTTCTCGTCACCCTACTATCCACAAGAAAATGGACAAGCCAAATCTTCTAACAAAACCTTAATCAAAATTCTCATGAAAGTCGTTAACAATTCTGGGAAAAACTGGCATGATCACATCCCCTTTGCCCTTTGGGCTTATCGTACCAGCATTCATACTTCCACTAATGCCACACCATTCTCTTTGGTGTATGGTACCGAGGTTGTCTTGCCTCTCGAAATACAAATCCCTTCTCTTAGAATATCTCTTCAGGATATTCTCACCAATGATGACTTCCACCAAGAGCGGTTAGCCCAATTAGAGCTTCTTGATGAGCGTCGTCTTACAGCTCTTGACCACCTGCAAATTTATCAAAAGCGCATTAAGCATGCTTATGATAAGTGAATTCATGAGCGTACCTTTAAGATTGGTGATCTTGTCCTCAAAGAGAATCAACATGTAACCAAACTAGAAAAGAGAAAACGTGGAAAATTTTCTCCTAATTGGATTGGGCCTTACATTATCACTCACACCTACGGATCAGGTACTTATCATTTAGCTTCGCTTAATGGTAAACCCGAGCCTGAACCCCTTAATGCCTTGCATCTCCGACCATTCTACTATTGAATTTAGTGTTACATCACTTCTTATCTACCTTGCGCTCATCCCTTGAGCTCATTTACCACCTCATACACCTTGTTTTGTGCATCTCAAAATGGAATCAAGCTCACATGGTTTGATCATCACCTCCTCTTAAAGATGCCTTCCCCTTTTTAGTCTGGTCCATGACTTAAAAGTATCAAAATAACAAGTTCTCAATTATATGATTCTGGGATATTCTTGAGTCAAACTTCCTGCAAAACTAGATGCTTCATGCCAAATGGACATCTAGACCACTACGCTCTAAACTAGACTGCTCCCTCAAAGGACAGCTATGTGCAAAGCCGCATCTGCTATTATACACTAGACTGCTCCCTCGAAGGACAGCTATGTGCAAAGCCGCATCATGCTACTATAAGTAGACTGCTCCCTTGAAGGATAGCTATACAAAGTCAGCCTCTATCAGAAGCTTCTCGCATTGATCAGCTTCGTGAAGACCTCAAGAAACAACAAAATGCATATCCCATATAGACTTCCCGCATCGATCAGTCTATATCCAGAAAAATAAAAGTAGTATTCAAAAGCACTTTTGAGTCATGGACTCGTCTATTTAGGTTTGGATCTATTTCATCAGAATAATCACCTTATAACAAGTCCTCTACGCCCTAGCTATACCATCCACCTCACCCCACCATTCTTCACAACAACAAAACTCAAGGGACGTGATGTATATCCGATATATTGTGATTATACAACTCTTTTCACCTATCGACTTCTCGCCTATGCAAGGTACCTAGGGATTCAAGCTCATCCTATGATAATACGTGGTTTGTTTAGCTCTTTCCAACTTTGGGACACTTTTACCTCTTTTTCCCGAATCTAGGATTCTGTGTTGACCTTAATTAGGACACGGTTCCCTAATGCTTGGGTAAGCTAACCCTCGCTTCACCTTTACCCACACCAACACCAACAACATTACCCTACCAATATCAAACTTTTACCAACCAACAAATTGCCTAACCACAACCAAATTGCCTAAATTCACCTCTCCCTGGTCCTAAGGGAGAACTACATCGGTCTGAGGCCCCTCCTTGCTTTGTGCAATGGGCTATGTAGGCAAGCACTTAGGAGACATGGGGTCTCCCAAGGTTAGCTCGACCATCCCCTACCATAACCTATCATGTGTGGTGTTTTGCTTAAAAATATAAATGTTTTCACATATTTATATTGATAACACTCACCTTTGTCCTTTACCAATCCAAACATTCAAAACACAAACATTTCTTATTATTATCATAACCTCAAAATCAACATACATATTCAGTTTTATTTAGATGTTAAACAAATACATCTTCTCTATCATCGACGCGCAGGTCGGCATCCTTATTTATTCTTCTACCCCTATGAAATTCACGTAGGCCCCGCGCCTCATCCCGAACCAGGTAGTGATGGTGATCATCGACACGCTCACCTGGCCTCTCCATCCTCAAAGGGGCCACTACTATTGGTTCCTCCCACTGATCCACCAATCTCTCCTGTAACATATGAATACACCCTCTCACGTGGAGGAATCTTGCCTCTAGTCTCTCCACTCGTGACTGCGAAACCTCTAACAATCCCGTTGTCTCATTCACCTGTGTTTGAAGCTGGTGAACTAAACCCTACAGGCGGTCTCTCTCCGCTGTAATCACAGCTATGTCAGGATGATCGGCCCTCACGTGCACCTCGCAGCTCTGCTACCCACCATAATCTATAAGACTCTGTCACTCCTGCATCCATTACCCTGCGATCGGCTGCTGTCTCCTCTGGTCCTTCTGGAAGTGTCGGTCATGGTGGTGAGAGGGGTGCCTCAGCGTCGATCCTCCTGTATGGTCTATGAGCCATGGGTATATCCTGAACAAATCCAAATTGTCACCACACGCGATCTAGAGGAATCCTCTCGTACTCACCTGGCCTGTGTCCCGTGATCCACCTTAATCACTCTACACCCCTCAAATCCTCGGCTATGTTCACCATCACCATGTAGTTCCCGTACGGTCTCCAACGAATATCCGCAATCATCACCATCTCCCACATTTGCCTATAATACTCGGCGTCATCTATCACGGTTTCGGCTCTTGCCTCTTGCTCTGTCTGGACCCATCATCTGAATCCCAACCTCTGCACTCCTGTCTCTTCTCCCTGGATTGGTCGGCCTATTGGTCACACACACACAATGTGCTCATAGGCCCAACAATGTAATAAGTATGCACAATCCAGTGTAGTCCTGTGATTTCACCTGCATGCCCATAAACCCCTGTATAGCTCCGCAAGATATGCAGGTGCCCATGCGAAAGTAACGCTACCTTCTATCATCTCATGAATAATACACATCAATGATTTCAGAAATCTTCCCCCGTCCACTCTAGGTAATGCATAATACCCCACCGCTATCATTAATACCACTACCAACCTTGTTGCCTCAGGGTGTGCCGCAAACATTATACCATAAGTGAATGTCAAACCTCGTTGTGTCAAATCTCGTGTGGCTGGACCAAATACTACCGTTATCGCTGCCGCGCTGCGTTAGGCCCTGCCTGATACACTGGTCTTCCTATAATTGGGAGTCTCAAAATTGAACACATCTTCTAACGTCACTGTCATCTCCCCTGTTGGCAGATAAAAGGTATTTTTTTCAGGATTCCATCTCTCAATCAGCGCCTGCAACATAGCATGATTACGTGTGATCCGTGAATAATAGTGGATTCCGCTTAACCCCACATGGTTTATTAATGCCCACTCAGCTGGTGTTACATCCGCTCGGACCCGTGACAACAAAGTTGGCACCCTATCATTCATCCTCAACCCTGCTTGTGCCTGCACACATTAAACCAACAAACAACAAATCAACAAATAGCTTCTAACATGTTTTTTATCGCAATCCACAACTTTACACAGTAACCGATATCGGTTATAGACAACCGATACCGGTTACCTAACCGATGTTATTCCTAAATGATATCGGTCACTGTCAATTCCAATCACCCCGCTCAAAAAAACACCACCTATGATAACTTTTGCGCTCGTTTTCCCCTCTCTGTACCTACGCACATATCTCCAACACCTGATTACTTACCCTACAACACTCACCCCATCCCAAACCTTTTGCCTATCACCTTTCTTTTTCATCTCTACCCACTTACCTTCCCACATCCTATTCACATGCATGCAAAATTTTTTTAACTCCAACCAAAAATCATATATACCTCCTGGGATGCAGCAGTTTGAGGTGGAACCTGTCTTCCCTCTCCTCTCTGCCCGCTGGATGCTTCTCCTTGTTCAGCCATGTTCACCACCCTCTTCACTATTACTTGCCTTTACACCTTCTTACTCCAAGCTCACGATCACTTTACCTGTCTCTTTCCTCCTTATCACTCAATTCTCCCATGCAACTACCCTGTATGGATGACAACAACCTCGCATCCTCGTATTTAACATGTTGCATGGCTCTAAAAATAAGAATCTAAAATTGCCTCCCCAGCTTTTCTATTTTTAGAAAAGCTTGTTTTAACATAACCGATGTCGGTTATGTAACCGGTATCGGTCAAAAGTGACCGACATCGGTTATCTAACCGATATCGGTCAACCTATACCTATTTTGATTATATCCAGGCCTTCTATTTTTTTTTTACAAAATTTTGGTGGCGCCCGCCTCTTTTCCCTGCATAATGACATCACTATCAACATCCATCATCATACTAAACATCAATATTTCAAAACATATGCATATCATTAAAACATCATCAACATCATTTATATATACATCACAAACATTCCAATACCATCAACACAAAAACATAAAGCATTATAATATATGCACCAAATCCACAATTACACACACCATATGGATCAACCTCATCATCTATATATATCATCAAAACAATGTTACAATATACAAATTACCCTGCATGGGGCCTCTATCATACAAAAAAAAATAAAATACGCACGCAGTCGCTAAAATCTCGACTGGCTCGCAGCTGCCTCTCATGTCAAAATATACTCGGCTCGCAGGCCGGCCTCTCATGTCAAAAATATACTCGGCTCGCAGGCCGGTATCAACTATACAACATGTACTCGGCTCGCAGGCCGGTATATATAACAAACATGAATACATCAATCCTATGAGGGCACGCAGGCCTCTATATACACACTCGGTTCAGACCGGTGTCTCTATAAAAAAACCCATCTCTGCTCCTGGGGTGACTCAGCTCTCTCCCCCTCCCTCGGCTCATCTCTCAGCTGGCCCCGTGCGTGCGATCTCACCTCCTACCCATCACTGACCCACCGGCCTGGTGGTGGCCCTCGTGACTGTGACTAGGATGTCTCGGCTCTGTGAGCTGCATATGGCTGATAGTCAGCCCCGGTACCATCTAGTACATCCTGGTAATAGCAGGCCTCCACTCTCGCCTCCATGTAGCGGGCCCGTGCCACCATGGCTGGTGGGGCTGGTCCCTCGGCTCCTAATATAATTGGGCCCTGTCCTGCCTGTACACCCTGACCCTGCGCCTGTACCGGTGGTGGCGGTGGAGCTGCCATCGGAGCTTGAACAGGGACTTGTGCCTATGCTTGAACAAGGATCTCGCCCGAGGCCGTGCTTGTGCGTGCATGTACATGTGGCTCGCACTCGTGCTGCCTGCCCTCGTGCTCGTGGGCCAACCGCCCTCCCCTCGTAGCACTCCGATTTGTGCCTGTGCAGCAGCAAGCTAAAAGCTGCCCCTCGTAATAATTCACACTGCCCAAGAGATGGTCCCTCTCCGCTATAACAGCCGCCACCAAATCTGGCATGTGGGTCAGTTTCTCATGGCTGCCCTCTGCCCTACCCACCAAACCAAAAATGCACCTGTAACACCGACGTCGTCCACCATATCATCATCCGCCGGTCTCTCCACGACCTGATCGGGTCCAATGGCTGTGGAAGAGGAAGTGGTGCCTCTACATCCTCCCTCCGATACTGTGGGAAGGGAGGTGGCTCATCCTGTCGTAGACCCAACTGTCGGCATACCCTCTCTAGGGGAATCCGCTCATGCTCCCTGGGTCTCCATCCAGCTATCCAGAAGATATACTGGATCCATCGTAGCTGTGCTCGGGCTCCTCCATGGGGCTGATGGCCTCTGTATGGCCTCCATATAATATCTAGTGCGGTGGTCAAGCCCTCTAACATATGTCTGTAGTACGTGACATCTCACCCTGCGATAACCGCTCGTGGCTGGCCCACGACCCCCAACCACCTCTGAAACCCATACCTATACACTGCCTGTGGCCCTGGCGGCGGGGTAGCCCTACAGGTCATAAACACATGATATGCTTGTAGGCCCAGCAGTGTAGCAAGAATGTCGAGCATATCCCGAATCGCCTCATATGGCGATAGCCCTGAGCTCTCTGTATAGCTACACCAAATACACCGGTGCCCATGCATAGGTGTGCTCCTCCACCATCTCATGCAATACTCCCATCAGTGCCCATGGGAAGCGACCTCCCTCTGAGTCCGGGAGGGTGAAGTAGGTGATACCAATCATCATCAGCACGGCAAGCCGTGTCTCCTATCGATGCGCGCGATACATATCACCGTAGCAGATGCTCACACTATGATACGTAATCAATGGGGCTACATCCCCGAATACCTGCAGGATGCTATCCATCACTGTCTCAAAGCATCCACGGGAACACCGCCTCACCTATGATTGGTAGTCTCAGGATGTGATACACATCCTCTAGTGTGACTGTCATCTCTCCAGTAGGGAGATGGAAGACATTGGTTACCGGATCCCATCTCTCGATGAGGGCAACCATCAGGCTGTGGTCCCTATCCACAGCCCTATATCTCTGGACTCCTAAGTCCAACCTCCCGCATGACTAACCACTGCGCTGCAGTCACATGTGGCCACATCCGCCCCAGTAGAGGCGGCATCCGATCCCGCATCGTCAGCTGCTGGCGTGCCTACAAAAACAACCCACTCCATCAGGCCTACTCTTTCCAAAACAACTACCCAATAACCCCAATATCACTAACCCCACCCAACAAAACACCTACAATATCCCCTTTACCTATCCCACAACCTACCACCTACCCCACTCATACACCACCCGATTACCCCCACCCCAATAACCTTTCCTACCAACTCTACCTTTTCCCCTTTCACCCCACAAATCTATCCTACCCGCCTACAACAAACCAACACAACAAAAACCCTTTCCTCTCACCCACCCTTTCCTCCTACCCCACCATCGGTCCCCCACCCCTTATCTATACCTTGCTTTTATGCACCGACGTCGGTCGACACATGACCGACGCCGGTCTCTGAACCCACAAAATCTAAACAACTTGCGTGGTGACCGATGCCGGTCGCTTAGTGACCGACATCGGTCACTGTGGGATTTCGGGGCCGGATCGAAAACGGCCCCCAAATCCCTTTTTTCTATTTTTAACCTATCTACCCAACCCAATTGCCTAAAAACTTACCCACCCTGCCGTGTTGACTTACCTAACATATCTACCCACTCCATTTTATGATTTACCTTCATTTATTCATTATTTTATCACATTTTAGATTCCTACCCCAAAACCCACATCCTAGCTAAATTCATCAACTTCACACAAATAGGGATTTAGAACCTACCGGTATGACTACACGTCATCATGGTGGGATAGGTGGTGGTGGTCCAGCTCCTCCAACACCTCCTGCTCCTCCAGGCTGTGCCATAGCTCCAAATCTCCTCAGCAGGGTCCTCAACCAATCAAACTCTGCCTCCTGATCGTTGGGGCCTACCAATAACTCCTCCTCCACTCAACTAGTGCCAACTCAGCCCACAAACTCAACAAAATCAATTCAAAACTCAGACAAGCAAAAGGTTGGCACTCAAATTGACAATGTGAAAATGACACGCCATATTTTTCTTTTTATAGGTTTTGACCTATAACCGATATCGGTTAGAGCGCGCCCTAAAACACCGATATCGGTCTTCTAACCGATACCGGTCATAACTAACCGATATCGGTTACATGCCTAGTTTTTCCTAATTCCTACCTTATCCACCAATTTCCATTTCTCATCACATCACCTACCCCGGCTTTGCTAAATAGCCTTATTTTGAATTCATGGGCCCAACCCAAGGCCGTAACCACTCAATTGGCGACCCAAGGCCGCAACCAATCACTTGGCCCAACCCAAGGCCGCAACAAACCAATCGGCCCGACCCAAGGCCGCAACAAACCAACCGGCCCGACCCAAGGCCGCAACCAATCACTTGGCCCGACCCAAGGCCACAACAAACCAATCGGCCTGACCCAAGGCCACAACAAACCAACCGGCCCAACCTAAGGCCATAACCAACTCAATTGGCCGACCCAAGGCCGCAACCAATCACGCCCAACCCAAGGCCGCAACAAACCAAATCGGCCCGACCCAAGGCCGCAACAAACCAACCGCCCGACCCAAGGCCAACCAATCACTTGGCCCGACCCAAGGCCCAAACCAATCGGCCCGACCCAAGGCCGCAACAAACCAACCGGCCCGACCCAAGGCCGCAACCAATCACTTGGCCCGACCCAAGGCCACAACAAACCAATCGGCCCGACCCAAGGCCGCAACAAACCAATCGGCCCGACCCAAGGCCGCAACAAACCAACCGGCCCGACCCAAGGCCGCACCAATCACTTGGCCCGACCCAAGGCCACAACCAACCAATCGGCCCGACCCACAGCCGCACCAATTAAGTACCTCAACCGAGGCCCGCAAATCAAAACTTCTCTCCACCCATCATTTACCTGTTTGTTCAATCGAGCTCACCTGTTCGTGTTTTAGCATGACTAGGATACTTGACTTGTTCAGCCGACCAGCTTTGCCTAGACCAAGACCGTGACATTTACTTCAACCAAACCAACCATTTGGTACTGCCGAACATGCCTACAATGTTCTGGTACCTTACCCGTTATATCCCCTGGAGCTACTTCCTATGCCTTGGATACCAGGATTATATCAACCTTGTTTGGATAAACTATCGACCTTTGCCTATGAATTGCTTGTTTTCTCTTCAAATCGTGTACCCTGGTCGCACTACTACATTTCAATGTGCGTCTGTTTCCTTGAACTTACCCCACCATCTTACCATCATCATTCACCCTTTATCAACCCTATCCCTGATTTCACATCACCTCAATCTGTGATAGATTTGAGGGGGATTACCTATACCCTTAACTGGGGCAACCACTTCTTATTATTGTCAGTGCAGCTTTACAAGGCAAGCTACACGACAACAAGGGGAAAATGTAGACACCAAATTTGGGTCTTACGACGCCCTGTACCCCGCATCTCGTCCCGCAACCTAACCCTACCTCACCACCTAAACCTTACACACTTAATTATTTATTAATTACCTTATAATTAATAAATCCACATCTCCAACCCTGCCACCTCACCTCGCCACCTCACCATGACCTAGCCCTAACCCTAAACCAACCTAATTAAGACCTATGACTTGGTCCAGACTCACACCCATGACTCATCACCCCTCACCCGCACCAAAATGAGCCTAATAATGACTTGACCAAGCCCACAACTGATCCCTCGGGAGAAAAGGAGGGAAAGATGGCTATTTTACTAAAAATAGCCACTTTGACCTAACCGACATCGGTTCCTACTCGACCGCCATCGGTTACGTAACCACCATTGGTTCCCTGTTAATGACCTCCCAAACCAAAAATAAGAGATCCAGAATTCATTTGGGAAAAAAGAAAAAAGAGAAGTGAAACAAAAGTAGTAAGAGGTTGTAGGGAAGAGATCGAGCCAAGATCAGAATCGAGCAATCGGATCATTCATTACCCTTGTTCAAGCATTGGAAAAGACTGAGGATAGCTTCATCAGCTCGCTTTCCAATACCGGATCATCCCAACTAAGCCTTACTGTCGCCACCACATTCCTTGGACCTGTATCTTCATCAGGAACCAGTAATTATTATCTTATAGTTCTTTCTTATCATTTTTCTTTAATTCATATTAAATGGGGAACGACCACCTTCGAAAGGAAGTCTAATATTTCGTAGGCCTAAGGCAGTTCCCTCACTTATTGTCTAACTAAGATCTGGTGGTCTTGTATTCTTACTTACAGGTAGTCCTTCCTAGACAAAAAGGAGTTCTTCACAATCGATCTGATCTCTCTACGGTACACGCACACCTCCCCAACACTCAACAGGTATTCCTCCTAGCCCTAACCCTTATCTGTTTCTCAAGAGAATGAAAGGATAGAAGCAACTCTATTCTGGAACCAAATTCTGTGCGAAACAGTGGGTATAGTTGGGAGTAGGTCAAGGAGACCTTTTTGGAAGCTTGGTATGATAGGTGGATGTAGAAGAAGATTTAACTACAACAACATTGGCTGCATTTTTAGATTTGTCATTGTGATTGCATGTTTTGGTGAATTCAAGTTTTTGTTTGTTGGATCAAAGTTTAAGATGACATTACTCAAGTGAATGGAGTTATGGTGAATGCTTCTTTGAAGCTTTAGAAAAATAGGTTTTGAATGGTAGATGAAATATTTTTGGTACACGATCAATAGAAAATATTGATAAGTTGAGCTTGGGGAAGGGAGAAGGATAACTAATTAATGATATCATGCTACCTAGCGATGAAATCTATAATGGATTCATCATTGAACCTGTTTAATGGCATAGAGGTTGATTGATGGTGATTGTGCACATAATATTAGGTAAATGAAAAAATAAAGTGTGGGGGATGTTGTTGTACTGGTCAAAAGTGGGGCTGGGCAAAGACATGGGGAAAGTATGGAGCATGAGGTCATGATCATGTGCGATGAGGTAACATGCATGCCTAAAGGCATGAAGATGTTGTTGAGGGTCCTCCTTACTATTTAATTTAGAAAACTTATGGAGTTCCCAATGCGGAGGATAAGGTTTGGTAGGAATTGATATGTGGATGGGCTCATTACAAAATTGTTCATAAGAGAAGGTGGTTTTAGACACGAAAGTGGCGGTTTCAAGATTGGCCATCCTAATTAACAATTCCTACATAGGGTCATTGGAAGTATGGGGATGAGAAGGTGATGGATTAGGATGGGGATTGTCGGAATTAGATGGATTGGGTTGAGAGTAAGGTTGGTAGTGCTTTGAGGATGAGTAAGTGTTTACGAGGGTGGTTGATAAGGGGGAAGATATTTGAAGGGTTGTGATTGAATAGGTTGGGAAATAGGATATGGTTGAGATATGAGAACATAATTAGGTGCATATGGTTGTTTCTGTTATTACTTGAGTGTGGGACGTTAGATTGATCTTTTATGGGATGAGTTAGAATGTAAGTATGATGTGGCTTGGTAGGTTGATTAGGAAACTATTGGTGGTCAAACTTGCACTCCGTGTCTCGATCTGGAATAACCGAGTCATTTTAGAAAACAATGGAACTATCTCAAAGTTTTGGGACCTTTCACACTTGAGACAGATCTCTAGAGAAGACCAGTTCCTCTATCTATTTCTCTGCTACTATTATTCCCAATACGGAAAGGGAAAAATAAGATAATAATTCCAAGGGACTAGGGATAAAAGGATAATAGAAAGGAAAAATAATCTAAGTAAGGTGACACCACCATAAAAAGAGGGAAGAACGCCATCTATTCTCGAGTGAAAATTAAAGGAAAAGGTGTCAAGGGAGGCTAGGCACACGTAGCATAGACCAACACACATTTACACAATCAGTTGTCATGAAACACAACTAGAACTCGGAGTGTAAGGGACACATAGTGACACAATAAGCACATAATGTAAAATAAAGGCAAGAAGAAATAATAAAAACACACTTAGGATAGAGAATAGTCACAAAACAATCTTTCCATTACTTCCGAGAAATTCACATAATCAAGCTATAATGGCGAAAGAGGCTGATATCCATATGCACAAGCTAAATATAGAGGTTTGTGACTGAATACGAAATATGAAGTCCTTAGCCAAGTTCGTAAGGATCCAAAGTGTCCAACATTAACAATGAGCCTAGATCTTACATTTATAGATGAATCAATGGAAGAAGAAGAGAAGGAGGGAAAACCTAAAATAGAAATACAACCACCAACAAGAAGCATTCAATGCCTAAAAATTCACCTGTAAATATGTGAAATACATTTCCCCTTGTCTATTTGGCATGTTAGAGAAGGAAAGAGGGCAGATCGGATCAAATCAGGTGGTTTGAGTAGTCAAATCTACTCATTAATTCCTAGAAATATGTTTTCCCATTTATCACGTATCAGATCCACCAAGAATTTGAATTTGATTATCTAGCACTATAGCCTACATCAACAACTATCGAGTGAGACTAGGAACATGCCGATCGAGCTCAGTAGAAAAAGATATGATCTGTTAGAATACTTTTCAAGGCTGCCTACTCACGTAAGACACATGACATGCATTGATTGACTAAAAACATGGTAAAATGTGCAAAAGTTTTTGTCATTTCATCACGTGTCACTCACCGGTTTGTTACAAGGATTCAACTCCATATTGGTGCAATTTGATAGTTTATATGTGGCACAATCAAGTGTGTTAGATAATGACATGGCATGGAATGGTGTAGAGGAGGGTGCAAAGGTGTGTGTGGAAGAATGAGGCACATGAAGAAGGTAAAAGGAAGGCGTGCGTAATCGCAATGTGTGCGGAGGAAAAGAGGAAAAATAGTGAGTGGAGAACATATGGTCAAGGCACAACTATTACAAGGTAATGTGTGGGGCACACGAGGGCCAGGGACTTATCTTATTGAATCAAGTGTAAGATGCACACATAGGATGAATAACTTCTAGGAAGAAGGAAAATACATAGAAGACACGCATAAGGTAAGAGTGGAACAAAGAGGAAAAGGAAAATGGAAAGGGGATAAGGGGAAATGTGTAAGGATGTGTGAGGAAATAATGACCAAGTGAATGTGCCAAGGAGACAACTGAGGTGTGTGCCACTTACAATGAAGATTTCAAAGTCAGAATATGTATGTTGTCCAAATAACTAGGAGAATTATTTGGATAACAAAAATATATGGTAGAAGGCACTGGAGAGGAGGTTGATGATTTTGGGTTGATTATGAAGGTTGAGGTTGTATGGTGATGAATTTGCATGGAATTTGGATATGGAGATAGGAAAACAAGTTTGATCATGTTGTTCGGGTTGTGGAATATGTAGATGGGATGCTTGTAAAGTTTGTACAAGGACACTAATGACAATGGTGGATGAAAAAAAACAAAGGGGGTGGAATAAGTCGGGGAAATTTTGATGTGAGGTAGGTTAGGTTGAATAGAACCACCAATTTAGTAGATTTATGGGCTTGGGATATCCTAGTGGAATATTGGTGGAGCTGTGTTAATATTGGGCCATGAAAATCTCGTGCATGACTCTAGGGAATAAAACAATGAGTTAAGAAGTTGGGACTTGAGTGGATTTATGTTGAGAGTGATAAGCATAGATTTTCTAAAGAGGGGGTCCATTGATAGGGAGATGATTGGATTTATGGATAAGATAGTCGTGAAGGGAAACATGGTTAGTGTTTAGAAATTCTTGGAACTCTAAGCATCGGTGAGGGATAATGAGAGGCCTACAAGTCTCTAAGGAAATGACATATGGGGGTGTAACTATTCTAGAAGGAACATAATGGTGGTAGATGGAAGGATTTACATCAACATGGGAATGGGTTTGGACCATATGGGGCTCAATAGAGTCACACAAACGTTAGGTTAGGATACTATAGAGGAGGTAATAGGAGGAGTGGAAGCAACAATGGAAAGAGCAGATGTTTGTTGGGATGGATTGTTGGAGGCGGGGATGTTGGATGAGGTATTTTGTTCTATTTTTATAATTTGAGATTGAGTAAGAATGAGCATGAAAAAAAAAGAACTGATGCTAATAATTATTATGACAAGAAAAAAAAGTGACAATGCTTTAATTATCTTGTTTATTTAAGAAGATGTGAAAAATAAAAAAGAGGCTCAAAGTGAACCTAAGAAATGACCGAATAAGGATAGTTTTAGTATGTTTGGGATGACATCCTCGATATACCCGAAGGTACGTGAGGCACAAATCTATGATGACTACTCGTACATGGCATGATATAGGGCTTACCCCCAAACTTCACGTATTGCAGCGATAAGGGTGTTGAGCGGTTGGCCAATATACCTATAGTTAAAATAATTATAAACTAGTTAGAACACTACGGTGACTTTCCTATTGGGTGATGAAATCCCAATAGTTCCACCTAGTAGAAGATGTTTTAGATGTGTAAATTTGATTCGTGAGTTTGGATGTGTGTGAAAGAGGTGGATGCAACATATTACCTCCTACTTAGACTAGATGAGAAAGAAAGTATGAAGGTGTTATTTTTAAATCCAAAATCCAAATGTTATCTTCGATGAAACCACATAAACGAGAGAAGGTGGAGAGATGCAAAAAGTGAATTTAGGGAAAAATGAAGAATAAATAGATAAACACTTTTTCCCTTATTTTATTTTTAATATTTTAGTAAGTGCATTATTGATCCAAGTGAGCAAACTAGCGAGCACACAAGAAAGAAAAGCTCCCACTTGTGAGGTTAGATGAAAGGAAAAATAGGAAAATGGAAATGAAATGAAAGAAATCACCTAGGGAAAAGGTTGAGTCCCATTGGGCATGCTAAAAGGTTTGACGATATTTCCGATCCTATTACAAAGTTAATTTAAAGGGTATGAGAAATCAAGAAACTCAAAACTATGGGAGGGTTTAAGACTACCTCTTGATGTGGATGACATTGACAATGCAAACACGGGCGCATAAGGTCTTCTCTGTGGAAAAATCAATAATGTGTACAACAAAGAGAAGATAAATATGAAAATTATTAGCAGATAAGATGGTGGGTTGATCGATAAGTTCGGTCTCGAGAAGTGACAACTTCCTAGGATGGATACCAACCCATTGTGATAAAAATATTGATAAAATGATATTAGATGAAGGATGTAGATAAAAATCTCAAAAAAAGATGAGATATACTAGAGATTCTGAAATAAAAATATGATAATGTAAATGTTGATAAACAAAACCAAAACTGATGGGGTCTATGACAACCCGAGACTAATTGGTACGAGTTGATTATGACTACTTTGTAAAGCTGATCACTAGATAAACAAAAATAAATCTGGAACCTAATCTCCAGATACGAGTCCGATCTTGAGATGGGGGAATAGAGAGGATGAAATAGAAGGAAGATTTGATGGAGTGTTAATGGGATCGTCGGTGACTAGGATGGGTTAATAGTGATTGGGGCCAAGAAGACAATATATACACTATCAAGTAAATGGGTGGAAAAAGTAGAATGCTTTGAATGATAAGGGAGATATAAGACAAAGGTAGATGATGATGAAAACAGAAAGCATCTCTAACACATTATGTGTTTAGAGACAAAGGTAGGATCTCGGGATTTTTGATGAGCTCAAGGGATGGGAAAAGGGGATATGAGATTATCAAGGAAGGAAACCAAGGATATAGATCTCTAAGATGATCTGCAAAACTGTAAGAAAGAGGAGATGAATTGAAAGGACTCCAAGCAAAATTCAGATCCTCAAAATTCAATGGATAACATGCAAGGATCTTGAGAAAAATAAGTTACATATTGTGCCTCATGTCAAGAGAAAAACACACAAGTAAACTCACAGGATAGCTCGAATACCAAAATTTTTCTAGCCCTTTAAATGGAGGGTGGATGTGTATTAATAGGGTTGACGATGACTCGGCCTGGGTCACAGAAACTATGACAGATCGTCCACTTGGAAAAATGAGATAGTGAAAAATATAGAAAGTGGAGGTCTTGAATGGGTCAAAAGTTGTGATTATCCATTTTGGATGAGTTAATGGTGCATCGGGGACATAAATGGTAGTGGGATAATAAGGGGGATTCAATAAGTGTAAGTGGAATCCTAAGGGTCATAAATGGGGTATTTATGGGTGGAATCCTAGGAAAGTGGATGGGTTTTTAGGGTGGTTAAAATATAATTAGGGGTAAATAATAACAATATTAGGATAAGGATGGGGTGATAACAATAACATGTAAGTTAATGTATAATTAGATGGGGTTAGGGGTGGATTAAGGATGGATAACTAATAATGGGATTAAGGTATGATAATAAGAATTTAGAGGGGTAATGGGGTTTGAGAGGGAAATAAGTATTTAGGAGGGAAATATAAATTTGAATAGGAAGGGATGGACGAATGTACGAGATGGGGAAAATTTTACCAAAAATTGGTATTTATAACAAGTGTAGAAGGTGTCTATGATCAGTTTTTAGGTGTATAATACAAGTTCAATGTCATTTAAAGTAAGAAATATGACGACAAAACATGTAGGCTTGGTAAATTCATAGTGTCTAGATAATTTTAGGTGTGTGTGGGCATAAATAAGCTAGTGTGTTTTAATATCCCTCTTAATCCTTTGTTTCCCCAAAATATGTGCAAGCCATTCTAGAGAGAAGTGCTCCTTGAAAATTTGAGTATTGGGAATTGATCTCACCCCTAAAATTCATTTTCTTGAAAAGAGAACCTTCAACCTACTTTAATTCTTGGAGGGATTCCTTAGACGTCACCCATAAGAAACAAAAGCAACACTATAATTCTCTACGGTGGAAACAACATCTTGAGGCTCTCCTACCATAAGGAACCCATAAAACCCTTACGAATAATAACTTAATGAGAAAACAAAACCATGGAAAATCATCATCACTATCAAATCACACAAAAAGAATAAAAACCTATATAATTTTTAAATAGAATCAAGATATTTTATAAGTAACACAAATGGATTTTTCCATTACAAAATTCACCATATATATCGTAGTTGATCTAATTTTGATTCCTCCTATTAATAAAAAGATTCAAAAAAACTATTGTGTGGAAAAAATCATTTAAAGGACCACATACAAAGGAGATTAGTTTCACAATATTGATATACCAATAAAGGGAAAAATAACATATAATTCAATCCATTGAGGGAATTGTTTAGTATGTTGTCAATATATCTTAACCCATAATTTATCTCGTGTAATCTTGAGGAACTGATGGTGCAACTAGATAAACTGGTGAATCCTATTATGACCAATATGGAATCTTCAATGAACAAAAATAAAATATAAGTACAAAGAAATTTTTGAAAAAATTAGAAATTATAAAAGAACGAATGTAAAAATGTGTCTCATGGGATTGTAGTTATCATAGATGCTTTAATAATTTTATCATCCTTGACATCAATAAGGTCCTTGATTGGGAAAATATCTTTCTTATGAGAGAAAACAACAACTTCAACTATGTAAAACTATGATTCATGGAGCCTTTTAATATAGTTGAGAATCCCATAAGACTAAGACAACACCCTAAATAAAAATTCATTTCTAATTCACTCAAAACCCATTCTTAATTAAATTTATGTATAAAGGATACCTATGAAACTTTTATAAATATATCATTGTGTTCAAAAAAACTTGGATTTGTTTAATAGGGTAAGGTCCGTGGTGTTGCTTCTTTTCATTTTCTTCTTCCTCTCGCAACTGTTTTCTTGTAGTGTTTTTGATATGTGTGTGTGTGTGTGTATGAAATAGATTACATTATTAAAGTACATGGCAATCTAAAGGGTGAAAGATACAATAAATAATAAAACAAACTGTTGCAAATGAGAGGATAAATAATGAGTAAATCCCCATAACAAATCATTGACCGTCTATACAAAAGGCTATCATAATTCAACCAATTCTTTATTTTTCTTTCTTAAGTCCTCATTATTTTCCACCATGTGCTTCAGATGATCTTTTATAACCTTCATCTACTTTGATAATTTTTCATTTTGTATAAAGTTTGAATGAAAACCCTATTTCATGGAAGGGAAGTGAAGCAAAAATTTAGAGTAAATTATGCCAACAATTGGTTGAGGAGTAACATTATTATAGAAGAAATAATTACATCTATTTTTCCAAATATGTTGAATTGTAATTTGTTTAAAATATTTAAAAATCACATTATTTGATATTCCCAATCCTAGATGGCCCTTTTCGAAGAAATATTTCCTAAAAATAATGTTGACATGTCAAACTGAGTTTGATTCTAGCTAGATTAGGCATAATTGTACTTCCGAAAGGAATTCATGATAGGTTATTTCTTATTAGAAGAGGGGAGGGACAATTTAAACTCTTACAAAACCCAATTTTGTCTCGTGACTGGAAGCTTGTAATGAATAACTCTCCAAGTTAAATTTGGAGCAATAGACTCATCCTTTGATCTCCATACATTAGAGCATATTTCAATCCAATTTTTTAGGCATCTTACGATTTGCATTTTAAGTTCAAATTTTCACGAAAAGAAATTTTATGCAAAAACTTGAGTTAAAATAATTTAAGGGGAAATTGATCAAGTCTAAGAACATTTGACCATCACCAATCTTTAATAAAATGGCAAGGATTTTTAGTATACATATTAATAATAAGTTCATCTTTGACCAATGAGATGATAAAATCAATTATGGGGTTATCCTTTTCAACAAGATAGAACACATTTTTAATTGTTACCCAAGGTATTCATTCTATTGTGAAATAATTCCAGAGGTCATTAAAAGTATATATTCCTTCATTAAATTTTTGAGCCACATAAAGTACTCACAAGAGCTAAAGGCTGGCCATTAACAGTTATCAGTGATTCCACCAATTTGAGAAATTGGGAAAACTTAGACCATGCCTTAGAGATAATTATTTCCACTTAATTATCTTAAATTTTTTTGACAAGATTTCTACACATTGATCATTGGTGGGGAACATTGTATCTTTTAAAAAATATATCATTTATTATTTTATCATGAAGATTGATATGTTTCCATTTGTCTTTAATCTGTTCGAGCTGAATTTTGTGTCTAATACATGTATGTCAAGGTTCAATTCCAAATATATCCATAACAACCCATTTGTAGATAAGACATTTGTCTTGAGTCTCAGGATCTATAATACCTTTCCCACCTTTATGTTTGGGTTGAGTACATAGATTCCAAGAGACCACAATTGTTCCATTTTGACCATTCCATTTGGGCGAAGAAAATGAGTAACCTTTTTGAATAAATTTGGGATAAAAAGATTTATAAGGTATCTAGTAAGAATAATAATATACATGAGTAGCCAAAAAATGTTAACAATTTGAATACACTCACCAAAGACACAAATTTAACCTTCCAACAAATCAATATTTCTATTGAATTTGAGAAGAAACCAATCCCACATATGAGAAAGATTTACTCTAATGCCAAAAGGGATTCCTAAGAACCTTTTGACTTCACCATGGTTCAGTTGTTTCCATTCTTGGAGAGCCTAATCGGCCGATTTTTCCACTCCACTTAGGATTAATTAAATTTTATGCAATGCAAATTTTCACCCCAAAGCCATGCAATATATGTTAATAACATACATAGCATTATTAATTTTTGATTTTTCATTTTGTATAAAAACATGTCATCATTAGGAAAGTGGGAGTTGATTACAATGTGTTGATGCTGTAAATTTATTCCTTTGATTTTCTCATGGGAATGGATTTTTGAAACACGTATCCCGAATTATTAAATACAAGTACATAAATAAAGGGAGCTAAGGGAAAACCCTAACAAATGGATAATTGAAGATCAAATTAATAAGCGAGTGTTTTGTTAACTATAATTTTGGCTAAAGCATCAATAAAGAGAAGTTTGATATGATTGTTTAATCTTATTCCTAAACCTATCTAATGGAACATTTTAAGAACAAATGACCACTTAATCCTATCATAAGATTTATCAAAATATAATTTAAGATGTATGGATTTTTCTATAGTAAGATGCCCAATTATCATATTACCAAGCTAGAACAAGATTGATTAAGATGAATCTCCCTCCTAGAAAATTAGTTTTCTTAGATTCAACAATATCTTTATCAACTTGATTTCTCCTTAATGTTATAAATTTGGCTATGATTTTATAGGTAGTGTTAAGAAAAGTAATAGGACGCCAACTAGCCATAATGTCTTTATTAATTCCTTTAGCAATTAATTTAATGAGACTATTATTAATTTGAATCTCCCCTTTGAACCAATATGTTTGGCCTCCAAATATATCCGATATAAATCATTGTGTATGATTAGCCATAGTGTTTGGAAAAATTCCATGTGAAGTCCATAAAGTCCTAATCTTTAATACTTGGCCACTAAAAACAATGCCCTTTAAATATCTTTAGGAGTGAGGAGGAAGTCAAGACCTTTTATAACTTCATGAGTCACTTTATAGGGAATGCAATTTGGAATAAATTTATCAAGATCAATTCGCAGACAACAATTTTAGTCCGAGAATCTTGAGATAAATATTGATGATGAGAATAAAAATGTGTTTTATATCATTAGTATAGGTTTTTAAACTACCCTCATAGTCTTGTAGAGTAATAATTAATTCTCTTCTATGTTTGTGTAGGAGAAATTGAAAGAAAACGTAGAATTATTATCCCCTTATTTAATCCAATTTAGGAATGACCTTATTTTAGCTCTTTTACCTTTATACAATTAAAATTCCTAAAAGTTAGTCTCAATAAAAGAGAGTTTTTTTAAGCTGATATTATCAAGATTAAATGACAAGGCTACCTCTTTTCATAGAGGTGTCTTCTCAAACCTTTCTCTTTTTGTTTCCTTTTTAGCTATTGTTATTTTAAATTATCTAGGAAAGGTTGTGCATTTAGAAAGCATAATTCACCACCATTCAATTCATATTAATTCAGGATTTGGTTTAGGATCAAACCCCTAAATGGTATGAAGAGCGTTAAGGCAATCTCGATTCTTTAGATGTGAGAAATTGAGCATAGAAAGGAGATTACAAGTTGAATGTTTATCATCATAAAAAGAAATGGAATGTTTGATCGGAAAATTGTCTAAAAGGGTGGTAGAAAAATGAATTGAAAGCAATCTTCTAAGAGATACCTAATACAAAAAGGCTTATTAATAACACCTAATTGATCCTTTCCTAAATTTGAATTCTATTGTGGGTTAGGCGGGAGCATAGAATGTATGTGTTTGAATTTTTATATGAGTGTAAACATTGCAATAAAATCACAACAAGTAAATGTCAAAATATTATAATAATAACAATAACAACAAAAACAACAACAACATTAATAATAATAATGGATATTCTTTTACTAAGATCCTAATCCTAGAGAGAAAGGGTTAAGTTCATGTTACTCGAGTTAGGAAGTGGTCTTGTGAAGAGCTTCGTAAATTTTCAAATAACATCTTTCTTCAAGTGAATTTTTTTTTTTTTTTAAATTAATACTTTAGGAGGTAGGGCTAGGGAAGGTTGGTTTGTTAATTTTGTATATTATAAAATGTATATATTATAGATAGAGTCGAACTCGACTCCCCTATCCATGGAGATCGAGGGCACCCTAGGTGAGTTAGTGTTCAACTCGACTCCCCGGCCCCACCCCTTCCTATCTGTAGTGAAGTGAGTGTCCCGTTCCAATCCCATCAATCTAGCAAGGCAAGCATGCTAGTCTAGTATGGACCTCGCTCTTTCTCGCTAGTCTAGTTGCTAGCTCTTCTCTTTCTCGCTAGTCTAGTATGCTCGGCAAGCGAGCATGCTAGCTCGGCTCGTCTATCTCGGCAAGCATGCTTTGTAGAGGGGAGAGGTGCTCGGGAAGCCATATATCATAAGATAAGATATATATCTATAAAGAGGGGGAGAGGTGGGCGGCCTCAAATAAGGATTCGGGACATTCAAAACCTTATATCCGTAAAATATTCTACGTAACATAGATAATAAATAGATAGGAGTTAATATGATTCCAATTGCTGCTATTACAGTAATAAGGATTCGAAAGGTTGAAGAATATTTATTACTAGTAATTATTCTAAGAGAACATATTTTTTCTTCATTCTATAGGGGAGAAGTGGGTGGCGGGAGGATGATGATGGTGAGTATGTAAATTTTTTAATTTCAATTTTAAAATCGAGTGTCCATTTCATCGTCACTAAGATTTGTTTCTTTTTTCTTGAAGAAGTAAATTGATATTTCGTAATAGATCGACTATACAAAGTGTATTCTTTCCATTATTGTATGTTATTCTAGATATATTTAAACTACTTTTCACTATTCATTATTATATTTTTGAATATTATAATAAAGTTGTTAAAAATACAAGGGTCTTGAGACTATATCTCTCAACATTTATAGATGAATGAAAAAATTAAAATAATGTTACTAATAAATTACTTTTAAATATGTTATACTATATTTAATTGTATATCCCTCTTCAATGCATCTTGGAATTATTTTAATGAATAAATTTTTCATTTGTTCATTTTTATTGGAAATGTATCAACCTATATAATTTTCAACAAGTAGAGATTTAAAACTATGCAGATAGTTTATAATAAAAGATAGTTGGTTATCATTCATGGACCAAAAAATCAAAAGTATGTTAGAAACATGGATAGAAGTCTAGAATACTTATAATAAGTAACATATTTAATAGTTTCCAATGGAGAAGGTGGTAGGTAATCCTTAGGTAAAACATTTAAGTTCATGTGGAATATTCCTTTGATAGAAAATTTGGCCCCACCTAATTGTCACTTTTGGGATCTTGAGTAACCAAAGAACACGAACATCCCCACCCAAGTGACAAAGAAGTGAGAATGAAAACACCCTACATAGGAAAGCTCTAACAAGGACCAACAATGGGTTTTACTTGTAGTTGTATTCATAGTTATGATTACACTCATATTAATAAACATATATGTAAGTATACACACACACACACACATTTCACAAAATTATCCAATTTTAAGAAGACCAAATACTAATTTTTTCCAAAAAGCACCCTTGTTATTATATAGCATTTTCCCTCCATTTTCCAACCTCTAACATCTTATCTTCTACATCCAAATTTTTCCTTCTAACATCCAACCTTGTAACCTTTTAATATACCCTTATCTTCCACTCTTTTCCCTATAATGTCCAACCTCTACCCCTTTATCCATTTAACCCTCTAACATCCCCTTCTATTTTATAGGCTTTTACCCCCATCATGAAACTTGCTACCTCCCCTCTTCTTCTAGGCTTATCCCCATCATCCAAGCTCTAACCTTAAAAAAATCCAACATTTTATCCTCTCCAGTTGACCTTAAACCTCGAAATTAGTGTGAGGATTAATAATTTCGACCTTTTGTTAATGACGTACATGGGAAAAGTAGACTAATATAATTGGTCAACAAAAAGATTGTAAAAGCATATAATACAATTTTCTCAAAACATCAATCTTTATTCATATCTCAACAATGATTACATTAGTCTCATTTATAGATATAGATCACACATTTCTATCTCTCATAATCATATATTTCTCATATGGCACTCACTCATATATTTCTTGTGATGCCCCCATATACAATGGATTAATTACAATAAATATACTTCATAAAAAATATCCCAAGAGTCACTCCTTTTGATCATGCCTTTGTCAGATTTTGCCTTATTCTATCTTTGTTTTTCTTGGTTATGTGGCTTTGTGTCATCTTCTATGGCTTCCTTAAATGTATCATGGCTTTATCCTGTTTACCACGAATTTCCTCCTTTTAGCGCGGCTCTCCTTATCCTTCCGTGACTATGTTCTTTTACCCACGACTTGTTCTAGTCTTTCGTGGTTTCTTCTAGACCTTGGTGGCTTCCTCCCAATGTCTCGTGGTTTAATCCAAATTCGATGAAGAACCCTGCCAACATCATCCCCGACATAAAACCTTGTCTTGTCCTCGAGACAATAAAATGATGAAGAACCCCGTCTTCCTAAATTTGAGAAAAAATGTTATTTCCTTTTCTTTGAGCCAAAATTGGGTATCACCTCCGTAAACTTATACATTAGGCATAAGGAATATTTCCTCGCTCGAATCACCTAACTAGACTTACAAGACACCACCTTGAGAGGCCAAAATCATCAACCACCAAAACTTAGACATTTGGCATAAGTAAGAATTCCTTTGCTAGACTCACCCAACTAGAATTAAGGGATGTCATGCCCTTTATTCATCTTTATGTTGGATATGGGGGATGTACTTAGTAATTCTTGGAGTAATGTTCTTCTCAAAAGTGTACCATAACTCTAAATGGATGTCAATCTATTTCACCCATTCTTGAAGCTGTGAATTTTCTTGGATCAAAGGAAGAATCTCAGATGGTGGTTGTTTTGTTTGAATTTGACCCAATCTTTGTTGAGAAATTTTGAATTCTTGTTGCATTCGATGAGTTATTTTTCCATCATGGTGTTGCATTCCTGCATCTCTGTGATTTTCTCTATCCACGTCCTTTTCTTGGTTTGATATTTCTCTGTGAGTTCAACAAGATTTCTTCTCTGAGCTCCATCTTTGTCTTTGCTAATATCATATTCTGTAGATGCGACATGTATTTTCTGTTCTAATTTGTTGAGATCTACCTTTTCTTGTTTTCTCTCTTTGGGCCACCCTCTTTTTAGGTATAATATGCCCTTTGGATTATTCAATTTTGTCTCTTGTTTACTCACCGCGGCTTGCATTTCCATCCTTCATCATTTGGTTCTTCAAATTCTGTGGTGTAGGATTTGTTGCTTATATTCCATCACATATTCCTCACATGATTTTATTCTTCTTTACCTCTAGGATAATTTTACCTTCTTTCACTATCTCATTTACAACCTTTTATGTTGGCATCTCTACCTAAATATTGGAGTCTGTAATGATATGTAGCTTTGCTACCTGAATAGATGATAGTATTTTCTACATTGTCTCCTCCATATCAATGCACCGCTGCATCCAATCTTGTTTGGCACTTTTCTCCAACACCTTGCTACAAGTAATTTTCGTAGGGAGATAGTTTATTCATATGTACTTTGAATCCTTCTGTGGTTTGTTCTACCAAACCTTGTTACAGCTGTATAGATTGATCTTTTTTCCTTTGTTGTAGTGCTTTTTTAATCTTGGCTAGTGAATCCCGTAGGCTGCTTGCGCATGTACCATACTTGTAGAAGTGTCTTCTGATGATGCTGATGGTATCAATTGTGTGGGATTTTTCCCATCTATGCTTTGTTTCTGTTCATGTTCTTGTTTTTCCTTCTTTTCTTCTTCTTGTTTCTTGGTTTCTTTATCTTTCTTCTTTTATTATTCTTCTTTTCCTCCTTCTCCTTTTCTAGTTTTTCCTCTCGTTTCCTTTCTTCTTGTACCATTTCTTTCTTAGTAGAAGTGTCTTCGATGATGCTGATGTACCATACTTAGTAGAAGTGTCTTCGATGATCTTTGATGGTATCAATTGTGTGGGATTTTTCCCATTTATGCTTTGTTTCTGTTCATGTTCTTGTTTTGCCTTCTTTTCTTCTTCTTGTTTCTTGGTTTCTTTATCTTTCTTCTTTTATTATTCTTCTTTTTCCTCCTTCTCCTTTTCTATTTTTTCCTCTCGTTTCCTTTCTTCTTGTACCATTTCTTTCTTTTATTTTTCTTCCTTCTCTTTCTTTTATTTTTCTTCTTTGTCCTTATTTTCTTTTCTTCTTTTTCTTTCTTTTCTTTTTCTTTTTCTTATTTTTCTTTATTTTATTTTTCTTCTTTCTCCTTTTTTTTTCTTTCTTTTCTTTTTATCTTCTATCTTCTTCTTCTTCTGTTTTTGTTCTTTCTTTTGCTTCTCTTCCTCTTCTTGTGTTTTCTTCTTTTCTTCTTATGTTTCTTTTCTCTGTTTCTCTCTCTCTCTCTCTCTCTTTTCTTGTTCCTTTTTCTTATCTTCTATTTCTTGTTTCTTTTTCTCCTCTTCCTTTTACTACTTCTCCTTCTGTTCCTTTTTGTCTTTGTTGTAACTTCCATTTAATTATTTTTCTACTCTTCTTAAGCTATTCGTTTTGCTTCTTCGATGTCCTTTTGTTTTTATTCTTGTTATTTTTTTCTCTTCTTTTATATTCTTTTGGTTAACTACTTCCACGACTTTCTAATGTTCTTTTTCTTTTCTTTTCTTTTCTTCTAAGTCATCCTTTGTACTTTCTAGTTTTTGCAGAGTAGGTTTCTTGGCTTCTTATTCTCTTTCTTTCCTCATTTTGATAAGAATCCCAATTATTTATTCCACCTCCTTGATTCAATTTTGATCTTGAGTGGTCTTTTTCTTCTTTTGTTTCAATGTTTTCCTTTCCTATTAAAGGCCTTGTAGGAGGTTTATCTCATCCAAATCTACTTGTTCCTGAATTTCCTTTACCAATGCTTATAGAAGTAAGTGAATAATGTCCCCTATGACTAACCCAAAATTTTCCATGCAATAAACTATAGCTTCGCTACATCCATTTTTTCCCTTCTTGTACTAGCTTCGTATTCTTGGGCTACCTAGGAAATGTGGCCTCTGAGATAAACATTTCTTACAATACCCGTATGCCATATTGGTCGGGTTGTGTTTCTAGCCAAGGCTTTTCTTATTCTAAAAATTGGGTCCCTAATTGTTCTTGTGGTGATAGTGAGGCAAACGGAGTTTCTTCTTCTTTAGAATCAGAAATATTTTCTATCTCTTGTGATGGCTCCTCTTCTTCAAACACTAATTACGACTTATTTTAGTTTTTGTTTGGATGTCATGGCTTTCGACATTAGGTAACATGTTCTAAGGCCCTAGGACCTTTTCCGGAATTCTTTTATATGTTTTTGTGTCTTCTCTACTTTGTTCTACCTTGTCATATTATGTCGGATATTTGTTTTTGTACTCTTCCCAAGTTTCTTTAATTACCTTATCAAAGTTTTGTGGTGTTGGCTTTCTAAGATCCACAGGGAAATTTTTAATTGCCTCAATGAAGTAGTCACTAATTGATTTGAAGCCTCATATGAAAATGGTGGTATATGTGATGTGTGTGGAATCAAAGGTCCGAGGAAGGTATAATCTATGTGTGTAATAAAAATTACCTCCTTTTTATATTTTTCCACAATTTGTTCAAATACCTTGGCCATGTTTGCTACTAGTTGTCTAATCCTATTCGTCCAACCTATCAGAGATGTGATTTGAGTAACCCCATCCAATTTTTGCATCTATTCCCAAAATTTTTCAGCCACAGGTGTACCCGATCGCCATTCAACAAGTTCTACTATGTGGGGGGTTGTGAAATACATGGCCAAATTTAACAATGTCAACCCATAACAAAATATATGTTTCCTTTCTTAACTTTCCTAGTTTTTGTGAAACTCAAAGGCTAATAAATCAGAAATATTATATTTTGAATGTGAATTCAACATGTCTAGGGAAATTTGAGCATGCATCCCATGAGCTCCATCTTCCGATTAGTATGATAAATTTTTAAGCATATGGCCTTGGTGGTGTACCTGAGGGTATGATTTGGTATGTCCACAATGTGTACTCCTCACTTTGTCTTTGTGACCCCTGTCTTCAATGATATATCTTTCATCACATTCTTTTTCTTCGTGAGCCTTGGTGTCCTATTGCCCATAATCCTGTAACCCTAGTCATGAATTTTTTATTGATTGGATATGGTTGATCCAAGTATAACATCTAGTTATGTAACTAGCTAAGAATAACCCTAATCACATTCTCAGCCCTAGGAAAGTATGTAATACGACTCCATGCATCTATCTTCAGTTCAATGATAAATTTCATATTCTTTTTGTATTTGAGTTCTTTTGTAATAGGGTTTTCTTGGAGTAGAAGTTGTCTATCCACTTCGAGCCGGGTGTGGTCATATTCGTAATCTAGGAGTGATTGTATTTTTCTAAGTCACATGTATTAGAAATTTTGAAATGCATGTGTGAAAAATATCCTACACTGGATCATGTTGATTAGATTTTTGGGAATGCTTCTAGAAATTTGGCTTTTGTAGCTCATCTTGTGTAAGATTAATTGGATTATCCATCTTTCTTGATTTTCCCTAATATTCCCTAGCTCACGTCTTTACAATTTCACCGGTGAATTATTCTATCTCTATTTTATCTTTTTATACCTTAAGAGCTTTTGGGCTGATCCCTTTTATAGCCATCCAACTTATACCTACCGTCATTGATGGTTTTTTCGGTGAGTTGCCTTTTTATTTGTTCCATGGATTTTTCCTCTTTCCGTGTGTTTTCTTCATTCCGAGGCTCTTCTCGCTCGTGTTTTTTTCTTCATCTCATGGTTTTTTCCTTTCATTGCTTCATTCCATGATTTTTCCTTTCATTCCTTCATTCCACAAATTTTTCCTTTCATTCCTTCATTCCATGTTTTTCCCTTTCATTCCTTCATTCAAAGTGGGTTTTTCCTTTGTTTAGTGTGTATCTTTCCTTTGCTGCTTTTTTCTCTTTGTTCCACAAGTATTCCTCTTTCACAGATTTTCCTTCATTCCATGGATTTCTTTCCTCCATGGCTCTTTTTTCTCTTTGTTCGGGGGTATTCCTCCTCTGTGGATTTTTCTTCTTTGATTTTTCTCGTTTTCTTATTTTTATTAGAGTAAGGATGCCCTTGCAAGTTTTCATCCTACTCCTCATCCTATCCACCGAATTTACAATTTTTAAATAGGCCATTTTTTATTATTTTATTTATTTATTTATTTTTTCAAGTATTATACTTTTTTAATCTTTCTCCATTCACATAGCTTGGTAATTCCTTAAGTTTTTGTGGTATGAAGTTTCACTACTCCCGAAGGTAATATTTCCTTGATAATGTAGGGTCCTAGCCATCTAACTTTAAGTTTTCCTAGATTGTTTCCATTTGCTATCATATAGTAATACCTAGTCTCCAATGTCAAATTCTTTCTTCTTTATGTGGCGGTCATGCCAATCTTTCTGTCTCCTTTTTTCCTGAGTTTGATTGTATGCTGCTAGGAACCTTTTTTCATCCAACTTCTCTAATTAAATCAATATCTCATGAAGTGAAGAGTCTTCATTCATCCTGAATGTTACCGCCACTCTTAAGCTTGGAAGTACAAACTCTATAGGGACCACAACTTCAAGTCCATAGACTAATCTAAATGGGGAGTATTTAGTCAGCCTTTTGTATGTGGTGCAGTAAGCCCATAAGGTTGTAGGTATCTTCAAATCCCAATCTGCTTGTTGTAATGAACATATTTTTATAAGTACCTTCTCCAATACCTTGTTAAAATCTTTGGTTGTCCTATTTTCTTATGGGTGATAAGGCATACTGCGGTTATGGGTTATCATGAAGTTGCTTAGTAATTTGTTCACGGTGAAGATTTACGAAGTGTTTCCCTTGATCATTTGTAATACTTAACAGACATCCAAACCATGTAATTATATATTCATAAATTAATGTTATGGAAATATTAGTAGTACAATATATATTTTATATAACTTCGCCCATCTTGTTACATACTTTGTCCCTATGATGATGAATCTTTCTTGAGAGTGCTTTGCATAGGGTTTTATAGGTCCAATGAAATCAATGGCCCACTTCTCAAATGGATCTAGTGCTAGGACTAGTTTCAAGGGCATCTTATCTCTCGGCATTTGGTTTTCCGAATCGCTAAAAATGTCACAATACCTTGTGTGTTTATGTACATATTTAAATAGTGTAGGCCACCATAATCCAACCACCATCACTTTTATGGTTGTTTGGTCCCCTCCATTATGTTCTCCAGCTATCCCTTCATGAGCCTCTACTAATATATTATTTCTTTCATGTTTTAAGGTCACCCTTCTAAGGACATCATCTTGTCCTTTCTTATATAACTGTCCCTGGATCGAGGTAAAGGGTAAGGCCCGACTTAGCAATTTCCTCTTTTGTTGTTTTTGTATAATCGTTGAGGAATTATCTTATGGCTAGTAATTGTGCTATGTCATTAAATTATTTTAGAATGGCCTCTATTCGAATAAATGTACACTGAAATCATCATCAACTAGTCCTTCGACTTCTCTCATTTCTATTCTATACAAATAGTCTTGTTCATTGTTCAATTTACCTAGTTTGATTGCAATAGTAAAATAAAATTCTTGAAATAACATTAATCGTGGCATATCCTACCTTGTAGCACTAGTCTATTTAATAAGTATTTCAATGGCTCATGATCTATGTAGGAAAAACATGATGTAGCTAATACAAATAATCAGTAATTTTGTAGTGCATAGACCATGCTCAATTCCTCTCTCTCTCTCTCTCTCTCTGTAGTTGAATAATTCATTTCCGATTTGGCTAACTTTATGCTAGCAAAGGCTTCTAAATGATCTATTTTTTCTCTAGGTTGTGTCAATAATGCACCAATGGAAATGTCAGATGTGTCTACATGGACGTGGAATGGAACTTTCCAATATGGAAATATTAAAATAGGTGCATGTAATATTTTATCCTTCAAAACTTCAAAAGCATTTATGCATTGTTTTGTCCATTGTATTTTTTATTTGTTCTTTTCTTTAGCAGCTCTTCCAAAGGTGCACTAATCTCCACATAATTCCTAATGAATTTTTTGTGGTATCCTGTGTATCCAAGAATTGTCCTTACATCTTTCTGTGTTTTGGGAGGGGTAGATTGACAATGACTGAAGTTTTTACTGGATCAATTAATAACCCCTCTTTACAAATTATATGCCCCAACAAAGTGTGCCAAATGGAGTTAAGAATATACATTTCTTCAAGTTGAGGGAGATTTGTAATGCCCTACATCTATGGAACATAATTCTTAATACTTGGATATGGTTTTTCAATAAGCCATATACTTTCCATCATCTAGATATACTTCCAAGAAATCATGGATAAATTCCTTAAATGCATTGATCATTATTCTACTAAATATCGTTGGTGCATTCTTTAGTCCAAATGGCATAACAATGTACATGAATGATCCCCATTCTATAGAAAATGTGGTTTTTGGTTGATCCTGGGTAATCTTGACTGATGGTAACCAAATAACCCATCAGTGAAAGAATAAACCTCTCTTCCTACTACATTTTCTAAAACTTCCTTTATAAATGGAGTAAGGAATGGGTCATGTACACATGCTTTATTAAGTTCTATATAGTCCAAACATATGTTTATTTCTCATGTATTCTTGTTTTGAATGACCATAAGACTTATCCACTTTGAATCTTCAACAGGCTTGATGATTCCTGCATTCAACATTTTATCTATCTTTGTCTTCACTTTAACTTTGAGATTAGGATTTAATCTATACGACCTCTTCTTTAATGGTTTGAATCCTTCCTTGATTTGAATCTTCATAGTCCCCACTTCTTCTTTTATACCTCATAATTCCTTGAAATATTTGGGGAATATATCTTACAATTCCTAAAGAAGTTCTATGACTTTTCCTACCTATTCTTCCGACTAGTAATATCCTATTTTAGCAAGCTTCTCACTTCCATTGATTCCAATAATTTTAGTCCTTATTTTCCGAGGTTGATAGTGGTATTTTTCTTCTTCTATTTTTGGTCTCCACTACTTCCCTTTCTCCTTCTATTGTCTTATATCTCAATTTTTTAAGTTTTTCATCTCTCTCTTGTTTCTCAACTATAAAACAATATGCCATCTCTTGATTTTATTTGGGTTTCTCTTATCGCCGAGGTTCTTTAGTTTCTAGCACCATTCGTGAGCATTATTCGGGGCCTATTCTAGAGTTAAAAATAGAAATGTCCTTATCTTTTGTAGTGCCCAAAGGATGTTAAAATCTACATCCCAAAAATTGAATGTATGAGAAAAATCTTTTACAATCTGGTCCCAACTTCTTGTCTCGCATCTGAGTTCTTGATGCATGTACCATGACCGTGGTATGGGTCCTAATGTCCATATGAATAATTGTTTCCATACCAAAGGAGAATTTTCTCCACATATTTGTCAATGTCTCTCACAAATATGGATGTGATTTTGTGGATCGCTTTCACCGGTGTACTCAGGTATAACCACGTAGTAACCTTCACTCTCTAAATACCTTGTTTTAAGTAACGTGGTTAAATAATTCCAATGAGAGATGTTAGGTTTGTGAGTTTCCCACCATCCTATGGCATTAATTGTCATGGTGTCATCTAACGCTTCCATTTTGGATTTTTCATTTGGAAATACTCACTCCATTTGATTTAGATAACCCTCTAAGTCTCCAAACCCTGAATATTTTGGTAAAGTCTTATGGGGTGCTCTGCGACTTAATCTATATACTCTTTTAATTGGAATTTCTTCTATCTCTTATTTTATAGAGTAATATCCATATTCTTCCTCAAATTTGTCTCGAGCGGGCCAAAAATGTCATCCGCGGTATCAAGGTCATCATCATCTAAGGTAATTACACGAGGTGGTATTCTTCTTGCATAATGTAATTTCCTTATTCTTGATTCTGGGAATCCATGTATCCATGCTTCAATAACATTATCTGAGCTTTCATTTGTAGATTTAGTTTTGACTGAAATTTCTCCATCTAAATTTGGTTCAAAATCCTTCTTGATATTGGAAAATTTATTCAAAGCATATACTCCCTTGTATATCATCAAAATCTTCTCCTTTAGTATCATGTCACACCTCTTTAGCCCATGCAACACTCATCCTTGCATGTAGTGGTACGTGTACAAAAATTCCATCTGTTTATAACGTTACTTCCTCCTCTTTTGAATTTAATGTGCCATTACAATCAACAAACCACTCTAAAGCTAGAATAACATTGTATGATGGTTTTAGAGCTACATTTTCAAAAACCTCAAAGTTAACTAGCTTCTTGATTCCCATAAAGTTAACTTCAACATTATTTAGTGCTCTTAAGGGTTGTTTTGATGAACCATCTGCTAATCCAATAAAATATCTGGCGGGTTCAAGGGAGGCCTACCTAGTCTCTCCCAAGTAGTTTTTGACATCATATTCACATCCACACCAAGATCAAGAAGCACTTTGGTAATAGTAGTGTCAAATATCTCGACATCCAAGTATATGGTAGATTTACGCCATGTTCATTATGTGTGGAAGACATTTCTTTTTTTCTTGTGATGTCCTGCTTCAATTCTTTGAGCATGAAAGTTCTTATCATCCTTATTCTAATACTTACTAAATTGTTTCAACTTATTTGTAAGACCATGCTTGATTATTAGTCTAGTTATCTCCTTAAGAGAGAATTGATTTCATCTTCCATAAAATAATTCTTTTCTGTTTCTTCTTGGGCTTGCACCTTCTTTACTACTACTCTACTTTTCTCCACTTATTTCTCATGAAGGTCTGGCCTAATCTCCTTAAAATCCCATTCTTCACTACTAGAAGAACTTTCTTCATGAGGTAGCCTGATTATCTTCTTCTTGCAGTGCAGAATCCTTTCTTGCTACACTTCTAGTTATACGCAACTCTATATATTATTTTTTCAACGTTCTTACTTGATTTGGCTAGTTTCCTCCTAAGATAGCTTTCTTTATCTTCTTCCTTCTTGTTCTCATTTTTGTTTTGATCCTTGAGCTAGATGCTCTTTCCTTGTCTTTTTCTATTTCCTCATCATCCCATGGTATCTTTGTGATATGTTGGACATTCTTCTGAGCATCTCTTCCTAATGCTTCTATTTTTGTGCCTCCATTCCTATAAAACTGAGTTGCTTTGGGATAACTAAAATAATCATGTCCTCTTTCATGACAAAAACCACAAGGGTCAAGCTCTGTGCAATTCTTGGCTAAATTTCCATCTTGTCCACATTTGTAGCAATTCATGGGTCTTCTATCTTGATAACCACCTCCTTGGTTATCTCTTCCTTGGTATCCATGATATCCTTGGTATCCTCTTCCTCCTTGATAGTTATCATATCCACCCCTATATCCTCCTCTATAACCTCCTCTATAACCTCCGTGGTATCCTCCATCGTTGTATCCTTGATAATTAGGATTGTAGTTATTCCCCGATAGCCACCTCCGAATTGAGGTTTTCCACCTTATTGATTTGGATATTGAGGGGCAATAATTGCTGGTTGTGAAGGTGGTGGGTTAACTATAAACATTTTTGTGAATATGGGGGAGGGGTAGGTGTTGTGTTCTGTCTTGCTGCCATCACTCTATGGGTATTGTATTCTTTTAGGTCTTCAAGTTCTTATATAGAGGGGCATGTATGGTGATAATGGTTGTAGGATCCACAAGTTGTGCAATACATTAACCGATTAGTAGGTGGAGCTACCTCTAGTAAAGGACAAGTATCCTGAGTGTGTTGGTCCCATAATCTACAAATTCCACACCATGTTCTTTCTACTGGGGTATAGTACTAGAAGAGGATTTTTGTGATGAATGTTGTCTATAGGCAACTCGATATCTTCTCATTTTCAAAGTAAGGGTATTTTGTCTTACTATGACCTTCTACATAACAAATTGTGCACCAAATATTAGGCCTTATGTTTCTTCTTGGTGGTGAGTTTTTTTAAGGTCTTCATTTCTTTTAATTTCTTGTTGGAGTTTTAGCTTGGCTAGCTCTAATTGTACTCTCTTATTTTGTTTTTAATGATGTCTCTCCTTCTCTACACCATGGTTGGGCCTCTAGTATAATGTCCATCTCTATCGCTTCTGAGAGTCTTTTGAAAGGTTTTCCATCCAAAGTGTTGCTTTGATATAAGAGATGAGTCCTAAAGTGAACCATTAAATATGTTTCTTTTCTGTGGGAGGTTCTTCAAACTTCCTAGTTACATTCTTGAATTGGTGATTGAATTCCTTGATTGCTTAATTTTATCCCTGGACAAGGTCTCTCATATTACTCACTCCTTCTGATAGTGCTTTAGGAAAATGGAAATCCATCTTAAAGTCCTCAATGTTATCCCAATTCTTAGTTCCATGGACATATTTCTTCATATACAACCATAGTGCATCATCCTCAGAGTGCCTATGAAATCATATAGCTTCATGGTATTGTATGTGCAATATGAATCCAATATAAATAAATATTTCTCAAAGATCATTGGTATCTTTGCCAAACACGTTAATTGTTTGCTAATTTGATCTTTTGTGCCATCTTTTGATCTGGTTGAGAATGTACTCGAGGTTGAATAATTGGTTGTTTCTTTACTGATTTTAATTTATTTGATTGATTATGAAATTTTGTCAAGTTACTCTTTCTTCCTTTGTCTCTGGCTAATTCAATGTCAAAATATAACTCTCCCAACAATTCTCTGAATTCTCTTACAACTTCTTCTCGCTTCTTACTTTCTTCTTACAATTGACGATATCTTTCTATTAAAATTTCTCCCTTTTCTATATTTCAATTTTTTTTTAAGCAAAGCACTATGAATGATGGTGATCCGAGGGGTCATATCCTTTAGGCTTGTGTGGTGGTTAGGGGACACATCCTTTGTTAACAAATCTTCTTAACTATATTTTCCCACAAATAAATTCTTACCTTTATTATTTCTTAATCTATAATTGTATTCCAATACTTTTTCGCTCCTTTTCTTATTTTGTTTTTCCTCCTCTTTCTCTTATTTCTCAAACTTATCTTTTTCTTCATCTTTCTCCTCTATTATTTTATCTTCTCTCCAAATTCTTCAACTAATTCTTTCATCTCAGTAAATTATTCTTCCTATTCTCTTTTCTCCTTAATTAATAATGGATTTTCTTCTTTCCTTTCTTCCGATCTCATTTTGAGGACTATTTCTCCCATTCGTTGTCTTAATCCTCATATTAATTCTTGTAAATCTCATACTAGTAATCTTTATCGCTTCGATAATGCTTGTTATATTGTACTATTTAATATTTTTTTTCCCACAGAGAACTGTGGTGTAATAAAACTTTTTTGGTCTCCACTTGATGAGGGAATTATAGCAAGACTTTGTGTGTCTGCCTCCATTTCCAGGGTATCCATTTGCTAGCCTCCACTCAAAGCGGATGTTTCTTCCTTTCCTAATTTATGAGTTTTATTCAACTTTCCTTTTCTCTCATTCAATTTATTTTCTCTTTCCTCCCTTTCTAGCCACTATTTCTCTATCTTATTCTCCAAATCCTTCTTCTCTATAGTTATCCTAGCTCTCTCTTCCATTTTCCTCATTTTAGTTATTCTTGTTAAAATTCTAACTCTCCTTAATTCCCTTAATGTTGTCTTTTTCAACTACGAATTTTTTTTTCTTTTCTTTTCTTCATGTTGTCGTATTTCTATTATCCGAACCATCCCACCATTAATTTTATTAGTTATGTCTCTTAGATTTCCCTCCTTCACATACAAAATCTTCGGTACATGTCCCCTAAAGGAAAATTTGCGGGCTTCCAATTAAACATTTTTCTACCATCAAAACTTAATAAAAAAGGAACTAATTTAAGAAATCAACCTCTTTCTCCACTTAAAACTTCACCTTTCTTGTAGTCAAAGCTGGTCCAACCCTGTATGGCCCAAGTAATTATGTATGAATATAATGTAGTCTCATACCAATAATCAATTTCTCTAGTCCAAGGCTCATCAATATTTCTGAGAATATTTAACTTTTCTTGAGTCCACTCAATTGGTTTCGTTAATCTTAAACACGACCACTCTTTTATCTTGGCATGTGTTAATATGTAAGGCCACAATAAGTGAGGGAACTGAGACCAAAATCTTCTCCATATTCTCCAAATACTTTTGCCTTAGTTTATTTGTACGAACTAGAACATTCTCAAGAAGTTAAACCAAATTGGAAGAAGAGAAAGAAATAGACAAGTACCAGTGGGAAAGCAAGTAAATTCCATGGAAACTTCTCTTCCCCTTAGTAGTATGATGTAGGGGCATCATTACTCCAGGGATAACATAGAGTTAGTATATTTTTTTAGAAAATTTTGATTTCTTTAGGTATTTAATGGTGTCATTAAGTCATTTTGAGTGTCCAATAAGCTTATGAGATTTAAATTTTTGAATTGGAGGTTTTCCCTCCATTTTTTCCAATTTGAAAATTTGAAGTTCTTAAGAAAATTTTGGCTTGTTCATAGTATGTAGGGATCATCTTATGGTATTAACATGTAATTAGGTCATTTTTAGTCTATCAATTGTGTATGCGAGATCATTAAGATGCAAGGTTGATCATATTGGTGCTAAGTTGCCATTTAGGCCTTCTTTTTTGTTATGTGTCACCATGTGTGACTTGTCCATGTAACCTTGAAGCAGTTATGAGGAACCATTTGAGAAAGAAGGCATATATTTCACTTTGTAACTATTTTTGGGTCATTGATCAATCGAAGGAGGAAATAACTTGGAGCTCCAAGAAAGTTTCTAGGGTTTTGTGTACAAAATAAGCTTGAAACAGTCATCCTGGGTGTATTAGCATTGTAGAACCTGTAGATGCATGCATTTAATACTGGTAGAATCATGGAAGAATTAATATTTAGGAGTGTTTGAAGTTGTTATTTTCTCGTGGTGACTTTATGATGGTCAACAAATGGAGAACTATGTGTTTCCCTATATGTATATTGTGAATAATTGTGCTTGTGCTTGAGTTGGCGGAGTTATAGTGATTAAAATATTTATTAAGGATTCAAACACAAGAAGGAGGATTGTAAATGAATTAATTTTTTTATGGTTTTTATGTATAAGAAATTATTTTTATATGTGTGAAGAGTTGAAACCCTTATGGTATGCCAATAACGGGGTTCGTATAGTTTGATTGATTTACGGAAGATCACAATCAAGTAGCAAGGAGGAAGAGCTGAACTAGTAGTGAGATAAGAAGCTAGAATTTGTTAAGTCCTTGAACAACTAGAAAACATTGAACCAAAGGATAAATCAAAGGTAACTTGAGTAAAACCCTAACAATATCTAAACCCTAAGTTTTCAAGATTTGACAAAGTTTGATGAAGTTTGAACACGTGTTCATCGGAAGTGCCACCTCTACCGGTAAGATAACCACTATCTTGTTGGGGTTAAACCGTATAACAATGATGTATAGATATATAATCAGATAAAGCATACAAGAAATGAATGGGAAATAACTTGAGAAGATGAAATAAAACAAGAGAAAGATAATGAAGACTTAACTTGCTTCACCCAAAGGTGTGGGCTATGTCCACCAATAAATAACCAATATTATTATTCAATGCTTTACAGAGGAAATACAATGAAGATATGTTGTCTTCCAACACCTCACAGGATGTTCAATGTTTTTCCCTCACTCAACTACTCTTTCTTTCTCACCAAGAAAACTAACATGCAAAACAATTGTTGTTTTCTTCTCTCATACCCTCATACAATGCATACATGCATATATATATATATATATATATATATATATATATATATATATATATATATATATATAATATGGGAAACTAACTATGCTTTGAAAATGAATAAATAATATTTAAAGCAAGAGATTTATTATAATTATCGTTTAAAGAAAAAATCACCATCACACAAGTAAATGATGTTGGTCCCTACCCGACCGATGTCGGTTACCTTCGACCGATGCGCGGTTTCTATTCTAAGCGATGCTAGTTTCATCTCGATATATGATGGTCTTTGTCAAAACTAGAAACATGTAAAAGCAAGCTTCTTGTGAAGAAATTAAGCTCCACACTCAACAATATCCCACTTGGAGATCAATTTCTGCACTGTATTGTGCATCACCATCCTTGGTTCCTTTTCCTTGGCCCGTTTCTTCCTCTTCAAGTCTCAAACTTGAAGACCAACAGAAGTGGAGTGAAGCTCCAACTTCTCCCTTACCAATGGATTCGTTAACATATCCACAGTGGTTCTCATCCGTATGGATTTTCTCTAACTTTAGTTTCCCATCCTCCAACACTGTCATATGAAGTGATACCTCAATTGAATGTGTTTTGTTCTTGAATGAAATGCTGATTTTTCCCAGATGGATCACACTCTGACTATCACTATATAATCTACAATCCTCTTGCTCCTTTCCCAAATATTTTATAAACCTTCTCATCCATATCATCTCCTTGCTATATTTTATAGTTACAACATACTCTGCCTCCTGTAGTAAATAAATCCACAACCTTCTACAATCTTGAAATCTAGCTAATCTGTCATTGCACCTACTTTGTGAAAACATATCTAGTGGTGTTCCTCCTGCCATCCAAATATCTAGCCATATTTGAATCAACATATCCAAGTGTAAAGAAGTATCTAACCCTCCATAGCATAACTCCATGCCGGATGTCCCTTTCAAATACCTGAGAATCTATTAGACTACTTTCCAATGTCATTTACCTGGATTAGCCATAAACCTACTCACAACTCCCACTACCTGTAATGTATGGTCTAGTACAAACCATGACATACATAATATTTTCTACCCGCTGAAGCATAGGGAACATGTGCCATGTAATAAACCTCCTCGTGTGATGAAGGACATTGATATTTTCTTAACTTAAAGTGTCCGGTCATAGGTTTAGTAACAATTTTTGAATTTTGCATGTTAAACCTTTCCAACACTTTATTGATATAAGCTTCATGATACCAAAACAACCTCTTGGTTTTCTTATCTCGGTGAATTTTCATGCCAAGTATTTTCTTTGTAGCTCCCAAATCCTTCATTGTAAATGTGTGAGCTAAACTTTCTTTAAGTTTACCAATTTATCGCATACTAGATCCGTGCAATTAACATATCATCCACATATAGTAACAAAATAACATAGCTCCCATTTTCAAGCTTTTGAAATAAACACAATGGTCAAATTCACATCTCATATAACCATGCTCATGCATAAAAGCTGTCAAATATCAAATACCATTTCCTTGGAGGTTTTTGAGCCCATATCGGCTCTTTTTCAATCTACACACAAGTTTCTCCTTACCCTTGACTTCATAACCAAGCGGCTGTTGTAAATAAATCTCTTTCTCCAAATCACCATGAAGAAAAACTTTCTTAACATCAAGTTGTTTTAAATTCAAATCTTCGTTGAAACAAAACTTAGAATAGTAAGAATAGAAGTCATCTTAAGTATAAGAGAAAAATCTCATCCAAGTCAATATACATACATGTAAATCCCTTTACCACAAACCTTACCTTATACCATTTCATACCACCCTCTTCTTCCTTGATTCTCAGTAAACCCATTTTTTTCAGAGAGTTTTCTTACCTGCTGGAAACTTGACCAAATCCCATGTTTGATTTTCATTCCAAGGAGTCTATCTCCTCATCCATGCCATGCTCCCATTGTTCGTGGGTATCTACCTTCATTGCTTATTTAAAGCTTTCTGGTTCACCACTATCAATCAATAATAAATAAGAAAAGGAAGGTGAAAATATCTCTAGAGGTCTACTTACCCTTTATGACCTTGTCTTTGAGATTTGGGGTGTTTGGGGCTCATTCTGTGCCTATTTCACATTCATGTCAATCTCTTTCAGTGACCGACGTCGATCACTTGTAACCAACCGTGGTTCCTTTGTCTACCGACCGACTATGGTTTCCTTACCAACATCGGTTCAAGGAGTACCGACATCGATTCCAATTACTATCTATTTTGAACCTAATCTGTCTATTGATGCGTTATCCTGACCGACATTGGTTTCGTAGAAATTATGTCGGTGTTGTCTACATGGATGTCTCGATTTAGGTCTGAAAGTTGATTTTCCTTCAAAATCTCATCAACTTGTTCATGTTTAGGCACCAAAACCTAATCCATGTACATTATTTTATCATTCTAATCAACGTCACAACTCCTAAAAATCATAGAATCTTCTAAATCCCAAAATCAATATCCGAAATCACCAGAGCCATAACAAATGAAAGTACATCTCGAGATTTAATATCCAATTTCTTTCTATTTTCCCTATCAACATGCACAAAAGCTTCGAGCCAAAAACTCTAAGAAAAGAAAAATATACCTCTTTTCTAGGCCAAGATTCTTTTGGTATTCCACCATCCAGTGTTTCACCTAATTCTTAGAACGTTTCTTTGAATATTGACCAAAGCAGATAAGGGTAAAAGGGGCTAGGAGGAATACCTGTTAAAAGCTAGTTGAAGGTTGTTGTATGGGTATGACTTCTTGATCCATAGATGATCGTGAGAGCTTCCTTTTGGCTAGGAGGAACTACCTGAAATGAACAAAAAGACCACTAAATGGAATTTAAACAATATATGCAGTGAACTTCCTAGCGTATGCTAGATCCGGGAAGTGTGATACTCCCTAAAAGACATTTGTCAATCCACTATTTAAAACAATTCAATGTTAACAATAGATGAAATCCTACATTAGTTAAAATGATTTAGGTATCTCATTCAAATATAATAAGCAAATTCGTTCACAACAAGCTAAGCTATGATTGAATCTGAAGGTCAAGGTCTCTGTCAGAGTACTGGTACTGGTTAGGGTTTGGTTCTAGGATGTTTTGGGTATTTGGTGGGGATTTTAGGCTCTGTTCTTGGTCTGAGGGTAAAAACACAGAGACCGACGTTGGTCTAGTATGAATGATTTCGGTTTAAGTGAACTGGCGATGGTTGTGGGTAACCAACATCAGTATGGTCGGGGTAGAGGAAACTTATTAAAATCTCGGTGTGAGGACAGATATGAGGCTAAATGGAAATGGAGAGGGAAATGGCAAGGTCTATGGAGATTTTGGATATACTCAGAGATCTTTAAAAGTCAGGTATGGGAAATTTAATGGTGTGGGTGAAGGAATGATCAAGTTTGCATGAAGGTGATTGATGGGAGAATGGGAATGCAAGTAGAAAGTGGTAACAAAGGTAACATGGCCTACTAAAATGAAAGTAGATGAATGTTGGTTAATAAAACACTTACTGTTTGTATGAGCTTGATGGCTGGATGGAAATGGTAGTTGATCAGATGGATGGAGTTTGATGTGGTGATGGCACTTCCTGGATGCTTCGTGAATGCAAAATGGCTCTGTGATCACTTCTAATGTTGATTGTGAATGTTCGATCCATGTACGAAGTGCTAGTTCTACTTGCATGCAACTTTGGTTTCATATTTTGCTCTCGAGAATGTGCCAATCTCGAAATAAGGTTGTTTTGGGAATAAATGGTAACCGAAGATGGTTACGGGCTGACTAGTCGTGGTTTAGGGTAACCGACATTGGTTACGGTGGGATTTCTTAGGCTTGCTAAAAATGGACATATCCCCTTGATTTCTTGGATCTCGTTCATTTTTCCTTTTCATGGATTAGAATGGAAGTTTCCTTTTCAATGGAAGGAATGTGGTTAGAGGGAATGTAGGCTTTGATTTTTAGGGTTTAGGTAGGTCTTAGTTAGTTATGGAAACATACTAAGAATAGGTCTTAGGGTGAGGTGGCTAGATGAGGTGTACAAGTGAGGTGGGTGTGTGGGCATTATCTCAATTAGGATATTTAAATAATAGATATTATGAGATCATGAATTAATTAAATTAATATTAGAGTGGGGTAAAAGGGGTTATGGTTAGGTGAGTGTGTTCAAGTTGGTTATTTGTTGAGGGACTAAGGGGAGTGTGACCTAATTTTGGTGTCTACATTTTACCCCATGTAAGCGATGCGACATTGTTTTGGTAAGTGATACTAACAAAAATAAGATGTGAATGCCCCATGTGTGGCTGAAGGTAATCCCCCTCAAACCATGAACTGATGAGGTAGAAGGAAGAATCGGTGAGTGGTTTGATAAAAGGTGAATGTGATGAAGAGAAAGGTGGGAAATGGGGTAAAAAGGGGTAAAGGTCTAATCGGGTAATCCAGGTAATGGGTCAGGGTCAAAGGTAGTAATCAAAAAGACACACACACGTATAAACTGCAACATGGTACTAGGTTGAAGAGCATGCAAAATCTACATTTTCTAAGGTCGATAGGTTTATCTAAATAAGGTTGAGGTGATTCCGGTATCCAAGGTATAGGATATGGTCATGAAACATGACACGGGTCAGGTGCAGAAACGTTTAGGTATGTTCCGATACACCAAAGTTGGGTCAGGATAAATGGTCATGGAAAGAGGCAAGGTAAGGTCAGTATGTCAATCAACATGGGTAACAAGTGCCATAAGGTATAGTGAGCACATGAGGTCATAGGTCACTAGAAATGTTCTAGGTCCAAGTAACTAGGTCATGACACGAGTAGGGCTGAGGTATGGGTAAAATAATGAGTCCCCAAATGAGGACAAGGTGAGGTAGTAAATGATGAGGTCAGGAGGATAAAGTGAAGTGTCCAAGTCAGGTGTGGGTGAGGTCGAGAAAATTAGGGGTAAGGGGTAGGAAAAATACTAAGCAGGATAACCGACAATGGTTAGAAGGAATCGATGCCGGTCATGATGGACCGAACATGGTAAGCTAGGACACAAGACCAATGTTTGTCAAGGTTAAACCATCCACGGTAGGTGAGGGCATAGGAATGATGTCGGTCAAGGTAAAACCGTCACCGATCAAGTCGGGTAGGCTATAAAAAGAAAAAGTGTCGTGTTTTTAAAATCATTTGTCATTTACCAAATTGGAGAAAATGACAAGAGAGGAAGAACGAGGTGGAAAGTGACCAAATGACATGGAGAGCTAAGTTGGTGAGCGCGGCAGCTAGATTTATCCACCATCACTGTTTAGAGAGACACCCTACAGGGGTAGGTAGCGACCAGATTACATAGTTAGGGATGGTATAGGGGCAATTAGTAGGTTTAGAGGCGGAGGTGGCCACTTTGCATGCATAGGTGGCCGATTATAAACCTAGATAGCATAGGGTGGAGATGGTGATGAGGTATAGGTGGCCACCATACAGGCACATGTTACAGGTTTATAGGGCCGGTTAGCCACCGCTTTGCAGTACATATTGAGGCCTTACAGGTCGAGATACATTCACAGGGTGTGAGGCCGATGGAACCACCACAGGCATCGGGAGAGGGTCCTAGTTTACAAGTTGGGGCGGGACAGAATAGGGGTAGAGGCCGATGGGGCCACCATAGATAGTACCCGTATCAAGATTGTGGGATGTCCTAGTTGAGGCTAGGTATTATCTAGGATCGGTGATGGTAGTGGGGATAGATTTCCTATCCTATGGAGAGTACAAGGAACAATAAGCCTCGAGTGATAGGACTAGATCACGCATTCACGGCGTGGAGAGCACAAGGGGATAGAGAGCCCCGAGAGAGGGTCATGGTGAGGCCACCAGTTCATGGAGACCAGCCCCAGGAGATGTACTAGTAGGGACCCAGCCACGACCCATGAGAGGCGGTGAGATGTTCGTAGGATGTTGTACAAGAGCTAAGGAGGAGGAGGAGACAGGAGAGACCGATATGGAGGATATCTCGGTAGGATGATGCGTGATGTATGTCCCTCCATTTTGATGTAGTTATTCATTTTTGATATATACCGGCCTGCGTGCCGAAGAGAGTGAGGATGTATATAAGAGTTTTGTTTATTTTTATCATATACCATCCTATGTGCCGAAGATGGTGAGGCTGTATATGAGAGTTTTTAGAGATGCATATTATTTGGTATCAGTGTATATTGTATGGATACACAAATTTATATGATGAGATGGATGATTTGGTGATGATGTATTTGTGTTGATAGAATTTGATTGTTATGCATAGATGGATGGATGATAGGTGTGTTAGGCATGGTGGAGTCAGGTCATAGCATGGATTGAGTCAAGTCATAGGCATGGATTGAGTCAAGTCATAGTCATGGTTGAGTCAGTCATAGGCATGGATGGAGTTAGGTTGTGGTTTAGGCATGATGAAGTTTAGGTTGGTTTAGGCTTGGTGAGTCAAAATTGGTTGAGTTTGTAATTCATTAATTTGTGTAATTAATGATGATATGAGTCACGTTGAGATGTTTTATAGTAACATGCATGATAATGGTAAAGAAATGGTAGACATAATGAATGTATGAATGATGATGATAAAGATGTGAAGCAATTTGTTGTTTGTTTGGTTTAATTTCCAATTATTGATATAAAAAGGAAACTAACTAGGGTAGAATGTGATTAGGAAAGGGAAAGGGGAGTTGGTTAGGGTAGAGAGTGGCCGAGCTAACCACTAAGGGCCCCATGCCCTCGAGTGCTGCCTACATAGTCCCGGTGAAAAGGGACCTCAGGTCGATGTAGTTCTCCCATAAGCTAGGGAAAAATTGGAGGTATGAGTATGGGTTGGTAGGTTATAGGCATGATTGAGTCTAGGTCTTTTAGGTATGGGTGAATTATGGGCACATTGGTATGGGTGATTTTGAGTTGATTATGGCAAAAGAGGAAAATTACCCAAAGATAAGTGTCGAGGATCTAGTCTTGTATAGGATGATCAATACGTAATGAAGAAGGTTAAAAGATAAGAGGTAAGAAAGCCACCTGATTGGTAAGGATCATAATGGGTGGGTCATACCTTGGATAGGTTGATGAACATAAGACCCTAAAGACATTGCATGATTGATTATTCTAAAGGTGAAGAATAGTCACATGATCACCAAATGTCATGGTTCAGCAGGTCCCTTGAGGCGGTAGGAAATGAAGGTGTGAATGGTGAGAAGGTGAAAAATGGGTAGGTTATATGGTATTAGGTAGCATGCCTTTTGGCAAGAGATCCAAGATCACAAGGGGCAAGTCCATGATGAATTTTTTTGTTTGACTTGTATTTGAGATAGACTGATCGATGCGGGAAGTCTATATGGGATGAGGAAATTAACTCCTTGAGGCCTTCATGAAACTAATTGATGTGGGAAGCTTTGGATTCTCTTTTTTTTTTTAAGCGGGATTTACATAGCTGTCCTTCAAGGAGTAGTCTATTTATAGCAGGTGATGTAGAGAGAAAGATGTCCTTTTGAGGGAATCATCTAGTTATTAGAAGTTTGACTCAAGGAGTTAGATCCCAGTGAGGGATTTTAAGACATGGACAAGACTAAGGTTAATAATTATATTGTTGTTCGAAAGCAAGGTGAAATGACCATGAGATCTCATCTAAAAGTAGACAAAAAGTATTCATGAGAATTATGCCATGTGCGAGTCGTGGTACACATATTTAAGAGAGGGTAAAAAAATGGCATGTATGCACATGATTCTTGTTTAATCATTAGGGATGACATAGTGAAAGGAGGGAAGTAAATGGTGCTTAAGGGACGAGTATGAAAAGAGGAAATAGGTGAGGTAGGACTAAAAGTCAACAATAGAATGGTCAAAGATGAAAGGCATTAAGGATATCAGGTTTGGGTTTACCATCCAGTGAAGATAAGCGATAAGCACTTGATCCATAAGTGTGAGTCATGATGTATGGTCTAAGCCAATTAAGAGAAAATTTTCCTTGTTTAATTTTTTCTTCTTTGGTCACATGTTGTTTTTCTTTCAGGACAAGGTCACTGACTTGGAAGGTTCGTTCATGGACACGTTTTCATAGGCACACTTGATACGTTTTTGGTAAACTTGAAGATGGTCAAGAGCATTAAGACGACGTTCATCTAATAACTCAAGTTGTGCTAAATGGTCTGGCGAAAGTCATCATCATTGAGCATGTCATGAAGATAAATACAAAGTGATGGAATATGGAATTCAAGAGGCAGAACAACCTCTGTACCATAGACCAGAGAAAAAGGTGTGGTAAGCAGTGGAAGTGTGAATACTAGTATGGTATGCCCACAAGGTGAAAGGAATGTGCGTATGCTAGTCCTTCCTAGTATTGTTAACCACTTTCATGAGAATTTTGTTCAGGGTTTTATTAGTGGATTTGGCTTGGCCGTTGGTTTATGGGTAATAAGGTGACAAGAAACTTAGTTGAATACCAAAGGCGTCACAAAGTTTTCGCAAGGTTTTATTTTTGAATTATTTTCCGTTATCAGTGATGAGGCAATGTGGAACACCAAAGCAACAAATAATGTGATGGTTGATGAACTCACATATTTTCTAGGCTTTTATGGAGATGAAAGGTATGGATTCAACCCATTTGGTGTAATATTCGGTAGTGGTGAGTATCCATTGATGTATCTGGGAAGAATGGGGATTGATCCCTCTAACAAGATCTAAACCCCGTAGAGAGAAAGGCCAAAGGTCATGGGTGACTGTAAGGCATGACTGGGTGTATGATGAAGATTGGCATGTTGTTGGCATTTTACACAATGCTTAACGTAGTCACAACAATCATGGTTAAGGTTCAGCCAGTAATAGCCTAGGTGAAGAATACGCTTAGCAACAAGGCCACTAAAGTGACCTCCACATATGCCATCATGAACTTCCTTAATGGTATAAGGAATTTTAGAACTTGTAAGGCACCATAAGAGAATACCATCAAAGCCACACTTATAGAGGAGGCCACCCATGATGATGTAATGAGAGACCCTTTTAAGAAAGGCACGTTGTCCATTATGAGTGAGGTCGAGAGGTAAGATGGAGAGGGAAAGATAGTCTGAGTATTGTTTATACCAAAGGTCACTCAAGTCAAGAGCAATGGTTCCAATAGAGAAAACTTAATGAGGTAAATAAGAGGGTGACTGGATTTTTGTGACGGTGTGACAAAGATTTTAGATTCGGCAGATGAAGTAGGTATCTGAGAAGACAAGTAGGCCATGGTATCTACAAATTTGTTGGTAGAATGTGGGATGGGTTGAAGGGCGTAACGGTCAAAGGTGGTCAAAAGTATGTCCACATGATGCTTATACTTTTGATGTGTCTCATTATGACACAAAAGTATATACCATTGACTTGGTTTATGACCAATTAAGAATCAACAAAGATGTTGATTGACTTGACATCTAAGGAATAGGTAGCCTGGAGACCCAATATGATTGCTTTGTATTCGAAATATTGTTTTGTACAATCAAAATCGAGTTTGAAAGACAAAGGCATGGGTTCACCATCAAGCAAAATGAGGATAACACCAGCCCCACCCCCCGTGTTGACACTTGGAACCATCAAAGAAGAGTGTCATTTGGTACGTGAGTTCTTCCAAGGAAAGGGTAGCAATAGACTCATCTGGAAAGTCAAAGTTAGAGGGTTGGTCCCTAGAAATAGGTGCATCGGCCAATTGGTTAGCGATATCCTAGCCCTTGATGGAATTTTGATGGGTGAATTTGAGGTTGAGGTCGGCCAAAAGCATAAGCCAGTGTGTGACTCGTTGATTTTGGTAAGGTTTGGTGTACATGAAGTGTAAGGGGTCAGTGTTGGTCACAACATAGGTTTTGTGGTTAAGTAGATAATGGCAGAGTTTGGTGGCAACAAAAACTAAGGCTAAGCAAATTTTTTTGGCATGGGTGTATCGGGTTTTGTAGTCCAAAAGAGTATGACTTATGTAATAAACCTTTGCTCCTGTGTTGTTCTTCGTGATGAGCGAGCATGGCCCCTAAGGAGTGATCGGTAGTTGAGATGTATAGGTAGAAGGGTTGATCGTATTTAGGTGGAATGAGTATGGGTGGTTAGAGAAGGTATTGTTTTAAGGCTTCAAAAGATTTATGGCAGTCCTCATCCCATTTAAAGGAAACATCCTTTTTGAGAAGGTGATGAAATGGTTGACACCGATCGGATAGTTGTGAAATGAAATGGTGAATAGACTGCAACTTACCTTATAGGCTACGGAGCTGCCATAGATTAGTGGGTAGAGGCATTTCGAGAATGGCCTTGACTTTAGCAGGGTCAACCTCTATACCACATAAGGAGACAATAAATCCCAGGAGCTTTCCTGAGAGAACCACGAAGATGCATTTCTTGGGCTGAAGGTGAACACAATACTTAATGAGGTGGTCAAAGATGGTTTTTAGGATGGCAAGGTGCTCAGAGTGGCGTTTAGATTTGGAAAGGATATCATCTACGTAATCTTCCAATATATGGTGCATGATGTCATGGAAGATGTAAGTCATAGCCCACTGATATGTGGCACCAATTTTTAAGGCCAAAAGGCATGACTTGATAGCAAAAGGTCCCCCAAGGGGTGATGAATGTGGTTTTGTGTTGATCTTCTAGGGCAAGCAAGATTTGATTATAACTTGAGAAACCATCCATGAGTGATAACATCTCGTGACCAGCGGTAAGGTCAACTAGTTGGTCAATACCGGGTAGAGGAAAATCATCTTTTAGGAAAGCTAGGTTGAGGTCACGAAAATATGTGCAAATGTAGAGTCCCCCTATCACCTTAGTGACAGGGAAAATGTTAGAAATCCATCAAGGATAATCAATGGGTAAGATGAAGGAAAGCGGAAAGAAGGCATTGAAGTTCCTCTTTGACCGTAAGAGCAATGCAAGGGTGTATTTTCCTTAGCTTTTTTAACGGGTTTGGCATTGGGAATGGTTACGATATTTTGGACCACTATGGTGGTGTCAATACCGGGCATGTCTACGTAAGACAAAGAAAAATCATGGCTATGATCTTTGAAAAAAAAATTGATGGCTTTTTTTTCATCAAGATCTAAAGATTGGCCAATATTAAGAATGTGCGGGTCATCCTGAGTATGGATGTTGATTTCGATAGTTGATTCATTCAACATGGTTTGAATCTTGGATGGTAACGACCGATGAATATATGATTCTTATGCACCAAGGTAGGTGAGTATAGATTCATTGTCGACATTGAACGACATTAATAAAAGGTGTATCATCATTGATCATTTCAGGATATAGGAAGGGAAGAGAAGAAGGAGCCTCGTCCTCTCGTTGATAAGTTAGAAGCCCCATGGAAATGGTGTTTATGAAAAAAAATTTAGGAGGGATGGATTTTGGATCCATCGACTATGTCTGTGAAGGTGGTGAAGAAGGTGGAGCTGGTAAAGAAGGTGGAGAAGCGTTGATATCCTCAATGAGTTCAAGGTGAGACCTCTTAGTAGATATTTCAAAGCAAAGTGATACCACTACGATCGTTATGTTTATGGGTAGTACATGGAATAATAATGTGACGGCCTTGCTCATAAAATCCAAAACCAAAACCCTTCCATGCACATCGGTGTAGGAAGGTGTGGGTGAAATGGTGATTGGTGAGTGACTAGAGGTCGAGTAGAAAAGGGGTGGGTTTGTGATGGTGGTTTAGGTGTATAAGTGGTAGTATCAAGTCCCCCATAGGTGAGATTGGTATAAAGGTGGGGAGGACCATAAAGGAGACACTCTCCTATGCGGTGATCATAGCGAGGGTGTTGGTGAAGACTTCCATACTCTTGTGGAGTAAGGAATGTGTTGACACTATATAGGCGGTACTCCCCCAGAGTGAGGCATTGAAAAGAACCTTCTAAGGGATCGGTGGTTAATATATGAGTGGATGGGATAGATGATGTGTTGTAGGCCAGATCGGTGGTGGAGCTAATGGATTGGGAAGCTAACGTGTCGCCTGTGGAGGTCATGGCAGCGGTAGGAATGGAGGTTTGGATATTTCATTACGTGGCTATGTTGATTCGGATATGGCTGGAGATCTGGATGGTAGGAGGAGCACTACTGGATATATTTTCATAGTAGGTGGAATGGTAGTTAGCTGGATTTCAAGATTGCAGAAGGTTGTGGCTTTGTCTACTACAGAGGCAGAGTATGTTGCAGCTACAAAGGCTAGCAAGGAGATGATATGGATGAGTAGGTTCATGGAAGAGTTGGGAAAGGAGAAAAGTAATTATAAACTATTTAGTGACAGTCAGAGTGCAATTCATTTAGTAAAGAACTCAACATTTCATTTGAGAATGAAACACATTTAGTTGAGGTATCACTTCATATGGCAGGTATTGGAGGATGGACAATTGAATCTGGAAAAGATTCATACGAGCAAGAACCTTGCGGATATGCTAATGAAGCCATTAGCAAAGGAGAAGTTGGAGCTACACTCCACTTCTATTGGTCTTCGATTTTGAGACTTGAAGAGGAAAAAAAAAGTCAAGGAAGGATCCTAGATTGATGTTGTACATGTATGGTGCAAGTAATTAAACTCCAAGTGGGTGATTGTTGAGTTGTGAAGCTTAATTACTTCATTTTAGCACGTAATTGGAACTTGCTGGACAATACAGTAACCGACATCGATCAGGGCAGACCGGCATCGGTCCGTATGACCGCATCACCAAGTAAGGGTGGCCATGGTTAGGTAGAACCGGCGTTGGTTACCTGTGTGATGAAGTTTTAATCAACTCTTGGGAATTATATCGATTTTTAGCATTAAAATAGATTTATTGATTGTAATTACATGGCTAAGTGCCTTAAGTCTATAAATGACTATATAAGCATAAAAGATAGGGTTTAGAAGTAATGGATGTATCATAATTACAAGATAATTATGTGAGAGAGAATTCTTGGTGAAGAATCAAAAATCTTGAAGGAAGAAAGTATTGAACATTTGAGAAGTGTAGAAGATTGTAAATCTTCATTGTATATCTTGTCAAAGCTTTGGATAATAGATTGGCTTGTTTCTTGGTAGACGTAGCCCACACTGGGTGAACCACATTAAATCTGGTGTTGATTTATGTCTCTTGTTTTGTATAATTCTTCTAGTAGAATATCCACTTTTATTTTCATGTATGCTTAGATCTCGATATATATTATGTAGATAACCGGTGTGTTATCCCCAACAATTGGTATCGAGAGATTTGTTTGAGGGTTTTGTGTATTGAAATATTTACTCGCAGAGGGTTTTCTGATTGAGTGGAAGCTACAACAATGATAGAAGATAATAAATATAAGGTAGAGAAGTTTGGCTAAAATTATCAATTATGGAAGATGCAGATTGAGGATTATCGTATCGAGAGATTTGTACTTACCATTGTATGAGAAGTCTATACCTACGAAGATGATTGATGAAGAATGGAAGATTCTTGATAGAAAGGCTTTGGGATCTATAAGACTAAGCTTGACAGCATCCGTGGCTTCCAATATTATAGAAGCGGCTTCTACGATAGACTTAATGAAATATCTTGCTAATTTATATGAAAAACATAGTCCTTCAAATAAAGTTTATTTGATGAAGAAAATTTTTAGTTCTAAGATGCATGAAGGTGAATCGCCTCTAATCATTCGAATGATTTCTAATCTACTGTAAATCAGTTAAAATCAGTTTCAATACCGTTTGATGATGAAGTGAAAGCACTTTTATTCTTATGTTCTTTGCACGATAGTTAGGAAAACTTGGTAATGGTTGTTAGTAATACAACATTTGCTAATAATATTTTGAAGTTTGATGATATGGCTAGTATAATCTTGAATGAATAAATTCACGGGAAAAGTACAAAGGAAACATCATCGAAAATGCTTTGAATGTAGAAAGAAAGGGCGGGAAGAAGGAGAGATCCAAGAGTAAGAGTAATGGAAAATCAAAGTCAAGGGATAGCAGATCTAAATCCAGAAGTAAGGGAATTACTTGTTGGAAATGTGGAAAGAAAGGACATGCAAAGAAAGATTGTTGGTCAAATAATAAAGAGAACCAACAACCAGACAAAGGTAAAGAGGTGAATCTTGCTGCATCAGAGGTAATGTAATATGATCTTATTCTTTCTTTAGATAGTAGAATTGAATCATGGGTTTTAGATTCAAGAGCTTTTTTCCATGCAACCCCTAATAACGGTTATTTCAGAAATTATGTCCAGGAAAATTTTGGGCATGTTTATTTGGGTGATGATGAACCTTGTAGTATTACTGATGTACGAAAAAGTTCATCTAAAATTATAGAATGGAAATACATGGGTATTGAAAGATGTGAGGCATGTGCAAGCCTCGGGAGGAATCTTATTTCTACAAGCTAACTAGGTGAATCGGCTACATGGTTGCTTTTACGGGAGACTCTTGGAAAGTCACTAAGGGTGCTTTTGTTGTGGCAAGAGGTAAGAAGGTAGGAACATTATATTTATCTACATATATTACTGATTCCTTTTACGCATTATCTACTTGATTCAAATGCATGCATGTGGCATAATTGGTTGGGTCATATGAGTCAAAAAGAAATGTAGATATTAAAGGCTAAGGGTAAGTTATCAGATTTGAAAGATTTATATCTTCATTTCGTGAGCATTGTATCTTTGGAATGCAAAAGAGAGTGAGATTTCTCAAAGTTGGGGCAACTAAGAAGGAGCAGAAATTGGATCTTTTACACTCAGTGTGTGGGACCTGTCGACACTAAAATTTTCCTCCGTAATTTCTATTTCATTAATGTATGTATTAGGAATAGGATGTTGTTAAGTATAATTAGTAGTAGCGTCTGATAGAAGATAACGGTGCGTCGATGCAGTGCCATGCCAATAATGTGGAGTACGGTAACAGTCAAAGTACAATAGGAATGTTGTAAAAAGTAAATATTTGTCGTAAGTGGTCCGGTAATGTTAAAATATCAAAGTTTGGGTAATTAGAGAAGTAGGGTCTACATGATTAGGAATTAGAAATATTATATTGGTAATAAGGACAAGGAGTGAGGTCATAAATATTTTGTGTATTTTATTTGTAAAAAGTCTAAAAATGTGGAACCCATGTAAAATGATAAGGTTTATCTTATCTTAAAAGATAAGCTTACATGTACAGATAAGAGTTAAGGTATGGAATATGATTCGTCAGAGTGGATTTCTTATCCTATCTTAGAGATAAGATGGATAAGTCTGGAAGTTCTATAAATAGAGAGGCCACCCCCCTCATTTAGCATAGAAGGAAGTAGTGAGAAATATTATAGGAAGTGTGTAAAGGAAGCCATCAGTTTAAAAGTGTGTTGAAGAAGCCATTAAGAGGTGTAATTGTAAAGTTTCTCCCATAGTCTTGGTGAAAGGCAAGTGAAGTCAATAACACTTGAAGTACCTCATGGGTGAGATTGTAACAATTTCATGTTAATATTATTATTTACTTTGATATTTCAGATTTGTCATCATTCCGTCTTATCATAGTCGATGGTATTCTTGTGTTATGTTGTTGTTCTGTTTCTAGATTCAATCCACCAAACTAAAGGTGTGCATTAGTAAATAATCATAGACGAGGAGTTCCCGATGAAGAATTATCATAGTTCCAGATTGGTGATGACATTTTGGTTCCGTTCTTTGGGACCATTCCTCGGGTGGATTTTTACGGAGAGATATTCCCACTTAGTCAAAAATCAATTGGAAGGTAACCTTATTTTTACTGTGCATAGTAGTTACCATGGTAAAGTCATTTTTACCATGAATAGTAGTTACCATGATAAAGTCATTTTTGCTATGAATAGTATTTATCACAGTAAAGTCACTTTTTACCGTGAATAGTATTTACCATAGTAACTTCACTTTTTACCGTGAATAGTGTTTACCATAGTAAAGTTAGTTTTTACCGCAGTAAGTCAAGTTTTACCATAGTTTACCGTGGTCATTTCTATTTTACTGTAGAAAGGTGTAAAGTCACTTTCTAGTATAGTGATTCCAATTATTTGTGCACATAAGTCTTGTTGATTGTACTCGTGGGTTGGTATTTCACGGTGGTTACTTTTGAAAATGGGAAAGATTCCTGTTTTTTCAGCTCAATCTAATGAAGATGCTTCTTCTTTCATTCAAGAGTTTAAGCGATCTTGTATTTGTAATGGCCTTATAAGAAGGGAACAATGGACTGAATTTTTTCCTACCTTTTTGGATGGTTCAGCACTTAGGTGGTTTGAAACACTAGGTGATAATGTGAAAAATTCATGGGATTTATTAACTAAAAGTTTTCTTGAAGAATTTGGTGAACAACAGAAATATGTAGATCTCATGATCGAGATCACAAAGCTATCCCAAGGAGAGAAGGAGAAGATAAGGGATTATCATGCTCATGTTCTAGAGCTAAGGAGGAAGCTCGATGCCCAGATCTGGAAGGAAGGATTAGCGGATGGGTTGATGAATGGCGTGGATAATCTCCTCTGTAAGCACTTCATTCTTGGGATGAAGCCAGAGATCAAACAACGAGTGAAGTATGACCGCCCAGCTACCATTGAACAAGCAAAGGAGATTGCAAGAAGGCAAGAAGAAAGCATGGAAGAGGAGCCCAAAGAAATTGTTGCTAAAGTAGAGCCTACACCAAGCACCTTTGGTCCATAATCCACAACCACTCTCGGTGAGCACAAATATTTCTCCTAGTACATCTACTGAGTATGAAGATCTGCTCAAAAGATGGGTCAGTTAACTATTAATCTTCTTCAAGGAAAAGAATTTAGTTCTCAGGGAGGAGATAGAGGTCCAAAAAGAAATATTTTTGAAGTTGTATGTTATGGTTGTTATAAAAAGGGTCATTATAAGTATAATTGTCCAGATAGAGCTTCTACATCTGGTAAAGAAGATAATGATAAAGGAAAAGCACCTGTGAATTCTTTTGATGTAGTAGATAAGAGCAGAAATAATGAAGTAGATGTGTTTATAACAAAAAGAAAGAAAGAAAAAGATAATCAAGATGGAAATGATCCTAAGAAGATGAAAGGAGAAACTAGTAAGAAACATAGGAGAAGAAAGTTGGGTGTGTAGGATTTTCTGATTTCACAGGGGCAAGGACCATACTCCATCTTGGAAGATCTGTCCAAAAGGCCTGCAAATATTACATATGGTCAACTCTTGGCTATGTCTTCGGAGAAGAGGCGGGAGCTGCGAAGTGGACTCAATGCTCGACGAAGAAAGGAGGTTGAGGTCCCTGTTTTAGAGGTAGAGATGGATCCCTATGCTCCACAAGCTGAGGTATTATGTAATGGTATTTCAATTCATGATGTCTTAGTTGATGGAGGTGCTGCAGTTAATGTAATGACCGAGTCTGTAATGAATATGTTGGGTTTAAAAATTGATCGCCCTTCAACACTTATGTTAAGGTCATTAAATAAAGGAAAAATTAAACCGAAGGTGTAGTTTCATATGTGGCAATATCTCATATGGGTGTTGTATGTGTGGTAGACTTTCGAGTGATGAAAAATGGTACTATTGCGTACCCAATGCTGCTTGGGAAGACCATGGCTAAGGAGAGTTCATACAAGAAACTACTAAAATGAAGGTTTCATGACACTTGGACGTGGTAGAGAGGGTGAAGATAAATGTGATCCTCGACATCATAAGCAGAACTGTTGATTCAAGTGATGAAACCGATGATTGGACATCCTCTCGATTACTCTAGTACTAGTGAAGTGAACATTAAAGATAAAGAAAGTGAGGTTGATGTTTGATCATGGATATCCTTCTAGTCACACCAACTCATAACCCCATAAAATTATCGAAGAAGAAGTTGATGATCGTCTCCAAAAAATAAAGATTGGTGATGCTGTGATGGAGAGTGAGAAGGAATCCTACCTCCAGCTCTTTCGAAGGTACATATACATATTCACTTTTGATTACAAGGAACTCCGTCAAGTAAGTTGGGTAGAACATTCTATTGAGTGGTAGATGGTGCTAAGCCCATAAAGCAAATGCCATATAGAATGAATCCTAATTTTTCCAAGACTCGTAAAAGAAGAAATAGATAAGTTGCTTGATGCAGATTCATATTTCTTGTGGAGAATTCAGAATGGGTTTCTCCCATTGTGATCTTAATAAAAAAGAATGGGAAGCTACGCATTTGTGCTGATTACAAGAAGCTCAATAAGGTAACAAAGAAGGATCATTACCCTCTTCCATTTTCAGATCAGATCTTGGGCGAAGTAGTTGGCCAGAGTGCTATAGTTTTTGATGGATATAGCGGCTACAACCAAGTTTGTATAACGAGAAAGATTAGTTGAAGACCACGTTCACCACTCCTTGGGAACGTTTGATTATAGAGTTATGCCTTTTGGGTTGTGTAATGCTCCAAAGCAACATTCCAACGCGTTTGATGAATAGGGTGTTTGAACCCTACATTGGGACCTTCATCGAGTATTTTTAGATGATTTTTACATCTATGGGAGAAATTTGGACCACTCCGCACAAGATAGAGACAACATTTCAAGATCAGATGAAGCACAAGCCTCACTAAACCCTACAAAATGTGTCTTTGGATGTTCTAAAGGCGTTTTGTTAAGGCATGTCAGATCCAGAGATGGTATTGGTGCGATCTCGATAAAGTTTCGAAAATCAAAGATTTACCATTTCCTATTAATAGAATTAAGTTGAGATCATTTTTAGGCCATGTGGGTTACTATAGAAGGTTCATCAAGAATTTCTCAAAGATTACATGTACCACTAACCCAGATTCTTGAAGAAGGATGTTACTTATGAACCAGGGAATAAGGCGTATGAAGCTTTTAGAAAACTGAAGGAAGCCCTGGTGTCTTCACCTGTTTTGAAGAATCCAGATTGGAGCAAGCCATTCATTGTGTACACTGATGCCTCAGATGCAGCACTAGGAAGTACTTTGAGCCAAAAGGATGAAAATGGGAATGAACATCCAATTTACTTTGGGAGCAGACAAATGAGCAAATCTTTGAGGTAAATTATACTGTAAGTGAAAAAGAGGCTCTGGCTATCATTTTTGTTGTAAAGAAGTTTAGAAATTACTTGCTAGGGAAAAAATTTCTAGTTGTAATAGATCATCAGGCTCTAAAATATATTGTAAATAATCCTAACCCATCAGGGAGGATAGTAAGATGGATAATTTTGCTACAAGAATTTGAATTTGATATTATAGATAGACCAGGAAAGAATCATGTCAATGTAAATGCACTCTCTCGAGCCTATGATGGTTTAGGATCATCTTGTGATGATGATGATTTCCCGATGCAGCATTGTTATCCCTGACACAATCCCTAGTGAATACATATATATTTGGAATTATCCGAATGAATTCAAGTTTCCGATGGTGCCAATGCTAAGACTAAGAGAAAGATTACTCAAGCCGATCGTCTATATTCTATTTCGCATGGAGTATTATTTCGAATAGGACTTGATGGATAGTACAAGAGGGCAGTTGGATGTGATCAAGGGAAGGAATCTGCTAGAAGAATTCCACAATGGTACATGTGGAGGGCACTTCTCTGGACAACTTACAAACAAGAAGGATCTTGGATGCGAGTTATCACCGCCCACTCTTTTTAAATATTGTTATAATTATTGTAAGACATGTGATATTTGTCAAACACATGGTAACCGTAAGACTTCATCAGCTCCATTATGCCCTATTCTTCCACTTGGTCCCTTTGAAAAGTGGGGAATAGACATTGTAGGTCCACTTCCAACTACCTCACGCCAAAATAAGTATATTGTAGTTGCCATGATTATTTAACCAAGTGGGTTGAAGCTAGGCCATTGAAAACAACTTCCATGGATGAAGTGGCAAGGTTCATATATGAACGCATTGTCACCAGATTTGGTTGTCCATTAGAAATTGTAACAAATCAAGGAAGCCACTTCATTAATGAGGTGGTAGAAGCCCTAGTCAATAAGTTTTCTATTAAATACAGGAAGGCAACAACATACAAGCCAAGCATAAATGGACAGGTGGAACGAATAAATTTTGTGTTGTGTCAAATTCTAGCAAAAGATGTAGCCTTGCAGGTACATAAATGGGATAAAAGGATTCATGCAGCATTGTGGGCATATAGGGCAACATCAAAGTCAGCAATAGGATACTCCCCATTTCAATTGGCCTATGGCATTGATCCAGTTCTTCCTATTGAGTTTGATATTCCCACCGTGAGAGTTATGAAAAATGAAAGGATGGATGAAAGTGATTGATAAAAGAAAGGTTGGTACATCTTCATTTGCTAGAGGAAATGAGGGAAATAGCAAAAGATACAAGCCATAAGAAAAATATGAAGTAGAAGGAATACTTTGATCAAAATATCCGTTGGTCTCTATTTCATGTGAATGACTTGGTTCTAGTATATGATTCCAGATACAAAAAAAAGAAGACAAAGAAAATTTATTCCAAAATGGATGGGGCCCTACAAAATAGCAGCTGTGCATGAAAATGGTACGTGTCTGATTTGGAGGAATTGGATGGCACTCCCATTACGAAATGGGTCAACCACGACAAGTTGAAGATTTTCCAAGCACTCAGAATAGTCTACTCCGAGGACGGAGTAGAAGCTAGGAAGGGGGAAGATGTCGACACTAAAATTTTCCTCCGTAATTTCTATTTCATTAATGTATGTATTAGGAATAGGATGTTGTTAAGTATAATTAGTAGTAGCATCTGATAGAAGATAACGGCACCACAATACGGTGCCGCCAATAATGTGGAGTACGGTAACAGTCAAATTACAATAGGAATGTTGTAAAAAGTAAATATTTGTCGTAAGTGGTCCGGTAATGTTAAAATGTCAAAGTTTGGGTAATTAGAGAAGTAGGGTCTACATGATTAGGAATTAGAAATATTATATTGGTAATAAGGACAAGGAGTGAGGTTATAAATATTTTGTGTATTTTATTTGTAAAAAGTCTAAAAATGTGGAACCCATGTAAAATGATAAGGTTTATCTTATCTTAAAAGATAAGCTTACATGTACAGATAAGAGTTAAGGTATGGAATATGATTCGTCAGAGTGGATTTCTTATCCTATCTTAGAGATAAGATGGATAAGCCTGTAAGTTCTATAAATAGAGAGGCCACCCCCCTCATTTAGCATAGAAGGAAGTAGTGAGAAATATTGTAGGAAGTGTGTAAAGGAAGCCATCAGTTTAAAGGTGTGTTGAAGAAGCCATTAAGAAGTGTAATTGTAAAGTTTCTCCCATAGTCTTGGTGAAAGGTAAGTGAAGTCAATAACCTTTGGAAGTACCTCATGTGTGAGATTGTAACAATTTCATTTTAATATTATCATTTACTTTGATATTTTAGATTTGTCATTATTCCATCTTATCATAGTCGATGGTATTCTTGTGTTATGTTGTTGTTCTGTTTCCAGATTACATCCACCAAACTAAAGGTGTGCATTGGTAAATAATCATAACACGAGGAGTTCGGTGAAGAATTATCATAGTGCCGGATTGGTGATGACAGGACTAGCTCTGTATTTTCTCATGGTGGATCCCAGTATTATGTTACTTTCATTGATGATGCTACAAGAAAGGTATGGGTTTATTGTATTAAATGCAAATCTAATGTTTTTGAAACTTTTAAAAGATGGAAAGCCCTTGTTGAGAATGAATCAAATTCTAAGTTAAAGTGCCTTAGATCTGACAATGGTGGTGAATACTGTAGCAAGGCTTTCAATGATTATTGTTCAGTGAATGGGATATGTAGAGAAAGAACGGTTCCAAGAACACCACAGGAGAATGGTGTTGTAGAGAGAATGAACAGGACAATCATGGAATATGCTAGAAGTATGAGGATACATTCTAGATTGCCCTCGCAGTTTTGGGTAGAAGCAGTTGATACAGATGGTTTATTTGATTAACCGTGGCCCTTCAAGTTCACTAGATGGAGGAATACCAGAGGAAACATGGACTGGAAAAGAGGTAGATCTTTCTTTTCTTAAATTTTTTGGTTCAGAAGCTTTTGTGCATGTTGATAGAGAAAATAGAAAAAAATTGGATGCAAAATCTAAGAGGTGTACTTTCATTGGTTATGGATCGGTGATTTCAGTTTTCCTTTTTGGGATTTAGAGAGTTCTAAAATTATTAGGAGTCATGATGTTGAATGGAATGAAAATAGAATGTCTAAGGATCAAATTTTGGTACAAAGGATGAGAAAATTGAGAAGTTTATTGATGAAAATGAACTCTTAGGTTTTAAAGAAACACCTCCAGAAATACACAATAACCGTGGTCGGTTAGGTCTTGAGCAGCATCGGTCAAATGAACGCGACGGTTACTGAGAGGATCGAAGCGGTGTCGGTTAGACGAACCGAGCGAAGCGTCGGTTAGAGGTGGACCAGTGTCGATCATTGTCAGAAGTTGATACTAATGTCCAGGAGGTCCAGATTAAGCCTCCACTATCCCAAACTCCTGTGAGAAAGTCACAAAGGGTAAGTAAACTTCCAAAAAGATTTTCAACTTCTCTATTTTATCTATTATTGAGTGATAGTGGTGAACCAGAAAGCTTTGAAGAAGCAATGCAGGATAAAACTCACGTTTAGTGGGAGGATGACATGGATGAGGAGATGAACTCTTTGGAATAGAACTAGACTTAGGATTTGGTTAAATTTCCAAGTAGGAAAGAGAACATTACTAGAACAAGTGGGTTTACAAAATTAAGAAAGAAGAGGGTGGAAAGAAAAGGTAAAAGGAAAGGCTTGTAGTAAAGGGATTTGCACAAAAGACACGTATTGACTTTGGTGAAATATTTTCTCCTATGCTAAGATGACTTCTATTTGTACTGTATTGATTTTAGTTGAGTAGAAGATTTGCATTTAGAGCAACTAGATGTGAAGACAACTTTCTTTCATGGTGATTTCAATGAAGAGATTTATATGCAACAACCACTTGGGTATGAAGTTAAGGGTAAGGAGAAATTAGTGTGTAGGTTGAAAAAGAGCCTATATGGGCTCAAGCAAGCTCCAAGGAAATGGTACATGAGGTTTGATAGTTTTATGCATGAGCATGGTTACTTAAGATGTGAATATGACCATTGTTTTTATTTCAAGAAGCTTGAAAATGGGAGCTATATTATTTTATTACTGTATGTGGATGATATGCTTATTACAGGATCTAGTATGCAGGACATTGGTGAGCTTAAGAGAAAGCTAGCTCACACATTTTGCAATGAAGGATTTGGGAGATACAAAAAGAATCCTTGGCATGCAAATACATAGAGACAGGAAAAATAAGAAATTGTATTTTTCTCAGGAGGATTATATCTATAAGGTGTTAGAAAGGTTCAACATGCAGAATGCAAAACCTATTAGCACACCTATGGCTGGACACTTCAAATTGAGTAAAGATTAATGTCCTTCATCACAAGAGGAGGTCAAATACATGACACAAGTGCCATATGCTTCAGCAATTGGAAGTCTCATGTATGCTATGGTTTGTACAAGACCAGACATTACACAGGTAGTGGGAGTTGTGAGTAGATATATGGCTAATCTAGGTAAAGAGAATTGGAAAGTAGTCCAATGGATACTCAGGTATTTGAAAGGGACATCTAGCATGTAGTTATGCTATGGAGGTTCGGATATTTCATTACATGGCTATGTTGATTCAGATATGGCTGGAGATCTAGATGGTAGGAGGAGCACTACTGGATATATTTTCATAGTAGGTGGAACGACAGTTAGCTGGATTTCAAGATTGTAGAAGGTTGTGGATTTGTCTACTATAGAGGTAGAGTATGTTGTAGCTACAAAGGCTAGCAAGGAGATGATATGGATGAGTAGGTTCATGGAAGAGTTAGGAAAGGAGCAAAGTAATTTTAAATTATTCGGTGTGATCATAGTGCAATTCATTTGGAAAAAAACTCAACATTTCATTTGAGAACAAAACACATTCAATTGAGGTATCACTTCATATGACGTGTATTGGATAGAAAGTTGAATCTGGAAAAGATTCATATGAGCAAGAACCCTGCGGATATGCTAACGAAGCCATTAACAAAGGAGAAGTTGGAGCTACACTCCACTTCTGTTGGTCTTCGAGTTTGAGACTTGAAGAGGAAGAAACAAAGTCAAGGAAGGATCTAATAATGATGATGTACATGTATGTTGCAATAACTAAACTCCAAGTGAGAGATTGTTGAGTTGTGAAGCTTAATTACTTCATTTTAGCATGCAATTGGAACTTGCTAGAAAATACAATAACCAACATCATCAGTATGACCAAAGCATCGATTAAGTAAGTAAGAAATCAGCCATGGTTAGGCGTAACCAAAGTGTCGGTTACCTGTGCGATGAAGTTTTAATTAACTCTTGGGAATTATATCTATTTTTAGCATTAAAATAGATTTATTGATTGTAATTGCATGGCTAAGTTCCCTAAGTCTATAAATGACTATATAAGCATAAAAGATAGGGTTTAGAAGTAATGGATGTATCATAATTACAAGATAATTATGTGAGAGAGAATTCTTGGTGAAGAATCAAAAAGCTTGAAGGAAGAAAGTACTGAACATCTGAGAAGTGTAGAAGATTGTAAATCTTCATTGTATATCTTGTCAAAGCTTTGGATAATAGATTGGCTTGTTTCTTGGTGGACGTAGCCCACACTGGGTGAACCATGTTAAATTTGGTGTTGATTTATGTCTCTTGTTTTGTATAATTATTCTGGTAGAATATCCACTTTTATTTGCATGTATGCTTAGATCTGATATATTGTCTGTATAACCAGTGTGCTATCCCCAACAGTAGGTGTAGGTTTGGATGTAGAATCATGTTGAGTTATGGGTAAAGGTGTGAGTTGAGCCATGAGTGGTATCGTGGGAGAATTTGTGATATTTTTGGTTGTGTTTGGTTCGATTGGATGAAATATTTTTGGATATATAGTGGAAGTGTTAGTGAGTGACATCTACATTTGTGTTGAGACATGAAGTAGAAGATGCCCCCAAAGTAAGGCTCTATCCACATAATCTAGGCAGTCAACTAAGTGTGAGAATGACACTACAATGGGTGAGGTTGATGTGGATCTAATGGATATTCCCACAAAATGTGTCTCGAGAACGGGAATTCGCTAGCTTCGGCCTCTATGGGTAAGAGAGCCGAAAGTAAGTCAACAGGATCTTGGGTGGCTGATGGAGAATGGTCACCTAGAGGCAATGACATTTCTACTGGATCTTTGATAGGTGGAGGAGATGACGGGTGCTCCTCTATGGGTGAAGGAGATAAACAAGCATCTTCCATGGGTCGGAGAGGTACTGCAGGTGACGGATCTCTAGGTGGAGAAGCCAAAGGTGAAATGGTCTTGATGTTAATAAAAGACTCCTTCACAAGTGAGGGAGGAGATGAAGTGTGTTCTCTCGTAGGTGGAGGAATATGTGAAGTGGGTTCATGTGTAGGTGGAAGACTTCATGCCAAGATTTCCTTTATGGAAGGAATATGAGGTAATTGGGAAGAAATCAAAAGTGCCACTTGAAAATAGCATGGACCTTGCGGGTATGGCTATCATTAGTTGAGGTCTTTCCAGTTTGATCAGAAGAAGGGGCGTGATTAGGAAATGGTTTTTAAAGATGTGTAGGTTTTGATTGGCAGGTGCATTAGGATTATCCAAGACTAACTCACCATTCTTGAGCATTTCTTGGACAATGTTCTTGAAAGTGATGCAATTGCCATCACTATGAACTTTTACCCGATGATAGTTGCGTAAGTCCCGCTCTTTGTACCAACCAGTGTGTGGGGTGAGCAGGATCAAAACTAGTGTGTGGTTTTATGAGAGGAAGGGTGATGGCCCCAACTTTAATGAGATTTTCTAAGACAGAAGAATAAGGCTCCCCAATTGGGGTGTATTTTCGTTGTTCTTGTTTGAATTGAAAGGTATGGACAGGAGAAAGATTAGATGAGGGGTTATCCTGGTTTGATGGTTGAGCTAGGCCAGCCTTGAGTACCACTGCGTTAGTGGTTCCCTTGGATTTTGAATAATTATTTTGTGGTTTCAAAGAAGAAGAGGTATCATTTGACTTAAATGCCAAGTTCTTATTGCGTAGTTGAATTTTATTTTCTTCGATGACTGAATCTCTAGCTTTCGTGCCATGGTGAATGCATCATCGAAGGTTTGGAAAGTCTAGAACTGAAGGGTTTGCAAGATATGTCTAGCACAATCCCAAGTGAAGAGCTCTATGATCTCGGTTTGTGGTAATTGGAATGTGAGTTGATTGATTAGGCTACGCCAACGAGTGAAAAAATCCGTGATAGACTCATCGTCATATTGATGTGTAGAGTAGAGGTCAATCATGGTAACCTTCTTAACAACGTTGATGGAGAAGTGATCCAAGAAGGCTTGGGCTACCTGATTAAATGAGAAGATAGAATGTCTAGGTAACCCACTATACCAATCTAATGCAGCCCAGTCACGAGACATGGGAAAGGTTATCAAAAGCAAAGCACCATCATGGGTGATCGATAACAATCGTGTTTGAAAGACCACAAGTGTTGTTGCGGGTCCTCTTTGCTATTGAAGCAGTTAAATTTAGGCATTTCCCAATGTACGAGGATATGGATGAATAGGAATAGATGGGTGTATGGGCTCATTGCAAATTTCATCGTAGGTGAGAGAGTTGTGCAATCCGGAAAATGATGCCTCCGGGGCACGCATCTTGTCCATCATTAACTTGATTAGGTCATTGGTAGGTGGTGATGGGTGGGTACCTCATGTAGCATAAGAGGGTTGGTGTTGGACATATGATGGAGGTGGCATTCTAATATATGGTGATGCCACATAGGTAGGTTGGGAATGAGGGAGTGAGATAGGGGTACGTACCCCAAAGGAATGATGGATGAAACGGGAGGTTGTTGATAGTATGTATATGGAGGTGGAAGGGTCGAGGTGACTCTAGTAGTGATGGGGTCTAAGCACCGTGTGGAATAGAAAGGAAAATGTTTTGAAAAAGGGGTAGTGATCATCAAAAATGGGGGTGGCTACGTCACTATGGGTATATGTGAGAGAATAGGCATGGATGAGGTTACGTTCTGGGTGGTGGAAGAAGGTTATTGGAGGTCGGGTGTGATAGACATGGCAGATGCAACAATCATATCAGTACATGTGGCCTAGCTGCGAAATGACCTGGGGCAAGCGAGATGCGTGTAATGTAGAAACCAGAAGGGACTGACGTAGAAGTAGGAATGAGAGTCGGGGGATAGATATGGGCATGCCATATATCAACTGACCCGAGGCATCTTGAGTGGATGAGTGGGAAAGATAGAATTGTAAGGCGATAGGGTTCGGTCAAGGAGTCATGCGAACTCCTCATCCCCTATGGCGATAGTGATAGGTTGGGTAGGATCCATGGGTGATAAAATAGAAGGTGGTGAAGGAATAGGTGGGAGTGGTTGACAACTAACATGGAATATGAGGGCATTTTCTTGGCTACGTGTCAGCACCATGTGAACAAGTACTAACATGGTAGGACTGCTTTCTGTAAATGACACAAAAATACAACAAAGATAGGAAAAATAGGTGGTGGTAGGTGGATTAGGTACAAAATGTCTGCTGAAAATTTGAACAAAGCAACCGATGCGATTAGGGTAAACCGACGTTGGTCACAAGTAACCACGATGCATCCGTTTGTGAAAAATGGATAGTTTTTCAAAACAAGGCAAAAGGATAATAATCTGCCAAGTAGATAAGATGTTGATGGATTTTATCAAGACAAAGAAGATGATAAGAGTTACAGAGACTCTAAATAGCAAAGAAGGTGTCCTTTTGGGGAGGTTAACCAAAATAACAGTAAATCGACGCCGGTTGGGTAAAACCGATGATGGTCAGAGGGTAACCGACGATGGTCGCTGGACTGACACTAGTTACTATGAAATTAAAATAGAGATGAAGAAAAGGTGGTTGTGAGTTAAAATCAAATGTGGAATCAAACCCAGAATTCTAAGAATGATGAAAATAGGGTCTAGGCACACTCAGATGAAGCTAGAATACACCAACTATGATGAGGAGTGTGCAAGGAGAAATAAAAAGATGAAGAATGTGTCTTCTCACCTCAAAACACAAGCCAAGTAGAAACACTAAGAAAAATACGATCCTAAGAGTGATTTTTCTATTATGTTTGTTCAACTTATGCTATTTAGAAGACTGAATCATGAACTTTAGAATAGATTTTTTGGTGAGGAAGGCTTCCTATGAAGAAGGATATCTAGAAGGAGAGATTTCAGGTATGTTATAGTGGGGGTGGGACATCCTCTGAGATAATGACTCAACAAAATTAATGAGTTGGGTGCCCACTGTGTCATGATCATGTGATCACCTACAACTTCTTCTAGGTAAGATGTTTAAGAATGTGTATATTTTCAATTTTGTGATGTTTGGATAAGACTCAGAGAGAGAAGAAGAGAAAGGAAGTGCTTTTCTATGATTCGTTTGTCAACCATCAACTGGGAATGACTTCCAGTGTATAGGTTGCCCTCATTTAATGTGAGCTAATGCAGTAAAGTAAAATGAAATGTAGTTAATTTTAAGCCCAAATCGAAATATTGAATTCGATGACACAAAGAAATGAACAGGAGAAGGGATGCTCTTTCACTAATGTGATACTAATGAAAGGAAAGAAATGTTCATTTTAAAGCACCAAAACATGATTGCTTTTAGACAATAGAAGAATAGAAAATTCCAGGGAAGAATTTTAATGTGAGAATCTTTCAAAAAAGAAACAAACATACAACTTTTCACCTAGAAATGAAGAAATGCAAGGAACCCTGAATGGGTCCCATTGGGCATGCCAAAATGTTTCACCTAATTCTTAGAGCGTTTCTTTGAATATTGACAAAACAGATAAGGGTAAAAGGGGCTAGGAGGAATACCATTTAAAAGTTGGTTGAAGGTTGTTGCGCACGTATGACTTCTTGATCCACAACTGATCGTGAGAGCTTCCTTTTGGCTAGGAGGAACTACCTAAAATGGACAACAAGACCACCAAATGGAAGTTAAACAATATATGCAGTGGATTTCCTAGCATATGCTAGATCCAGGAAGTATGATACTCCCTAGATGGTTGTCAATCCATTGTTTAAAACAATTCAATGTTAACAATAGATGAAATCCTACTGTAGTTAAAATGATTTAGGTATCTCATTCAACTACAATAAGAAAATTCATTCACAACATGCTAAGCTATGATTGAATCTGAAGGTCAAGGGCTTTGTCGTAGTAATCTGCACCGGGTCGTGGTTTGGTTCTAGGTTGTTTTGGGTATTTGGTGTGGAATTTAGGCTTTGTTCTTGGTCTGAGGGTAAAAAAATAGACCGACATTGGCCTAGTATGAATGATGTCGGTTTAAGTGAACCGACGATTGTTGGGTAACCAACATCGGTATGGTCGGGGTAGAGGAAACTTATTAAAATCTCGGTGTGAGGATAGATCTGAGGCTAAATGGAAATGGAGAGGGAAATGGCAAGGTCTATGGAGATCTTGGATATACTCAGAGATCTTTAAAATTCAGGTATGGGAAATTGAATGGTGTGGGTGAAGGAATAATCAAGTTTTCATGAAGGTGAATGATGGGAGAATGGGAAAGCAAGTAGAAAGCGGTAATGTAGAGGTAACAGGGCCTACTAAAATGAAAGTAGATGAATGTTGGTTAATAGAACACTTCATTTGTTGTATGAGCTTGATGACCTGGATGGTGATGGTAGTTGATCAGATGGATGGAGTTTGATGTGGTGATGGTGCTTTCCCGGATGCTTTCATGAATGCAAAATGGCTCGGTGATCACTTCTGATGTTGGTTATGAATGCTCTGATGTGTGTATGAGTGCTAGTTCTGCTTGCATGCAGCTATGGTTTTGTCTCTTGCTCTTAGAATGTGCCAACCTCAAAATAAGGTTGTTTTGGGGAATAAATGGTAATCGATGATGGTTTCGGGCTGACCGGTGGCAATTTAGGGTAACCGGTGTTGGTTAGGGTGGGATTTCCTAGGTTTGCTAAAAATGGGCAGATCCCTTGATTTCTTGGATCTCGTTCATTTTTTTCTTTGTGGATTAGAATGGAAGCTTCCTTTCTAACGGGTAGGAATGTGGTTAGAGGGAATGTAGGCTTTGATTTTTAGGGTTTAGGTAGGTCTTAGTTAGTTATGGAAACATACTAAGAATAGGTCTTAGGGTGAGGTGGCTAGATGAGGTGTACAGGTGAGGTGGGTGTGTGGGCATTATCTCAATTAGGATATTTAAATAATAGATATTATGAGATCATGAATTAATTTAATTAAATTAATATTAGAGTGGGGTGAAAGGGGCCATGGTTAGGTGAGTGTGTTCGAGTTGGTTATTTGTTGAGGGACCAAGGGGAGTGTGACCTAATTTTTGTGTCTACATCTAGTGTTGTTGAAGACCCATGGTTGTACACTTATGTATCTAATGCTTCGCCCAAAAATTTAAAGGAAAACCGACATATATCCTCATGCTTCTAGCACATTCCATGACTGTCCATTTATTTTTTTATGTAACTCCATTCTCCTGTGGAGTTCTAGGAACCATTATTTCTCTTCGTATTTCATTCACTGAACAATAATCATTGAAATCCTTGCTACAATACTCACCACCATTGTCATATCTAAGGCACTTTAATTTAAAGTTTGTTTCATTTTCCACAAGGGCTTTCCACCTTTTAAAAGTCTCAAAAACATCAGATTTACGCTTAATACAATAGATCCATACCTTCCTTGTGGCATCATCAATGAAAGTCACATAATATTGGGATCCTCCAATAGAAGCTACTTGAGATGGTCACCACACATCTAAGTGTACAAGCTCTAATTTCTGCTCCTTATTTGTTAACCCAACCTTGAGAAATCTCACTCTCTTCTGCTTTCCAAATATGCAATGCTCACAAAATACAAGATCTAATTCTTTCAAATCGATAGCTTACCCTTAGCCTTTAAGACCTTCATTCCTTTTTCACTCATATGGCCCAATTGATTATGCCACATGGTTGCATCCGAAACTATAGTAGATAACACAAAAAAAGAATTATTAAGACATGTAGGTAGATATAAAGTTCCTACCTTCTTACCTCTTGCTACAACAAGATATCCCTTGGTAGCCTTCTAAGAATCAGCTGTGAATGTAACCACACATCTAGATTCACCTAGTTGCCCTACTGATATTAGATTTCTCTTGAGGCTTGGTGCATGCCTCACATCTTTTAATACCCATGGATTTCAATTCTGTAACTTTAGATGAACATCACCTTTACCAATAATATTGTATGGCTCATCATATCCTAAATAAACTTGTCCAAAATCACCCTAAACATAATTACTAAAATAACCCTTATTAGGGGTAACATGGAAAGAATCTCTAGAATTTAAAACCAAAGATTCTAATTTATTGTGTAAGGTGAGAATAAGGGAATATTGCTTTACCTCACTTGCAATGTTTGCCTCTTTACCTTTTCTTGATGTATTCTCTTTGTTTTCGTTGGACCAACACTCCTTCTTTACGTGTCCTCTATTTTCACAATTCCAACAAAGTAAATCTCTATACCTAGATCTAGATCTACGATGTCTTGACTTTGATCTCCCATTTTTCTTACTCTTAGATGATCTCTCCTTAGACCTTCCTCTAATTTCTACATTTAAAGCGTTTCCAGATGATGCTTCTCCCGATATTTTCCTACGTATTTCCTTATTAAGGATTACACTAACCACATCATCAAATTTCAAACCTTTAGAAGTAGATTTTGTATTACTTGTCTAAACTCCACATGTATAACCTCCTTTTCACATCCAACCTTCCCTTATCTTCCACCTTTTACCCTCGAACCTCTAACTATCTTCCACTCTTCTCTCCAAGATCCATCCCTCCTCCAACCTCAAACTATCTTCAAATTTTCTCTCTCCATCTTCTAACCTCCATGTCTCCAACCTCCCCTTATCTTCCACCACTTTTACCATTTTCTCTCCAATGTATAACCTCCTTTCCACATATAACCTTAATTTATCTTCCACCTTTCACCCTCCAACCTCAAACTATCTTCCACTCTTTTCTCTCCATTCTCCATCCCTCCAATATTTCACCCTCCAACCTCAAACTACCTTCCAATTTTACCCTTTTCTCTCCAATATCTAACCTTTAACCCACAAAACTCCACTTCTCTTATATCCTTTTACATCTTTCATGTCTAATCTCCACATGTATAACCTCCTCTCCACATCCAACCTTCCCTTATCTTCCACTTTTACCCTCGAACCTCCAACTATCTTCCACTCTTCTCTCCAAAATCCATCCCTCCTCAAACCTTAAAATATCTTCCAATTTTTTCTCTCCATCTTCCAACCTCCATGTCTCTAACCTCCCCTTATCTTCAACCACTTTTAACATTGTCTTCCACCTTTCACCCTCCATTATCAAACTATCTTCCACTATTTTCTCTCCATTCTCCATCCCTCTAACCTCAAACTACCTTCCACTTTTACCCTTTTCTCTCCAATGTATAACCTCCTTTCCACATCTAGCCTTCTCTTATCTTCCACCTTTTACCCTCCAACCTCTAACTATATTCCACTCTTTTTCTCCAATGTCCATTACTCCAACCTTTCACCTGTCCAAGCTCAAACTATCTTTGACTCTTTTCTCTCCAAACTCCATCCTTCTAACCTTTTACCATTCAGACTCCCTTATCATTCACCACTTTCCCTTCAATGTCCAACCTCAACCACTCTAATATTTTACCCTCCAAGCTCCCTTTATCTTCCCCTCTTTTCTCTCCAACATCGATCCCTCCAACCTCAAACTATCTTCCACTCTTTTCTCTCCAACATCCATCCTTTCAACCTTTTACCATCCAACCTCCCCTTATCTTTCACCAATTTCCCTTGAATGTCCAATCTCAACCACTCTAATATTTTACCCTCCAAGCTCCCTTTATCTTCCACCCTTTCTCTCCAACGTCCATCCCTCCAACCTCAAACTATCTTCCACTCTTTTCACTTCAACCTCCAACCTTCCAACCTTTTACCATCCAACCTCCCTTCATTTTACCCTCCAAGCTCCCTTTATCTTCCACCCTTTTCTCTCTAATGTCCAACTTCCATCCCTATAATATTTTATCCTCCAAATATTTAATCCTTCAAACTCCCCTTTTCCTATAGCCTTTTTCTTATATCATGCAACCTCCATCTTTCTAGCCTTTTACCCTCCAACCTCTGCATATCTTCCACCACTTTCCCTTCAATGTCTAACCTCAACCACTCTAATATTTTACCCTCCAAGATCCCTTTATCATCCACTCTTTTCTCTCCAATGTCCATCCCTCGAACCTCAAACTATCTTCCACTCTTTTCTCTCTAACCTCCATCCTTTTAACCTTTTACCATCCAACTTCCCCTTATCTTTCACCACTTTCCCTTGAATGTCCAACCTCAACGAATCTAATATTTTACCCTCCAAGCTCCCTTTATCTTCCAACATTTTCTCTCCAACGTCCATCCCTCCAACCTCAAACTATCTTCCACTCTTTTCACTCCAACCTCCATCCTTCCAACCTTTACAATCCAACCTCCCCTATCTTCCACCTATTTCCCTTCAATGTCCAACCTCAACCACTCTAATATTTTACACTCCAAGTTCCCTTTATCTTCCACCCTTTTCTCTCCAATGTCCAACTTCCATCCCTATAATATTTTACCCTCTAAATCTTTAATCCTTCAAACTCTCCTTTTCATATAGCCTTTTTCTTATATCATCCAACCTCCCTTATCCTTCAACATTTTCCCTTCAATGTCCAACCTCAACATTTATAATATTTTACCCTCAACCTCCCTTTATATTATACACTTTTCTCTCCAATGTCCAAATTCCATCCCTATAATATTTTACCCTCCAAATTTTTAATCCTTCAAACTCCCCTTCTCCTATAGCTTTTTTCTTATATCATCCAACCTCCATATTTCCAGCATTTTACCCTCCAACCTCCCCTTATCCTTCAACATTTTCCCTTCCATGTCCAACCTCAACCATTCTAATATTTTACCCTCCAACCTCCAACCTTCCAACCTTTTACCATCCAACCCCCCCCCTTAGCTTCCACCACTTTCCCTTCAATGTCCAACATCAACGACTCTAATATTTTACCCCCAAGCTCCCTTTATCTTCCACCCTTTTCTCTCCAATGTCCAACTTCCATCCCTATAATATTTTACCCTCCAAATATTTAATCCTTTAAGCTCCCCTTTTCCTATAGCCTTTTTCTTTTATCATCCAACCTCCATCTTTCTAACCTTTTACCCTCTAACCTCCCCTTATCCTTCACCATTTTCCCTTCAATTTCCAACCTCAACCATTCTAATATTTTACCCTCCAACCACCTTATGATATTAATATCACAATATCAATATCTCACACTCACCTAACTATTACAACTATATTATTAATATGAGTTCTATAAACTCATTATTAATAATATCACAATTTATTTAATAATGTTACATAATATTTTGGTAACATTCACTCCCCTATTGTTAACATTATTAATTTCCAATATACACTCCCTAATGTTGATAAGGTAGAAATAATAATCAAACTTCCTTATGAAACTTGTCGCTTATGCGTGCTCATGATCTGGATGGTTTTGTAGGACAACCAACAACCTATAAGAATGGTTTTCCAAGGAAAACAAACAACCTCAACAAATAATTGTTTTACAGGGACAACCAACAACCTAAATATCATGATGCTTATTTTCCTTGTGCTTTCATCGTCCACTACGTCTTTCCTTCGTGGAATCATGTAGGAACCACTATTTGTTGAATACAAACTGAATAGAGGGAAAATTGAACATTGAAACCACGTTCAAGTTCCCCCCCTCAATGTGAACATTTCACTTATTCAAATAGAAACTATGAAATCATACTATAAATTTGAAATAAAAGAAAAGTAACACATACACTGTCACCACAACTTCATGCGGCCCCATCGTTGGTGACTTACGAGAGGTTTTTGATTGACCTCTAGCCTCCATTTCCTCCGTCCTCCATGAATCACACTTCTTACTCAACAAATTAGACGTTGAAGCTCAAATTTGCACCACCTTTTGTCGATGCATCTTCCCCACAAATCTTTGGTTTGGTTCTAAAATTCCATAACGGGGTCCTGGGGCGGCATCCACCAGCAGGTCAAGGGCAAAGTGCCTCTGCAGGTTTTGGGGCAATACCCCAGGAGCGCTCCTTATCATGATACAGGGGGGTTGATGGGTGGAGCCCCGAAGCTAGACATTTTTTCCTTCTTTGAAGTCATCAAAAATATCATTAGAACTGTAATATCATTCATCTTATTCTCCCAAAAATTGGACGTCAGTAACACCAAAAATGCATCGTGAGGTAATTTTTTATTATTTTTACAATATTTGACTCTATGATTTTTGATAATGGACCCAAAAATACTAGACTTTTACAATGACTCAAAACTTACACTCAAATTTGAGAAGACAACACTTGGCTTTGACACAAAAAATGACTATCAACATTTATAACAAACTCCACAAATGACAACTTTAACACTTACAAGATAATAATTTTTTGACTTTTGAGAGACAAACAAAATCCTATGACTTAATTTTGACACTTTAAAATGATTTTGACATTGACCCTATAATGACACATTGACAATTGTATAATAAACATTAAAATACAACATATGACCGACTAACAACATAAACTATTGACTTGATGGACTATGAAGACAATTTTTTTTATACAATATGAATACACTTTCCTTAAAAAACAACACCACCGAACATCTAAACACAAATATCACTACTATCAAAAAATTTGACATGGACAAAATTAAAAAAATGACTACTTCTGAGGAGACTTAATTAACTACTATTTTAAGTAAATGAATACTACTAAAACCGAGCTTAAAAAATGCGTGATTTACAACAAATGGTTGAAGAATGTCCCCACATGGAAGCTTGTAAACATTAATGTGAAATGTGCTTGGATATAAAGAAATTCATGCAATATGCGAGAGTTTGAGATCACCAGATAATAACAGTGTACTTGATAATTTCTGTAGCTTCGATCACGCTATTTGCAAATCATATAAAGTTGGAAATCAATGGAGATATGAAGAAAGAGAACCACAATTCCTAAGATTAGTTCGAATACGTTACTTAACAAAGACCCACACAACAATGAACAATTGGAATATTTTTGCAACAAAACTCCACACGAATGGTTATTAGGATTAAATACATGCTAGTAGTTGTGATGACGAGAGAAGTAAGAAGACGGGAATAAAAAAATCGACTGCACCATTTCCAACACCTCCTCCATGCTAATGCCAAGTCTTCAATGAAAAATTGAACGCAATATTTTAACTCGATAATATCACCAAATATTTTTCCAATAAGAGGGACTTGCAAATCAATAAAATAATGACGTTTCTTTGCAAAGAGACATTTCGTGACAATCAATTATTTAAACTCCTCAAAACTGAATCAAAACGCCATGATAAAAAATAGATCTCAAATATTGAAAGGAGGAATTTCAGATCAAAATGCCATTGTCACTAGTAGAACACAAATTTATTTTCTCATGGAATAATGAGACCGCAAGAATGGAGTCTGCAGATATACCAAATCAAGGATGAATTGATATCTTGAACCAAAATAAACACGAGATTCCAACAAACCAAAAATGCCAAATTCTTAGAACAAAAATGTGAATAGTGGATCACATTTTCAATGCAAAGCTCAGAGAGGCTACAGACTCCAAAGCCATAGATAGAAGAGCTTTAAACAAACTCCATCCAACTCCGCTTCCGATACTAAATATTATTTTGGTCTGAGCTTTACACAAAATAAACAATAAAATTGGTAAATTGTATTCAATTGGGACAATTTTATTCTTTCAAGATACTACATTATATAAGAGGATGATCTCCTTTATCTAAGGAGTCAACATCAATCACCAATCCCCTATATCTCTCAACCACTACTAGAATCTCTCACCTATCCCACATATCTCTCTATCATCTCATATCCCTATTCTAATGGTGAGATTCACTCATGTACATAAAAATATGATATTAATATCACAATATTAATATCTCACACTCACCTAACCATTAAAACTATATTATTAATATGAGTTTAATAAACTCATTATTAATAATATTACAATTTATTTAACAATGTTACACAATATTTTGTAATAAGAGAGTGCATGACACCTCTTAGTTGGGACAGAGTTGGAGGACAGGGTTTCTCTTGGGCCATCTTTATTACAGGATATGGAGCAAAGAAAGTTGTAATGATCAGGAAGAGATTGCAGGAGGCACATGATAGGCAGAAGAAGTATATGGATCAACATAGGACAGATCATAGTTTTGAGGTGGGCATGAAGGTGTTTCTTCGTGTCAGGCCTCATAAGATCCCTATCCATTACAGAAAAGGATCTAATCTTTCTCCTAGATTTGTGGGTCCCTTTGAGATCTTGGAGCATATCAGTCCTTTGGCCTATCGTCTAGCATTGCCACCTAGCTTGTCTCGCATCCACGATGTGTTTCATGTTTCTGTACTTAGGAGATACATTACTGATCCTTCTCATGTATTAGATTGGACCTCATTGTAGGTGTAGGATCAAGGGTAGGTGATGGTGGATCCCATCCATATTTTAGAGTGCAGGACCCTAGGCCTTCGAGGTAGATAGATTGACTAGGTTCAAGTCTAGTGGGACAGGTATGATGAGACTGCCGCTACATGGGAGGATGCTACATTGCTACGAGTCCAGTTTCCAAACCTATTCCGGTGAATTATAGGGGATATCGAGTATAAGGGGAGGGGGGTGTAGTGCAAACTTCCCTTTAGCGCTTATTATATTTGATTTTGATATTGTTGACTATATGCATGGATATTATTGTATCATTTTGACTTAGCATGATGTTAGATGATAGAGATACTTGGACTATTGTTGGATTTCGATTCATAGTATGATGTGTGTGGATTATTAGAGACATTTTATATTGATGATGATGTGTTGTTGACATATTTATATATTTCTGACATTCAACATTTTCGTCATATTGAGTAGGCTTTAGTAGTTGAACTAATCTTGTGATCTTATTGGTATTGATGAAATGTAGAATTGAGATGTTGTTAGAAATTGAAAATAATAATGTTACTTGTCTAGATGATGATTTAATTTATATGTAGATGATTGTTGATTTATATTTGTATATTTTATCTTGGATGTTTTGATGTAGCCACGAGGCCGAAGGAGGTATTATTTGATTTTTCAGGTAAACATACCACAACAATCAACAGTGGATTAGAGACCAACCACATCTGAATACCAAATGGATTCAACAATGGTCACCATGACAACATGTGTTATGTTGTGTATTTTTTTATTTGTTGTTAAGGGGTTCCATGAGGGTGATTACCTCTAATTATGACCAAGGGGTTTGTGTGTTTTTCTTTAATTTTTCCTTTATTTAATTTTAGTATATGACTTTATTGTGAAGTAATTTTCCTTTTTATCATTATCGGGTTATGTGTCTTAATGAAGTAAAATAATAAAATTATTAAGCTAAATTTTATATGGGACAAAATGAAGTTATTTATTAGATTAGATGGTTCTTTGGTTTATGTTTTGTAAGTGGAGTGTATGTGATCTTGAGTGTTGTACACTCTACCACTTCTTGGAATTTAGGATTTGGCCTTAATGACCAATTTTGAGACTTGTGGGACAAGTAAAACTTGTCCCACACCTCTTAATTTATCATAACAAACCTACCTATGGGTTGGGGGTCAAAAATAGACCCCATGCTGTGTTTTGGAAGGAAAAAGGTTAGTTTTAATTGAACTTTCTTACTTATATTTATTTCTTTATCCTGAAGGGTATTGGAGTGGTGTGTGTAATAGGTTTGTCATACCTCTCAACCACCCACTTATTTTTCCTTGGAGTATGGGTTTGACTTGGGTTATTTGAGTGGAGAAGAAATGATGTGAAATCCTACATGGAGCCACATCATATTCCTCATCCTTTCTATTTATTGAAAGTTTTGCAAAGTATTTGGGGTCAAGTACTTGGTTTTGAGCTCTCTCTTTTTAGATGCTTGCTTGTGGGAGTTGAAGGGTGCTTGAAAAATTGCTTGTGTTTAAAGATTTTGGGAATTTCTTTGAAAGTGGATCTTTACCATGCCAAGATAGGGTCTTGAAATTTTTTTTTCTTTTTTTTTTTTCTTGTATGTTATGTGTTGTATGGATTTGTGTTCTTGCTTGAAGTGTTGGGTAGTAAATTGACCTTAGGTTGTGTTGAGATTTGGAAATGGGGATGAAATATGTTGGGAGGCATAAGAGTTTCTTTGTGTGTTTAGGAGGGAGTGGGTTTTGGATGCCCCACCTTGTTCTATTTTGTTATTTTATGTATTGTGGGAGCCATAAGAGAGAGGGAGGCATAAGAGTGAGGGAGGCATAAGAGACATAGTTTTGTTGTTGTGGGGAGGCATAAGAGATTTTGGGGTTGATTGTGTTTTGGAGGATTTTAGAGGTGGGCATCCAAACCCTTGGGAGGCACAAGGGAACCCCAATATTCCTATCTCTACTTGGCTATTTTAGAACCATTGTTTGGGAAGTTGTTGTGTTTGATTTTGTTTTTGTGGTTATCTTTATTGTGTGGTTGTTATGTGAAAGTGAATGTAGAAGCATTGTTTAGTTGTCATGTGTTGGTCCATCCCTTATTTCCTTGTGGTTGGGGCTCGGGGGCCAATGAGAAGAATTGATTCTTCTTCTCATTGGAGTTTTTGTTGGGTGGAGAGTGTTGTCTCTCCCCATTTTTGGTTGTTGTGATCAAGTGAAGAGAATATGGAGCTTGGTTGGAGATTTGATTCTTGGAGCAACAATAGAAGATAAAATTATATTTCATTATAGTTTCCTTCTTGTAAAATTACCACTTCAAGTGGAAGATTATTGTGTTATTTTGGAAGAAAAGTTGTATTGATTATTAGTGATTAAGATTGTATTGTATGTTGTAAAGGAAAGAAAGACATTTTAGTAAAGCTAGTTTTGTTATAGTGGAAATGTGGATGAAAAGAAGACAACTTGTCCATATTGAATTGTTTTATTACCTCACATGGGTGTGTCAATCTTGCTTTAAAATTATTGGAAATATTGTTGAAAGCCTCTTGTGGGAATGTTTGAAATTTGAATGAAGGAAATATTAAATTGTATTGTATTACTTGAAAGGCATTCAATGGAAAATTTAGACTATTTTGTGCATTTTCTTGCATTGTTTGATAGAAATCCAAACTTCATATGAGTAGATAAAAGAACTTAGATTTTCTTGTCTTTTCTTGGTTAATAAAAATAGATTAATTCCTAATACTAGTGGAGAAAGGAAATTACTTCATTGCAACTTAGGCTTTAGCCTCATTGGAATGTGTAAATTTATTATTAAGTTATTGTAGAATTACTTATAAACCCAATGTAACTTGATGTAACAACAAGTGAAATTTGACTTGATTTTTAAACCTCTTATCTAAATACTATCAAATCTCACAAAGAAATTTTATGAATGAAATTAAATTAGTCAACACTATAGTTAAATTAGTCAATATAAATTTTACTACCTTGATATTAGTATTGAAATTAAGATATTATTATTCTTAAAATATTATTAGTATCAATTTAAAAATAAAAATAAAAATAACAATAAAACAAAATGGCTATATGTGTGTGTGTGTGTGTGTGTGTGTGTGTGTGTGTGTGTGTGTGTGTGTGTGTGTGTGTGTTAAGTACGTATTACTTTTTATAAAAAAATTAACCAAAAGTAATTTTAAGCAAGTCACCTATTAGGAAGGTGTAGCCTACCCTTCGATGTAAAAGGGAATAGGGTGGGGGAGGGTCACCAACCCCATCCCCCACCCCATTAATAAATGGGATGGGGGGTGGGGTCAGTGACCCTCCCCCAACTCACATAAATATTTCACCAGGTGATAAACCCCGCCACAAAATTATTACGAGTTTGGCCCTCCTCCATATGCGGCTTGTGTGTTTTCTCTCGGCGTGGAAATACAAACGATTAAATTATATATATATATATATATATATATATATATATATGTGTGTGTGTGTGTGTGTGTGTAATAACCACTGTAATTTTTATTATTATTTCAATTTTTTAGTTAAATAAAATATGTAATGAAATATATATTTTTATATATGTTTACAAAAGGTATACACACATACTATATATATATATATATATATATATATATATATATATATATATATATATATATATTCTATGTAAATAAATACAATCACTATTTTAGCCATTTTCCTTTAAAATGGGGCAAAACCCATAAGCCCATTTGGGCAAATATTATTGAAATGAAATAAACAAAAATAAACCAATGTTTTGAAACCCTAGATGAGGGTGTGAATAACAAAAAAAAGAGAAGTGCTTCCTCCCAAAATCTTGAGATGGCCTCTAATGGCTTCCTCTTTCTCCTCCACCAATCTGCAAAACAAAACAAGGAATAATAAGCCACACAAAAGAGAAATAAGATTTTCTTAAGGAAATTTAGGGTTAGTGAAATCCTTTGATCTTGTGGCCCCAAATGAATCCATCCAAGGGATGAGATTCATCCCTACAAAAATTAGGTGGGGAGTGGTTGAGTAAAATTCCAATTTTAAATTTTAATGCACGGGTTGACTTTTAGGGGGCACTTAAGTTGTGTAGGGGGTGAGATTATTTTCCTAACGTTGTGCTAAATTAGGGATCTTGTTACTTGTTTTTTTAAACCTAGCCACCTTGTGGGATTAAAATAACTTTAGCATTTAATTAAATAGACCCCTTTACCCATGGGTTTAATTATGCAAGTTTGACTATGATGTACATTAAATTTTATCAAAATAAAATTAAAGGGGAAACTAAACCAAGCCTTAGACTAACCTGGTTTATTCATATATATTGAGGGAATTATTATTTTTATTATAATGGATATTAAATAAGGAAATTTATATTATTAATTTTAATGTAACTTAGAGACATGAAGGTGACAATTGTTAATTCGATGCCTTTATGGGCACGTCTTTCAAAAAATATTATTCCATAATTTTTCTAGCTTGCCCTAGGTTGTTCTTGGGTTTTGTGCGGGTGATTATTTTAGCAGGCGTTACACACCACTCCAAATCCAACTACTCCAGCAAGTAATAACAGAAGCAAATCTTCTAATCCAACACTTGCATCACTAAGATCAAGGTCTATAAACACTTCAAAGAAGTCACGTAGTCTAAGAGAGATTTATGATGAAATACAAGAGGCTGAAAATGATGATTTATGCTCTAATTTTGCATTCTTAACACAAGCTGATCCAATTTATTTTGAGGATGCCATTAAAGATGACAATTGGATTGCAGCCATGAATGAAGAAATTCAATCAATTGAAAAAAATCAAACTTGGGATCTAGTAGAGCTTCCTAAAGGCAAGGATGTGATTGGAGTTAAGTGGGTTTACAAGACAAAGTATAATGCTGATGGAAAAGTAGAGAAACACAAGGCAAGACTAGTAGCTAAAGGCTTCACACAACTACCTGGCATAGACTACAATGAAACATTCACACCAGTGGCAAGATTGGATACCATTAGGATGGTTTTATCCATAGCAGCTCAAAATAATTGGAAGGTTTACCAAATGGACGTCAAATCAGCATTCTTGAATGGCATTTTAGAAGAAGAAGTGTATATAAAACAGCCACCTGGTTATCAAGTTTTGGGAGAAGAACATAAGGTATACAAACTGAAAAAGGCACTATATGGTTTGAAGCAAGCTCCTAGAGCTTGGTACTGCAGGATAGACTCTTACTTTGTGAACAATGGGTTTAGCAAGAGTGGCAATGAACCAACTTTATATGTCAAAGTGAATGATGAAGGAGAAATCTTGATAGTTTGCTTGTATGTAGATGATTTGATATTCACAGGTAACATGTCAATTAAATCATTCAAGGCAGCCATGGAAAGTGAATTTGATATGACTGATTTGGGGATCATGAGATACTTTCTTGGAATAGAGGTAAGTCAAAGTGATCAAGGCATTTTTATATGTCAAAGAAAATATGCTAGTGACTTGTTGAAAAGATTCAAGATGACAAATGTGAATGCAGCCCCTACACCAGTTGCACTGGGTTTAAAACTTAGTAAGGACGACAAAAGTCCTAGTGTTGATGCAACTTTATTTAAAAGATTAGTTGGCAGCCTTATATATCTAACCGCCACAAGACCAGATATCATGCATGGGGTTAGTCTTATTTCTAGATTCATGGAAAAACCAAAGGAATCACATTGGAAGGCTGGAAAAAGAATTTTAAGGTATATAGCTGGAACAAAGAACTTTGGGATTTTGTATACATCTTCAGATGACTACAAGCTGATTGGATATATGGATAGTGATTGGGGAGGTAGCTTGGATGATAGGAAGAGTACTTCCGGTTACATTTTCCATCTTGGATCAGGTGCTATCTCTTGGGCATCAAAGAAACAACCAATTGTGACACTCTCATCAGCTGAAGTGGAATATGTTGCAGCCACATCAATAGCTTGCTAGGCACTTTGGATGAGAAGAATACTTTCATATTTGAGGCATACAAAAAGGAGCTACGAAGATTTATTGTGACAATAACTCAGCTATAACATTGTCTAAAAATCATGTTTTCCATAAACGCAGCAAGCATATTGACACAAGATATCATTTTATTCGAGAATTAGTGAACAATGGTGACATACATCTTGAGTTTTGCAGGTCCAAAGAGCAACTAGCAGACATCTTCAAAATTCCACTTACAAAGAATGATGTAGCCTAGAATTCAACAATACAAGCCTGCATACACACCGATACATCACTCAACCTAGACCGAGAGCTTACTCGAAGTGTGCAAAGGTACCAGGAACCTCTTTAGGGTTGTTGTTGTAGGATGTTAGCATGATGAAGACTTTAACCATTCATATCGATGGCTAATATATCCTTCTTACAATGCATATTCAGATCTAGATCTAGAACATAACAGACTTAATAGACAACCATAATGGAATCAAGCATGCAATACTAAATTATAACCATGAAAACACCTTGTTTTAGTCCATAATCTCCATGTAAATTAATTCCATTAAATACATGTAATCTTCATTACAATAACAATAGTATACGCTCATGCATGTAACAGATCTAGCAACATAATCTCACTATATCCTAGTTCTCACACGTACATATATGCTCTCTCTATCCGTCTATCCATATCTCTTTCTACACAGCTTTATTACATGCTTATAAGGGTGGGGACTTTCCTTCACCGCTTATCTAATCCCAAAATAGGTCCCATGCTATAATTAGCCACATGCCATTACAAAAATAGGCTTACATGCAAGAGTGTTAACAAAATATCTCCCTTGGTCAACTATCGGTTCGTCATTCTATCTTTAGCCTCGCATCCATGCAAAATGCTTTGTAGTTGATCATCCAAAATATTCAATTTGTGTCGCACAAGTCTCCGATCGGTTTGAGTTCTCTGCACGCTATTTCCAAAAATAGATCCTCATCATAAAAATGGCTAAGTTCTCGAATGTGTATCTGTTTCTACACGTGATCCTCTCAGATTATTTCGTGCCTTTGAATGTAATCTTCTCTCCTACACAAACCTTCCGAATTACCTTTGCTAGATGCCAAATTCGACCGATCAACATTACCCCACACTAGTTGCATTGCCTCCCCGATAATGGTTGTCTCCAAAAATGAATCAAAGAATATGAAATAGAAGAATAGAAAGAATTTTGATGAATGAGATAATGTTGTTAACCTATAGTATCTTCTTCTACAACTTGGATAATCAATTTTGGATATTCCTCTTTTATCTCCACCTCTAAGGTAGACCGGTCATTGAGTGCAAACTCTAATTTCTCTCGATATCCACTACAATTGACTCTAACTCATCCTTGTAATCTCTCATTTTTCATTCTGTAAGACCAAAATGATGTTGGACATGCCAGTCATTCTCCCTTCCAACAAGTCCATCTCTTAAGTGATGAGTTTTCCAAACTCATCCATCGTTTCCGTGAGGTTCCTTAGAAATCGTAAGGGCCTCGCGCTCGCTTAACAAGTGCTAACCATTCTGCGCAGCCCAATGTCTCATCCTTCATGGCCTTTAAGACCTCATTGTCTTCTAAAATGGTTCTGGTCCTTATAACAGCCTTTGGCGCTATACAAATATTCAGCGCTTGATCTACCTTCTTGAGTTCCTCTTACAAGCTCTAAAGCAATCCTTCATATGATGCAATCTTCTGCATCACTAAATCCTTTTATCATTCTACTTCCTATGTTGGACGTTGGATCTAAGTGTGGCATCTTCTAACCTTCATGACATTGTCACCAATCTCCTCTGCCATGCTGATAAACACATTGTTCTTCTTCTGTGCTAAGTCTTTTTCCTATTTTAGGTGTGCTATTTCCTCATCCTTAGTCTTAATCTCCTCCCTTAACACCCTAATTGTCACAGCTTTATCCATATTCCGTCGTGCGACCTCTATCAATACCTTCACCAAAGCATTTCTCACTGTTCATCGACATAACATTAGGCTTTTGTTATGTGTCTTGCTTGAGGTGTCTTTTTCAACCTCCTTGACACATATGACTCCTCACATACATAAAATTCTAGTTCATCCATGTGCGTGTGCATTGACTATGACAATTTTTTCCTTTTTGTGCAATCGTTGCCATATCTTCATTCATTAACTCTATGTTGTATAACTCCTTTTATGCCATTGTTTCTAGAAATGGGTGCGAAAACTTTTACCTATGTCCTCGGTGTAGCCCATGGCTAGTGGAAGTTACTCCCCACTTGTTCTTCTTGATCTAGGCTACTTAGGAACTTGGGCTTCAAGATTGGGAACTTTGCTACTATATCCTAAGTAGTCTCTATTGTTGTCTCTTTTGCCCCTTTTTCCTCCTCTTCTCCATCCTTCATTTCTTCATCTTTTTGTTCTTCCATGTTCTCTAGAGGTGTAGGAGAATTGGGCGTGCTTTCCTCTCGACTCTTCCAATTCCTCATTCAAAATTAATTTCCTTATCCTTCTCTCGGTTGTCTCCTTCTGTGGAGAGAGTCAAGGTGATTTGTGCATTGTTTATGAAGTAGCACCTTGGGTCCTTGTTCTCTTGAATACTCTCTTGAATCAGAACTCTACTTAGATTCGCATCCAAGTCCTCATCATGCCCCTCTTGTGGCTGAGGTGGAGTAGATGCACACTCAACTTCATCCTTATTTGGAGGTTGTCTTCTACCTCTATGTTCTAAGCCACCACTATCCTCATGTTCTTCTTCTTCATCATCAAATTGAATTTTTCGTGGGCTTGGGTGTTGGAATATTTTCCATTATATGCTTACCCTTTGGCGGCCTCGGGAGCAAAAAATCATTCTCCACATACTTAGCGTTCTCTAGCTTGGGTTTGAGTTGTAGGTACACAAGCACTGCTCCGGTGTCCCCAACTTCCAAGCTCACATGTTTCATTCTTATAATATCTTAAATATGTCTTTCAATGTATGCATTGTGCCTTGGATATAAATACTTCTTCCTCAGAGTGTGGTAGTCACAATATACCTTGTCTGCATTGAAGGTTAAGTGGCACACATCTGAAAACTGATGGAATGATGCTTGGAAATACATTGTTGTGAAGGCATACAAAACTTTACACCATGGGCTCCAAGCCCCATCCTTCATCACAAATCGTGCGATGAAAAAATGTCGGTATACGACAAAACCGATCTCGCCTTGTCCACCGAAGGAAAATCCTTGGGTATGTTCCAATCTTCCTCGGACATCGTGCAAGTGAGTCTATCATACCACATCTCCACCCTCTACTTGAATGTGATCTTCTCCTTTGGCCCATCAAGAACCCCAATCTCCATGAATACTAAAGACCATAACATAGTGCCAAAAATTATTCTATTGTAGTCATTGATTTTACATTGGTGGATATGAGAATCTCATTCTTGTCCCATAATCATGCCCTTTGATACTGCATTTCTGAAAAATTAATCTTAGGAGAAATTTCTTATTCCACTTCAACCTTCTTCTTCCTTTATCTCCTTCGTGGGTGCTTTCTTTGGTGTGATTTGAAAACAATCTTTCTTTTCTTCCCTCTCGTAAGTGAGCAAGTCAAAACCTAGCTTAAATATCCATGCCCTAATGAAAATTTCTTTCCCTAGCTTGTTTGTAACATGTATTCTTTGCTCAAACCATTCGCCTATGGGAGCACAAGCTTCTCCTATGTACAACCCTTCTCTCCATGTCCTGGTTTCACACTCTTCGTACCTCACCACGATTTCTTAGCTCATTCACACTTAACCCTTTTCAAATTCTCTCAATTGCAATGGTAAAAATGAACTCGCATCCCATCCTTATATAGAATTTCAAAAAGTTAGTGCATTTATTGCTCCTCCACCTACCAACAATCCTCTCATTAATTGACCATTTTCATTATTTCCATGCGGTACATCTTCATGCCCAAGCTATAACCTTCTAGTGTGCCCTTCTACCTTTTGGCTACAAACTTCTCTTCAACACGCTTCCATGTGCCTGAGTACCTCATCACTGTGCCTTCCACTAGTAGTCTTCCGGCCCCTACTTACCTTGCATTATACTTTTTTCTTCATTCCTCTCTATCTATGGTCCTTGTGTCAGAAGAAATATCTTTTTTTTTCAATTTTCTAGCCTTGAATATCACCCGTAGATATTTCCTTTCATGTGGAGTTATTTACATCAGTCCCGCACCTAGATATCAACAACCTACCCCACACTAAGGGTATGTGAAGTCCCTCCACACATAAAAATTCTTCAAATAGTAATTAGCTTCAGGCGCGTAAACACGCTTTATTATACAAACACACCAACTAAATCTACAAAGCATAGAAAAAAAGAAGTAAACACATTAAGGGAATGTAGAATTGAAAACCTAATCTAAATGGAAACATGACCTTATTAAAAACACCAAGAAGACTTATTTATTGTAGGGCTTTAGCCTACTCCCGTGGAAGTAACGGGGTAACCGTATTCCATCAAGGGCCTCTAACTGACATGCACCTGATTCAAGTATGTGAGTGATAACATACAACCCCAAACAATGTACTTTGAGTTTTCTTATATGCCACAAAAACTTAGAATCATAAAGGAGCACCATATTTCCTATCTCAATCGTTTCACCCCAGATGTGCCTATCATGCCATGCTTTCTGCTTGGCCTTTTCTTGTTTCGACTCCAATGTGTTATGGCTCATCGTTCATCCAATTTGATTAATTGTTCAATGCGTTCTTCTAATGCTTTCTCATCAGCAAGACCTCCAACGCATGTAATAATGTAAAGAAGGTAACATAAATTCCAGAGGAAGAATGGCTTCTGTGCCAAACAAGAACTAGAATGGTGTGGTTTTGTTTAACCTTTTATATGTTTTCTGATATGCCCAAAGTACTGCAGATACCTTATCATCCCAATCTTTTCTTCCAACATAAATTTTTTTTCTCAATGTCCTCGGCTCAAAATTTTGTTGAAAGACTTAGTAGTCCCATTTTCTTGAGGATGATAGGGTGTAGTCTTATGATGTGCAATCATGAATTCATCCAATAGAATTCTAATTGTCTCATTAATAAAATGTGTGCCCCTATCACTGGTCTAACTTAAAGGACATCCATACCTTGTAATAATATTTTACTAAAGAAACCTAGCTACTATGGCTGATGTACAATCCATTATAGGTGCTACTTCGCCCACATTGTCAAATAATCATCCACAAGTTATAATGTAGTGCGATCTAGTTCTCGCACACATCTAGTGAAATAGGACCCAAAAAATCTATAGCCCATTTCTCAAATGGTTCTATACTAGTGATGGGTCTTAGAGGCATTTCATCTTGTTTACATGGTTTTTCAAGGCATTGAAAATAATAAAGAGCCTTACAAAATTCCTTACAATCTTTGTACAGGGTCTCCCACCATAATCTAGTGAGTAGAATCTTGCATGCAGTGGCATCACCGATATAGTGGCCACCTACAATACAACCATGAGCTTCTTCCATAAGACCCGTATGCTCATGTTCCAATACACAATGACGTAATACTTCATCTTGGCCTAATTTGTATAGGTCACCACTGATTAACATATAGGGGGATACGTGTATATCAAGTTGTTTCTTCTCCAAGGATTTCATTCCTTCTGGTGTCATCCATGTTTGTAGAAAGAAAACAATGTCTTCTAGTTATGATGGTGCTCATTGTAACCTATATAAATGTGCATCTGGCATGGTATCTTCAATTTCTGTGCTTCTTCTCTTGACTATATTTTGGATAGATGGTCTAGTATAAAATTACTTTTCCCTGGTTTCACCACAATTGTAAAATAAAATTCTTGAAATAAGAGCACCCATCGACATATGCGCCCTTGTAGAACATGTTTGTTTACTAAATAATTCAATGCTATGTGATCTGTATAAAAAAATGAATGGTGTAGCTAGTAGGTACTGGCAGAATTTATGTAGCACATAGATCATTGAAAAGCTTCATGCTCTATAGTTATGTAATCCTGTTCTACATGAGTTAACTTTATACTAGAAAAATAGATAGGATGATCTACAATACCTTCTCCAAGTTGAGCTAACACCATGCCAATGGTTGTGCTAGAGGCGTCAACATGTACATGAAAGGGTTGGTCCCATGAAGGAAAATGCGTAATCAACATGGTAGTAAGTTTTTCCTTTAACATCTTGAATGTGCGCTACTGCGGTTCTCCCTAGTAGAACATACCTTTCCCTTTCAGTAACTCTTCCAATGGTGTGACAACTTTGGCATATCCTTTGATAAAATTTCTGTAATATCCTGTATGACCCAAAAATCCATGCACCTCACTCTGACTGATAGGATCCCTTAGGCCTATAATGACTGTAACCTTGGCTGGATCAACCAACAAACCTTCCTTACAAATTATGTGTCCTAGCAATATCCCAAATGGTGTAGAAAATATGCACTTCTTGATGTTCAAAGAGATAATCAGTTGTCTACATCTTTCAAGCATCAAGAATAGATTGTCACAATGATCCTTAACTAATCCATACACCATCCCATCATCTAAATATACTTGTAAGAAGTTGTGAATAAATTCCTTGAATGCTTGAACAACTATGTGTGAAAATACAGCAGGCACATTTTTTTAGACCGAAAGGCATTACAGTATAGGAAAAGATACCCCATTCCGTAGTAAACATAGTCTTTTCCTGATCCTCTGGGAAAATATGAACCTGATGATACCCAGAGAACCCATCCATAAATGAATAGAATTTACACCATGCAACGCCTTCTAGTATTTCCTCAGTGAATGGCATAGGAAAGGGATCACCACACATACAACATTTAGCTCCCTGTAGTCCACACAAATCCTAATCTATCCATCCTTCTTGATACTGATCACCATTGGACTAACCCATTCTGACTCATTAAGGGGCTTGATAATTCCAAGACTTCAACATTTTATCAATCTCTTCTTTGACCTTTTTGCACAAGTTGGGGTTCATCCTATAGGGTCTCTTTCTAGTGGCGTGCACCCTATTTAATTTTTATCTTCATCTCCCCTAACTATTCATGCATGCCTTTAAGTTCATGGTACCCCTAGGGAATAAGTCCCAATAATCCCTTAGTAATTCTATGATTTTTTCCACTTTAGAGTTTGACCAATAGTCCCCAATTATGGCTTCCTTAGGCTCAACCTATGATCCAATATTCACCTTCTTTGTCTTCATAGGTTCATGACAGGCGCGTGTGGTCATATCTACACTGTCCAATACCTCACGCCTACCTATTGAATGATTTACATCTATATTTTATACTTCTTCGTCATCCACTAAGTAGACCATTTTTTTTTTTCTTTCTCAAGGAAAGTGCATTGCAATGATGTTGCATCCGGCTATGTTTCTTCACTAAGATGTAATCCTCGAGTCCGATTCATCCAATAACTCCTGAAGGAGTTCTTTAGTCTAGGCACTATATCCCATAGTTAAGTGCTTTATGACTTTTAATGCTTCTTCCACTAGAGGATTTGTAGAGAAGAAGTAAAAATCGGGCCATTCCTACAATTAAATCCTACCAATTTTTTGTCTCTATGGAGTTCGCATATATACACCAAGCACATCCTTGTAAAGTGGAATAAAACTTGTGCACCCATAGCAAAGGTGGTAAAGATTCTTTCCCTTCTATCCAGAGTCTCTCACACTTCGAATGTGGTTCGAATAGGTTGATTACCATAATAAGTACATATTTGAGTAGGTGCATTACTCCTGAAGAACCTAGTAGCAAGAGCAATCCTAATTTTGTTCCATCCTACAAGATTATCCTTGTGGGCCATCCACCACATGCGTTGTTGTCCCATGTAGTGTATATGCTATCATATTTCATATTTCCAATGGTCTATCAACTTTCTTCTTCTATGGCACGTAGGAATACCATAAGATTTCCTTCTCTCGGTGTAACAAGGTACCGAGTTATTACCTATTCTCCCGACATAATGTAGTTTTCTACCTCTAGGAAATATGCTCTTCACTTCACGCTCTACTAACTCATAATCATTTATGAGCCCAATTATCACAAGCAACACTTGTAGTATCATTAATGGACTATGTGCATCCTACCATTGAATTATTCCTTCTTTAGATGGCTCAAGGATCTTTGGGTCTCGGATGACATGTACATAAATCCTATTAAGATCATCTTTGCTTGGGCTCGACATAGGGCTTAAATTTTCCATTTGTCAAAGTGATAATAAATCTTTTCTCCTTGTTTTCAATCGATATAACCATTGTTGAACGAATATTAGCATTATTTTCATAGCACTGGGGACGCCCCAATAGAGTGGGAAGCTATCCGACTCTTTCAAAGTGCTAAAACCTCAAAGTATCCAAAGTGAACTTGGCTCCTTGTATAGTAATGGATGCACCTTTTAAAACTTCGATGGGAGTGGATTTATTCTTATTATCCATGAATAATACATTAGAGGATGGCTTTAATGGGGTCTTCCCATTTGTACCCATGCATCTAACATAAGAACATTGAATTTTGTGCCTGTATCGATCAGTATATTACTCAATAGCCACCCATCCACAAAAACATTCAGAGTGATTTCCTTGTCATAATCTAGGTTATGAGGGGGAAGATTCGCATACAAGATCCGTCATCTAGTCTCAATACTTGCGCACAAAGTGTTCCCATTTAACCAATCCCCTAACAATGGAATGATATTTTCCCGGCACAACATTTTACACACTTCCCTTAAAAATATATATTAGTTTGGACCATCTCGATAATTTGCTTTGCTCCATCATCCATGATTTCTCTTTTAAGTATTGTATCTCACCCTAAAGATTCCTAAGAATTTCCATGGTTTCCTCATAAACCTCCTTTTGATGGGCAGGATCTAGGTACCGTGCATGTAGAACCTCCTCCTTAGTGATGATAGGATTCTACTAAAATGCTTCTCTTGTGAGTGCCACCTAATTGTGGGTCATGATCTTCACTTGTAATGCCTCGAGACTTTGCTTCTAACTTAAGCATCATTTGATTTTCCATAGGGTGTTGTATCCAAACCATTCTTGCACCTTTGTTTTCTTGTTTATCCTATTTATGAAGATGCTCATACAAGTCTGGGAACTCCTCATAGTTATGGTTCTTTCCACAAAAAGAACATGTAAGATTATGAGGAAATTCATGCCTGTAGTGGTCAGGAGATCCACATGTATAACATGTTCTACGAGGGAACTCACTTCTTCCACCACCACGGCCTCATCCTCCAAATCCACCGTGGTATCCTCAACCTCTGCCATGACTGCCTTCAAAATGCCTTTCATCCGATCATAACGTGCCTGATTGTGATCTCGGTCTTGATGCTTATTCTTTCCTTAGAGTTATCTCGAAAATCCGTCTATCATACACCGATATCTATAGCATCATGGATCTCGATCAATCAATCGAGAAGTCTTCCGTGTCATGAGTTGTGGTCCTTCATATCTTATAGTAGCTTGAAACATTCTTCCTTATCATGCATTGTAATAATGGGTAGCAGAGATAACATCATGGTTTAAATGTCATATCTCATAATTCAAAACCAATGAGCGTACTTATTATGTGAGGACAAATATCCTTTGTGTGACCTTATACTTCACAATTTGTGCACCAAATCCCTGTGCGTGTCTCATGTGATGAATTTGCTGATAGTTTCTCTAACTTTTTTCCATAGCTGTGATATGTGCTTCTTAAAAAGGGATCACCTCAAAGTATCTATACTTCCTGCTTCAATGCGTAAACCTACTTCAAGTGCTTCACGTAAATCAATGTATGTCTTATGTGATAATGCCCTTCTAAAAGGGGTAATTAGGCACCCAACGAACCACTGTGCATGTTGGATTACATGTATATCATAAGAAATCTTAGATAACAATGTTTTAAAATAGGAATCATACTCTATAACACTCTCAGTAGTGCCTTGCTTAATATCCTTGAGTACACTTATTCTCTTTTCTTAAACTCGGGATGTGAAACTCTTTAAAGAATACATCTTTTAAAGATGTATAGTCTACACAAGTCCGACCTGAGGTCAAAATTTTTGTGCTAGCTATATGTGTGCCCTTGTAACATAGTAGAAAATTAATTTTCCCTACGCTTAGAAGCCGTGATTAATTTTTTTGTGACACAATATTTCACACATATGCACATGTTCAACAACATCTTTTATGGCCCTATAGTCCGGAAGATGAAGATATGTCCATGTAAATATTCAGGGTTGGTGAGGACCTTGCCCACCCGATTCAAAACCTCTTTTGTTTCCCTATCCCTAAAACCACTAGATCCAACAGAACTAGAGCTACCCATACCTCCTAATCCCAAACTTGTAGCTGGTGTCAGACCAGAAGATGTACTTCCCTAAGTCCCAATAGTAAAACCGAACTATACCCCAATAGTATGTGAAGCATTACATCCGAAAATTGGTGTGTCCGTATTCGAGTTGATGATACACCTAAAAATTACTTCGATATAACAACGAAGTCACTTGCGTTATGATTACTTTGATTTTAATAAGACTCGATCATACTCTTCTACTACTTGAATTAGCTTGTTGACTATTTCTCAGATTTTAGATGGTGGAAAACCAAGCACAAGTGTATGGTTTTGTTGGTTTTTAAATCATCGTTAGACAGTGTCGGGGAAACAAAGCCACAATGTGTAGGGCATAGCCCCTCTTTGAGACAAAGAAAGTTAAACCGGTTTATTGCTATTCTATAAAGCAGAATTTTTGCAAATATACACTATTCTAAATTCAAGGGTTTTGGGATCTCATCCCAAAGTAGAGGTAGTTCCAATAGTGAATGCAAAGGTAAGGTAGAAAGAACAGAGGAAGGATAGATCCGAAGGGAGAAAAATGAATTCCAAAATAGAAAGGTTAGAGGGTTTACGCTTTGGGATGGTAGTAAACAGAGCCTCGCTTACTTGCATAAACAAATAAAGCAATATTGATGAACATATGAAAATAGTTTAGGAACGAATCCAACAGAATAAGAACATAGATCTCACTTAAGAAAAGATCAGATGTGAATAACACACAGATTTAGCACAAAGTCTGAATATGTATATTAATCTTCTTCTGTTACAATAAAATACAAATTTTTCCTCTTTTCACTTCTATTTTACATACAAAAATGTCCACACGGAATACAACAAGTATTCTAGTATTTATAGAAGGAGAAGGAGGAAGAAGAAGAAAACCAACCACTATTTACAAAATATCTTACAAGATATTTACAAAATATCTAAAAAGTCAAAAGTTGACTTTAGGAAATTTGGTGGATGACAACATCCCATGATGCAACATGGATGATGTCATCATAAATGCCAACATACTTTTTAAATATTTTTACAAAAATATCGAAGTGTACACAAGAAGAGAAACTATTCATCATCATCTCTTTTCTTGAACGGAGTGTCTTGCTTCTTATCGAGGAGGTGATGTGACACTGATCTCATTATTCCATAAACTTGCTAATCATTTTCTGAAGTTGATTATGATCTGGACCCTTGAAATGGTCTCCAATAACTTTGCAAGTTTCTTTTTCAGTCTTGAGCTTTTCAGGTATCCTAAGCATATTCCTCGCATGCTTCAATCAGGTAGCCAATGAAATCGCAGCAAGCCAAGAGGTTATTGATTGATTCTCGGTCAAAAGTGACCTCTGGCGCCAATCCTTGGGTTGTGATATCCTTGAAGAGCTTGTTTGTATCGTTTTCCTCCCTCAAGGTGAATGCCTTGCTAAGCATCTCTGGAGCCATCTTTGTCACTGTCTACTCCATATTGTATTTTGCATCCAGGGCTTCATCCTTTATTTTATCTATCCTCTCCAGGATATATTCCATTTGATCCACCCTGTAATCTAATGTGACGAGAGCCTTATGGTGTTCCCGTGGGTGATCGATGATGCCAACCTTTAATAGGTTATCAGTTGAACAGTTGATCATTGATTGAAATGTCTCGTGCTGTAACCTGGAGTTGTCCAACTCCTCGGAGAGGGACCCCTGCACCGATTGTAGCTCTTTGTTTGCCTGATCTATGCCCTAGTAGAGTCCATTGAATTTCTTGATTATTTCCTCACTATCTCTCGAGGACTCACTCTATCCGTAAGGAAACTCCAATGCCTTGTTTGCCAATATTGGCATATTCATTTATCTTATCTTGACCGAGGACTTCAAAGCAGCTTGGTGGATCATAGGAGGAGCATTGCCCATTCTTTGTAAAGCTTGGAGGAGATGTTTGTTTTTCTTGTTGAGTATTCTCTTCTCCTCCTTTGCTTCTTATAGCTTCTTACAGAGAGCATCTACTGTAGATAAGGCCTCTCCTTGTAGGCTCTCAGATGAGGTTCCCATCATGACTTGAGTCACTGTAAAGTTTGTAGGAGATAGATCTTTCTTCTCTTTGGTGGGATCAGGATATGCAATCTCCATGACCCTCTCTCCCAAAGTGCTCTTTGAAAAGTGAGTTATCACTTTCTGCTTCTTTGGTCCCTTCTTCAGAATGATAGAGAAGTCCATGGGTGCTATGGGAACCTTTCTCTTGAGTTGACCCAGATGGTCAGAGATCCAGCTTGGAATTATGGGAGAGGGAGTAGAGGAAATAGAAGAAGGAACGGGGGTGAAAGGGGAAGCAACTAAAGAGGCCACAGGGAAGAATGTTGAGACACTTGGTGGTGGCATTGACAAGGAGTCTAGCATGCTGCTGCTTGTAGGGCCTAGAGTTACTATAGGAGAAGAAAAGGTCATGGAGGCGGAAGGGATCTATAATGGGATGGAGGGAACACTAGGTGACAGATCCACAAGAGAGGAGAAGATGGAAGAGGTGGGATATGGAAGGGAGGAAGGAAGAGGAGAAGAAACATCCATTAGAATAGATACTTAAATGACAGGGAGGAGAAGAAGGAGTGGAAAAAGGAAGAGGAAGAGAAGAAGGTACGCTAGGCACCTCGGTGGTTATAGCCTGTGACCACATCTTGAGTGGATGTGTCCGTTAGAACCTTTGCTGCTTATTATTCCTCCGGGGACACTAGGTCCACTATTTTCTTTTCAAGTAGCAGGAGGGCTTTCAGGAACTTCTTCCTATTTTCTTGGTTCTCCCTCCTTATCTTTTCCTTTTCCTTTCATTCCCGGGGTGTTCTTGAAGGTGATCTACCCGATGGAGAAGCGGTAAAATCTACCCCAAGGTAGGTGAGACCATAATTTTTACACCAATTCTTGGTGCACTGCAATGTGGGTCCGACCCTTTCCGAATGGTCTTCGGTTCCCTTGCCCTGTCGATCTCTGTAAACGGCCAATCATCCCCATCTGTATCAAGGTAAACTTGATCAATTTCTTGATCAGGCTCTTGGAATCCTTTTGGAATGATGGCCACACCATAATATTTGATTTCTTCCAGGGCCATTCGAGATTGATCCTTTCACCTGATATCTATTTCATGTGTCAAGTCGATGTAGATGTCCTCGATCTCAGGAACATGAATAGGATAAATTTTCACCTGTGGGAGACAGCTCCAACAATTGAAGGTAGGTCTGGCATTTGGGAAGTTGTGCTTTAGATTCAACAATTCAAGCTCGGCATACATTTCCCATGCTTTGGCCAGTGTGGGGTAGGTGTATCGAACCACTGTAAGGGGGAATGGAGTTCCTCCCTTCTTTCTCTTCATGCATTTCTCATGGTATGTGTTTAGTTGCCTTTACAATTCCAAGAGAATCAACATGGGACCTACGTATAGTGGTAGCTTTGTCAGTTCTCCTTCAAAGTTCACCACCCTGAGATATGTGAATTTGGGAAACTATGTAAACAATGCTCCCCACTTCTTTGTGATAGTGCTCACACTCGGGCTAGTTTGGCCATGTCTCATGTTTGGCCTCAACAAGCAAATCACCTCATAGAAGAAGGCAGCGTTGATTTTTGAGAACTGAGGGATGCTATTCTCAAGCCTGAGCTCTGGGTAGTATTCGTATATTTTGACACGGGGCTATACCCCATTCGAGCTAGTCCCTGTAAAATCTTTCGTTGATGCCGCAACATATACAACGCAGGAATTCATATAGAACTTCCCAGTTGTCATGACCTGTTGAAGTTACTGAGAGATGGTGATGTTGATGATTTCTCCCCAGCCAAAATACTGATCAGGAAAGTTCTTGCTCATGGTCTCCAAGTACCTCAACATCCATTTATGGAAATGATGGGCATCAAGAAGCCCAAAAACTATGCTTAGGAAGGTGATTATGTCACTCAGTTCCTCATTGAGTCACTGCGGTGGATGGTTTGTGGCCATTTTATCACCATTTTTTTGTTGTTGAGATACAATTCATTTATTATTTGCATGCACTTGTCCTCATTATTGTTCCATGCCTTTTTGTAGTCTTCTAGGCTTATGGCGATGTCTTGGCTATGGTGTGGAATGCCCTGGGTTATCTCGAAATGTCGAGCGAGTTAGGTCAATGAATACTTTCCATTTTTGTCTTCGACACATATTGTGTCTTTGTTATAGCATCGAGCCACCAACATGATGAACTCATTGTTTACAACACTTATTGCCAGTCCATCTGCGAAGTGCAAATCGTTTCCCACTAATTTGTTCATCTAGGGGCCACTAGTAACATCTTTGGTTCTGGCCCAAAATTCTTCCATTTCAATGTGTCCCGGCTTGAAGTCTCTTATATCAAGATCACTTTACGCATATGAGTCGGGCATCCTAACTTTCTAATATTTGTATTTCATTTCTTGTTCATCAACTTGGCTTTTCCTTTAGAATTTGTTGGATTTTAGCTTGATGAAGACATGTGTGAGCTTGAGGATAGTCTGTTGTTTATATGTAAGAAGAATCAAGGAGGTCTAGCACGGAAGAGCCATGTCAATCATCAATTCATTCATAATGAAAGCTTGCAGAAATAAGAATGAGCAATTATAAGGCTCAGGGTGTAAGGCACAAGCTCACAAAGATGCTATAGAGGCTAAAAAAGGCTGGGCACACTTTTGGGGATGTCAACATGTAAAAAGGTGCACCTGTGTTGATAGGAAAAAGTTGTGCCAAAGGAGTTATAAATGGGCACACTTTTGATTTGTGTTATATGTGAGAATGTAGCGCCAAAGGAAAGCACGGGGTGTGGGTTTACAACATACAACATGCCATGTTTATGTTAAGGGATGTGCACCTACACATTAGAAAACTTGCTTTGTTTGGGTCTTTGAAAAGGATGGTGTTGCATGGCTTGTAAGTGTGCCTAAGGCACAATTTTGAAATATGTTGCGAAGGAAATCAGTGCGCTAAAGAGAAATTTCTTGGCATGGATTTGGAGGACACAAAATTCAATGTTGATGTTGTGCGGGATGCGCCTACACCTTAGAAAAGCCCGACTAAGTGTTTATGCTTGGCATGGGTTAGGGATGTGTTCAAGTGGGGACGAGTGTGCCAAGCGCGCGACCGTGGGGATTGCAAAATGTAAAAATAGTATGCCAAAGGAAAAGATGATTTTTGCACTTGTGATTCCTTTTCTCTTTACATGACCTTTTCTCTCTCTTTGATTTTGCAAAATGGCAGGGAGGAGAGGGACTTTTTGCAAAGAAGTAAGCAGATATGTAAAGGATAACTTCTTCTGAGGCAGAGTCTTCTCAGATTTGTAGATCTGAAAGAAGGGATAAGGTGTTTTCCAGATGGTTATGGAATGGTAGTTAGGTTTTGTGCATTTTTAGATTTAACTTTTTAGAATTATAACAACCCTAAAACCTAACAATAACTAAGAAACAAAAGCTAAAACAATAAGGATGATAGAAGCCACTTACCCGGTTTAATAAAGGATGAAGGATGACGTTGGGGTCCACAAACTCAAAAAACAACACGCAGGGGTGACTAGAACAACCGAGAGCCTGAGAGGAATACTTTTTCACAATTTTCAATTTGTGAAAATGATAGGTGTTGACTGCATATTTATAGAAAATTTGGCATTAATTATCTCACCAACTTTCTTTGGCAAAATTTTTAGAATGTCGACACAATTTTAAATGTGCCTTGGTGCAAGTTTGTTAACGTTGACATAAAAATTATAGCGCCTTAAGCGCACATTCCATGATGTCAACACAAAATTTTCCGCATCTAGGTGCACATCTTATGATGTTGACATGATGCTTTCAGCGCTAGGTGCACTTTTTTAGGCGCATGTTTAATGATGTTGATATGAAATTTTGTGCTAAAGGGGCGCAACTTCATTGATGTTGAGATGTTGTTTTGGGCGCCAAAGGATTTTCTAAGGAGCGCACATTTTTCTGTGTCGACACAACATTTCTTGCACCCAACTCAAGAATCTGAAAAATGGCTAAGTCTTAAAACTTGATTTCTGAAGGAGTTTCTAGGCCATTTGAACATTGTTAGACCTCTTGAGGACCAAAATGAAATTTTGGTATGGTTATTTGCAAAATTTCCCTTGTCAATTTTATAGGATAACAACTGGCTCTTTCTGGGGACTATCTTTAAGTGAAACTTAAGGGTAGAGAATCCCAGGTTTCTACGTGCCTACCCATTGGGTTATAGAGACTCAAAAACAAGGGTGACCAAAAAGGAAGAAAAACACAATGACATGAGAAAGAAAACACACGACAAAAGCAATTTGTACAAAGAAGAGAGCAATCTCTACTTCAGAGAAGATCTTCATGTGCTTTGCCTACTATAGGGAAATGGGAGCTCGGTTCCATCCAAACTATGAGAGATAGAAACTATTCTATCTATTGAGTTGCTTGATCTTGTATGGCCCTCTCTAAAGTGAGTCAAACGTTCTATGCATACCTTTCAGTTTTCTTCATTTGTCACATAGAAGGACAAGATCTCCCACTTGGAAATCTCTCTCTGCTTAGCTTTCTTTTCAAAGCATCTTGACTTGATTTCGATGTTCAAAGTGATCTTGTCGACCACTTTTACTCGCTTTCTTCAAGTTCCATCAGTACATAATCCTCTTTTCAAGAGAACTCGATAATTTTCATCTTTAATTGTTGGAGCTAAGCGTAGAGCAGAAGTTACGTGGAGATAGGGATTTCAGATCGGTCCCATACAACACCTAGAAAGGTGATATGCCAAGATATCTTTTTGGAGTAATACGATCCGCCCACAGAGCATCATACAATGACTTGTGCAGGACCACTGGTTTTCATCAACTAGCTTTTGTATTATGGTCACTGTGTTCTTGTTGTTAGATTTCACTTGACCAATTCCTTGAGGATAGTAATCAGAAGCATGAGCCAAGGTTATCCTGTATCCATAGCAAAGCCAATAACTTCTCATGGAGAGAAGTTAGAAGCGTTGTCAGCAACGATCTTGTGTGGGATGCCAAATCTCACAATAATATTTTCCTTAATGAAGTTGCAAACAACTTCTAAAGTGGCATGCTTGACAGGTATAGCCTCCACCCATTTCATGAAGTAATCCATTGTTGTTAGCACATAACTATGTCTAGCACTCGATTAAGGATTGAGTTCTCTAATGAAATCAATTCCCCATTACTTGAATGGTTCGTTAATGATGACGGGCCTGAGGGGAAACACAACTAGCTTTGGTTTGCCAATGAATTATTGGAAGAGTTCACATTTCACTACCCAGGTGGCTGCATCCTGAAATAGCGTTAGCCAGTAGTACCTGGTCCGAATGATTTTATGTGTTGTCACTGATGAGGAGAAGTGACCACCGCAGGTTAGTCGTGAAAACTTTCTAACAATTTTATCTGCTGCAACTTATCAACACATCGTAGAAAAAAGTTGTCAATCCTATGCTTGTACAATCCATCATCCCATATGAAATATCTCGCTACTCTAAGCTTCACCATCTCTGCTTTTCCTTTGTGGTTAGGTGAGTTAGAAACTCTCTATAGGTGAGAAAGAATGCGATGTTAGAATACCATTCGTCGTTGGTTGCGACAAACAGTAACCATGGGTAAAGAATCCACTTTCTCAAGTTAACTTTGTTTTCCATCAACGTGACCAGCTTTCTCTGTCAGTACCCTACGAGTCTTTATTCTCAGCCATTAGCTGACATAGGACCTTATCCCTTACCAACTTGGTTGGTTTGATGTCTAGATCATATTCTTGGACCTTTGCATGATCCAATTCCCCTATAAGCTCCCTAACTCCTTTTGAGTCGAATAGACTTAACAAAGAGTGTTAGGAACCAAGATCTTACCGTATGAGAATTCAGAATGTAGTAGTGAATTTTTTTTATAGCTTTTACCACGGTGAAGGCATGTTTTTCTAATTGCAACATCTTTAGTTCATGAGGCTTAAGAGGAGAACTCATGAAATAAATCAGGGATTCAATATCTTCGGAGTTCTTTTGCATCAAGATAGCTAATACCGTATGCACAGATGTATAACTGTACATGATGAAGTCTTTGCTGAAGTCAGGCATACCAGAACAGGAGTTTGAGCGATGGAAGTGTTATCCAAAAATAAGCCTCTTGCTTATTTTTTGGCTAACTACCTTCATTCCTTCCTCCCTTGTGCCTCAGTCAGAATTTTTTAATTTTTAGGCACTCAAAACCTTCTGGAAATGGTTTCATTGGATAGAGCTCCTTCTCAGCTTTCTGGAATGGTAAGTTTGCCTCCTAACTCCATGTATTTTTGAAGTTATGGCTCGACAGAGTTTTGTGGGAAATTTTCCCTAGACAGGCCCACCGGCCAATCAGAGAGTGCCACATCAGCAAAAAATGGCAGGAGCGGAGGTAAACTTGAAAATTTTCCAAGGATTGGTTGGGGTTGGCACACCAAGAATATTTTTGGCCTGAAGGCCCGCTAGCCAATGGGTGGAGGCCATGTTGGCATTGGAATGGCGAGAGCGAAGGTAACTTAAATTTTTTAACCAAGTATTGGCAGGGCACACCAAGAAATATTTTTGGCCCGAGGGCCCGCCAAAAAATAGGAAGTGGCCACATGTCTGAGGCCCATCGGAGATTGGAGTGGTGGGAGGTACTTAGAAAATTTTCAAAACTCCTCAGACAATGGGAAATTTTCCCATGGGAGGTCTGCATGATTAGCGAATCACAAAGACGCCACGTGTACTTGGAGCATCGGGAGTTGGAGGCACGAAAGGATTTTTTCCTTTCACCCAACTATGGAAAATAATGAAATGTAAGCCCACCCCCCGATGGCCCACACCAATGAAAAGTTGCCACATGTCCATGTGGCTGGTGAAAATCTTAAGGCGGGTCCACAGAGGGAAAAGAGCTTGTTCAAGCCTCACGCAAAAGACAAAGCACCATGTGTCCTATTTGGGGAGCGGTTGGTAGCGATGGGAAAATTTGGAAGCATGCCCCGAGGGCCAATCAGATCATGCCACGTGGCATCGAAGCGTCGGGCGGTGGGAAAATTTCAAAAATTTTGCCCGACAATTCGAATTTGCCCTAGTTTTGCCCTAAATGTTCAGAGGGGCATAACTTTCGATCCAGAGCTCAGTTTTTCACGTTCTTTATATCATTGGAAAGCTGGTGAAATTATATACATGATTCTAAGCTTAATTTTGCATTTTTATAGAGGATTGTGGGATAAAATTGGAAAACACCTCTAGCATGTGGAAACCGACAGAAATGACATTTCAACCACCATTTTTAATGAGGAATGGCTCACATTCTCTCCCAGCATGGTCTAAAACATTGGGAAGT